>CM035145.1:45353213-46553213 GCA_020205605.1 Panax ginseng | reverse complement strand
CAAACTAAATAAAATACTAAACAAATCTCAACATTAAATTAAATATATATAAAGTAACTATGAATATTTTATATATATATATATATATATATATATATATATATATATGTAAACAAATATTCATATAAAATATTTATAAATTTATCTTTAAATATTCATATAAATAATTATAACAAATATTCATATCTAAATTTTATAAATTTTAGATGAAATATTTATAAATTTATAAATAAATATTTGTTTATAAATTTTAAAGATAAATTTATATGAATATTTGTTTATAAATATTTATATGAATATTTAGAGATAAATTTATAAATATATATATATATATACATATATTATATATATATATATATATATATATATATTAAAATATTTATAATTATGTTATATATATTTAGTTTAATGTGGAGATTTAAGATGAGTATATATATAGATAGTAATAAAATTTATCTAATACACAAAAAATATAACATAAGAAGCAAAAATATCACAGCTAAGTTTCAAACCTAAGACATATGGGTTATTCGGCCATTAAGCTACCACTGAGCCGTTCTAATTTATTAGTTAACTAAACAAATCTCAACATTAAAGTAAATTTTAGATGAAATATTTATAAATTTTAAAGATAAATTTATATGAATATTTGTTTATAAATATTTATATGAATATTTAGAGATAAAATTATAAATATATAACATAAGAAGCAAAAATATCACACCTAGGTTTCGAACCTAAGACCTATGGGTTATTAGGCCATTAAGCTACCACTGAGTCATTCTAATTTATTAGTTAATAAACTACCGCCATAACTATTAGTGGTAGATAATGTAGCACATGAGTAAATGAGGGGCAAATGAGTAATTTCTCATGTCGCTATAGCTTGTAGCGGCAGGGAAAGATTCATTTCAATCCGTGTCATCTAATGTTGCGCTCAACAGTATAGATTATGGTTGTTGAAATAGTACTCGTGACAATCGATTGTCAAGCTTGTTAGTTCTGGGCCTCCGACCCAAATAAACTCAACCTCATCAAACCTGATTATTATATCTATGCTTCCCAATGTTTCCTATTTTTAGATAGAAGTAGGATATATTTACAAGTACTCCCTCACTCCGAGAATGAAAGTGATGATTGATTTTATGCTAATTTTAAAAAAAAAATATCAAATGATAAAATTATTCATATTTAAATTCTCATCTAATTGCATATTTTTCTATACATGACTAGTGATATTATATAAATATTTATAAATAATAAAAATATGACATTTAATACTAAGGATATTACGTACAAATTATTATAAAAAAATAGATTATTTAATATAAGTAAATATTTAATTTGAGATTACATAAAATAATAAGAACTTTTATTCTTAGACGGAGGAGTAACTTAAATCATGAACATATTTTTTTTTAGTCCAAAATAAAACATAAAAAAGAAGAATAGTAATGGTATACCCTAGCTAGCTTTCCTAGTTCTCCTTTTACCTTTTTTTTTTTTCCAAAATATTAATTTTCTCATCTCATATCTCTAGTTCATCTCTATTTGGCATAATATAATATATTAGGCCATCTCATAAATACATTATATTTATATAATATATATAATATATTAGGCCATCTCGTAAATACATTATATTTATATAATTTATATTTATAAACTTTTATTTATTAATCACATGATGGATGTATTTTTTGTTCTAATTTAGATATATGAAATAATTATCAAACACATATCATGTAGGAGTTTGTATTTTGAATTCCTTAAATGATACTTATAGTTTCATTAATATTGTATTATCTATCATTATTTATTTATTAAGCATATAGATGTATTTACTTGTTATAATTTAGAGATATGAAATAATTATTACACATATTATGTAGGAGTTGGTATTTCAATTCCTACACCGATATACTTATAGTTTTCATTTTTTCTTGTGCATGATATATATATATATATATATATATATATATATATATATATATATATATATATATATATATATATATATATATTAATCAATCACAAGCACTTGATGTGATCTCAATTAGTATATCCTCCTCTAGTTATATTTTTATTAATTAGTATTTTGCTCATTTTATATGAATGTTTGGTAGAAGATGACTTTATAAGCGTAAATATGTATATCCTCTAATGAGATCTTTGAGTATATTATAAAAAGAGTATTAATTAGTAATTTTTTTAATGAAATTAAACCGTATAGAAAATAAAACAAAAAATTTCAACACAATAAGTTTAATAATAAACTATTATGATTATCTGACACCCAAAAAACAAGATGTCACAAATAAAACTTCACAAATTAAATTAATCAATTATCTAAAAAATAAAATTCCAATACAAAACTAAGTATTGAAATTTTAACTTTTAGCTAGCTTTAATATTTCCCCAAAAAATTACCCTCTCTTTATTTCACTCCCGCTATGTACACTCTAAAACTAAATTTCTTCGATCTCCTTTACCCTGGTCTAACCTTCTTGATCTTTCATCCCCTTCTCCTAAATTTAGGGCTTTTCACTTACTGATAAAGCAAAGAGGTTGTTAGAAATAGGCGAGATCGACTTCGCACAGGTTCTTCAAGCGCCCATTCCTTCTGTCGTCTCCCGCCAAGCACATCAAAGCTTCGTTTGTCAAGCGATTCGGGCATGCGAATCCACGGGAAGGACCGATTCCAGAAGAGGAGCCACGGAGCCTGATCAGTTACTCGATAAAAACTTCGACTACAAAAAGAATTTTAGAGCTAAGTATGAATTGGGGAAGGAGATTGGGCGAGGACATTTTGGTCATACCTGCTATGCTAAGGGTAGAAAAAACGGCGAGCACAAGGATCATCCTGTTGCTGTAAAAATCATTTCCAAATCTAAGGTTCCTTCTTTCATCTTTGTATTCATCCCTGAATTATTCAATTTTATTACTCAATTTTATTATGTTGTCGAAATAGTTGTTTGTTCTTATTATGTTGTCGAAATATTCATGTATACATACCCCATTAGGATGGATATAAACTGTTATGCATTCAAGGTGTTTGAGAAAATGCCACTAAGTCAAATATTACATTTTTCATTGTCTTTATTCTTCAAGGTTCCTTGTGAAATTTGATCTTTGACTTTACTATGTGTAGTGTGATAAAATATTATATTTCTTGTTGTAGTGATTGTTTCATGCATCAAAAACTGAATCTCCGAATATAAATACAATCAGAATGTTGTGTGCAAATACTGCTGGAACTAAAACGCAAACAAGGAGAGAGATGATCATGAGCAATACTATTACTCCTGATTTCTCCATTTAATTTTTAGATTTATCTATCACATGAAAGGACATATATATATATATATATATATATATATATATATATATATATATATATATATATATATATATGATAAAAAGAAAAAGGAAAGAGGTGTTGAGCAATTTCTTATATAGCCCTCCTTTTGTCTATATTACTCAATTACTACTTTTATTCCTGCCATTTGATATACCTTCTTTTACTTATATATGACATTGATTATTTTTAGTGTGCGATGATTTAACATTCCATAATATGGACGGTGTCAAGTTGCTATTTCTTTGTTGCTAGTGATTTTGGTATTCATATGTTATGCCTGCAACAGTAGTATATCACTAAACTTGCAAGGTTTTATAAATTTTCAATACATATAATGTGTATTAACTGACTAAATAAAGTAATATCTTAAAAGCATAAGCTATAACTAACTAGATAGCTTGATTTGAAATCATTTTTATTGTTGAAAGATTATTGAATGTAGTCGTTGTTGGGTGGATTTGAATGAACATAAGCTCAATAACAAGAAGAAGGGAAGGTGGCAAGATGAAAAAAAAGAATTTTCAGAAAATCCAAGTAAACCCAAATGGAGATTATGTAGAGAAATAACATAAAACTAAAAATTCAAAAACCTAAATGAGAAAATTATATATAATCAAGGTAGCAGGCTGGCAGCTGAACAAAAAAACAGAGGATAAACCTAAATAGAAAGTATTGAAATTTCACAATTGAAAGAGAAAGAGAGAGAATACTTATAATAATGGCAGAAAATAGATAAAGATAAAGCAAATGAGATGTATCCAATTTGTATGGACTTTTAAGGATTATTTTAATCATACATTGTAAAATTTTTATTTGTGTTACGAAGGTACTTTCTAAGAAAGCTGAAGAAAAGCAATGGTCAAATGCTTGCTATCGATATCGTTAGTTGTGTTTGATCATGTTCAAGCTTAATTTAATTTGTCATGAGACATTAGTTATGTGTATTTCTGAGTTGCATGAATTTTTTACAACTCACTCCTTGAGGAGGAGTATTGAGGATGTTGTAACTGGATGTAGATTTATTTGGATATGGACTTTCAACTGTTAAACTATAGTATGTTTGTCTTTCATTACTGTATCATGTGGTTTTGGGTATACTAATAGGGCCAAACTTGTGTATTCTTGCAAGTTTATGTTGATACACATTTAAATGATTAATTGATTATTTTGGCCAAAAAGATGTTAATTATGTACTGTTGAAATCTTATTAATAATATTGGAATTCATATTTCTTTAGTAGTTGTAAGCAACTATATTTGAATATTAGTATTTTTACTTTGCTCAACGATTTTACTTACTTGAGGTAGTTAGAGTGGATCCAAATGCAAGATCTTAAGTTGGTTTTCAACTTTTCATAAGGCTTAAGTTGTGAAAAAAAAAATAATTTCATTTATTTGTTAACTTGTCACTTTATTCTTTACCAATCAGATATCAAGGGAACTTTCTACTGATAATACTCATTTCTTAATTAGTTGGTATGTTCTACTAGAACGAACATAAACTATTCATAATACTTGAGTTTTGCTTAATTTCTCTATGGTATTGATGACTTCCTCTTACATGCGGTAACTTATCTTCAATGGTTATATTTTGTAATGTGTACATACATGGTTGTACCAAGAGGTCTCCAAGTTGAATTGACTAGCTTATTTTACTTTCAAGTAGCCAAGTCTAGTGTTGTATGTTTAAATCATAATATTAAGTAAATTAGTGTTGGATCTTTCTTAATCATGATTTTCTCTCTCTTCGCAGTTCCCAATCCACAAACCCAAAACAGCAAAGCATAAAATATATATTAGTAAAATATTTAATTTTAATTTTTTTACAAAAATGCCAAACTACAGGATTTTGATGTAAAGAGTTATGGATCTGTGATGTGAGTGATTCAAGTTTTAAATATTTTTTTTGATTCCTCAATTGTTCCTTCTTGTTTTTACTGTTGTTCTTTATGCCTTTGAGTTTCTCCTCTGGTATATGTGTTCTTATAGTTGATTTGTTGATCCAAGAAGGTATTGTTGCAGTTTTTGGCAATGGTTTATCAACAGCATGCGTTTTGAATATGGGTGCTCAGGTGACTTCAGTTATCTGCATCGAGGTAATATTTATAATTACTCCCCCCAACCACACATAAAAAATGAGTTATGAGGCATTTCCAACCTTGTTGTTGGGCCACCAACATACTTTGGTATTTATATTTTAATAAAACAAATTGATAAGTGAATATTAAATATATTACAATAGTGCTTTGATGAATAAAGAATGGATATTAAAATTGGATACAAAATGATGTGTATGGTTGAAGTAGATTATAATCATTGGAACCATCTATTTTTGGTAAATCATCAACTAATCATATTTTGACACATTATTTTGTATGTTATTTTATGTATCTGTAGCAATACTCAATATATTCATTTGGGAGAATCTTTGATTAATGTAAAACAATTTAAGATTGGTGATGCAACTTTAAATTTACATTATTTTGCTTGTTAGAGTTTTTGCATTGGCATCCTTCACCATCATTTAGGAGACAATATAAAATTATTACCATTAACATCGACATGACCAGTACAAATAGATCGTCATAGATATCACTAATACCATCTCATTTTTCATTAGAATCATAGGCATAACCAAACAAACAGGTACACCACCTCCTAATATACTCCATACAATCTAATCACCTCAATTTCTAACTTTCTCACTAATAGCAGCTTCAAATATATAACTGCCATCTATGTACTCTCATTATCAATTAGTAGTAGCAGTACTCCACCTGCTGAGACCCAATTGATATATAATCAGCCATGTCCATTTTTATTGCCATTATTGTTGTCACGTGAATATTAAGATGGTTCTTCGTAGTAGACCAATCTTTCTCTCATGTATAATCGTCATTTATTCTTCTGTTCATTTCAGGATGGAGACTCTGAATAGACTTAAAGATTCATTTGTTGACTCTGAACAGACTTAAAGAGTCATACTGTCAGATCAGAGTGAGTACATGGATTACTCTTATATATTATAATTGATTTTGTCTTGCACAATTTCCTTGATTTGGTCGTAGCCATCTCCTCTTCACTTGTGCATCTTTAAAACTTGCAGCTTGCATGCAAGTTTCTTAACCTACTTCTTTCTACATAAATAACTTGTAGGCAAATGCTAACAGGTGCATTTAATATGTCTTAAAAATCTCATTTCAAAAAGTGTTGGAAAACGTTATAAAGTATGTGGGAACTTTTAAAAGTTAATTTTAGCAAGTGTTGTAATAGGAACTTGTTGAATTATATATAGTAAAGGTGGATCTTCTTGTTAATAATGCACAGTGAAATTTAAATTTCTTTGAATTTAAGAACATATCATCGATCCTATTCACGTCTTCTGTCTATAACCAATACTTGAGGCCTTATACTTGATGAAGGAAAATCTGTATTTGGCTCGTCATCCAATTTGTATTGTAAAACATTATGGTTATGTCTATATCAGTAATATCCTAACACCTCTGATATTGCCTTACTCTCTCTGTACAAGGAAAACCTACCCAAGCTTTTATATTTTCTGTTTACTATTAAAATGCCTTGACATCTTTGTCACTAATTGAAAGTTTCTTAAAAGAATATTTTTTTCCTTAAATTGGATATGTTCAGGAGTAATCTTATTTTTTTAGCAGGAGGGGGAGCTTGAAGCTGTTACTGTAGTTCATTCATATGAAGATGGCATGTCAGCTGGATCTCACAAGACAAGGCTAACTGCTCTTAACATATGGGTGTTAAGATCATTATCATATTTACATTTTCTTCTTGTGTTTATTTATAGATGTTTAACTCACCAGATGTGAAATATGATATGAATTAAGAATTGTACTATATATATATTTTTCTTTTAATAGATATGAATCTGTTAGAATAAATTTCTAATATGCTATATGCTTGTAGGACATGTCTCATGTAATGGGAAAGAACAGAGAGGAACTCCTTGCTATGGCCAGAGAACTTGGTGAAGTGAAGAAAGGTTAGCTTGTCAGGTACTCAATTAAATTTGTGTCTGTATTTGAACTTCCAAACCTAAATTTAAATAGTTTGCCTTTGGTGACCTATTTGCTTCATTTTCCTGACTTTGATATTATTTTTAAATATGTGCAGGAAGACTGCTTCTATGACATGCCTTATAATAATCTTGGGGTATCAAATTTACGTACTACGCTTACGGAAGACAAGGGACGAAAATTATGAAGTGTACTCTCTCTATATATGTAGATATATACTTTGATTGAAGAACTGTGGTAGCTTTAGATGGTTAATTGTAAAGATAATGAATGATTATGTAGTGGATGTTTTTATTAAGTTAATAATATTTTAGTTTTTTTTGTATTTTTGCCATTATTTGCTATGAGGACATTGAGCTAGTCAGGTACACAAAAAGAATATTAAATTTTTATTTGGCAACAATATAATTCGTTACCAAAGCATTGAACAAGTTTTAATATAGCAACAATTTTTTATACATTTAGCAACAAATTTTCATTGCTAATGGCATTAAAAATATAATATTTGGCAACGAAAAATTAACCTAATAACAACGGAGAGGATATTGTTGCTAATACTAACATAAAAGGTAACATTTTTTATCGTTGCAAATCATATCAACTTTTGTTGCACATATAAAGAAATGACAATATATAATGTCGTTGCTTAATCGATTTACTTTCGTTATTATTGAAAAATAACTAAAGAATAAACATTTTCACATTGATTCAAAGATAATGTCGTTGCCAAATAATATAATCAACAGAACGAAAATCGTTGTTAAAAAGTTTACATTCATAACGAAAAGCAAGTTTAGGCAACAATTTTCATAATTTCTTCGCAAACGAAAAATATCGTTGCAAAATGGTGTCAATTACAACGAAAATGCACGCAGTTGTTACAAAAAAAGAGTTCATTTCGTTGCCAATTAATGTGCTTTTGCAACGAAATGGGGTTTTAGTAACGAAATTTTAGTTATTCTGCAACAATATATTTTGTTGCTAAAGGATCGATGTCTCTGTACGAAAGCCAAATTTCGTTGCAAAATGTATTACTTTTTGCAACGAAAAAAAAAGTTCGTTGCAAAATAATTAGCAACGCTCACTGCGCAACGAAAGACGCAACGACAGTAAAGTCGTTGCCAAAACCCTTTTGCAACGAAATTTGGCACCTTTAACAACGAAAATCGATTGTTGCTAAAGCCACATTTTTTTGTAGTGAATACATTTTCCCCCTCATCAACTTTATCAAGGACAATCACTCCCATAGAAAAACATTCTTTATTTTCACCATCTTCAAATTCAGAGAGATCAAACACTCCCATAGAGAAGCACCTGTAATAAGTCAACAACGGTTGATACTTATCGAACTTGAGTTTAGAATGACTTTTCTTGTCCTAAGTTACATTGGAAGGTTTGTTTGGTTCTTCTTTAGGTGGTTGTGATGGCTATGTTAGAATATGATTGAGTTGTTTTTTGGGCAGGAAGAAGCTGGAAGATGTTATTTTCTATTGATGATGCTTTAAATATTCTAAGAATAAAAGATTACCCCATGGCAATTTTTGAGGCACAAATTTGTAGTAACTATGCATGGCAAGTATTGTCTTGTTAGAAAAGAGTCAATAGACGATAAACTTCGTGAACGTTTTGGACTTAAAATTTTACAATAGGTGCTGGAATTTCTTCCTGAACTTTTTGACACATTGAGGAATGAAGGATACACATGACTGACGTGCTTGGAGGGAGATGCCGAGCAAGGCACTCAACGTGCTTCTGTACCCGCAGAAAATACTAACGCAAAAAACTCCGCTAAAAACTTTGGCCTTAATGAACTAGGACTTGATCGCCAAATTGAATGTTTTTGGGGCTATGTGTTTCAAGTCATTGTCAAGGTAAAAATATTATCAACTTTCATAGACAGAAAGAGGATCTGCATTTGAACTTTTTCTTTTCCTCATGTTAAAGTTAAAGAGAAAATTATATTTATTAAATAAGTAAATAAATTTGTTTAAGCAGATTGCTCTATTCTTGAACTGTACATACTGGTTTTGTATGAAGCGGTTGGAAGTCAAAGATCAAGACTTGTACAATTTCAATTTTGTAATGATAGGTATGCCTCATGTGTCCCCCCACCCCCACCCCACCCCCCCCCCACCCCCACCCCAATTGCCAAATGTTAATATTTAACTACTTATATTGTATCATATGTCAGAATACAAAAGCATACATAATTCCTTCTAGACATGCACTACAGAAGAATGCTAATTTGCTTTCTCCTGAAGTTCAGAACTCTTATTAGTTGACAATTTCAAAATCTAAAAATAATCTAGAAGGGGGTTGAATAGATTATTACAGGTTAAAAAATTATATTAGGTCTTTTTAAATTTTTAATAATCAATTTGCAGTTTTAGATATTAGCATGCAAGATAATAAAAATTCAATCACACAATGCACAGAGATTTATCTGGTTCACAACATACACCTCTTAGTTTGTTGCTACGTCTAGTCTCAAGTCCCTACTTGGAACTTGAGATCCTATTACTATCAATAATAAAAACTCTTTCAACAGGCGGAGAAGCCTTTACAAAGTTTTATAGACAAACTTCCAACTATTTAATTATTCTATTTTGGACAACAAGCTCCCCGCTTCCACCTCAAGTTTAGTTGTACCACTACTACAAAACAGTAAATAGACAACGCATAAAAAATGTTGTGATTTCATTCAGCAAAACGTCGTGATTAATGGTGTCATCTATTTGACACCCTTTCACAACGTTTTTAAAATGTTGTAGTTAAGCACATTAGACAACGTTTTTTAAGAAAAAATAGTGTAGATTTATTTTTCATAAATTAGCAGATGCTTGAAAACATTGTAGAAAGTAAGATTCCACAACGTTTTCTGGCTGAAAATGTTGTAATTTAATGTATCAGACAACGTTTAAGCACATTTACACAACGTTTTTAAAATGTTGTAGATAAAAAAAGAAAAAAAATTATAATTCACCTACATTACCAATGCACCTGCAATATGCTAATACCATGATATATAGTTCAAAGGTCTAAATTCTCATTTAAATTTTAAGCCAAAATGTATCAACCATTCAAAATACATCCCAATAATACCATTCGTTTATAGTTTTAAATTACTACATCCACAAAATATATACCAAACTATCCATATATACATCTCAAATTCACTTTTCAATATAAATTACTACTATATTAAATTATGAATTTGATTACATCCACAAAATAAACCAATGGTAAATAATATCAGATAATTTACTTCTAGTATTCTGAAGGCATTACGGTTGCTGTTGACAAAGAGATTCCCGAACTTCATCCAGGCAAGTCCGACCCCTGCTCATCCTCTAACATAACAGGTGCATCTAAAAATGGAAAAAATAATATCTAAATTTATCCCACCTGTAGGTAGGTAGTAATATACTAACAAAGAAAGAATACACAAATAGTTTGAGCAAAATGACACAAAGAACCACCAGGTACCAACCCTAGTTGCAATGAACCTCCAACCAATAGACAATTGGGAATACAAAATAGTGCAACTTTGTCATTTTATAACCAATACTCATTCCTAACAGAAACATTAAATTAAAGATGCGCATAAAATAAGAATGAAGAATCAATATGCCCTGGGCATCAATGAGATGTGCTCAGTCAAGAAACCCATTTAGGCAAAGCAAATTAGTATAAAATTGAAGCATATTCATGTTGTTGACACTTGTTACTAACAAAGTTGACAGACACAGACAAATTTGGCACATGTAAGGCATAACTTAATGAGAGAAAATGATTGATCACTAGCAGAGCAGACAATACCATAGTCATTGTGCACTAAAAACCATTATTTGTACAGCAAAAAAACCAAAGGATGAAGAAAAAGGGTGTGCAACCAAATGTAAAAAACGACAGCAAAGGTAAAAGGAAGAAATCAGCGGGATATAAAAAATAAAAACCAAGTCAAATTGCAGGATGCTAAGATTAAAAGCAGGAAAAAGAAGAAAAAGAAATAAAAATTGATAAGACAGTTTATCATGTAAAAAGGAAATAAGGGTTCATGGAAGCTATTCAAAATCCTTAGTTATGCTATTTGGAATCACAATTCACACATGTAGAAAAAATATCAGTTTGTTACTCTGATAACTCAGCAAAATAAATGAATTACACATTTTCACAATTGCTTAGCAAGAAAAAGTATTTGCATTATTTACATTCGGCTGGTAGTAAATTTCAAGTACATGTGTACATCAAACATACAAGAATAAAGATATTTCCATCAAAGACCTCATAATTGAAAGAGAAAAACCTCCATACAGCTATATTCCATTCTATCACCGCAAGTAAATTTTCATCTCAAATTATGAATCTCTGAACATTTATCACAAGATGTTTGGGTAACACTGGTCAAAATATTTAAATAGAGCAAACATGCACTCGCCAATAATTTTAGTCATTTGTTAGATTAAAAGTATTAGAAATTGTCTCATTTTGGTTCTAATAAACCAATAACAAAAGCACAGCTATGACATAACAAAATTAGACTACAAAGATGCATGAAGAAAATGAAGCAAAGAAACCTCCAAATCCGTTCAATGATCTCACCCTTCCCAATATGTTGATCTAGTAATTCACACACATCAGCCAGGGCAACATAACCATACCTAAAAAACAAGAATGAGGCATTAACACTATCAGAAATAGCCAGCTAAAACCTCAACTTTTCTTAAGTCATTACAACCAACAAGAAGGGAAAGATGATTGAATCTGGATCCTACCAATGACCACTGACTTTTCCATCTGAATCTGGACTAAAGACTATCAAGTTCCCAGCATACTTGTGTCCCCCAACATGTGAGCAAGCACTCACAAACACCTGATCCTCCAACCCTTTCAGTTCAATCTCCTCTTTAAACTTCTCAATCAAAGCTGGTCCACAAACTCCGCATCTTCGATCTCCAGTATTATGAGCGCACACGAATACATGAGAACCTGTCAACACCTCCTGAATTCAAGAAGTCCATGGTTTTCCATTCACAAGCACATCCTCAACAAAAGTATCTATGTCTGAGTCCTTCAATCCCCTTCAATCACAAAAAAAACAAATGTACGTGACTCAACCAAGAGAGCCTGAATATTTACTCATCAGAAGAAAACTACACTCATAGCAAACTTAACTTCAATAAGTAAAACTCTATTTGTATGACATCGATTTAAACAAACAGCAGTGCCAGACTCATCAATTTAAAGTCCAAATCATCACAATTATTCAGATTGTGGTTCATAGATTGTCAAGTTTAAAGGTGCAAAAAACAAAACAAACTTACATACATTAATTTAGCTACAATAATTACTGGTATTTGATCAATTTACTTGTCACAAATCAAAACAAACTAAGCTTCAATAATTGAAACCTTAACTAACTATCAAAATTCATCCATCAATTTATAATAGGACTTAATAATGAAAGTCAAACTTCATCACCCTTATCCAATTTGTACTAGATATTGTGGATATAAAACACGGACTACAACTATTCAAGTAAAAGCACAAGTAAATAATTCTCATCAATCAATTACCGGTATTTAATCATCTGAGGGAAACTCAAAACATCTCCATCCGATAACTCTATCTCATCGCGGCCCTCATATATCGTCAAACGAGTCTACATATTCAAATCATCGAATCAAAACTCAACATAATCAAATTGACTCCGAACAAAAACAACAAACAATATATAAATAAACACGCATCAGAATAACAAAATCCTAGTGGAATGATTACATTAGCTCTATACAAGTATATGTAGATGGATCATGGAAACTAACCTTGACACTAATATCGTTCTTACGAGCCTTAAGAGCTTCGGACAGAAGCTTCGGAAGCGGATCGGAGGCTTCGACGCGAGGAGGCCAAGCCTCGTGAGTCTTGTAGCAGAGAACACGTGCATGTCGTAAGGATCGACAGTGCGGGAGATATTTGCCTTGTACATCTCTGGACGCTGGAATCCAAACGACGACAGCCACGGCGGAGGCGTCGGAGGAGAAATTTTCTACAGTGTCGGCCATGGTGGAAACTAGGAATCGCTGCCGCCTCTCATCTGCACTGCTACTCCTTTTGTGCCGCTTTCTCTATCCTCCTTGGTTTTTGAACCCTTCGGCCTCCCTCTCTTCTTCGGCTGCGAAGTTGGAGATGTTGAATCCATGGAGATTTTTGAGTTAAACCCTCTCTTCACAGGACCTACCAGTCTACCAGTCTACCAGTAGTGAGTAGTGTTGAATCCATGGATATTTCCTTGCTTAGTCGCCGGTTACCTGGACGTACGTAGACGTCGATGACTTGAGATGGGTCAAACTTTGGCGGTATTGCAACAGAGATCCATAACTAGGGTTTTGGTTTTGTGAGCGAAAGAGAGCAGAGAATGACATAACTATGCTCCGCTCCGCTCCTTGTTTTAATTTTAAGTTTACATTTAACCCCGGTTTTTTGCTCTGTGTTTTTTACATATAAAAATGTTATCTATTTAAAATCAAAAATTACCTAGATAACGTTTTTTCATATGTATCTACAACGTTTTGTTAAAAAACATTATAAAAAATACTACAATATTTTTTATAAAAACGTCATCTTTTAAGTGTTGTCTTTTTATGGTTTTGTACTAGTGTATTTTCTTTTGAGTTCAGTTCTATTTTATGATCTGGTCTTAAAACAATAACATCTTCCTCACCTCACAAGTACACTAGAGACCCAACTTTCCGCTAACCTCTCTAAGACTCTGGTCTTGGTCGAAGAATTTACTCGTCTTTTTCACAGGTATATAAAATAAACTATAACTCTGACCTTTTCTCCTTTTACAAATAATTTTTACAATAATGTGCTTCTCAAATAAGTAGATAAGAATTTAGTACAGATGAATGCTTCTCAAATAAGCATATATTAATTAAAGAACAAGTTTATAAAAGTTCAAAGACTTTTATACTAAAAAATTTGATTCTTAGTAAGCAGATAATAATTTATGGTTAGATCAAATGATGCTTCTGATTAAGCAAATATGTAAAATATGCACAGTTATAAAAGTTCAAGTAACTTTTATGTTTTCGAGATATGCTTCTTGAATAATCAGACAAGTCATTAAATCAAAAATGTTTCTGATTAAGCAGATATAAAATTTTAAAGAAATTTATAAAGAATTATTTACTCTTTAAAATAAAGAGTGTTTTTCTATGGATTAAACATGATTGTTTCTCAGATAATCTTTAACAAGTATTATATGAATAATTTTTATGTATCAATACTTGTATATAAAAAGAGTCAATCAATTCAAATAATATTTAACAAGTATAATAGTTAAATCAGTTAAGCACAAACTGATATAGCAAATATTATTGTTTAACTCAGATAATATATATGAATATTTTATCTATTAGGTGAACTTTTATAAATAATATCACTTAGTACTATAAGGAATCGTACGGTTCGAATTCCTCGTGGTTGAAGTGTATCTCTTTAGCCTTGCGGCGTCTAAGTACAATAAAATTTATAATTTTACAATTGATATTTATATAAATATTTTCAATAGATCACTACGATTCTCAAATCCAGTTGACTCCTCTTTTTGGAGGAATATCTCAGTGTCGTTTTGAGCTATCAAGTGTCGTATCTATTTTACGATATTTATATAAATAATGTCGATAAAAG
Organism: Panax ginseng; assembly: GCA_020205605.1. Classification (NCBI taxonomy): domain Eukaryota; kingdom Viridiplantae; phylum Streptophyta; class Magnoliopsida; order Apiales; family Araliaceae; genus Panax; species Panax ginseng. The sequence goes on along the minus strand of CM035145.1, from coordinate 46,538,112 downwards.
GTTACTGAACACTATAAGGAATCGTATGGTTCGAATTCTTCTCCGTAGAGGTGTATGTACGTAGCCTTGCGGCATCCATGTATCCTTTTATTTAACAAATAGATGAAATATAGATATATAAAATTGTGTATAACAATGTATATTCGTATATATCTCTCTCTCTCTCTCTCTCTCTCTCTCTATATATATATATATATATATATATATATATATATATATATATATATAACAAGTAAGAAATAATTCAACAGAAATTTAACTCAAATAACTTATCTCAGTACTTGGACCAATTTTCTCTTCTAAAAATAATCAGAATTTTTGTAAGAAGAGATATAAAGCTTTTAGAGAGAATACAGGCAATGAGAGTATACTTTGCTTTTCACTGAATTGGTAAAAATCAAATGAATGAAATACTCCCTATTTATAGATTTTTGAAGTCGGGGGAAAAATGTAATATGAGAAAACTAATTTTGAATGTATGGTTTGCATGATGTATTTTAGAATTTAACGGTCCAGATGAAAAATAGAATACGCGGTTCATTTAATAGCCAATACTCCATATCCACCCATTCCTTTTTCAAAGAACTTTAGCATTTAAAGAGAAAATTTGACCACATGCAATGCCAACACACACACGATTTTTGATGTCCCAAAAAGAATGTCCCAAAATATTTGCCCAAGACATTTACTTCTCACACACATGCATGATACTTACATTATATATATATATATATATATATATATATATATATATATATATATATATATATATATATATATATATAATGCATGTTTCTTCATGTATGGTTTATATATATAAAACTTATACACACATATGTTACTATATATATAGTACTTTGTTATATATATATGATACTGATATTATATATATTATATAATACACTTATAATATATTTTAATACACATGTTTAAATATATATATATATATAGATAAGATATATGTATGCATGCAATAAAACATTTTTGCCCAACTTTGATTTTAAAAACAAATAGGATCTTCTTGCCTTAAATATTTATATGAATCAATTTATTCAACACTTGACATTAAATTATCAAGGTCAATAAAATTAATTTTAAAAAAATTAGAAAATAGTTTAGATAAAATAATTAAATAATTTATAGATTTATTTAATTACTACATAATTGTTATCATCAAAATATATAAAATAAAATTAGACCTATCAATCTCCCCCTTTTTGATGATGACAATTATATAAAAACATTTTTATCCCTTAAGAAGCTCCCCCTCAAATTATGAATACTTTTAATTCCAAACTTAGCATTTTTATCCAATCTCATAGCAGTGTATATCCAATCTCATAGAAGTTTATATAACAGTTATAGCAGTTAATATTTTTCTTATATAACAGTTATAGCAGTTAATATTTTTCTTCTCCCCCTTTGTCATCATAAAAAATGATGGGGATAAAGTTTTAATCCTGCAGAAAATAAGTAGTTAAGTAATCCTGCACAGAAGGTTAGTAACCAAAATATATAAAACTATAAAAGATATTTCTAGCAGCATCAGTAGTAGTAGTAGTAGTAGTAGTAGTAGTAGTAGTAGTAGTAGTAGTAGAGAGGGGTTAGGAGAGTTAGGTACTGTGACACCCTCAAATCCGGGTACTTTATTCCCACAGAATTTGGTGCTCACTTAACAAAAATAATTACATCTAACTACCCATAATAAAGGATAAAACATCAATCAATTTAAATAATAATCTTTCCCATTATAGGGTTGCATCATCTCTAAAATAATCCCAGGTAAACTAACCTTAAATTATTACATCAGTTTGCAGAATACATCATAAAATAAAACCAGTCTTATAATATAATGCGTTTTAATAAATTCTCATAAATCTTCAACACTTGGACATTTTGCCCTTTCCTTTGCTAGTAGATGGCTCATCAACTCTTTCAACTTTAGCTGCAGTGTTAACTGCAAGAGTGAGCAAACAATTGCTCACTGATATATAGAGTAGTAATGATAACAACATGAGAATGAACAACAAATGTTGAATAGTAATGAACTTTTTCTACGAATCAAAAATAGAAAACAAGTTCGAACTATAATGTCTGAGGGTCTTAAGACCACGAACTATGTCCCCGGTGATTAGGTATTACTACCCCAACCTTAACAGTCATTTAGACTATATAGACCATTCTTAACGTACTTAGGGGGATCAGCCCTTTGTACCATGTATTGTGCACAAACATCTAAACATTAACACGTACAAAATCCCCTATGTTAGGGTTGTTCGTCTCAGTTTGAATTTAGAATTTCCGCACTAAAGAAAGTTTAGCTCGGAACTAACTTATCAATGGTTCTAGAATTTTAGAACACTATTCCATATTAGACTAGTTTAATCAATAAAAGTTTGCTTACTACATGAAGGTTTAATACAACAATATAGAATTGAACAAGGCTATCAAGGTCAAAGATCGAATAACAACAATATATAATTGAGTAAACATGACATACATGCAAAGTGCTATATTCAAAAGAGTTAGAACAATCTCCTTTGAATCGATGTATTAGAAAAATATGTGCTTCGAATAATATTAAGGAAAGTGAAACATGCTCGATGTAACGAATTAGGTTACAATAGCTTGTACAATAATACACAAGATAGATTAGTTTTGCTCAACTTTAACATAGAATTTAAAAACTTGTACAATGATAATTTAGGAATAGAAAGCTTGCATTCTTATAAAGAGAATGAAGTTAAGAAACTTGCATTCATTAATAAAGAGAATGAATGTGACGCCCCCAAAGTAGGCATACATCACCCATCTTGAGTCGCCAAATACATTGTATAGAATTTAAATACAAACTTCTTTGATACAGTACGACAAAACGTAGCTGAGAGTTTTAACACGAAAAATGACTCATAGAGAGTATACAAAGTCAAACAAAGTCCTCATTACAATTATTATCACACTATTCCACATAATAGCGAGGACTACTATAGCCACCTATCTGGACCGTCACTCCGTTCCCCGACTAGTCCCAGCTATATTCTCATTTCCTGAAGAGAACAATGAAAGAAAAGGGTGAGCTCAACTAACCCATTAAGAAATATTATGACTAAGATAATACAGAATAAATTATCGTTAGCCTTCAACAGTGTTAAACTGATAAAATAAACATCAAGTTTAACTGCAGCGGAACAAGCAATCCATTAGAAGAGTCAACTACAGCATGATATCTACTATCTTCTATGATTTAAAAAGTTTATCAACAGTTTTATCGCTGAGACTCATCTTAATAAATAATCCACATCATCGAATCATCCTTGCACTACTGCTGACAGGATATTCATTAAGATCACCAATGGTCATGATCATACCAACAACTGTCCATCAATGCACCTACGGGCAATGATGACTTTTACCACATCATTTGTAACATTACGGGTCATGATTATACCAAATAATCCCTGGTCATAATCATACCAATCAACAGTCCATCTATGCACTATGGCAAAAGATGACTTTCATCATAATATAAGCATGAGGATGATGACAATGATATAAGAATTCAATTTAAATGAAAGCAAGGATAAATTTTAAAGATTTATAATTCAATTTATCCAGAATTTAATAATGTCCAAATTGTCAACATAATACTGCTTTGTGGAGTAAAATTCAAGAATAATATCGTATCAAAAATAATTTGGACAGAAAAGAAATTAATTTTTATCATGAATAGTACCCCGGGTGAATAGTACCCTTTAGTGAATAAGTACCAAGTGAATAGTACTTTAGGAATAGTATCCCATGAATAGTACCCTAATACCTAAAAAAGATTAAAATTATCAAGAATGCTTAGAATAATATATTTCCATGAAAAGATACTAGATGAAGCGCAAATATAAAGGATATTCTACTAATTTCATGGATTATGAAGCAATACTTATCAACATAAGTGTAGAAATAAAAATATGAAATGAAATAATATTACTTACATACTACAGAGTATGGAAGAAAATATTATTTCTTACGAATATTGAACAAGAATAATATCACTTACGAATATGAAAGAAATAATACCCCTTACCTTAGTAGGAGATTGAATAATGCAATAGTGTAGTAACAGAATACTCTTCTTCTTTCTCTCTTATTCTCTCTATACTTTCTCTCTCTATAGCTTGAATGAATTGGTGAAAAATAATGAAGAAATGAGCTTCTATTTATAGGCTTGGCAGAGTAAGGGTAAAATAGTCTTTTTGTCATAATTTATGACATCGTCACTGAGACCATCGATCATATTACATCATTGCTTACCTCATCATTCGATGACATCATCGCTTACCTCATCGTTCGATGACATCATCGCTTACATCATAGGAATTCAAATTCAATTTGTTCTCTTCCACCTCCTTTTACTTTTATACCATAAATTTACTATAATAATGTTACCATTCAAATTTAAAAAAGCGTATTATTATATAATCACATCATATACTACTATAATGTAATATTATAATAATATATTTGAATGAATTATTTTATCGAAAAAGATAAAATACCAACTTTCAACAAATGTCACATGCTAAAAATTCCTCAGTTTAAATCCATATTGAATAAATATTTTCTTATCATATATATCAACAACTAATTATTCACAAATAATATTACAAAATTACAATATCGACAACCAGGTCGTTCCCAAGAAAGAGGGGCTTTCCGATAAGGATTTCTCCCTATTGACGCGCAATTAGGTGACCAAACCTCTTTCATCGACAGAACTCTTTAGACATTGTCAATAATGCAAATAATAATATTATTTAAATAATATGAATTATTCATTTGATAATTTGAAATACTGTGCAATGACAATTATTGAATCAATAATATAAAATATCAACGTAGCAATTATTGAATCAACAAAATAATATATTGAACAGTAATTACTGTAACAATTATTGAGTAGTGACTTCTTACGTAAGCATCAATAATCCAAGATATTGTACAATACCATGTGCTACTATGCAACCACGCGTATTACTGTACTTTTACCACCGGGTATTTCAACAGTTAACGATAAAATTTTTGCTGCTATTTTTATAAAAAGATAATTTTGTCATTTTCTAACTCCGACAAAAATTTTGTTGTGGGGTCCACCAATGATTGTGTCGTCGTACGAATATTCCCAAATAAAAAGAATATTCCCTGACCAAACGAATATTTTATAACAACTTGCTTACTTTGAAAAATTTATAAATATTACCCAGAACTATAACATTATAAAAAATTCGCACCTTAATATTCAAAAATATAATTTGAAAAAAAATTAATCTTTATTTATAAAAGTTGGGGTCTTACAATGAAATTAGGAAACTTGCCTTGTATGTAAGCTACACAAGTATAATAATATTCTCCAATTACCCTATACATATCAATGAAATCACAATAACAATTAGTTGTATTAATATTAGCTTTAGGGGTTTAAACCACCATTTAACCCATAACCTTATCTTAATGTTTAATCATGTTGGTTAACATCCTTAACGAATCTGAAATCTCACTACAAACTAACATAAACCTTATCATTTATCTTTAACTTATGAAAAATCACATTTGGTTCATTACACAACTTACTAATTCATAATCTATAGTTTCAAAGTTGTGATTACAACATGTTGTTATATCTTATAACACGTTTTAGGTTCCGCTACAATCAAGAAAAATAAGTTAGGTTAACAATTTCCAAGATATGATGCTAACACTTCAATTATGGGTCCGATCGACCACCGGGTATGACCATGACATGGTTAGCTTAGTGTCTGGCGATCCGCCGCTTTCTAAGACAAGAAATAGTTTTTACAAAACACTAAATCGGACTGCTTACAGGCCAAAAATCCCAATTGCACAGAAATTCCTGAAACCTAGCAACTAAAACTTTTTAATAGTATCACTAAACATGCTATTTACCATTCCAACTACATAAACATTATATATATATATATATATATTCAGTTTTGAAGAATTAAAACCACCATCTTCCCAATTTCATCATTTTTACACTTTTAGCGAATTTGATCGCCACGAATTAGTTTCTTAATCAATTGACACAATTCAAACTACGCCGCTTTTGTTTCGTAACATACTAACATAATCCAACATCAAATTACAGATTATCATACATATTAAACATGAAATTTTGTACTTTCTAAAGCCATTTTTCATGCATAAACACTGTTTTTGAAATCTTATACTACAAACCCAATTTCATGTATTCTAATCATCAAATATCTCCCACATAAGATGATTAATAGGTTATAAACCTTACACACCTATATATACATATCAATCCAACATAACTATCACTAGCAATATCAAGAATAAAAGCTAAGATTAGAGTAGGTTATACCTTCTTCTTTGATTGTATGATGTAAAAGATGGTGACCCTCCTTCCTCTTAGCAAAAACACAGAGATTGGCTCTCTTCCTCACCAAGCTCTCTCTCTCTCTCTCTCTCTCTCTCTCTCTCTTTCTCTCTAAACTATCTGTGTTTCTTCTTCTCACCCAACTCAGTATTAGCCTTAGGAAAAATAAGACGCGTGAAAATATAAACTGATATGGCCTTACCTCCCACGCATTTATCGCTTAAAAAAAAAAAAAGGCGTCAGTTTAAAAAAACCAAAGGCCATATGGCCTTGTTTGGGTAAACACATAATTCCCATACTAGTTTATTTTTATAATATTTATATTATATAGTTACCTTTGTCACACTTATTTTAATTACTTTAAATGACTTTAGTTTAGTTAATTTAAATAACTTATAATAGTAATTATAATAATTTTATTATAATTATATTTATAATTAATAAATCATTATATATATCTAATTTAATTAATAAATTAGACTAAAACATTACTTTATTTAATTTAGTTATTTTCTTTAATATAAAACAATTCATTTATTTTAATTATTTCATTAAATTAAATCTTCAAATAAAAAATACCATTATTCAATTTCATTACTAAATTAATGCACCACAATTCTTCAATTATTTATTTATCTTAATAAATAAATTATTTAAAATATTTATTTAATTCAATAAATATTTAAATTAAATTATAAATTTTTCGATCGTTACATCATTCCCTCCTTAAAAGGATTCTGTCCCCAGAATCACAACTCGATAAATTCATTCGTCACATTATTCCCTCCTTAATATGATTATGTCCCTAGAATTATTATACAAGATTAAGCGTATAACTGACGATACTTCTTCATCATAATATCTTCAAGTTCTCACGTAGCTTCTTCAACATTGTGGTTCCTCCAGATTACCTTAACAGAAGGTATCACTTTATTCCTCAGTACTTTCTCTTTCATGTCGATAATTTGAACAAGGAATTCCTCATATGTTATGTCTTTCTCAAATCAGAATTCGTTCATATTCTATTACATGTTTATAATAAGGCTTATATGGCCTCAATACCGATTCATGAAAAATATTATGAATATGCACCAACTCGGAGGTAAAGCTACCTCGTATGCCACTTCACCAACGCTACGACGCACTTCAAAAGGTCTTATAAACCTAGGGCTTAATTTCCCTGACTAGTCCCAGCTATATTCTCATTTCCTGAAGAGAACAATGAAAGAAAAAGGTGAGCTCAACTAACCCATTAAGAAATATTATGACTAAGATAATACAGAATAAATTATCGTTAGCCTTCAACAGTGTTAAACTGATAAAATAAACATCAAGTTTAACTGCAGCGGAACAAGCAATCCATTAGAAGAGTCAACTAAAGCATGATATCTACTATCTTCTATGATTTAAAAAGTTTATCAACAGCTTTTATCATTTGAGACTCATCTTAATAAATAATCCACATCATCGAATCATCCTCAGACTTTCTGACCAAGGATATTCATTAAATATCACCAATGGTCATGATCATACCAACAACTCGGCCCATCAATGCACTACACGCCAATGATGACTTTTACCACATCATTTGTAACATTACGTCATGATTATACCAAATAATCCTCGGTCATAATCATACCAATCAACAGTCCATCTATGCACTACGGCAAAAGATGACTTTCATCATAATATAAGCATGAGGATGATGACAATGATATAAGAATTCAATTTAAATGAAAGCAAGGATAAATTTTAAAGATTTATAATTCAATTTATCCAGAATTTAATAATGTCCAAATTGTCAACATAATACTGCTTTGTGGAGTAAAATTCAAGAATAATATCGTATCAAAAATAATTTGGACAGAAAAGAAATTAATTTTTATCATGAATAGTACCCCGGGTGAATAGTACCCGAGTGAATAGTACCCCGTGAATAGTACTTTAGGAATAGTATCCCATGAATAGTACCCCGACACGAAAAGATTAAAAATTATCAAGAATACTTAGAATAATATTTCCATGAAAAGATACTAGATGAAGCGCAAATATAAAGGATATTCTACTAATTTCATGGATTATAGAAGCAATACTTATCAACATAAGTGTAGAAATAAAAATATGAAATGAAATAATATTACTTACATACTACAGATTATGGAATAAAATATTATTTCTTACGAATATTGAACAAGAATAATATCACTTACGAATATGAAAGAAATAATACCCCTTACCTTAGTAGGAGATTGAATAATGCAATAGTGTAATGTAATGAATACTCTTCTTCTTTCTCTTTATTCTCTCTATACTTTCTCTCTCTATAGCTTGAATGAATTGGTGAAAAATAATGAAGAAATGAGCTTCTATTTATAGGCTTGGCAGAGTAAGGGTAAAATAGTCTTTTTTGTCATAATTTATGACATCATCACTGAGACCATCGATCATATTACATCATTGCTTACCTCATCATCCAATGACATCATCGCTTACCTCATCGTTCGATGACATCATCGCTTACATCATAGGAATTCAAATTCAATTTGTTCTCTTCCACCTCCTTTTACTTTTATACCATAAATTTACTATAATAATGTTACCATTCAAATTTAAAAAACTTACTATTATATAATCACATCATACTACTATAATGTAATATTATAATAATATATTTGAATGAATTATTTTATCGAAAAAGATAAAATACCAACTTTCAACAAATGTCACATGCTAAAAATTCCTCAGTTTAAATCCATATTGAATAAATATTTTCTTATCATATATATCAACAACTAATTATTCACAAATAATATTACAAAATTACAATATCGACAACCAGGTCGTTCCCAAGAAAGAGGGGCTTTCCGATAAGGATTTCTCCCTATTGACGCGCAATTAGGTGACCAAACCTCTTTCATCGACAGAACTTTCTAGACATTGTCAATAATGCAAATAATAATATTATTTAAATAATATGAATTATTCATTTGATAATTTGAAATACTGTGCAATGACAATTATTGAATCAATAATATAAAATATCAACGTAGCAATTATTGAATCAACAAAATAATATATTGTGCAGTAATTACTGTAATAATTATTGAGTAGTGACTTCTTACGTAAGCATCAATAATCCAAGATATTGTACAATACCATGTGCTACTATGCAACCACGCGTATTACTGTACTTTTACTGTAAGACCCCAACTTATTATAAATAAAATTGAATTTTTCTTTATTCATTATTCTAAATTAATAAGGGTTAATTTGATATAATTCTTTGGTTATGGGTGAAATGTGCAAAGTTTACAAAATAAGCAAGTGGTTATAAAATATTCATTATTGTCGGGGAATATTCGTTTGGTCGTGGAATATTCTTTTGTCGGGATCTCCGATTTACCAGCAGCGATCATTAGGTGGGCCCCATAACGAAAAAACGGTTGGATGAAGGAAAACGACAAAAATGAGTTTTATAAATAACGACGTAAATTATTACCGTTAACACTTTGTTGGGTTACGGTGGTTAAAATACGATGTACTGCGTGGTTTGCAAAGAAGCACGGTATTGCACAAATATTATTGAATTATTGATCCTTACGTAAGAAGACACTACTCAATAATTGTTACGATGAGTTACCGCTCAATATTATATTTTATTAATTCAATAATTCTTTGCGTTGATATTTATATTATTATTGTTTCAATAATTGTCATTACACGATATTTTCCATTATCAAATCAATAATTCATATTATTTGAATAATATTATCGATAAACATTATTGGCAATGTCTAGAAAGTTCTCATCAAGGAGAGGTTTGGTCACCTAATTGCTACAAGAAGAAGAGAAAATCCTTATTGGAAGCCCCTCTTCCTGGAACGGCACGGTTGTCGATCTTCGTGATTCTGTAATATTATTTTGAATAATTAATTATTGATTATTATGATAAAGAAAATATTTATTTTATGTGGATATATGGAGAAAATTTTTAATGTGACAATTGTTGAAAATTAATATTTTATCTTTTTCGATAAAATAATACATTTAAATATATTATTTTAATAATATATTAACTGGTGATATTTTTATAATGATTGTGGGATATATGAGTATATGAGGAGGTAGAGTATTTTGTGGCATTAAATGTTTAACATATGTTTTGTGTGTTTGGTGGACACAATTCTCGATCAAAATTGATTATAGATCGTAAAATCGTCTGTTTATGGATTTTGGTCAATTTCTGCTTGGAATTTGGAAAAACTTTCTTCTGTAAAGTTGTAGAGAATTGAAATTCCTATAAAAAGTCGTGAGATTCAATTTTTCGATAAAAGGGCTATTTATTGTGAATTATTGAAGTTTGGAGAATAAAATGATTTTTATTAAATTATGGGTGGGACCCACTTTTGTTTTTTCAAACACATGGGTCTTTGGGATTTTTTTTTTCCAAGGTGGTGGCTGGTCATGGTCTAAAGCATGCGTATGAATTTTAAAAAATTAATAATATTAATTTATTATTTTAGTCTCCTTTGGCGCGTCTAACATTTTCCTATAAATAGAGGCTAAGTTAGAATTGAAAATCACACCGAAACTAAGTTTTCTCTTTTCTCTCTATATTATCGAGCGTATTCTTGTGAGTATACTTTGAGTGTTGCTATCTACGGTCGAGTTTACACAAGACTACAATCAAATTCAAATCAAAATGCGGTTATTTTGAGGTAAGGGGTATTATTTTCTTCTTAAATGATATTTTTCTTCAATATCATTATGCCGAAGTATTGGTGAACGTTTTTATCAAATTTGGAACTTGTTGTATCGGGGTTACTTATTCACGATACTGACTATTCACGTATATCGACCTTTATTCACGAATATCTGACTTATTCAATTTAAAAATAAAATTTTTTCTTTTTGTCCAAAATATCTATTATGGATACTAGCTTTGATTGTATCCATGTTTTGATCATTCTTGAATTTTACACCACTACGATTATTTTCAAGTATTTTTGGACATGGGTAAAACAAAGTACTAATCCTTAATCCTTAATCCTTGTCATTTTGTTTCCTTTGGATTCGTTTCTTTAAAAATGTTTTTCATCATCCTCGATCCTAAAATGGTGATATAAATGAATATCTTTGGCTCAGTAGTGCAAAAGATGAGCAGTGTTGAGATGAACATGACCAACCGGTGATATGAAAATGAATATCTTTGGCACATAGTGCAAAGATGATTAAAGATGTATATTGATTGTTATTACGAGGATAAACTATTGATGATGGACTTTTAAACCTTAGAAGACGGTAGAATTCTTTCTACGTGACTCTTCTAATGGATTCTTTATTTCATTGCATTTGTTGATCTAAAACTTGTTGTCTATTGTATTCTATTAGATTTTTCCTCGTTGAAGACTAACGATAATTTTTGTATATTATCTTAGTCATAATATTCTTTATCGGGCTAGTTGAGCTCACCCTTTTCTTTTTTTGTTCCATTTTTCTTCTCGGGAGGTGAGAACATAGCGAGGATCGAGTCGGGGTATGGAGTGATGGTTCTAGGAAGATGTTTTAGTTGTCCTCTCACTATTTACGTAAAATAGTGTATGAATAATTAATGAGGACTTATTTGGGTGTGTATATTGTCTGAAGACAATATTTGTATTCAAACTCACAATTGTATTGTTTATTCTACACTTACATCCGTATTGTCAAAGTTGTAATTTGCTTTCTATACCATGTATTTTGGCGACTTTCGAATGGGTGTTGTATACCTATTTTGGGGGCGTCACAGTTAATATCGAGCTTAGGATATGATCTCTGGCGGAGATCGGGGAATAGAACTAGGAGGAGAGACGAGTAAATCCTTCGCTAGTGTGTCCTACCTAAGCTTATTTGTTGGTCTCATCATAATATAGGATATTATGTGATATGTTAATTTGTTTAATTAACCCTTGTTTTATGGCAAGATTTAAGAATGGTCACGAGAACGTTAACAATGGAGTTTATGAGACCGTGGAGACGCCTTTGGTACTCACCAACGAGGAGAACGTCTGTGTCGGCAATGTTCCTCCCATGAACAACGCCAATCGAGCAAATGATGAACGACACGGGATGTTTAGAAGCTTTTTGCGATTCATGCAAAATCGCATGAGGAGACTCGTGTACAAAATACGGGTGGAAATGATGGCAATGCACTCATCCAAATCACGACCCAAGCGGTTTAAGGAGTTGGGACCACCAGATTTCCATGGAAAGCCGGATCCGATCAAGGCGTAAACGTGGGTCAAGCAAATTACCAAGATATTCGATGTCTTGGGGTGCACGGAGGAATGTAAGGTTCCATTCGCCACCTTTATGTTTCGTGGTGAAGCGATTCTTCTGGTGGGAATCATGAAGCGTACTTCAACCGGATGCACTTAAATATGTCTTGGGAAAGATTTGAATCGTTCAATGACAAGTACTTTCCGTAAAGTATTCGTCATATGAAGGAGGTAGAGTTTATTAGACTCGAATGAACAACATAGCGGTGTCTCGAAAGACGAGGCAAAGTTCGCGAGTTATCCAGTGTTTGCACCTCATTTGGTGGAGAATGAGGAACGAATGACGCGTATGTTTACGAGAGGTCTAAAACCGTAGATTCGTCAATACCTTATCTCTCATAAATTTTCTCTGTATTCGAGATGTTGTCAGCAGGGGCTCGCTTATTAGAACGAGATAGTGAGTATACTCAACCGAGGGACCACTGATCGGGGTAGTCATCGAACGATGATAACCAAATGGAGGAAAGAATACTGGACAAAGGCGGTAACCACTCGGGTGGTAATCGTGGACATGATAATAGGAGAGGTGACTCAAGTGGAAATTTTAGAAAGAGAAGATTCAAGAATGACGGGAAGATATCAACGGCAGCACCAGCACCAACAACAAATGCTAGGGGAGGAGAATGACCGCCAGTTAGATGTTACAAATGCGGGAAGGAGGGACATATCAGCCCAAACTATCCACAACAATCCAAGGTATGTTACAACCGTGGAAAGGAAGGCCACATCGCTTCGAGATTGTACTATCGCGAAACCAAGTTCAAAGAGAGAGTGGTGATTCCAAGGGTCGCCCCCGATAAGTCGAAATCGGCGGTTCTGGAAGAAGCGTTTGTCGTGATCGGACAAAACGTGAGGAACCCAAACGAGGTGATCACGGGTAAGCTAATCTTGAATTCTTGCGAAGTTTATACCTTACTAGATACTGGGTTCTACCCATTCTTTTATCTCTCCGCTTGTGCTCAACGTTTAAACTTGACTCGGAGAAATTAGATTTTGATTTATCTGTTGAAACTCCGTTGGGTGAAACCTTCGTTACATCTACATTTTATAAATCTTGCATGATCCAAGTTGGCACTATCACATTACCTCGTTGATCTTATCTCTTTAAAGATACTTGCTTTTGATGTGATTTTAGGAATTGATTGGTTAACCACTCATCATGCCAAAATTGATTGCTTTAAAGGTTGTTAGTTTTCATATTCCTAACCAACTGGTCATACTTAATTCAAACCACTAAACCACTAAAATCGACCATCATCATATCAAGCCACAAAGCTATTCGTTTATTGAAAAACGGATGTCAAGCTTTCTTAGCCCATGTTATGGATTTGAACAAAGACAAGTCAGATTTGAATAATATTTCTGTGGTTAAAGAATTCCCTGATGTATTTCTTCCTGAAGAGCTTCCCTGTCTACCCCGTAACGTGATGTTGAATTCTTTATTGACCTTGAACCGCATACAAAGCCCATTTCTAAAACCCCATATCGAATGGCTCCTATTGAACTTTAGGAGTTAAAAGTCCAACTACTGAGAGTTATTAGACATCGGTTTCATTCGTCCCCAAGACGTCTCCTTGGGGTGCTCCTCTGCTTTATTCGTAAAGAAGAAAGACGGGAGTATGCGACTTTGTATTGACTATCGAGAATTGAACCATGTCACCATCAAGAATAGGTATCCGCCACCTCGCATTGATGACCTGCTCGACCCGATTACAAGGAGCGCAATTCTTTTCAAAGATCGATCTTAGATTACGGATATCATCAAATTGAAGATTAAAAGCGAGGATATTCCAAAGACGGCATTCGTGGACTCGATCTGGGCATTATGAATTCTTGGTCATGTCTTTTGGATTGACTAATGCTCTTCTTTGCTTTCATGGATATGATGAACCAGTGTATTTAAGGAATATTTGGATCGGTTCGTTGTTGTCTTTATTGATGATATCCTCATCTATTCCAAAAGCCGTGAAGATCATGAGCACCATTTGAAGTTTGTACTACAAAGACTTCGTGAACACAAGCTTTATGCCAAGTCAAGAAATGCGAGTTCGCTCGAGGAAGTAGCATTCCTTGGGCACGTGGTGTCAAAACAAGGAGTATCTGTTGACCCGTGAAGATTGAAGCAATACAAAGTTAGGAGCAACCGAAGTCGGTGGATCAAGCACGCAGCTTTCCGGGCTTAAATTTGGTTATTATCGGAGATTTGTGGAAGGATTTTCTCGAATCGCTATCTGCTAACTCAAATGACTCGGAAGGATGCAAAATTCTTATGGAGCGAGGAATGCGAGAAGAGCTTCAAAGAGCTCAAGAGGAGACTCATTTCGCACTGTTTTACGACAATACCATCCGGTTCGGATGGATTTGTTATCTACAAATGATGCTTCCGGCAGGGGTTAGGATGTGTTCTCATGCAACATGGGAAAGTCATAGCCTATGCCTCACGACAACTCAAAGAATATGAGAGGAATTATCCTACTCATGATCTAGAGTTAGCGGCGATCGATTCAAGCGTTGAAGATATGGAGACACTACTTGTATGGAGAGAAAGTGGAGATTTATACGGACCATAAAAGCCTCAAATATTTCTTCACCCAAAAGAACTCAACATGCGGCACGACGTTGGTGGAGTCATTAAAAGATTACGATCACACTATTCAATATCATCCCGAAAAGCGAACGTAGTAGTGGACGCATTAAGTAGAAGATCATATGCAAAATCTGAAAAGCGATATTGTCAACGCATGAAGGCCCATTTTGTATGACTTGCAAAGGATGGAGGTAGAATTAAAGACTTGAGGACCCACATAATGATGGCGAATATACAAGTAGAACCGACTTTAATCGATAAAGTTAAAATTTGCTCAAGCTACGGACACAAAATGCGATGCGTATGAAGAAGAAAGTGCAAGAAGGAGCTATTCCGGAAGCAAGAATTGATGAGGAAGGAATACTTCGAGTCAATTCTAGACTTTGCGTTCCTAACGATTCTGACCTGAAGCATAAAATCATGATGGAGGCACACAACACCCCGTTTGCAATCCATCCTGGAAGTACCAAAATGTATCATGATATTCGACATACATTTTGGTGGAACAATATGAAGAGAGAGATTGCGGAGTTTATCTCAAGATGTTTAACCTGCCAACGTGTAAAGGCGGAGCATCAAGTGCCAAAAGGTCCATTGCAACCACTTGAGATTCCAAAATGGAAATGGGAACACATTACTATGGATTTTGTTACAGGTCTTCCCAAAGTTTCTCAAGGCGTAGATGCAATTTGGGTTATTGTTGATAGATTAACCAAGTCTGCCCATTTCTTACCGATACGCGAGACTTATTCCTTGAACGTCTTGCTCGTATATATACGTGAATGAGATTATGCGATTGCATGGCATGCCAAGATCCATAGTTTGGGATCGTGACCCGAGATTCACTTCAAGATTTTGGGTTAGCTTGCGAGAAAAGCTATGGGCGCGGATTTACGATTCTGGTCAAAGATACCATCCTCAAACGATTTGGACAATCGAGAGGACTATTCAAACCCTTGAAGATCTATTAAGACTCTGTGTCCTAGATTTCAAAGGAAGTTGGGATAAGTACCTACCACTGGTGGAATTCTCCTACAACAACAGTTATCAAGCAAGTATAGGCATGGCTCCATTTGAGGCGTTGTATGGATTTAAAATGTCGCTTCTCCGAAATCTTTGGGACGAGGTGGGAGAAGCAATATTGTTGGGACCAGAATTAGTACGCATGACTACATAAAAGATCCAAATGATTCGACAACGTATTCAAACTTCACAAGATCGACAAAAGAGTTATGCTGATCTTCATAGAAAGGACGTGGAGTTTAATATTGGAGATCATGTATTGTTACGTATTGCTCCATGGAAGGGAGTTACAAGATTTGGGAAAAGAGGAAAGCTCAATCCAAGGTTTGTTGGTCCATTTGAGATTCTTGACCGAATAGGGAACGTAGCCTATAGACTCGCGTTACCTCCAAGTATGTCTCGTGTTCACAATGTATTCCACATATCTATGCTTCGTAAATATGTGAAAGACCCGAACCATATTATTGCATTAGAACCAGACGAGATAGCAGAAGATTTAACCTACGAGGAGATACCTGTTGAGATTTTGGATAGGAAAGAGCATGTCTTACGCGGTGAAGGTTATACCACAAGTTAAGGTTTTGTGGAGAAACCATGCAATTGAGGAAATGACATGGGAGTTGGAATCGGAGATGAAAGCAAGGTACCCTCACCTTTTCGATATACTGTGTATCGTATGTCAATTTCGAGGACGAAATTTCATAAGGAGGGAGGTTGTAAGACCCCAACTTATTATAAATAAAATTGAATTTTCTTTATTCATTATTCTAAATTAATAAGGGTTAATTTGATATAATTCTTTGGTTATGGGTGAAATGTGCAAAGTTTACAAAATAAGCAAGTGGTTATAAAATATTCATTATTGTTTGGGAATATTCGTTTGGTCGTGGAATATTCTTTTTGTTCGGGAATCTCCGTCTGACGGCCTTAGCAGTCATTAATGGGCCCCATAACGAAAAAAGTTGGATGAAGGAAAGCGACAAAAATTGAGTTTTATAAATAACGACGTAAATTATTACCGTTAACAACATTGTTGGGTTACACAGTGGTTAAAATACAGATGTCTGGCGTGGTTAAGAGAAGACGCGGTATTACACTGATATTATTGAATTATTGATCCTTACGTAAGAAGACACTACTCAATAATTGTTACGATGAGTTTATTCAATATTATATTTTATTAATTCAATAATTGTTTGCGTTGATATTTATATTATTATTGTTTCAATAATTGTCATTACACAAGATTTTCCATTATCAAATCAATAATTCATATTATTTGAATAATATTATCGAGATAACATTATTGGCAATGTCTAGAAAGTTACATCTTCAAGGAGAGGTTTGGTCACCTAATTGCGCGCCAAGAAGAGGAGAAATCCTTATTGAAAGCCCCCTCTTCACAGGAACTACCGGTTGTCGATCTTGTGATTACGTAATATTATTTTTGAATAATTAATTATTGATTATTATGATAAAGAAAATATTTATTTTATGTGGATATATGGAGAAAATTTTTAATGTGACAATTGTTGAAAATTAATATTTTATCTTTTTCGATAAAATAATACATTTAAATATATTATTTTAATAATATATTAATTGGTGATATTTTTATAATGATTGTGGGATATATGAGTATATGAGGAGGTAGAGTATTTTGTGGCATTAAATGTTTAACATATGTTTTGTGTGTCGGTGGGACACAATTCTTGATCGAAAATTGATTATAGTATCGTAAAATCGTCTGTTTATGGATTTTGGTCAATTTACTTTGGAATTTGGAAAACTTTCTTACAGTAAAGTTGTAGAGAATTGAAATTCCTATAAATAGTCGTGAGATTCAATTTTTCCGATAAAAGGGCTATTTATTGTGAATTATTGAAGTTTTAAGAATAAAATGATTTTTATTAAATTATGGGTGGGACCCACTTTTGTTTTTTTCAAACACATGGGTCATCTTTGGGATTTTTTTTTTCAAGGTGGTGGTGGTCATGGTCTAAAGCATGCGTATGAATTTTAAAAATTAATAATATTAATTTATTATTTTAGTCTCCTTTGGGCGTTTCTAACATTTTCCTATAAATAGAGGGCTAAGTTAGAATTGAAAATCACACCAGAAACTAAGTTTTCTCTCTTTCTCTCTCTATATTATCGAGCGTATTCTTGTGAGTATACTTTGAGTGTTGCTATACGGTGCGAGTTTCTGTCAGCACTACACCGAAATTCAGTCAGAAGTACGGTTATTTTGAGGTAAGGGGTATTATTTTCTTCTTAAATGATATTTTTTCTTCAATATCATTATGCCGAAGTATTGGTGAACGTTTTTATCAAATTTGGAACTTGTTGTATCGGGGTTACTATTCACGTATACGGCACTATTCACGTATACGACACTATTCACGAATACGGCACTATTCACCGAAAAATAAAATTTTTTCTTTTTGTCCAAAATATCTATTCTGGATACTAGCTTTGATTGTATCCATGTTTTGATCATTCTTGAATTTTACACCACTACGATTATTTTCGAAGTATTTTTGGACATGGGTAAAACAAAGTACGAATCCTTAATCCTTAATCCTTGTCATTTTGTTTCACTGGATTCGTTTCTTTAAAAATGTTTTTCATCATCCTCAGTCCTAAATGGTGATATAAATGAATATCTTTGGCCTGTAGTGCAAAGATGAACAGGTGTTGAGATGAACATGACCAACTGGTGATACAAATGAATATCTTTGGCCTGTAGTGCAAAGATGATTAAAGATGTATATTGATTGTTATTACAGGGATAAACTATTGATGATGGACTTTTAAACCTTAGAAGACAGTAGAATTCTTTCTCTACGTGACTCTTCTAATGGATTGTTGCTTCCACGCATTTGTTGATCTAAAACTTGTTGTCTATTGTATTCTATTAGATTTTTCCTGTTGAAGACTAACGATAATTTTTGTATATTATCTTAGTCATAATATTCTTCTTCGGCTAGTTGAGCTCACCCTTTTCTTTTTTGTTCCATTTTTCTTCTCGGAGGTGAGAAAACATAGCGAGGATCGAGTCGGGGTATGGAGTGATGGTTCTAGGAAGATGTTTTAGTTGTCCTCACTATTTCGTAAAATAGTGTATGAATAATTAATGAGGACTTATTTGGGTGTGTATATTGTCTGAAGACAATATTTGTATTCAAACTCACATACTTGTATTGTCGTATTCTACACTTTACATCTCAGATTGTCAAAGTTGTAATTTGCTTTCTATACCATGTATTTTGGCGACTCAGAATGGGTGTTGTATACCTATTTTGGGGGCGTCACATTTACCACCGGGTATTTCAACAGTTAACGATAAAATTTTCGCTGTTATTTTTATAAAAAGATAATTTTGTCGTTTTCTAACTCCGACAAAAATTTTGTTGTGGGGTCCACCAATGATTGTGTCGTCGTACGAATATTCCCAAACAAAAAGAATATTCCCTGACCAAACGAATATTTTATAACAACTTGCTTACTTTGAAAAATTTATAAATATTACCCAGAACTATAACATTATAACAAATTCGCACCTTAATATTCAAAAATATAATTTGAAAAAAAATTAATCTTTATTTATAAAAGTTGGGGTCTTACAATGAAATTAGGAAACTTGCCTTGTATGTAAGCTACACAAGTATAATAATGTTCTCCAATTACCCTATACATATCAATGAAATCACAATAACAATTAGTTGTATTAATATTAGCTTTAGGGTTTAAACCACCATTTAACCCATAACCTTATCTTAATGTTTAATCATGTTGGTTAACATCCTTAATCTAATCAAATCTCACTACAAACTAACATAAACCTTATCATTTATCTTTAACTTATGAAAAATCACATTTGGTTCATTACACAACTTACTAATTCATAATCTATAGTTTCAAAGTTGTGATTACAACATGTTGTTATATCTTATAACACGTTTTAGGTTCCGCTACAATCATTAAAATAAGTTAGGTTAACAATTTCCAAGATATGATGTTAACACTTCAATTATGGGTCTGATCGACCACTTTGGCCATGTACGACATGGTTAGCTTAGTGTCTGGCGATCCTGCTACAAGACAAGAAATAGTTTTTACAAAACACGAAATCGGACTGCTGTTCGTGCCAAAAATCCCAATTACATGTAAATTCACGAAACCTAGCAACTAAAACTTTTTAATAGTATCACTAAACATGCTATTTACCATTCCAACTACATAAACATTATATATATATATATATATATATATATATATATATATATATATATATATATATATATATATATATATATATATATATTCAGATTTTGAAGAATTAAAACCACCATCTTCCCAATTTCATCATTTTACACTTTTTAGCGAATTTGATGCATACAATTAGTTTCTTAATCAATTGACACAATTCAAACTACGCCGCTTTTGTTTCGTAACATACTAACATAATCCAACATCAAATTACAGATTATCATACATATTAAACATGAAATTTTGTACTTTCTAAAGCCATTTTTCATGCATAAACACTGTTTTTGAAATCTTATACTACAAACCCAATTTCATGTATTCTAATCATCAAATATCTCCCACATAAGATGATTAATAGGTTATAAACCTTACACACCTATATATACATATCAATCCAACATAACTATCACTAGCAATATCAAGAATAAAAGCTAAGATTAGAGTAGGTTATACCTTCTTCTTTGATTGTATGATGTAAAAGATGGTGACCCTCCTTCCTCTTAGCAAAAACACAGAGATTGGCTCTCTTCCTCACCAAGCTCTCTCTCTCTCTCTCTCTCTCTTTCTCTCTAAACTATCTGTGTTTCTTCTTCTCACCCAACTCAGTATTAGCCTTAGGAAAAATAAGACGCGTGAAAATATAAACTGATATGGCCTTACCTCCCACGTACTTATCAATTAAAAAAATAAAAAGACGTCAGTTAAATAAACCAAAGGCCACATGGCCTTGTTTGGGTAAACACATAATTCCCATACTAGTTTATTTTTATAATATTTATATTATATAGTTACCTTTGTCACACTTATTTTAATTACTTTAAATGACTTTAGTTTAGTTAATTTAAATAACTTATAATAGTAATTATAATAATTTTATTATAATTATATTTATAATTAATAAATCATTATATATATCTAATTTAATTAATAAATTAGACTAAAACATTACTTTATTTAATTTAGTTATTTTCTTTAATATAAAACAATTCATTTATTTTAATTATTTCATTAAATTAAATCTTCAAATAAAAAATACCATTATTCAATTTCATTACTAAATTAATGCACCACAATTCTTCAATTATTTATTTATCTTAATAAATAAATTATTTAAAATATTTATTTAATTCAATAAATATTTAAATTAAATTACAAATTTTTCGATCGTTACATCATTCCCTCCTTAAAAGGATTCTGTCCCCAGAATCACAACTCGATAAATTCATTCGTCACATTATTCCCTCCTTAATATGATTATGTCCCCAGAATTATTATACAAGATTAAGCGTATAACTGACGATACTTCTTCATCATAATATCTTCAAGTTCTCACGTAGCTTCTTCAACATTGTGGTTCCTCCAGATTACCTTAACAGAAGGTATCACTTTATTCCTCAGTACTTTCTCTTTCATGTCGATAATTTGAACAAGGAATTCCTCATATGTTATGTCTTTCTCAAATCAGAATTCGTTCATATTCTATTACATGTTTATAATAAGGCTTATATGGCCTCAATACCGATTCATGAAAAATATTATGAATATGCACCAACTCTGGAGGTAAAGCTACCTCGTATGCCACTTCACCAACGCGTCGACGCACTTCAAAAGGTCTTATAAACCTAGGGCTTAATTTCCCCGACTAGTCCCAGCTATATTCTCATTTCCTGAAGAGAACAATGAAAGAAAAAGGCGAGCTCAACTAACCCATTAAGAAATATTATGACTAAGATAATACGTAATAAATTATCGTTAGCAATCAATTGTTAAATGTATAAAATAAACATCAAGTTTAACTGCAGCGGAACAAGCAATCCATTAGAAGAGTCAACTAAAGCATGATATCTACTATCTTCTATGATTTAAAAAGTTTATCAACAGTTTTATCGCTGAGACTCATCTTAATAAATAATCCACATCATCGAATCATCCTTGCACTACGGCCAAGGATATTCATTAGTATCACCAATGGTCATGATCATACCAACAACTGTCCATCAATGCACTACGGGCCAATGATGACTTTTACCACATCATTTGTAACATTACGGGTCATGATTATACCAAATAATCCCTGGTCATAATCATACCAATCAACAGTCCATCTATGCACTACGGCAAAAGATGACTTTCATCATAATATAAGCATGAGGATGATGACAATGATATAAGAATTCAATTTAAATGAAAGCAAGGATAAATTTTAAAGATTTATAATTCAATTTATCCAGAATTTAATAATGTCCAAATTGTCAACATAATACTGCTTTGTGGAGTAAAATTCAAGAATAATATCGTATCAAAAATAATTTGGACAGAAAAGAAATTAATTTTTGTCATGAATAGTACCCCGGGTGAATAGTACCCGAGTGAATAGTACCCCGTGAATAGTACTTTGGGAATAGTATCCCATGAATAGTACCCCGACACGAAAAGATTAAAAATTATCAAGAATGCTTAGAATAATATTTCCATGAAAAGATACTAGATGAAGCGCAAATATAAAGGATATTCTACTAATTTCATGGATTATAGAAGCAATACTTATCAACATAAGTGTAGAAATAAAAATATGAAATGAAATAATATTACTTACATACTACAGATTATGGAATAAAATATTATTTCTTACGAATATTGAACAAGAATAATATCACTTACGAATATGAAAGAAATAATACCCCTTACCTTAGTAGGAGATTGAATAATGCAATAGTGTAGTAACAGAATACTCGTCTTCTTTCTCTCTTATTCTCTCTATACTTTCTCTCTCTATAGCTTGAATGAATTGGTGAAAAATAATGAAGAAATGAGCTTCTATTTATAGGCTTGGCAGAGTAAGGGTAAAATAGTCTTTTTGTCATAATTTATGACATCATCACTGAGACCATCGATCATATTACATCATTGCTTACCTCATCATCCGATGACATCATCGCTTACCTCATCGTTCGATGACATCATTGCTTACATCATAGGAATTCAAATTCAATTTGTTCTCTTCCACCTCCTTTTACTTTTATACCATAAATTTACTATAATAATGTTACCATTCAAATTTAAAAAACGTACTATTATATAATCACATCATACTACTATAATGTAATATTATAATAATATATTTGAATGAATTATTTTATCGAAAAAGATAAAATACCAACTTTCAACAAATGTCACATGCTAAAAAAATTCCTCGCTTTAAATCCATATTGAATAAATATTTTCTTATCATATATATCAACAACTAATTATTCACAAATAATATTACAAAATTACAATATCGACAACCAGGTCGTTCCCAAGAAAGAGGGGCTTTCCGATAAGGATTTCTCCCTATTGACGCGCAATTAGGTGACCAAACCTCTTTCATCGACAGAACTCTTTAGACATTGTCAATAATGTAAATAATAATATTATTTAAATAATATGAATTATTCATTTGATAATTTGAAATCTTTGTCTGACAATTATTGAATCAATAATATAAAATATCAACGTAGCAATTGTTGAATCAACAAAATAATATATTGAATAAGAATTATCAGTAACAATTATTGAGTAGTGACTTCTTACGTAAGCATCAATAATCCAAGATATTGTACAATACCATGTGCTACTATGCAACCACGCGTATTACTGTACTTTTACCACCGGGTATTTCAACAGTTAACGATAAAATTTTTGCCGCTATTTTTATAAAAAGATAATTTTGTCATTTTCTAACTCCGACAAAAATTTTGTTGTGGGGTCCACCAATGATTGTGTCGTCGTACGAATATTCCCAAATAAAAAGAATATTCCCTGACCAAACGAATATTTTATAACAACTTGCTTACTTTGAAAAATTTATAAATATTACCCAGAACTATAACATTATAAAAAATTCGCACCTTAATATTCAAAAATATAATTTGAAAAAAAATTAATCTTTATTTATAAAAGTTGGGGTCTTACAATGAAATTAGGAAACTTGCCTTGTATGTAAGCTACACAAGTATAATAATGTTCTCCAATTACCCTATACATATCAATGAAATCACAATAACAATTAGTTGTATTAATATTAGCTTTAGGGGTTTAAACCACCATTTAACCCATAACCTTATCTTAATGTTTAATCATGTTGGTTAACATCCTTAACGAATCTGAAATCTCACTACAAACTAACATAAACCTTATCATTTATCTTTAACTTATGAAAAATCACATTTGGTTCATTACACAACTTACTAATTCATAATCTATAGTTTCAAAGTTGTGATTACAACATGTTGTTATATCTTATAACACGTTTTAGGTTCCGCTACAATCATTAAAATAAGTTAGGTTAACAATTTCCAAGATATGATGTTAACACTTCAATTATGGGTCTGACTGACCACTGGCGCGACCGCGACATGGTTAGCTTAGTGTCTGGCGATCCCGCGCTCGGCACAAGAAATAGTTTTTTACAAAACACGAAATCAGACTCTGTTCCAGGCCAAAAAATCCCAATTGCACAGAAATTCCTGAAACCTAGCAACTAAAACTTTTTAATAGTATCACTAAACATGCTATTTACCATTCCAACTACATAAACATTATATATATATATATATATATATATATATATATATATATATATATATATATATATATATATATATATTTAGTTTTGAAGAATTAAAACCACCATCTTCCCAATTTCATCATTTTTACACTTTTAGCGAATTTGATCGCCACGAATTAGTTTCTTAATCAATTGACACAATTCAAACTACGCCGCTTTTGTTTCGTAACATACTAACATAATCCAACATCAAATTACAGATTATCATACATATTAAACATGAAATTTTGTACTTTCTAAAGCCATTTTTCATGCATAAACACTGTTTTTGAAATCTTATACTACAAACCCAATTTCATGTATTCTAATCATCAAATATCTCCCACATAAGATGATTAATAGGTTATAAACCTTACACACCTATATATACATATCAATCCAACATAACTATCACTAGCAATATCAAGAATAAAAGCTAAGATTAGAGTAGGTTATACCTTCTTCTTTGATTGTATGATGTAAAAGATGGTGACCCTCCTTCCTCTTAGCAAAAACACAGAGATTGGCTCTCTTCCTCACCAAGCTCTCTCTCTCTCTCTCTCTCTTTCTCTCTAAACTATCTGTGTTTCTTCTTCTCACCCAACTCAGTATTAGCCTTAGGAAAAATAAGACGCATTGAAAATATAAACCGATATGGCCTTACCTCCCACGTGCTTTATCGCTTAAAAAATAAAAAACGTCGATTAAATAAACCAAAGGCCACATGGCCTTGTTTGGGTAAACACATAATTCCTATACTAGTTTATTTTTATAATATTTATATTATATAGTTACTTTTGTCACACTTATTTTAGTTACTTTAAATGACTTTAGTTTAGTTAATTTAAATAACTTATAATAGTAATTATAATAATTTTATTATAATTATATTTATAATTAATAAATCATTATATATATCTAATTTAATTAATAAATTAGACTAAAACATTACTTTATTTAATTTAGTTATTTTCTTTAATATAAAACAATTCATTTATTTTAATTATTTCATTAAATTAAATCTTCAAATAAAAAATACCATTATTCAATTTCATTACTAAATTAATGCACCACAATTCTTCAATTATTCATTTATCTTAATAAATAAATTATTTAAAATATTTATTTAATTCAATAAATATTTAAATTAAATTATAAATTTTTCGATCGTTACATCCTTCCCTCCTTAAAAGGATTCTGTCCCCAGAATCACAACTCGATAAATTCATTCGTCACATTATTCCCTCCTTAATATGATTATGTCTCCAGAATCATTATACAAGATTAAGCATATAACTGACGATACTTCTTCATCATAATATCTTCAAGTTCTCACGTAGCTTCTTCAACATTGTGGTTCCTCCAGATTACCTTAACAGAAGGTATCACTTTATTCCTCAGTACTTTCTCTTTCATGTCGATAATTTGAACAAGGAATTCCTCATATGTTATGTCTTTCTCAAACTATAACGGTTCATATTCTATTACATGTTTATAATAAGGCTTATATGACCTCAATACCGATTCATGAAAAATATTATGAATATGCACCAACTCTGGAGGTAAAGCTACCTCGTATGCCACTTCACCAACGCGTCGACGCACTTCAAAAGGTCTTATAAACCTAGGGCTTAATTTCCCCTTCTTGTCAAACCGAATTTTCCTATTTTAGGGAGATACTTTCAAGAAAACATAACTACCAACATCAAAATCCCAATTTTTTCGGTGTTGATCGGCATATTTCTTCTATCTATCTTGTGCATCTATCAATCTGGCTCGAATCACCTTGATGATCTCGACAGTTTTTTTGTACCAGCTCTGGACCTAACAGCTAACGTTCACCTACCTCGTCCCAGCATAACGGAGTTCTGCATTTCCTTCCGTATAACGCTTTGTAAGGCGGCATGCCAATACTCGCGTGATAACTATTACTATAAGAAAATTCCACCAATGGTAGATGGTCATCCCAATTTCTTTTGAAATCCATGATACATGCTCTGAGCATATCTTCTAGTGTTTGGATGGTTATCTCACTTTGTCTGTCGGTTTGAGGATGGTACGACGTGCTCATTCTCAGCTGTGTTCCCAAACATTCTTGTAACCGCTTCCAAAAATTTGATATAAAATGCGGATCTCTGTCTGATACAATGGACACAGGTACACCGTGTCTTGAAACAATTTCCTTCACATAAAGTTTTGCCAATAGATCTAGGTTAAATCTAATCTTAATTGGCAAAAAGTGTGCCGACTTCGTCAATCGATCAACAATCACCCAAACGACGTCATAACCTTGTTGAGTCGTTGGAAGACCTACCACAAAATCCATTGTGATATTTTCCCATTTCCACTCTGGTATCTCCAACGGTTGCAATAATCTGCTTGGCCTTCGGTGTTCAGCTTTAACTTTCGGACGCGTTAAACATTTTGCCACACACTCAGCCACATCATTTTTCATATTCGGCCACCAAAAATGATGTCTAAGATCTTGGTACATTTTTATACTCCCAGGGTGAATCGAATATCTTGAGTTGTGAGCTTCACTCAGAATTTCCTCTTTAATTTCCAGTACTGGCGGAACCCAAATTCTCCCTTCGAATTGAAGTAACCCTTCCGAATCGATTTTGAATTTGTTTTCCTCATCTTCAGTTACTTTTCTTTTTATCTTTTCACAGTCTTCATCCTAAAGTTGTGCATTCTTCACTTTATCTACCAATGTTGAACCGTTTCCCATCTGGAACAATTTTTTGTCGGATTCTGTCAAATATTTAATTTCCAATTCCATCTTAGCCATTTCTAACACTAACTTCTCCTGAGCTGTCAATATCATTAACTTCTCCTGTCCCTTCCTACTTAAAGCATCAGCAACAACATTTGCCTTTCTAGGATGATAGAAAATCTCGTAGTCATAATATTTGATCAACTCCAACCATCTTCTCTGTTGCATATTTAAATCTTTTTGGGTAAAGATATACTTCAGATTTTTATGGTCGGTATATATCTCACACCTTTCCCCATAAAGATAATGTCTCTAAATTTTCAGGGCAACACCACCGCAGCCAACTCTAAGTCATGAGTCGGATACCCTTTCTCATAATCTTTTAATTGAAGTGATGCATACGCAATAACTCTGCCGTTCTGCATAAGCACACAACCTAGACCTTTATGCGACACATCACTAAACACCACAAAGTTCCCTGGATCATCAGGCAATGATAACACAGGTGCCGAACTCAACCTCTTCTTCAATTCGTGAAAACATTCCTCACACTTCTCTGTCCAAACAAACTTAATCGCCTTCATGGTTAAATTTGTCAACGGGGTTGCGATCTTGGAAAAGTCTTGAATAATACGTCTGTAGTAACCTGCCAATCCAAAGAAACTCCTTACTTCTAACGGTGTCTTCGGGTGATCCCAGTTTATTACAGCTTCAACCTTTGATGGATCTATTGAAATTTTGTCTTTATCAATAACGTGCCCGAGAAACTGTACACGTTCCAAACAAAATTCACATTTTGAAATTTTTACGTACAACTTTTCTTTTCTCAATGTCTCCAACGTCACTCTTAAGTGTTTAACATGTTCCTCCTTGGTCTTGGAATACACCAATATATCATCAATAAACACCACCACAAATTTGTCTAAGAATGGTTTAAACATCCTGTTCATAAAATCCATGAACGTTGCAGGTGCATTAGTTAAACCAAATGATAGAACTAGAAACTCGTAATGACCATACCGAGTTCTGAATGCCGTCTTTGGTACATCTTTTGGCCTCACCTTCAGCTAATGATAACCACTTCTCAAATCTATCTTTGAGAAATATTTTTCTCCCTTCAGTTGATCGAACATGTCATCGATTCTAGGTAATGGGTACTTATTTTTAAGCGTGACCTTATTCAATTCTCTGTAATCAATGCAGAGCCGCATCGATCCATCTTTCTTCTTAACAAATAACACTGGTGCTCCCCACGGTGATACGCTCGGCTAGATATACTTCTTGTCAAGAAATTCTTGCAACTGCCCCATTAACTCTTTCATCTCTACTGGGGCCATTCTGTATGGTGCTTTAGATATCGGGGTTGTTCCTAGTAATAAATCAAATCACGAACTCGATTTGTCGATCCGGCGGAAGACCCGACAAATCGTCTGGAAATACGTCTACAAAATCTCTTATGATCGGTATCTCTTCCAACTTCGCACTCTTCTTCTGTGTATCGACTATGTAGGCTAAGTATCCTACACATCCTTGTCTTAACAACTTCTTGGCTTGCATCACCGTCAGACAACTTGCTTGTCGAGGTGACTTGCTGCCATAGAACACAACCTTTGACGGAGTCAAAAGGTTAACACATTTTCTTTAATAATCAATTACTGCTCCGTAATTGAATAACCAATCCATTCCCAGTATAACATCAAACTCACGAAGTTTAATTGGTATCAAGTCTACCATCATCTCTTGACCCTTTATAACCACTCTACAATTCTTATATATGAATCTAACAGGAATCACTTTCCTATTTGCAATTTCTATGCTCAAAGGATATTCTAATTCTTCCTGAGGCAAATCTAAGTTTTTAACAAATTCATCAGATATAAATGAACAAGTAACACCCGAATCAAACAGTACAAAAGCATTAATACCATTAATTAGAATGATACCTGACTCCACATCCTTAGACTGAACAGCATCCTGCACGGTCATATTGAAAGTCCTCGTAGTAGATCGACTTGACTGTGCAGGTCCAGTGATAGTCAATGTACCACCACCGTTGTTGTTTCCTTTTCCACCACTTGTATTCCCCACTGGTTTTTAGGGCAATCCTGAACCATGTGCTCCTTCGAACCGCAGGTAAAACATGCTCCTTTCTTTGGGCTAAAATAGTTCAGTGCAATGTGTCCCTCCTGACCACAGTTGAAACACACCCCAGTATGGTTCTTTCCACAAGTAGCACAAGCTTCAAACTTCTTCTTTTGATGACTTCCATGTTGTCCTCCCGTAATCAAATTCTCGCTCAACTTCCTCTTCTGATTGTTACTTCCAACGTTACTTCCACCAGCCTTATTTTCATTCTTATTCTTCATCTTCTTTTGTTCTTGATTGTACTTGGTCAAGGCATCGCTTCCACCTTCCGCGATAATTTCTTTTTCCAGTACAGCCGCAAATGTATTTAACTGGAACATTGAAACCTTGCTATACAGCCAGGGTTTCAATCCTTGTTCGAACCTTCTCTCTTTACGCTCATCCGTATTGACTTGATAAGTGGCAAACCTTGCCAACTCGTTAAATTTCGCAGCATATTCTTGCACCGTCATAGTTCCTTGTTTCAGCTCCAGAAATTGCACTTCCAACTAATTTTGAGAACTCGCTGGAAAGTACATTTTGAAAAACATCTCCTTAAATCTATCCCATGCTATCACTCCTTATCTCCCACGAACCTTATTTGTTTGCCACCAGTAGCTAGCTTCAAACTTCAGCATGAACGTCGTGAATGCAATCTTCTGATCTTCGTTGACTCTGGCAACATCGAACACTTTCTCCATTTCCATGATCCAGATTTAGGCTTCCACTGGATTCATAGACCCTTGAAACTCTGGCGGTCCAACCGCTTTGAATTCCTTGAAGGTCGTGACTTGAGCTTGCGATTGATTCGCAAGTGCACCCGTCAACAAGGTCACCAACTGCTGAACTAGGTTAGAGTTGGCCTCGTTGTTATTGTTAGTAGACCCCTCAGGAGGTGGTTGTTGACGTGGTTGTCTTCTTCTAGGAGGCATTTTCTGTTAAAATATACGCTTATTAGTTTATTACTCAACTTCTTGGGTATTTGAAGTTTAACTTAAATATTCTAAGATTAAAGCTATAACACATAAAATTTCAAATAACTTTGATATTTTATTCATTTATAATGTTTTAAAACATATTAAAGATAACACAACCGCTATTAACATCCACTTTCCTGAACTAAGCAAGTTTAAGGATTACATATTCATACCATCCCTTTATTCATCTCAAAATAAGGGATTCACAATTTATTTACTTACTTACTTAACCACATATTATTATTCTCATTATTCTTTCTATCTAGGCATATTAAGACGTCGCAAAGCTTCTCTACGCTCCTCCTCCATAATTCGATACGCCGTTCTACGATCCATCACGAACCACAACGAATCTTCAAACTGAGGTGGGTAATAAAAGACTCGATCCTGGGCTCTATCAATCGCAGAATTAATTGCATAATCTATTTCGTTCATTTTGGCTTTCTTAGTTTGGACCTTAGCTTCAGCACAGTCTGCACAGTGAGTTACCTTTATCCAAGCGTCCTCTGTTCTTACACGCTTAGTTGATTCCTCTTTTAAGTCATCTTTTAATTTCTCCATGTCAGTCTTCATCTTGTCGTTCACTGCCAACAGATTCATGCTAACCCTTAGTATGAACTAGGTCCCACTCTGTGTTTCCAAGGCGTGAGTCGAATTCCTGAATCTCCGCATCCTTCTTCTCTATCTTAGCATGATGCATCTCAACCAACTCCTTTAGCTACTCAACCTTGTCCTGTAATTTTATGTTCCGATCATACAAAGCATCATACATCTCAGCTGATATGGAGTTTGGTGGAAACTCCACAGGATCCTCTTCCTCATCTTCCTCCTCTATCTCCTCAGAACTATCCTCCTCGGGATAGGTCATAGGCTCATCCTCCAAGATCAACTGTTCCCGCACTATGTGAATATCCTGGGGTTCGTTATCTCTAGGTGACTGAGGTATCACCTCCCTAGCTGGACTGGATCCGCCTTTATTAGACATCCTAACAACCAAAATATTTTAAGCTTTACTTAACATTTTTGATACTCGCGAACACATAAGTTTTTAACACATAACACATAATGTCTTTTATTGTTTAGCTTTAATGGATGCCTT
This sequence comes from Panax ginseng, assembly GCA_020205605.1. NCBI lineage: Eukaryota > Viridiplantae > Streptophyta > Magnoliopsida > Apiales > Araliaceae > Panax > Panax ginseng. Next base: position 46,506,000 of record CM035145.1, on the reverse strand, counting down.
AATCCATTCCATAAAAGTCGATAAGAGCTAGACACCACTATATTTTTTGTCTCCTTAAAGGTTACTTCCTAAGATTTCCCCACCTAAGGTTCATAACCTAAAGCTTTGATACCAACCTATGACACCCCCAAATCCGGGTACTTCATTCCCACAGAATTTGGTGCTCACTTAACAAAAATAATTACATCTAACTACCCATAATAAAGGATAAAACATCAATCAATTTAACCAAATATCTTTCCCATTAAAGGGTTACATCATCTCTAAAACAATCCCAGGTAAACTAACCTTAAATTTTTGCATCAGTTTGCATAATACATCATAAAATAAAACCAGTCTTATAATATAATGCATTTTAATAAATTCTCATAAATCTTCAACACTTGGACATCTTGCCCTTTCTTTTGCTAGTAGATGGCTCATCGACTCTTTCAACTTTAGCTGCGGTGTTAATTGCAAGAGTGAGCAAACAATTGCTCATTGATATAAAGAGTAGTAATGATAACAACATGAGAATGAACAACGAATGTTGAACAATAATGAACTTGTTCTACGAATCAAAAATAGAAAACAAGTTCGAAATTTAATGTTTGAGGGTCTTAAGACAACAAACTATGTCCCCGATGATTAGGTATTACTACCCCAACCTTAATAGTCATTTAGAATATATAGACCCTTCTTAACGTACTTAGGGGGATCAGCCCTTTGTACCATGTATTGTGCCCAAATATCTTAACGTTAACACGTACAAAATCCCCTATGTTAGGGTTGTTTGTCTCAGTTTTAATTTATAATTTGCGCACTAAAGAAAGTTTAGCTCGGAACTAACTGATCAGTGGTTCTAGAATTTTAGAACACTATTCCATATTAGACTAGTTCAATCAATAAAAGTTTGCTTACTACTTGAAGGTTTAATACAACAATATAGAATTGAACAAGGCTGTCAAGGTCAAAGATCGAATAACAACAATATATAATTGAGTAAACATGACATACATGCAAAGTGCTATATTCAAAAGAGTTAAAACAATCTCCTTTGAATCGATGTATTAGAACAATATGTGCTTCGAATAATATTAAGGAAAGTGAAACTTGCTCGATGTAACGAATTAGGTTACAAGAGCTTGTACAATCATACACAAGATAGATTAGTTTTACTCAACTTTAACATAGAATTTAAAAACTTGTACAATGATAATTTAGGAATCAAAAGCTTGCATTCTTATAAAGAGAATTAAGTTAAGAAACTTGCATTCATTAATAAAGAGAATGAAGTTAGGAAACTTGCCTTGTATGTAAGCTACACAAGTATAATAATGTTCACCAATTACCCTACACATATCATTAAAATCGCAATAAAATTAGTTGTATTAATATTAGCTTTAGGGGTTTAACCCACCATTTAAGCCATAACCTTATCTTAATGTCTAATCATGTTGGTTAACATCCTTAATGAATTTGAAATCTTACTACAAACTAACATAAACTTTATCATTTATCTTTAACTTTTGAAAACATCACATTTGGTTCATTACACAACTTACTACTTCATAATCTATAGTTTCAACGTTGTGATTGCAACATGTTATATCTTATAACACGTTTTAGGTTCCTCTACAATCATCAAAATAAGTTAGGTTAACAATTTCCAAGCTATGTCATTATAGCTCAATTTTGGTCTCGATCGACCAATGGCAATACTGCACCATGGTTTAGCTTAGAATCATGCGCCCGTCTTAAGCAACATACCTAAGCACACAAAAAATAGTTTTTTGCAAAACACTTAAATCAAAGCTATGTTCTAGGCCAAAAAATCCCAATTCCACAGAAATTCCTGAAACCTAGCAACTAAAACTTTGTAATAACATCACTAAACATGCTATTCACCATTCCAACTTCATAAACATTATATATATATATATATATATATATATATATATATATATATATATATATATATATATATATATATAGTTTTAAAGAATTAAAACCACCATTTTCCCAATTTCATCATTTTTTACACTTTTAGCGAATTCGATCGCCACGAATTCAATCGTCACGAATTTGTTTCTTAATCAATTGACACGATTCAAACTACGCCGCTTTTGTTTCTTAACATACTAACATAATCCAACATCAATTTACAGATTATCATACATATTAAACATGAAATTTTGTACTTTCTAAAGCTATTTTTCTTGCATAAACACTATTTTTGAAATCTTCTACTACAAACCCAATTTCATGTATTCTAATCATCAAATATCACCAACATAAGATGATTAACAGGTTACAAACTTTACACACATATATATATATATCAATCCAACATAACTATCACTAGCAATTTCAAGAATAAAAGTTAAGATTAGAGTAGGTTATACCTTCTTCTTTGATTGTATGATGCAAAAGATGGTGACCCTCCTTCCTCTTAGCAAAAACACAAAGATTGGCTCTCTTCCTCACCAAGCTCTCTCTCTTTCTCTCTCTAAACTCTTTGTGTTTCTTCTTCTCACCCAACTCAGTATTAGCCTTAGGAAAAATAAGACGCGTGAAAATATAAACTGATATAGCCTTACCTCCCACGTACTTATCAGTTAAAAAAAAATAAAAAGACGTCAGTTAAATAAACCAAACGCCACAAGGCCTTGTTTGGCTAAACACATAATTCTCATACTAGTTTATTTTTGTAATATTTATATTATATAGTTACCTTTGTCACACTTATTTTAGTTACTTTAAATGACTTTAGTTTAGTTAATTTAAATAACTTATAATAGTAATTATAATAATTTTATTATAATTATATTTATGATTAATAAATCATTATATATATAATTTAATTAATAAATTAGACTAAAACATTACTTTATTTAATTTAGTTATTTTCTTTAATATAAAACAATTCATTTAATTTAATTATTTCATTAAATTAAATCTTCAAATAAAAATTACCATTATTCAATTTCATTTCTAAATTAATGCACCACAATTCATCAATTATTTATTTATCTTAATAAATAAATTATTGAAAATATTTATTTAATTCAATAAATATTTAAATTAAATTACAAATTTCTCGATCGTTATAGGTACAGTCATCCCAAATAGTTAGTCAATATTACAGATTGTTCAAATAGTTAGATTTCCTCTAGATTTAGGGGAGAGAAGTGAGATTTCAGGAATGTGAACATCTAGATCTTCATGAAATGATGGTGGCACAAAATCAACTGGAACATCATTGACAGTAGTAGTAAATGGGTAAGAACCCATAACTAAACTATTATTCTCCATCAGACAACATACCATGGTCTTAACAACATGTAGAGATAACTGCACATCTTCTAACTTTTCTAACAAAAGAGTTTGATTGTGTAGAAGAAGTTGATTCATGCTATTAAGTGAATGAATCTTAGTGGCCATGTTTATGTTGGACTCAATAACCTCATGATCAATAGGTTTAAAAATAATCAAGGACTTAGGTGGAAGATTTAAATGGGAGACAATGTTACTGGCGGGAACAAGTTGAGACCTATGTTGTGACACATGGATGTTCAGATAATTGAAAATATGAGTGAGTAGTAAACCAAATCCAAGACATTTGTTATGAAAGAAGAATTCAAAGGAGGATAATAAAAAGTAGGCCAAGTTATAAGGCATGCACTAATTCAAAATACTTTTTATGATTTCCAAATCAAAGGGCAGCAGTTTTCTATCATCTCTCACATACATGAAGTTGTTTCTCAAAATTTCACCAAGAAACTGACACTAAGCAGTGAGAAATTCTAAACTAATCTTGTAAGGATAATCAAACAAGAGAGCTGGCACCATTTGATCACACAACAGACAGATTGTGCTTAAATAACATACATTTTCCCACAGAGATACCAGATGAATGAAGATAAGAGTTAACCCTAGGCAATTCTAAGGTAGAGGGATGAAGTTGCAATTCATGGATAAGAAATAATTCATCAATAATGTATGTTTGTCCTTGAATGCAAGTAGTGATGTTCTTTAATAAACCAGAAGAATCAGTAGAAAATTCCATATGAGAGTAAACTCAGCTATAATACTAGGATATATAGATTTATCATAGAAAGTTACCAAGCACTCCCACCCAACATTTTTAAATTTTTCGAACAAGTCTGGAAAACTATGAAAATAATGACATTCCCTTGACACATATTGTGTCTCATAGTCCTATATTTGGCATGTGCAGATGTAGTTGTGAGAAGAGGAACATCATTAGAAAACTTTAACTCGGAATGCAGAGGAAGAGTTTTGCGTTTGGATGAAAAAAGATTATAAATTATTAGTAAAGAAGTAGGGAAGATAGGTGAGAGGATGAGACTCAGTAAGGAGTGGACATATGAATATGAAAGCACCATTTTTGAAATAACTTATATATATATAGAGAGGGATAATGTGATCCTCAAATAAAATAACAAGTCTTCATCATTTGCTAACTTTGCCCTTGCCTTTACTAGTGGAAGGTTCATCGGTTCTTTCGTTCTTAACTGCAATGTTATTATTAAGCAAGAGTGAGCACTATTGCCCACAAGTATAATAATGAAGTAATAGTATAATAACATGCGAGTAAATCAAAGACATCTGAATAAAAGCTCAACATTTGAATCAAGAATGAATAACAAGAATCAAAAGAATTCTGAGGGTCATAAGACCTTGAACTATGCCTTTAACAGTCATAAGACTATGGACCTTTCTACTGTGACTTAGGGGATCGACCCTTAGTACCATCACATCAGGCATTAATATCTTAATGCTAACGATAAGTAAATCCTTTAGAGGGTTGTTCATCTCAGTTTGACATTCGAGTCCGCACCAAAGGAAGTTTGGTTTGGATAATTCAATAAGGATTCTGAAATTTAGAACGTTCATCAACTAAGGACTAGTTGAATCAATAAAGTTCACTAGTTTAATAAGGTTCAACAATAATGATATTCGATTTGAATAATAATCTCAAGAAGTATACAATAAGACAATTATTGTATAACTGAATCATGCTTTGAAAAGATAATAAATCTTTAATATAACAATTGAACTTGAATAATAGTAATGATAATTTACTCGAGGTAACTAATAACTTGAACAATAATGACAAGTAGGGTTAGGAAACTTGCCTCGTGCGTAGATTACACTTTAACTAAGCACGTTCTTTGATTTAAATCCTACATATCATTCATATTCACAATACCAGTTAATTATAACTTAACTAATCATCATAAACTCATTCTCTTTGTCTACTTGATTACTAACTATACTTAGTTAATTTACCACTTTGTCACATAATTTATACTTCATGAATAACAAGTTAATTATGTATTCAATAATTCGATCCACATGAAATTATGTTATTTACATGTTAAACAACTATTTTAACATCTCATTATACTTCTAACATGCTTACATGTTCATTAAATTAATTTACTAACACATTGTTAGACTTAAACATTTTAAAAATTACATTTCTGAACTTTTTAGAGAGAGGAAATGCTATTTCACTTTTATATTTCTTATCTTCAAGGCCGCGATGGCGCTACATTTGGACTCTTAAGCGCCATGACATCGTATTCTTATTCTATGACTTCGAGACTTGGAGATGCGGCGGTGGCTGATGGCTGTGCGGGACTTCAGCTTGAGTTGGCCACACATGAAACTCTAGACTTTGATTTCCAGTTCAAAGAACACGAGTTCAAATGAAAAGGACACAAAATGATCATCAATTCCACTAAATTAACATACCCACATGCTATGATTTATACATAATCATTACCCAATATCTGCAAAGTGATTTTAACCCATTAAAACACATAATCACAGAGTTAAAATAATTTCACTGACTTTGATGTTCTTGAAGGTTTTGAAAATAAAACATGAAAATTGTCACTACGGATTCATTATAACACTGAATCCGTTTGTTTAAACTTTGGTCTCTTCGTATCAATATGCATAACAACATACGAGTGTAAAATTTAGGGATAATGTATGATCAACACATGAAATATCACGTATAAGGCCATATGGCCATAACCCAAACTCTGAAATTTTGCAGAAATCATATATGACATGTTTTCATGAATTTGATGATATGATTTACATAATATATATAATCAAATTCAATTTGATAACATTTAACACATATATAAACTTATAATCATATCATTTCCCAAATACAGAGATTTACAGAAAACTTGAAAGCCATTTTTATAGAAAACTAAATGACGTAAATAGAAATTGGATTTGGAGAAATTACCCAGAGTATAATTTAGAAGGGTGAGTAAGGATAACAATTCCTTTTTCAGATACTACTTCAATCACAGAGTTTTCCTCCCACAATTTCTCTGAATTCTCTCTGACTCTCAAATACTCTCCTTCTCTGTTTTCAGACTTAGAAAAATAAGAAAGAAAAAGGATACGTATAATATAATAAGGCACTGACGCGCACTATGGTCAGTTACCCATCATAGGTTAACTGCCCATAACTTCCCCTAAGGCCATGTTTGGCTAGTTTAATATATTACAAAACCATTTAATTTTAATAAAGCGTTATCATATAGTTTAAAAATGTCACACTCCTTATAAAATAAATCCAATATTTTATTTAATTTACTTTAAATAAAATATAATAATTTCTCATAAATTCACATAGTCACATAATTAAATTTCTCATTAATAAATAACGCCAAATTATTAACTCTCTAATTAATAATTAAATTAATTAAAATAACATCATGCTTAATTAAATATTTCATTTAATTGAATAAGCTCACATAAATACATACTTGAATAATAAATATTCTCTACATTAATTTAATAAATGTAACACATAATTAAATTAATCTACCACAATTTCATCAATTAATTATTTAATTCAATAATTAAATCATCGAAAAATATTTATTTAATTCAATAAATATTAAAATAAATTTACAAAATCTCGCTTCATCACAAATGAAGGAAGAATGAGCTTCTATTTATAGGAAAATATAGTTTCGATAATTGCACGCTTTTGGGGCTCAAAATATTACAATTATAATACCTTCCTCTTTTCTTCATTTTTAATTTAGTCCTGCAAGTATTATCAAACTTGCACCACCTCCCCTTATAGTAAATAATGTGAATCAATAGTAAATCATGTGAATCAATAGTTCTAGACATGTGAAAATACGAATTACAGTATAGTACCTCCATTTTTAACTTAGTCATGAAAGTATTATAAATCTTGCACTACCACCCCTAATAGTACAAGAATGTGAATCAATATTACACATTTGAACACATAGTTATAAGCATGAGAAATAATAGCAATTAATTGCTCATTTATTCGGTTAATTACCCGATTGGTCAATATAACCTCCAGACATCCATTATTATCGAAATAGATGCCGATTTCCATTAACACTAATAATCCCAACACAATAGAAATATCAAATTCATCTTTAATCAACACGAACTTATTCATCATTAATATTATAACTCATAATATTTAACAACCAGGTCGTTCCTAGGAAAGAGGGGGCTTTTCGATAAGGATTTCTCCTTTGTGGCGCGCAATTAGGTGACCAAATCTCTCCTTGATAGAACTTCTAGACATTGTCAATATTGTAAATAATAATATGAATAACTTTGTCATCTCAATTATTGATTTAATAATAATAAATATTATACAGATGATACGCGACAATAATTGAATCAATAATATGAGAGATATGATGCAACAATTACTTTAGCAATAATTGAGTATAACTGAGTGACTTCTCATGTAAGCATCAATAATCGATACCGTGTGCTACTATGCAACCACGCGTATTACTATACTTTTACTATCGGGTAGTTCAACAGTTTTAACGGTAACACTTTCGCCGTTATTTTTATAAAAGATAATTACATGCGTTTTCTAACTACGACAATACTTCCGCTAGGGGGTCCACCAATGATTGTGTCGTCGCATTTAATATTCCCTGTTAAAATGAATATTCCCCGACCAATCAAATATTATATAACCACTTGCTTACTTTGTAAAATTTGTAAATATTACCCACAACTATAACATTATATCAAATCCACACCATAATATTCAAAAATGATATTTATAGAAAATTCATCTTTATTCATAAAAGTTGGGGTCTTACAACCTCCCCTTCTTATGAAATTTTGCCCTCGAAATTAGGGTACGTACCTGGTATGTCGAAGAGAAAACGACAAAAATACTTTATGAAAATAACGGCAGAAGTTTTACCGTTAACTGTTGAAACACCCGGTGTTAAAAGTATAGTAATACGCGTGGTTGCATAGTAGTACACGATATTGATTATTGATGCTTATGTGAGAAGTCACTCAGTATTGTTCAATCGGGTATTCAGGACACTTTTTGTGTCGGAGTACTATCCACGAGTTCCTATTCACGAGTTACTATTCACGAGTTACTATTCATGAGTTACTATTCATGAGTTACTATTTATGAGTTACTATTCACGAGTTACTATTCACGAGTTAATATTCATGAGTTACTATTCACGAGTTACTATTCACGAGTAACTATTCACGGGGTACTATTGATCACCCGTAAAATATATTTCTTTTCGGTCCAAATCATTTTTGGGTACAATATTATTCCATGAGGAGATGTGCTAATTTTTCAGACCGTTGGTTGAAGTTATAATAGTAAATCAATATGGACCGCTGGTGGAAAGTTATAATAGTGAATCAATCTGGATCGCTGGTTTAAAGTTTTAATAGTAAATCAGTATGGACCGTTTCTTTAAGTTTTAATAGTAAACCAATCTGGATCGTCTGCTTTAAAGTAAATTAATCTGACCGTTCATAAGTTAGTTACTATGCAGTCTATTCTTCTATAAATAGAAGCTCATTCCTTCATTATTTCTTACGAATTCACTGAAACTCTAGAGAGAAAAGTTATAGAGAAACTATAGAAAAGTATTCTGCTACTTCCCTACGCTTTATATTCAGCTTCTTTTACGGTAAGGGGTATTATTTCTTTTGTATTCATGAAGAGAACTTATGTTATTCCATTATTTATTATTATTACGTTGGAATAACTCAGATACGCTGAACTACCCTATACTTGATGAAATTCTTCTCATTATTTCATTATTTATTATTCTTTCGAATATCCTATCTCAAATGCTATCTACGGACCTAGTTCCATTATTTATTATTCTCAGCCGAATATCCTGTCTCAGACATTTTACTGCGGGACTGGTTCCGTTATTTATTATTCTTTTGGAATAACTTTTGCCTGTGGTCTATCGCATGCATGGTGATTTCTTTTGTTATTCCATTCTTTATTATACTCAGTTGGTTAAAACTTTGACTTCTATACTCCATGAAATTAGTGGAATATCCTTGATATTTGCGCTTCATCCAGTATCTTTTAATGGAAATATTCTTCTGAGCATTCTTGAATTTTACTCTACAAAGAAGTATCATGTTGACAATGTGGACGTTATTAGTTCCTGGATAAATTAATTCTTGAACTTGTTTTATTGAATTCTTATATCATTGTCATCATCCTCATGTTTATATTATGTTGAAAGCCATATGTGGCCTGTAGTGCATAGATGGACTTGGTATGATTATGACCAGGGATTATTCGGTAAGTCATAACCGTAATGTTACAAATGATGTGGAAAAAGTCCTCATTGGCCCGTAGTGCATTGATGGACAGTTTTTGGTATAATTATGGCTATGGATTCTCTTTGGCCGTAGTGCAAAGATGAATTGTTTTATGGCATGATCAGGACCATTGATGAAAACATGATTATCTTTAGCCGTAGTGCATGGATAATTCGTGGTCGTGATACTAAAGAATATCCTTGGCCGTAGTGCAGGGGTGATTCGATGATGTGGATTATTTAATAAGATGAGTCCCAGCGATAAAAGTGATGAAAAACCTTTTAAATCATAGAAGATAGTAGATTTTATTCCCTAATTGACTCTTCTAATGGATTTCTTATTCCGCTGCAGTTAAATTTGATAGTTATTATATTTTATCAGTTTAACATTTTTGAAGGCTAACGATAAATTATTCTGCATTATCTTAGTCATAATATTTCTTAGTGGGCTAGTTGAGCTCACCCTTTCTTTCACTGTTCTCTTCAGGAAATGAGAACGTAGCTGGGATTAGTCGGGGAACAGAGTGATGATCATAGATGTTTGCATTAGTAGTCCTCACTATTCTGTGAAATAGTGTGATAATAATTGTAATGAGGAATCCTTTTGAGTTTTTATACTCTCTAGTAGACAATATTTGTATTCAAACTCACGGTTTATGTTTTGTCAGATTGTATTAATTTACGACGGTTGTATTATTAAGTTGTATTTGAATTACATACCATGTATCCGGGCGACTCAAGATGGGTGATGTATACCTAATTTTTGGGGCGTCACAGTTGGTATCAAAGCTTAGGGATATGATCCCTGGCTGAGATGTGAGATAAGAACTAGGAGGGGAGAGATGGGGAATTCCTTCGCTAGTATGACCAACCAAAGTTTACTTGTTATTTAATTGGTCGGTCAGAGTATAGAGATAATATGTGATATATTAATTAACCCTGGTTTTGTGGCAGTAACTGAAAATGACATCCGAGAATGTTGAGAATAGTAATGGAGCACAGGAGACCGTTGATTCTCCACAGATCAATAATCAGGACAATGTGCAACAGGATGGCGATAATCCTCCTGTAACAACAACATTGATCAATTGATGAATGACGGTACGTTGAGGAGCTTTTTAGAATTCATGCAACATCAGGCGAAGGTGGCTCCTGTTCATAATATAGGAGGAAATAATGGCAACCCACAGTTGGTCACCGTTAAGCAATTCAAGGGGCTGGGACCACCAGAGTTTTTAGGAAAGCCAGAGCCACTTAAGGCGGAGACGTGGTTAAAGTAGATTACCAAGATATTTGATGTCTTGGGATGCTCTGAGGAGCAAAAGGTTCCCTTTACCACCTTTATGTTGCGTGAAGAGGCAGATCACTGGTGGAAATCTGTAAAACGCACTCAACTTACGATTCAAGATGTCTTGGGAGTAGTTCCAAGAGTGTTCAATGACAAGTACTTTCCTAAAGCATTCGTCACATGAAGGAGGTGGAATTTATCAAGTTGGAGCAAAACAACATGACCGCTGTCGCAAAGACGGAAGCCAAGTTTGCCGAATTGTCCCGATTTAAGTCCCCACTCGGTTGATAATAAAGAGAGAGAATGACGCGGATGTTTTTAAGAGGTTTGAAGCCGTAGATACGTCCAATATCTTATTTCTCAAAACGTGTTTGTATTCGGATGTTGTAAATAGGGCTCGATTAGTGGAGCGCGATAACGAGTCAACACAACCAAAAGAGAGCGCAAATTAAAAATGATAATACTTGGTGATAATACCATCAAAGCGGTGACAATAAGCATGGAGGAATCAACATGCTCGAAATGGTAACCACTTGATGGGTAATCATGGTCAAAACAATAAGAATGGACATTTCAAGAAGAGGAGATTCAACAATGAAGGAAAGACGTCGGCACCAGCACCCGTTGTTAAGTAAGGAGAACGACCACCTATCATATGCTTCAAATGCGGAGGGGAGGGACACATCACCAAAAGCTGCGCGTCAGTCAAAAGCATGCTATAATTGTGGAAGAGAAGGTCACTTAGCCCGATTTTTGTCGTTCACCAAGACAAGTTCAACTAGGATGGAGGCACCAAAGGATGTCCCGCAGAAAGCCAAAGCCGATGGTTTAACAGAGCGTTTTTTTTTTACGAGGAACCCGAATAAAATTATCACGGGTATGTTAGTCATAAACTCTTGCGAAGTCTATACTGTGTTAGATACCGGTTCTACCCATATTTTTATCTCTCTTTCTTGCGCTCAACATTTAAATTTGACTTCGGAGAAATTAGACTTTGACTTATTGGTTGAAACTCTGTTGGGAGAAACCTTCATTACATCCACGGTTTATAAGTCTTGTTTGATTCAAATAGGTAACCACACATTACCTGTCGATCTTATCTATTTGAAAATACTTGCCTTTGATGTGATTTTTGGAAACGATTGGTTAACTACTCATCATGCTTTTCGTAAGGTTGTTAGCTTTCATACTCCTAACCAACCTGTTATGCGAATTCAAGCAAAAAAACCACTAAATTCAATCATTGTCATATCAAGTCATAAGTAAAGAGCCCTGAGCCTTTCGCTGGTGACTTCCTTGTGTGGAATGCACCGAAGCCAGACTTTCTGTAGGCGACGTCGTGAATGACGATGACAAGTTGATAGGTATCAACGTGACGTGCTATCCAAGTCTTGGATGAGAGTCACAGTTTTGAATGATATTTCTATTGTTAATAAATTTCCTGACGTATTCTTGAAGACTTCTTAGCCTACCCCTAGAGCGTGAAATCGAATTTTGTATTGACCCCAGTACAAAACCCATTTCTAAAACCCTCAAATATTTTCTTCACCTAAAACAAACATGTAATGTGCCAAAGACGTTGGCTCGAGCTGTTGAAGATTACGATCGTACCATTCAATATCATCGTGGGAAAAATGAACGTGGTAGCTGACACGTTGAGTAGAAGATCGTATGCGTTTATGAGTGTGATGTTGTTAACACAAAGACCCATTTCGTATAACTTACAAATGATGGAGATAGAGTTAAAGACTCTAGGGACCCACGTGAAGATAACGAATATACGATTAGAATAGACTTTAATTGATAAATTTAAAGCTGCTCAAACTATATACTCAGAGCAGATTAATGTGAAGAAGAAGGTTCAAGAGGGCGTTATTCTAGAAGCAAGAATCGATGAAGAGAGGAAATCTCAACCCTCGATTTAATTGACCCATTTTAAATCCTCGATCAAGTAGGAACTGTGGCTTATAGACTCATTTTTACCGCCAAGTTTGTCGCGTGTTCATAACATTTTTAACGTATCAATGTTATATAAATATGTGGACGACTCGAACCACATTATTAATTTAGAACCAGACGACATAGCAGAAGATTTAACGTATGAGAAGATACGTGTTAACATCTTAGATAAGAAGGATTATATTCGACGCTCAAAGGTTATACCTCAAGAGTTAGAATTTGAAGTGAAGTCAAGGTATCCTCACATGTTCGGCATACCAGGTACGTACGTAAATTTTGAGGGCGAAATTTCATAAGGAGGGGAGATTGTGAGACCCCAGATTTTATGAATAAAGATTTTATTTTCTCGAAATAATTTTTTTTAATATTATGGTGTTGATTTGATGTAATATTATAATTGTGGGTAATATTTACAAATTTTGCAAAGTAAGCAAGTGGTTATATAATATTCGATTGGTCGGGGAATATTTTTTTTGTCGGGGAATATCCGTACGACTGTACAATCATTGGTGGACCCCTCAACGGAATTATTGTCGGATTGAGAAAACGACAAAAATACTTTATGAAAATAACGACGGAAGTTTTACCGTTAACTGTTGAAACACCCGATGTTAAAATTACAGTAATACGCGTGGTTGCATAGTAGTACACGGTTTTGATTATTGAAGCTTATGTGAGAAGTCACTCAGTATTGTTCAATTGGGTATTCGGGATACTTTTCATGTCGGAGTACTATTCATGAGTTACTATTCACGAGTTACTATTCATAAATTACTATTCACGAGTTACTATTCACGAGTTACTATTCACGGGGTACTATTGATCACCCGTAAAATATATTTCTTTTCGGTCCAAATCATTTTTGGGTACAATATTATTCCATGAGGAGATGTGCTAATTTTTCAGACCGTTGGTTTAAGTTATAATAGTAAATCAATATGGACCGCTGGTGGAAAGTTATAATAGTGAATCAATATGGATCGCTGGTTTAAAGTTTTAATAGTAAATCAGTATGGACCGTTGCTTTAAGTTTTAATAGTAAACCAATCTGGATCGTCTGTTTAAAGTAAATCAATCTGGACCATTCATAAGTTAGTTACTATGCAGTCTATTCTTCTATAAATAGAAGCTCATTCCTTCATTATTTCTTACGAATTCACTGAAACTCTAGAGAGAAAAGTTATAGAGAAACTATAGAAAAGTATTCTTCTACTTCCCTACTCTTATATTCAGTTTCTTTTACTGGTGAAGGGGTATTATTTCTTTTGTATTCATGAAGAGAACTTCAGATTCCATTATTTATTATTATGTTGGAATAACTCAGATACGCTGGTCATTTTATATACTTAGTGAAATTATTACATTATTTCATTATTTATTATTCGTTTAATATCCATGTCATATGCTTACTGTGGGACTGGTTCCATTATTTATTATTCATGGAATATCCTGTGCGTGCGTTTACAAATGATGTGGAAAAAGTCCTCATTGGCCCGTGGTGCATTGATGGACGCTTTTTGGTATGATTATGGCTATGGATTCTCTTTGGTCAGTAGTGCAAAAGATGAATTGTTTTATGGCATGATCGGGACCATTGATGAAAACATGATTATCTTTAGCCAGTAGTGCATGGATAATTCGTGGTCGTGATGATCTAAAGAATATCCTGGTAGTAGTGCGGGGGTGATTCGATGATGTGGATTATTTAATAAGATGAGTCCCAAATGATAAAAGTGATGAAAACCTTTAAATCATAGAAGATAGTAGATTTTATTCCCTAATTGACTCTTCTAATGGATTGCTTGTTCATTTATGATTAAATTTGATAGTTATTATATTTTATCGGTTTAACATTTTGAAGGCTAACGATAAATTATTCTCATTATCTTAGTCATAATATTTCTTCTTTGGGCTAGTTGAGCTCACCTTTTCTTTCACCGTTTTCTCTTGAGGAAATGAGAACGTAGGCTGGGACTAATCGGGTAACAGAGTGATAATCCTAGATGTTTGCATTAGTAGTCCTCACTATTCTGTGAAATAGTGTGATAATAATTGTAATGAGGACTCCTTTTGAGTTTTTATACTCTCTAATAGACAATATTTGTATTCAAACTCACAGTTTATGTTTTGTCGTATTGTACACGATAGTTGTTGTATTAAGTTGTATTTGAATTCTGTACCATGTATCTGGCGACTCAAGATGGGTGATGTATACCTAATTTTGGGGTATCACAAAATATCTTGGTGATCTGCTTTATCCACGCTTCCGCCTTAAGTGGTTTTGGCTCTCCAATAAACTCTGGTGGTCCTAGCTCCTTGAATTGTTTAGCGGTGATCGTCCGAGAGTTTCTAGTGTTTCCACCTATATTTTTGATAGGAGCCGCTCTTGCCTGATGTTGTATGAATTGCATAAAGCCTCTGAACATTCTATCGTTCATCATTTGGTCAGTGTTGTTGTTTGTATGAGGATTGTCGCCTCCTGATGCACGTTATCCTGATTATTGATCTGTGGAGACTCAACGGTCTCCTGTGCTCCATTGCTATTCTCAACATTCTCGGATGTAATTTTTAAATACTGCCACAAAACAAGGGTTAATTGACATGCAACATATTATTTCTATACTTTGACCGACCAATTAAATACCAAATAAACTTAGGTAGGTCATACTAGCGAAGGAATTCCCCATCTCTCCCCTTCTAGTTCTAGTCTCACATCTTAGCCAGGGATCATATCTCTAAGCTTTGATACCAACTGTGATGCCCCCAAAATAGGTATACATCATTCATCTTGAGTCGCAAAATACATGGTACAAAATACAAATAAAAACTTAATTATACAACTGTCGTGTAAAATACGACAAAACATATGGTATGAGTTTTAATACAAATATTGTCATCTAGACAATATCCACACTCAATGGAGTCCTCATTACATTTATTATCACACTATTTTATAGAATAGTGAGGACTACTAAAACAACCATCTGGACTGTCAATCCGTTCCCCGACTCGTCCCAGCTATATTCTCATTTCTTGAAGAGAACAATGAAACAAAGGGTGAGCTCAACTAGCCCAGTAAGAAATATTGTGACTAAGATAATGCAGAATAATTTATCGTTAGCCTTCAACAGTGTTAAACTGATAAAATATAACAAACATCAAGTTTAACTGCAGCGGAACAAGCAATCCATTAGAAGAGTCAAGTAGAGAATAAAATCTACTATCTTCTATGATTTTAAAGGGTTTTCATCACTTTTATCGCTGAGACTCAACTTAATAAATAAACCACATCATCCCCAAGACTACTACGGCAAGATATTCATTAGTATCATCGACCACAAATTATCTATGCCACTACTTGCCAAGGATATTCGTGTATTCATCAATGGTCATGATCATGCCAACAATCATCCCATCAATGCACTACTAATTAATGAGGATTTTTACCACATCATTTGTAACATTACGATTATGATTATACCAAATAATCCTCGGTCATAATCATACCAAGTCCATCTATGCACTACAAAACACGATGACTTTCAACATATTATAAACATGAGGATGATGACAATGATATAAGAATTCAATAAATCTAGTTCAAGGATAAATTTTTAAAGATTTATAATTTAATTTATCCAGAAATCAATAACGTCCAAATTGTCAACATGATACTTTTTTGTGGAGTAAAATTCAAGAATGCTCAGAAGAATATTTCCATGAAAAGATACTGGATGAAGGGCAAATATCCAGGATATTCTACTAATTTCATGGGGTATAGAAGCCAAAACTTTAACCAACTGAGTATAATAGAATATATGAAACTGTAAATGGATTTTTGCCCGCCATGCGGTAATCCACGTAGACAGATCATTTTCACAATTTAATAAGGAATGAATACGAAGGATCATTCACCATGCATGCGGTAGTCCACATAGACAAGTTATTCCAATAGAATAATAAAGAATGGAACCAGGTAATGCGTAATCCGCACAGATAGGATATTCCAACAAAATAATAAAGAACGAAACCAGGTCATGCGTAATCCGTACAGACAGGATATTCCAACAAAATAATAAAGAATGGAATAACAACAAAATTCACCAAGCATGCGATAGACCGCACAGACAGGTTATCCCAACAGAATAATAAAGAATGGAATAACATAAGAATTTCACCATGTATGTGGTACTTCGCATAGACAAGTTATTCCAACATAATAATAAAGAATGGAATAACAACTCTTAAGAGTATAGAAAGAAAATAACTCTCTTCATGAATACGAAAGAATAATACCCCTTAGCTTAGAAGAAGACTAGTTACTGGAATAGTGAGGTAGCAGCTTTCTCTTCTTCGTTCTCTCTATAATTTCTCTCTATAATAATTGCTCTATATCTTTAGTGAATTGGTGAGAAATGAAGGAAGAATGAGCTTCTATTTATAGGAAAATATAGTTTCGATAATTGCACGTTTTGGGGCTCAAAATATTACAGTATAATACCTTCCTCTTTTTCTTCATTTTTAATTTAGTCATGCAAGTATTATCAAACTTGCACCACCTCCCCTAATAGTAAATAATGTGAATCAATAGTAAATCATGTGAATCAATAGTTCTAGACATGTGAAAATACAAATTACAGTATAGTACCTCCATCTATACCTCCATTTTTAACTTAGTCATGCAAGTATTATCAATCTTGCACCACCACCCCTAATAGTACGAGAATGTGAATCAATAGTACACATATGTAAACACATAGTTATAAGCATGTGAAATAATAGTAATTAATTGCTCATTTATCCTGTTAATTACCCGATTGGTCAATATAATCTCTAGACATCCATTATTATCGAAATAGATGTTGATTTCCATTAACACTAATAATCCCAACACAATAGAAATATCAAATTCATCTTTAATCAACACGAACTTATTCATCATTAATATTATAACTCACAATATTTAACAACTAGGTCGTTCCCAGGAAAGAGGGGGCTTTACGATAAGGATTTCTCCTTATTGGCGCGCAATTAGGTGACCAAACCTCTCCTTGGATGTAACTTCTGTACATCAATATTGTAAATAATAATATGAATAACTTTGTCATCTCAATTATTGATTTAATAATAATAAATATTATGTAGATGATATTTGTGACAATAATTGAATCAATAAAATGAGAGATATGATGCGTGAATTATTGTAGCAATAATTGAGTATAACCGAGTGACTTCTCATGTAAGCCTCAATAATCGATACTGCAGCTACTATACAACCAATGCCAGACATCTTGTACTTTTACTACTGGGTAGTTCAACAATTTTAACGGTAACACTTTTGCCGTTATTTTTATAAAAAGATAATTCTGTCATTTTCTAACTACGACAATACTTCCGTTGTGGGGTCCACCAATGATTGTGTCGTTGTATAAATATTTCCTGTTGAAATAAATATACCCCGACCAATTGAATATTATATAACCACTTGCTTACTTTGCAAAATTTATAAATATTACCCACAACTATAACATTATATCAAATCCACACCATAATATTCAAAAATGATATTTATAGAAAATTCATCTTTATTCATAAAAGTTTGGGTCTTACAAAGGTGATATGGAGGAACCACAATGTCGAAGAGGCTACATGGGAACTCGAAGCTGATATGATGAAAAATTACCATGAGTTATTTGTTTAGTCAGTGTCTTTGATTCTGGGGACAGAATCTTTGTAAGTAGGGGAGAATGTGACGATTTAATGGTTTGAATTGTGATTCTGGGGATAGAATCCTTGTAAGGAGGGAAGGATGTAACGATATGAAATTTTAAATTGTAATATTAAATAATTATCGAATAATATAAATATTTATTTGATGCGTCTATTATTGAATTGATGGAATACGTAATTATTGACGTGATGGTCGTTAATAAATATTTGTAAATCTAAATTTATTAGATAAATTTCTAAATTAAATTAATTTTAATTTAGATATTTGTATTATAACTTCGTGGTGTTATATTGTGACTAATAATTTAAGATGGTATATTAAATTATCAAATAAAATTTTAACATGAAATTATAATTTTGTGATATTTGCTAAAATGCTATATTTAATTAAAATATAGTATGTGATTATTATTATAAACTAAAGTGTTTATTAAAATAAATTAAAAAGGAGTTTAATTTAGTTTTTGCCAAACAATGCTTAATATATTAATTCTTTAAAATTTAAAGGGTTTTTGCCAAACAAGCCTTGTGGCTTTTGGGATTTCTAGTTTTTGAAATTAAATTAAATAAATTAAAATAATAAATATAATATATTTATATTATATATGTTAGTAACTGATTGTGCAATTAGTAGTGTTATTAAGGGTTATCAGTTTTATTCTTGCGCTTGAATATCAGTTGATTTTCTTATTACGCATTCTATTTTCCAAGTTTGAGAGTATTGAGTTTTGTGAGAGCTTCAAAGAAAATTGAGAGAGAAGTTGTGAGGGAATTGAGAGAGAGTCTTAAGAATTTTCACAACAATTCCAGTAATTGGCACCGATTGTATTGGTAATTGAATGTATGTTCTACAACTTGGATATTATATATGTTTATGAGTATTACGACAAACTTTTATATAATCTGTGAATTTCAAATTGTTGAATTGTTTCTATACAATCGGATTACTTGTGATTATATGAGTATATGATGACTGGAGGTTGTGCTTAAACGAGAAATTCATGTTAATTTCGGATAACAGTAGAAATTTTGACAGTATATGTAATTTTCATAGGTTCATAGAAAGTATCAATGTTAGTGGCTAATTAGTATGTGAAATTGTAAATTGAGCATTGTATATGTTAGTTCATTAAGAAACGAGCATAACGTAATTTGAACGAAGTAATTTGGACAAGAATCGAAGTCACAGTGTTCATTTTTGTGAAGAAACTTAAAAACGAAGTTTTTGTGTAAAAATAGGAATTTTGAGAAATTAAAATAGTTAGAAGTGTTGTTAAATTGTTCTAATTGATGGAAAATGTTAGCAATCATGTTTATGATATTTTTATATTTATCTTACATGTTATTATTACTGTTTGATGGGTGAAATTCGTGTTAGTTGGCCTAAGAAAAGTGTCGTAGCTCTATTCTCGCAAAAAATCGAGTGCAATCAATGGTGGCGCAAGTAGCCGCCACCAATATAAAATTGGCGCGGTCGGCAAAGATACTCGCCACGCGGTGAAGTTTGTTAATTATGCAGACTTTGAGCGTTCAATTTAACTTAGCTTAATGATAGGTTAATGTGTCCAACATGTAACAACAAGGCTAAAATAGAGTTGTGTTATATGGATTATGAATTCAAAGTTGTAAAAGTGATTTGTAGGTTACGAACGCATTATGTGATAACTTAGTTTATACAGTGAATGTTAGATAGGTGTTGTAATGTTAACACTTGGGAATTCTGAAATATATATAGTAGCATAAGACTTGTGCTAAGATGATAAGCTTAGCTAGAAATGTATATGGTATGTTAGCATATCTAATAGACAATGTGATTCTAAACCAATGTGTAGGTGAACGTGAGTTTAATATTGTAGCTTACGCTCGAGGTAAGTTTCTAAACTTTCTTTTTACATTGAGCAAGTTTTCTAACCCTACATTTACGTTGAGCAAGTTTCTTACTTTAATCTTTCATTAATCGAATTCTTGTATTCCTCATCATTATTTGAACAAGCTAGTTATGACTTAAACTTTATTCAAACAAGTTTTGAATTCCAATATTTATTGATGTATTCTAACTTGTTTATTGTTAGACAAGTTTTTTTATTGTCCTTCATGTACAAAGAATGCAATTTTCTCGAATTCTAATTTCTAATATCGAATCTGTGAGACCCCAGATTTTATGAATAAATATTTAATTTTCTCGAAATAATTTTTTTGAATATTATAGTGTGGATTTGAGATAATGTTCTAGTTGTGGGTAGTATTTATAAATTTTGCAAAGTATGCAAGTTGTTATATAATATTCATTGTTGTTAGGAAATATTCGTTTGGTCGTGGAATATTCTTTACGTCGGAAAATATTAAATGCGATGGCGCGACCATTTATGAGCCCCATAACGGATAACCGCTTTGATGAAGAAAACGACAAAGTTTGGGTTGTTATAAATAACGACGTAGTTATTCTGAATTAAGATGTTGGAATACCCGGTAGTTAAAATACGATGTCTACGGCGTTGCATGTGCTGACACCAGTATTGCAGTATTGTTGAATTATTGATCCTTACGTGAAGGCACTACTCAATAATTGTCACAGTGAGTTACCGCTCAATATTTTATTTTATTGATTCAATAATTGCTACGTTGATATTTTATATTATTGTTGTTCAATAATTGTCACTACACAAGATTCCATTATCGGATCAATAATTCATATTATTTGAATAATATTATTAGATAGCATTATTGACAATGTCTAGAAAGTTACACAAGGAGAGGTTTAGTCACCTAATTGCGCGCCCGATGAAGAGAAATCCATATCGAAAGCCCCTCTTTCACAGGACTACCGTTGTCATAATTGTGATTCGTAATATTATTTGTGAATAATTAATTATTGATTCATATGATAAGGAAATATTTATTTTATGTGGATATAAATGATGGATTTATTTATGTGGTTATAATTGCAGGAATAAATGTTGAGGTGTTTTATCAGTATTTTGTCGGATTGGAGGTATTAAAAGATCAAATCGGTGTTCTTAAAGCTTTATTGCGTGAGTTATAATTTTTAATCCGACCGTTGGATCGTTGTGATTTTTGGATATGTTATACATATATAAGTTGAGTATATGTCCACAAATTTTGAACCGTTAAAAATGAACGTATGATTTGTTATGAATTTTAAGAGGTGACTGGTTCAGAAATTGTTGAAGTATCCAAATTTATCATTTTGGTGGAAAATTCTAGAATTGGTGAGCCCCACTTTTGGTTGGTGAGAAATGTGCTCAAATTGAATTTCAAATGTGGTGGGTGGCAATAGTAGCGAGTAAAAGCTATCGGTGTGGCAGGTCAAGTCCTGCTTGACGTCTACCATTTTCCCTATAAATAGAGGGCTAAGTTAGAATTGAAAATCACACCGAAAATATAAGCTTTCTCTCTTCTCTCTCTATATTATCGAGCGTATTCTTGTGAGTATTTTGATACTTTGAGTGTTGCTATACTATTGCAAGTTCCTTCAACACTATATCCATTATTCGATCGAATACCATCTTTTTTGAGGTAAGGGTATTATTTATTTCATATTACGAAGAGATATTATTTTTTCGTATTCGTATGAATATTATTTCGTTCAATATTCGCAAGAAATATTATTTTCATTTAATATTCGTAAGGAATATTATATTCGTTCAATATTCGAAAGGAATATTATTTTCGTTTAATATTCGTAAGGGGTGTTATTTTTTTCGTAAATGATATTTTCTTTCAATATCATTATGCTAAAATATTGATCTAAATTTTTTATCAAATTTGGAACTTTTCATGTCGGGGTTACTATTCATGAGTTACTATTCACGAGTTACTATTCACGAGTACAATTTACGAAGCATGATGATTTTTCTTGTGGAATTTCTATCTTTTGGTGTCGGAGTTACTATTCACGTATAATGACACTTATTCAATTTAAAAATAAAATTTTCTTCTTTTTGTTCAAGTTGTCTATTATGGTTACTGTCTTTGATTGTATCCATGTTTTGATCATTATTTTGAATTACGCTTCAAAATTGGTTATTTTGAGTATTATTGAACTTGGATAAACCGTAATACTTAATCCTTAATATTTGATCTTTTATCTTCTTTGGATTCGTTCAATAAAATGTTTTCATCATCCTCGGTCCTAAATGATGATACAAATGAATATCTTTGGCTTTGTAGTGCAAAGATGAATGATTAATCGATGAATATCTTTGGCTGTGGTGCAAAGATGAATGATTACTGATGAATATCTTTGGCCGTGTAGTGCAAAGATGAACAGTGTTTAGATGAACATGACCAATGTTGTTGAAAGTCATCGTGGCTGTGGTGCATAGATGGACTTGGTATGATTATGACCAGGGATTATTCGGTATAATCATGACAGTAATGTTACAAATGATGTGGTAAAAGTCCTCATTGGCCCGTAGTGCATTGATGAACAGTTTTTGGTATGATTATGGCTATGGATTCTCTTTAAGCGTAGTAGTGAAAAGATGAATTGTTTTATGGCATGATCGGACTGGTTGATGAATACACAAATATCCTTGGCCCGTAGTGCATGTATAATTCGTGGTCGTGATACTAAAGAATATCCTTGGCCTGTAGTGCAGGGATGATTTAATGATGTGGATTATTTTTTTAGCTGAGTCTCAGCGATAAAGATTATGAAAAACTTTTTAAATCATAGAAGATAGTAGATTTTATAATTTACTTGACTCTTCTAATGGATTGTTTATTCCGCTGCAGTTGTTGATTTAAAACTTGTTGTCTATTATATTCTATCGGTTGTTATACTGTTGAAGACTAATGATAATTTGTTGTATATTATCTTAGTCATAATATTTCTTACTGGGCTAGTTGAGCTCACCTTTTTTCTTTCCTTTATTCTCTTCAAAAATGAGAATATAAATTTGGGACTAGTCGGGGAATGGATTGACGGTCCAGAGGGTTGCATTAGTAGTCCTCACTATTCTGTGAAATAGCCTATCAATAATTGTAATGAGGACCCCTTTTGAGTTTTTATATTGTCTATTAGACAATAGTTGTATTTAAACTCACAGTATATGTGTTGTCGTATTACTAAAGTTGTATTTATTTTTGTACCATGTATTTGGCGACTCAGAATGGGTTGGGTGGAATGGACCTATTTTGGGGGCGTCACAGAATCATCCTAGTTCAATTATTTGACACAAGCTATTCTCATAATGAGTAAGCTTTATTTTCAGCTTGCTATTACTTAATGTTTATTCAATAATTCATAGTCCTAGCTTAATTTTATGCAAGCAAGGTTTATTGTCATTCAATACTTATGCTTTGTTGTTGTTTCTAAGTATGAGTTCAAGATATAGTTAATTCGCTTACACTTATTCATTGTTCCATATCATGTTATTATTGATCAACTATTGTGTTATTAAACACTATTGATTCAACTAGTCCTCTAGTTGATGTTCGTTAAACTTCAAATTACCCTTGAAAGCTTATCCAAACAAAACTTTCTTTGGTACGGACTTGTACTCTAAATACTGAGATGAACAACCCTATTATTAGGGATTTATGCTTAGCGTTGAAATGTTTGTGCACAATATATTGTAAGAAGTGATGATCCCCCTAAGTACGAGGAGTCCTTATAGTCTTATAACTGTTAAAGTTGAAGTTGAAAGATTACTTGCAACTGTGGACATAGTTCGTGGTCTTATGACTCTCAGTTTTATATACTATATTTTGATTCCAGACGTTGGTTATTATTGATAGAGTACTATTCAGTGTTGATGAGCTTATTTATTGGCGGTTATTTCATTCATATTGATTCATTGCTATATCTAGTGAGCAATTGTTTTGATCACTCTTGCATATTTATACACTCATTGCAGCTAAGGTTGAGAAGGTAGATGAACCTACAACTAGCAAAGGAAGGAGAAAAATGTACAGTGATGAAGACTTATAGTTTTATTTTATTGTTATAAAGATAGACTTTTATTAATGATGTGATGTAATAATTCTATTTTCGCACTTATATGATGTTTAAAGGATAGACAACCTGGGAGATAATGTTTTTATTTATGTAATCCTGTATGGGCAGGTTTTATTATTCAATTTTATTATGATTGGGTAGTTAGATATGAATGTTTTGATTAAGTGAACACCAAATCTTGAGGTAATGAAGTACTGGAATTTGGGGGTGTCACAACATATGGTAATGTCAGTAGAACCAAAAATAATATCATCAATATATATTTGAATTACCAGAATATCATCATTTATATTTTTAGTAAATAAAGTAGTATTAACAGTTCCCCGTTTAAAACCATTATTTAGCAAAAATTTACTCAATCTTTCATACCAAGCTCTAAGGGCCTGTTTTAAACCATATAGAGTTTTATGTAATTTATAAACATATTCAGGATGACTAAATTCTTCAAAGCCAGGACGTTGTTTAACATAAACTTCCTTTTCTATAACAGCATTTAAGAATGTAGATTTGACATCCATTTGGAACAATTAAAATTTTTTATGACATGCAAATGCTAATTAATAACATACGAATAGATTCAATTCTAGCAACAGGAGCATATGTTTCATCATAGTCAATACCTTCCATTTGATTATACCCTTGTGAAACTAATCTTGCCTTATTACGTACAACAGTTCCACTTTCATCTAGTTTATTACAAAATATCCATCGAGTTCCAATAATTGAAACATCCTTGGGTTGTGGGATTAGCTCCCATACTTTGTTTCTAGTGAATTGTTCAAGTCCGTCTTGCATAGCCATTATCCAGTCTTTATCAAGTAAAGCATCTTTTATATTTTTAGGTTCAATTTGAGACAACAAAGATAAGTGACCAACTAAATTTTCTATAGGATGATTTTTAATAACGTGAGACTCTTTGGGCAAATCATTTAACTGAGGGTTTGGATTTTCAAGGGGATTCTCATCAATAGGTGGAGATGCATTATCTAGTTTTGGTTCTTCCATACTTCAGAGAATATCTTCAATGACAACATCATTATCAACAAGCTCTTTATATTTTGGAGGAGGCTGCGTTTCATCAAAAGTCACATTCATTGATTCTTCCACAACTAGACTTTTTTTGTTGAAAACTCTGTACGCTTTACTATTAAGAGAGTATCCAAGAAATATTCCTTCATCAGATTTGGGATCAAATTTTAATAAATGTCCTTTGGTGTTTAGAATAAAACATTTGCTCCCAAAAACACGAAAATAGTTTATTTTTGGAGTTCTTTTATAATAAAGTTCATAGGGAGTTTTGAGCAAAATAGGTCTTAAAAAACTCTTTTTAAATTATAACATGATGTTGCCACAGCATCAACCCAGAAATACTTTGGAAGACGATATTCATTCAACATGGTTTTAGTCATTTCTTGCAAAGAACGATTTTTTCTTTCAAGTACACAATTTGACTGAGGTGTATAAGGAGCAGAGAAGTTATGACTTATACCGTTCTCATCACAGAACATAGTGAAATCAGAATTGTCAAATTCTTTTTCGTGATCAGATCGAATATAGACAATAGAACTCCCCTGTTGATTTTAAATCTTTTTACACATGGTAGAAAAAGAATTAATAGCCTCATTTTTAAATTTAGAAAATCAACCCATGTGAATCGTGAATAATCATCAACTAAGACTAGAATTTATACAGCACCACCCATGTTATGTTTAGGAATAGGTCCAACAAGGTCCATGTGTAACAATTCTAAGGGTCGAGAGGTTGACACAGTAAATTTACGTTTATGTGATGCATGAATTTGTTTTCCTAATTTGCAAGCTTCACAGATGTGATCTTTAAAGAATTTCAATTTAGGAAGACCACGAACATGTTCTTTATAAGAAATATTATTTATAAGTTTCATGTTGATATGTCCTAGTCTACGATGCCATAACTAAGGATCCTCATTTGCATATACAAGACAAATGTTATCTAAATGAGAGTATACATCTAAATCACAAGTATACACATTTTGATATCTATGACAAACTAAAATCAATTTACAAGTTTGATCCAAAATAGAGCAATTATATGTACTAAAGGATATTTTAAAACCCCTATCACAAAGTTGACTAATAGATAGAAGATTATACCTGAGTCCAGTGACTAACTGAACATTGGAAATGGTTATGTGGTTATTACCAACACATCCAACTCCAATTATTTTACCTTTATTATTATATTCGAAAGTTAGTTCACCAAAGTCTGTAGCTTGCAGATTTCTTAATTTAGACTTGTCGCCAGTCATATGTCTTGAGCAGCCACTATCAAGACACCATTTTCTTTTATTCAAATCAGCTGCAAGACATACCTGCAATGAATGTACTAACTTTACAAGTTGGTACCCTTTAATATGAAGAGTCCGTAGGGAGAGTTTTCTATTTTGTATAAGGAGCATTTGAAGTTTCATTTACAAAACTTAGCATAGGATAATCAATTTTAGTAGAAAAAAGCATTCTATGAGTAACTAGATTATGAGAAGTATGATAATGATGTTTATAAAATTCTCTTCTTGTGATAGTAGGTGCAGTATATGTTCCTTTGGGAACCCAAATCATTTTTCCTTTATAGTTTCCATTTCTAGCATTGCAAATATATAAGGAATGACCATTTCTATTGCAATAGGAACATTTCGTAAAGGAAGATATATGATTTTCTTTTTCTTTAATTTTAATATGATATAGTCCTTTATCTTTTGATTTACTTGTTTCTCCAGTATATCCTAAACCTTCTTTATTAAAGCTACATTTTTGTTGATTTAACATGACATTAATATTTTCTATTCTTTTTGTAAATTTATAAGTTATAGTATGTAAATCTTCACGTTCTTACGTTAAATTTTCAATTATGGTATTATGTTTTTCTATTTCTAATTTAACAAGTGAATTCTCATTTCTGATTTCTTCAATTGCCGCTTGATCTTGTACTTGATTATCTTCATTGATTACAGCAAGTGTTGAATTTTCAATTGAGATAATAAGTGAAGAATTTTCTATTTCAATATTTTTATTTATGTTCTTAAATTGTTCTAATTCTTCTTCATTTTTTTTAAGTTTATTTCATTTAAACCTTCATTAGTGATAATTAAGTTAGCATTTTCAATTTCAAGTCTTTAATTTATTTTTCTTAATATTTATAACTCTTCTTTTAATAATTCAGTATTCTCATATAAATGATTGTAAGCCTACTGTAATTCATAGTGTTCTTCATTTATATTTTCCAATGTGTATGCAGAAAGTGAGGTGCTAGGCAATTGGTGTTAAGAATTTACCTCAGATCTTGGTGATGAGTCATTGTCTGCCATTAAACACAGATTTGCAATTTCTTCAATTTGTTCAGTAGTTTCTTCCTCGTCACTTAGATCTCATCCTTCCTCAGCACCAAGAACTTTGTTATTGGCCAGTTTTGGATAATCCTTTTTGAAGTGTCCAGGCTGCTTGCATTCAAAGCATGTGTTTAAATTTTCATTTGGGTTGATACTTCTGAAGTTGTTGTTAATGGCTTTCAAATTTCCTCCTTGCGTCTTTGGCTTTAATGTTTGTTTACTTTTGAAGTTGTTGTTTGTCTTCATAAAGCCTTTGCCATATTTTCTTGCCTTGCTTTGAATTAATCTCCTGAGTTGTCTGGATAGTAGAGCAACTTCATTGTTGTCTAGACTTAGGAGTTCTACATTTAGTTCTTCATCATCACTTTCTTGATCCACCAGAAGGGCTTTGAAGGCGATTCCTTTCTTTTTGAGATCTGTGTCTGATCCAGCTTTTTTGATGAGCATGTCGACTTCGTGGGCATGAAGATTTCCAATGAGATTATCAATAGGATATATGGTTAGATCTTGCATTTCTTTGATTGTTGTACCCTTCATTTTCCAGATGGATGGAAGAGCTTTGAGAATTCTTCTGCTTTTCTCATTTATAGTGTATGTTTTACCCAGTTGCTCTAGCTCATCAATGATTTTGGAAAACCGTGTTTCCATATTAATGATCTTTTCTCCTTCTTCAAGCTTCAAGCTTGAAGCTTTCATACTCTTGGATTAGAGCAACTTTTCTGGATTCTTTGATATGATTGGTACCTTCATAGGTTACAATCAATTTTTTCAAAATTTCTTTTGCATTTTTGCAGTTGCTAACTCTTTTATATTCTTTTTCAATCAAAGCACTATTTAGCACTTGTTCAGCTCGGGATGCAATATTCAAGTTTCTTCTTCTTTAGTGGTGAATTCATAGATGTCTTTCTCGACAGTCTTTTCTCCTTAGATTTTGGTTGGAATTTGTACACCTCATTCGATGGCACACCAAATTTTGATTCCTTGGGATTTGGCATAGATTTTGAATTTGTTTTTCCAGGTGGCAAAGTTGGTACCATCAAAAAGTGGAGGTCTGGACATTGACAGTCCTTCTCCATAACCAGTAGCATTGTAGGCCATGGATCTACTCTTAGGTATTCATGTATATACTCAACAAACAAGTTAAAGAGCACCGCTTTGATACCAATTGAAAGTCCAATAATAATCTAGAAGGGGGGTTGAATAGATTATTACAGGTTAAAAAATTATATTAGGCCTTTTTGAATTTTTAATAATCAATTTGTAGTTTTAGAGATTAGCATGCAAGATAATAAAAATCCAATCACACAATACACAGAGATTTATCTGGTTCACAACATACACCCTTTGGTATGTTGCTACGTCCAGTCTCAAGTCCCTACTTGGAACTTGAGATCCTATTACTATCAGTAATAAAAACTCCTTCAACAGGCAGAGAAGCCTTAACAAAGTTTTATAGACAAACTTCCAACTATTCAACTATTCTATCTTGGACAGCAAGCTCCTTGCTCCCACCTCAAGTTTAGTTGTACCTTGTTTTGAGTTCAGTTCTATTCTATGATCTGGTCTTGAAACAAAAGCCTCTTCCTCACCTCACAAGTACAATAGAGACCCAACTTCCCGCTGACCTCTCTAAGACTCTGGTTTTGGTCGAAGAATTTATTCGTCTTTCTCACAGGTCATAAAATAAACTAACTCTGGCCTTTTCTCCTTTTACAAATAATTTTTACAATAATATACTTCTCAAATAAGCAGATAAGAATTTAGTACAGATGGATGCTTCTCAAAGAAGTAGATATTAATTAAAGAAGAAGTTTATAAAAGTTCAAAGACTTATACTAAAAAATATGCTTCTTAGTAAGCAGATAAAAATTTATGGTTAGATCAAATGATGCTTCTGATTAAGCAAATATGTAAAATATGCACAATTATAAAAGTTCAAGTAACTTTTATTTTTTCGAGGGATGCTTCTTGAATAATCAAATAAGTCTTTCAATCAAAAATGCTTCGGATTAAGCAGATATAAAATTTTAAAGCAATTTATAAATAATTATTTACTCTTTAAAATAAAGAGTGTTTTTCTATGGATTAAATAGGATTGTTTCTCACATAATCTTTAACAAGTATTATATGAATGGTTTTTATGTATCAATACTTGTATATAAAAAGAGTCAATCAATTCAAATAATATTTATCAAGTACAATAGTTAAATCAGTTAAGCACAAACTGATATAGCAAATATTATTTTTTAACTTAGATAATGTATAAGAATATTTTATCTATTATGTGAACTTTTATAAATAATGTCACTTAGTACTATAAGGAATCGTACAGTTCGAATTCCTCTTGGTAGAGGTGTATCTGTGTAGCCTTGCGGCGTCTAAGTACGACAAAATTTATAATTTCACAATTGATATTTATACAAATATTTTCAATAGATCACTACGATTCTCAAATCAAGTTCGGATGACTCCTCTTTTTTGGAGGAATAACTTTGTGTCGTTTTGAGCTATCAATTGTCGTATCTGTTTTACGATATTTATATAAATAATGTCGATAAAAGGTTACTGAAGACTATAAGGAATTGTACTGTTCGAATTCCTCTCCGTAGAGGTGTATCTCCGTAGCCTTGCGGCGCCCATGTATCCTTTTATTTGACAAATAGATAAAATATAAATATATAAAATTGTGTACAACAATGTATATTCGTATATCTATATATATAAAACAAGTAAGAAATAATTCAACAGAAATTTAACTCAAATGACTTATCTCAGTACTTGGACCGATTTTCTCTTCTAAAAATAATCAAAACTTTTGTAAGAAGAGATATAAAGCTTTTAAAGAGAATGTAGGCAATGAGAGTATGCTTTGCTTTTCACTGAATTGGTAAAAACCAAATGAATAAAATACTGTGTAACAATTCTAAGGGTCGAGAGGTTAACATAGTAAATTTACGTTTATATGATGCATGAATTTGTTTTCCTACTTCGCAAGCTTCACAGATGTGATCTTTAAAGAATTTTAATTTAGGAAGACCACGAACATGTTCTTTAGAAGAAATATTGTTTATAAGTTTCATGTTGATGTGTCCTAGTCTACAATGTCATAGCCAAGGATCCTCATTTGCAGATACAAGACAAATGTTATCTAAATGAGAGTATGCATCTAAATCACAAGTATACACATTTTGATATCTAGGACAAACTAAAATCAATTTACCAATTTGATTCAAAATAGAGCAATTATGTGTACTAAATGATATTTTAAAACCACTATCACAGAGTTAACTGATAGATAGAAGATTATACCTGAGTCCAGTGACTAACTGAACATTGGAAATGGTTATGTGGTTATTACCAACGCATCCAACTCCAATTATTTTACCTTTATTGTTATATCTGAAAGTTACTTCACCAAAGTCTGTAGCTTGCAGATTTCTTAATTTGGACTTGTCGCCAGTCATATGTCTTGAGCAGCCACTATCAAGATACCATTTGCTTTTATTCAGATCAGCTGCAAGACATACCTATAATATATTTACTAACTTTACAAGTTGGTACCCTTTAATATGAAGAGTTCGTAGGGAGAGTTTTCTATTTTGTATAAGGAGCATTTGAAGTTTTATTTACAAAACTTGGCATAAGATAATCAATTTTAGTAGAAAAAAGCATTCTATGAGTAACTGGATTATGAGAAGTATGATAATGATGTTTATGAAATTCTCTTCTTGTGATAGTTGGTGCAGTATATGTTCCTTTGGGAACCCAAATTATTTTTCCTTTATAGTTTCCATTTCTAACAATATTTCACATATATAAGGAATGATCATTTCTGTTGCAATAGGAACATTTCGTAAAGGGAGATATATGATTTTCTTTTTCTTTGATTTTAATATGATATAGTCCTTTATCTTTTGATTTACTTGTTTCTCAAGTATATCCTAAACCTTCTTTATTAAAGCTACATTTTTTTGATTTAACATGACATCAAGATTTTCTTTTCCTTTTGTAAATTTATAAATTATAGTATGTAAATCTTCACGTTCTTTAGTTAAATTTTCAATTATGGTATTATGTTTTTCTATTTCTAATTAACAAGTGAATTCTCATTTCAGATTTCTTCAATTACCGCTTGATCTTGTACTTGATTATCTTCATTGATTACAGCAAGTGTTGAATTTTCAATTTCAAGATTTTCAATTGAGATAATAAGTGAAGAATTTTCTATTTCAATATTTTTATTTATGTTCTTAAATTGTTCTAATTCTTCTTCATTTTTAAGTTTATTTCATTTAAACCTTAATTTGTGATAATTAAGTTAGCATTTTCAATTTCAAGACTTTTATTTATTTTTCTTAATCTTTCTAACTCTTCTTTTAATAATTCATTATTCTCATATAAATGACTGTAAGCCTCTTGTAATTCATAGTGTTCTTCATTTATATTTTCCAATATGTATGCAGAAAATGAGGTGCTAGGCAATTGGTGTTAAGAATTTACCTTAGATCTTGGTGATGAGTCATTGTCTGCCATTAAACAGAGATTTGCAATTTCTTCAATTTGTTCAGCAGTTTCTTCCTCGTCACTTAGATCTCATCCTTCCTCAGCTACAAGAACTTTGTTGTTGGCCAGTTTTGGACAATCCTTTTTGAAGTGTCCAGGATGCTTGCATTCAAAGCATGTGTTTGAATTTTCATTTTGGTTAATACTTCTGAAGTTGTTGTTAATGGCTTTCAAATTTCCTCCTTGCGTCTTTGGATTTAAAGTTTGTTTGCTTTTGAAGTTGTTGAAGTTGTTGTTTGTCTTCATAAAGCCTTTGCCATATTTTCTTGCCTTGCTTTAAATTGCTCTCCTGAGTTGTCTAGATAGTAGAGCAACTTCATTGTTTTCTAGACTTAGGAGTTTTTCATTTAGTTCTTCATCATCACTTTCTTGATCCACCATAAGGGCTTTGAAGGCGATTCCTTTCTTTTTGAGATTTGTGTTTGATCCAGCTTTTTCGACGAGCATGTCGACTTCTTGGGCATGAAGATTTCCAATGAGATTATCCATAGGATATGTGGTTAGATCTTGCATTTCTTTGATTGTTGTAACCTTCATTTTCCAGATGGATGGAAGAGCTTTGAGAATTCTTCTGTTTTTCTTATTTGTAGTGTATGCTTTTCCCAATTGCTCTAGCTCATCAATGATTCTGGAAAACCGTGTTTCCATATCAATGATTTTTTCTCCTTCGTCTTCAAGCTTGAAGCTTTCATACTCTTGGATTAGAGCATCTTTTCTGGTTTCTTTGATATGATTGGTACCTTCATAGGTTACAATCAATTTTTCCCAAATTTCTTTTGCATTTTTGCAGTTGCTAACTCTTTTGTATTCTTTTTCAATCAAAGCACTAGTTAGCACTTTTTTCAAATTTCGGATGCAATATTCATAGTTTCTTCTTCTTCAGTGGTGAATTCATAGATGTCTTTCTCGACAGTCTTTTCTCCTTAGATTTTGGTTGGAATTTGTACACCTCGTTCGATGGCACACCAAAATTTGATTCCTTGGGATTTGGCATAGATTTTGAATCTATTTTTCCAGGTGGCAAAGTTGGTACCATCAAAAAGTGGAGGTCTGGACATTGACAGTCCTTCTCCGCAACCAGTAGCATTGTAGGTCATGGATCTACTCTTAGTGATGGGTTTTCGGCACATCAAAGCAATGCACAGCGGAAAATAAATTGAACAAAACAATCCGAAATCCAAACAGGATCCACGCAAAACAGAAATTAATTCAGTGTGTAAAAGATTATATGTAACAACCCGATATTTTTTATATAATTAAATTAGAATGCGTATAAATTTTTTATTATTATTATTTATTTTAAGGATGAGGATTTGTACAAGATAATGTGTATATGTATTTATGTGGTAAATAAAATATATTTATTACATGAATATTTACAAATAATTTTATTTTAGAATTATTTATTATTATACAGTTTATTCTTTTAATAATTAATTTTATTGTAGAAATATTTTTATTATTTATTTTCCATGAAAATATAATTATATATTATTTAAATAATATATGAAAAGGTTATTAAATTATTATAATAATTAATCTATTTTATTTATATGAATTTATGTTAGATTAATTAAGTTAATTATTTTAACTTAATTAATAATGTTATATATGAAGAATAAATTAGATATGGAATCCAAACCCTAATTTTGGATTTTTATCAATGGATAAGAATAATAATATACTAATATTATATTTTGATTTTTCAGTTCTATAAATATGTACTGTATGTTTGTGGACTGACAATGGTTGGTCAATTATAGTGTATTATGACCAAACCCTAGTGTTACTGATAAATCCTAGTTTTGCAGTCAAATAAGACTTTAAAATCTGTTAAGTCACTGTGTTATATGAATAATGACATGTATTATTAGAATTTAATTTTAATTAGGAAAACCCTAATTATTATGTGGAAAACCATAATTAATAATTTAAAACTCAATTTGAGTTCGAGACTGTTATATAACCGTGTTATATGATTTAAGTGGTATATTATAGAATTTAATGTTAATTAGAGAAATCCTAATTAATATTTGAAATCCTAATTTTAGAAACCCTAATATTTAAATTATAAACCCTAATTTATTTGAAACTCTAATTCAAAGGCCATTTATGACTTTAAGAATTTGTTGTGTAGTTATGTAATCATGATAATGTTTGTAATGACCGGTATTAAAGATATTAACCCTAGTTAGGGAGAATCTTAATTGTTTTCAAAACCCTAATTTTTTTTAAGGGTATAAATCCTTATTATTATTTTTTCTAAATTATAAACCCTAAATTTGCTAATTGTAAACCCTAATTGCTAATTAGGCACGCTTAATGATAATTAGTAAAACATAAACCTAATTATCAAGTCTATGTGATTAGGAAACCTTAATTTTGTATTTTAGAAACTAAAATTTTATTATTTTATTTTATTTTTTACAAACCCTAAATTAGAAATTCTAGAAATTATTTTTAAACCCTAAAATGGTTCAAACCCTAAACCTAAACCCTAAACCTTAAGGGTTTGACAAGTTTACAAGATTGCCATTAAAAATAAAAGCAAAAAGACCAAAATACCCTTGCATTATTAAAGCTAATAACATAGGTTTTGACCTTAGGTGAGTTGGTGACCAAATCCAACCACCCCATTTGACAAATTCCAGCAGATCAGCCATATATCTCAGCAAGTTCATTGCATCTAAGTGTGTATATATAGATTGGAGAGAGAAAAAAATCATTTGGCTCACTTATTTTTGCCAAACTCTCAACCTTAAGCTTCTCCCTCTAACACCTCCGAAATTTCTTAGCATATCAGTCCTCAAGAACAGCCCCACGATCACCATTAACAAATCATAAGCACAGAATCAAGAATTGTCCAAGAAAGGTATAAACCTTAACCAAGAAATTTGATCTTTGATTCCATGTTAGATGTTAGTTTTTGTATGTTAAACATGTTGTTTGGAGTCCATATAGTTGATCCGGGTTGGTAGTTGATGGATCAATAACATCAAAGTGCACGAATTTGAAGATTTCAAAAATCTGGAAAATTTTGTTTTTGTGTCTGACAGTCAAATGTCAGACCACATAGATCTTTGGTTGATCTTTGGTTGTTAAGTTGTTTTGTTGTTTAAATGTTTGGTCTTGTAGTATGTTGTAAGGGCTTTACTCTGGAACTTGATTCAAAGCCAGATCGATTGTAGATTAAAAGTTATAAAGGGTCAAAGTGGGTTGACCAAAGATTGGCCGAATTTGCTTCAAGGCAAATTTTTGAATTACCCGTAACGCCCGATGGTGATTTTGCGGGCAGCACTTGATCTTGTTGTTGTTAAGTGTTTTGATCATGTTAATGTGTTATACTTGTAGACTAACATGAATACTACATACTAAAGTCTTTATATCACTTATATTCTTAACAGAATCGATTTGAGTGTTGGTCAAACATGGGTTAACGAAACTGCTCAAGAACATTTCTAGAAAACCCAGAAATGTTCAAGAATGCATCCCCAATCAGACTTCGTTGACCGGATCAAATCTCTTAGTTGTGATGTTGTTAATATGATATAGTGCTTGATGTTTGTACCTTAACATCTCTACTACATGACTGAACTGTTAATTAGATCGAATTAAATAAACTTAGAATCAAAGATCCAAAGCTTCAAAATAGGACCCTTGAGTTTCTGGGCAACCCAGAACCTCAAGAACATGTCTGACAAGATTTTATACTGCTAATAACTCTTTGATCTGTTGTGTTATGGCCATGTTATCGCTTTCTAATGGTAGTATTGCACTTATATTACACTCCAAACACTTTATTCTGACCATAATACCTTAGGAGCATGGAGAAATTGTTGGTATAAGAAAATAATTTAAGTTATTTTGATAACTTTTAATATTTTGTGATGAATTTCATTAATTAATTAATATTAATGATAATTAAGTTATTTATTGAATGTATTAAATAAATTATGAAAAAATAGAATTAATGATTTATAAATCATATAAAATGATTTAAAGGTAATAAAAGTATTTTAAGTTATAAAATATAACTTTTGATATTTTGTCATGAAAAATATTAATATTTTAATATTAATGATATTAGATTT
The DNA here is from genome assembly GCA_020205605.1 of Panax ginseng. Taxonomy (NCBI): domain Eukaryota; kingdom Viridiplantae; phylum Streptophyta; class Magnoliopsida; order Apiales; family Araliaceae; genus Panax; species Panax ginseng. The sequence goes on along the minus strand of CM035145.1, from coordinate 46,469,366 downwards.
AGTTAATAATTATATCAAATAAAAATGATTTTAAATGAAAATAAATAGTTTAAAAATATTTGAAGTTATAAAATATAACTTTCAATATTTAAAGGAAAATTTCATTAATTAATTACTATTAATGATATTAGAATTATTTAATAATTATATTAAATAAATTAGTTTTAAAATGATTTTAATATTATAAAAATCATTTAAAATAAAAATAAAGTGTTTAAAGATATTTTAAGTTATAAAATATAACTTTTAATATTTAAAGGATAATTTCATTAATAATTTAATATTAATGATATTAATTTAATAATAAATGATATTAAGTTTATTTAATAATTATATTAAATAAATAGTTTTAAAATGGTTTTATTTATTTAAAAATCATTTAATAAGGATATTAATGAATTAAAAATATTTTAAGTTATAATTAATGACTTCTAATATATTGATAGATAATGCAAGAATATTTTGATATTAATGATAATTATTTAAAATGATTTTAATTCTTGTAAAAATCATTTAAGTGTAATATTAATACTTTAAAAGTATTTTGAGTTATTATAAATAACTTTAAGATTTTGGCAATGGTTTCATTGATAGCTTAATATTAATTAAATATTAATGATAATAGATTTGTTTAATATTTAAATCATTTAATAATAATTCCGTGTTTGAAAATTATTGATAAATTATAATAAATGTTTAAAGTCATATGACTGATACTTACAGATATTGATTAGATATGTGTTTATTTGTGATTCAATGGTTGTGGAACATATGTGACAATGTGATTAGGTTATGTGCTGACTGCAATAAGCAGTGCTATGTGTTATAGTATGTTATTCTAATCGATCAAATGATCCTATTACTGATATGTGTTATATAAAGATAGAACTAAGTTACGAACTGTACGCAGCGCATCAGGCAAGTATCTTACCTTTGCATTTCCTTTATGCAATGGACATGAGTAAGAAGTTTCAGAATTATATTATTATTATGCTATATTATTAACTCTATTGTTATATATTCTATATCCGATCATTAATTATCAACAGGTTAGTATATAGTAATTCAGATATATATTCTATTCGTTAATTTCTAAACATGGTTACACAAGTGTCCCCACTTGGATAATTATTGTATTTAATCACATATTAATATATATATATATATATATATATATATATATATATATATATATATATATAAAGTCGTCTAAGCTACTTGATCAGCTAGACACAAATTTAGAAATATCGTTGAATAAGTTAAAAATCTTTTTGTATCCAATCAAATTATTTTGGTTCGGATTCGAGACTAAGTATGAACATCCCGATCACGGGAAAACTTTTATCTACTTGAAATGACAGAGAGAAACGATCCTATCGTTCTTGTTATGTAGTATTGATCAATACAGGGCCCATGGGAAGTACAACCTAACGCCCGTAAGTTATGATGGTTTGTAGATGAAGTTCTGCTAAACCTTAGCGAAAACTAAAAATAATGTTCATAGTATGTCAACTACCCTATATATATAGTCAATACGTAGTTTCAAAAATTTGAGATAGAATTGTTATGTTATTATTATCGGTTCAGTTTACTTCACAACTATAAATTCGTTGTAGAAGTGATGTACAAAGAAAATATTTATTTCTTTCAGCTAATTATATTTCTAATTGTTATTACTTGCTGGGCACCCAAATGTTCATCCTTGCTTAAATTTAAATGTTTTCAGCTAGGCATGTGGTCAACCCGAAGGTTCAGACAAGAACAAGTGAAAAGGAAAGCAAACCGAACATGTTTAATGGTGTCTTTTGTAATAGTTAGACAATATATAGACAATGATATGTGTTATATATCATGTAAAGAATTATAGTAAAGGTTGCATAATTGAGATTAGACTCTGATAAATATAAGTTAAGTTTGATTTTTATATTATTGTTATTATTATTAGTATTATTCCGTTCATAGAAATGGTATCGTGAAGCACCGAGTTCGGGTTTCAAGTATCTGAGTTTGGGGGCTTTACATTATACCGATTATGAAGCTGGAATTGATGCGATCGAATCTCCAACGCAATCCAAACGAATTGCGTCTCTACAGTATCCACACGAACGCCCTACGAATCGTCGTACGATCTGCAGAAAAAGGGTGTTGCGGTACTAGCCACCAAAGGAATAGATTTTCTAAATTTCTCTCTAGTCTCTCTCTAAGAGCGGCTAGGGTTTTAGGTTATGATTCGTTAACCCTAAAATCACTGCTACATATCATATATATATAGCTGTTAAAAGGGATTAATCAAAACCCTTTTAAAATCCGAATATATATATATATATATATATATATATATATATATATCTTAATTAAGTCTTACTTAATTAATATATCTATATATAAATTATCCTATTAATTTAAATTTGTAATTTAAATACTATCAATCATATTGACATATTTAAATCTTTACACTTTAAATTAATTCACTTTTTAATTACGTTCTATGTGTGTGACCCTATAGGTTATTATTACGTTGGTAATAATTTTAAAATCAAATTATAAAATTATAAACAGTGAGCGGCATCTAGTAATGCATCACTGCTACCCAAGTAATAATAAAATCGATGATTCGATACAACCTTTCCGTGACCAATGTTTCAATGTAATTTAACCCTTTTAACCTTGACATCCTAGATTAAACTCGAGTCATGGAATATGTCATACTCTTCATAATTTAATCTGAGTTTTCTTGATCAATGAGTAGACTATATGAAACAAATCACTATTTGAGCATGGTCATGCATTTCATAGTCCTACTCAATCAATAGGCCTATGAATATCACCCCTAATAAATAGGAGGGTTAAATCCCATCTAGATCACTCATATTTCTCACATGATTCATGATATACCCAATAATCACCTTTATAGTACACCATATTAAAGGTGACCTTTGATTATATCAAAGTACATAAATTCTTGTGTAGTAATATAGTGATTTCAGGTCGGAGGACCATTACATCATTGTCACTATGAGAATCGCTAATGACACTTCGATGCTCCACATAGAATTCTCATGGTGGGTCTGTCCAGTACATCGTTCTCTAACACATACATATGCATTGACTTAATATCTCATATATTTATGACCAATAAGATTTGGTCATCAGTCAATCCACATACTAGTCTCAATGCATCATTGTTGTCCTATCAACAATGATACTCGACTAGGGACATTTAAGAGCAATGATATTAATTGTAATTATATAATCTCATGTTCAAGTCACATGCTTGAAACTATATAATTTGTATCACTATTCTAAGGAATTTTATTATGTTAACATTTATATAACGCAGTAAATAAAATCATAATAAAATCATTCATTTATTCAATCAAATATAATATCAAAATATTAAGCAATTATATCAAATAATTGGCCTCTATGGCATAAACTCTAACACTTAGGTTTTTGATGTCCCAAAAAGAATGTCCCAAAATTTTTGCCAGCACATTTACTTCTCGCACGTATGCATGATACTTACATTATATATATATATATATATATATATATATATATATATATATATATATATATGATCAGTAAAGGATCCCTTATTTTATTAAAATGAGGACTTTTTTTTGTTTTTTTTTTTTTTTTAAAATAACTAAAAAAAGTTTAATATTTATGGGCTGAAATTTTTATATGTCTGATGTTTTGGGCGTATTTTGAATACCTATACCAAAAGTGGTGGTACAAATGCACTTGCATCGCATATACATATTTTGTTATACGTACTCAAATCACACCCAAAAACATTGTATTATGAAAAATTCTGATTCCATAAATATTAAACTTTTTTTTAGTTGTTTTAAAAAAAAAAAAAAAAAAATTCCTCATTTTAAGAAAATAAGGGATCCTTTACCGATCCGACCTATATATATATATATATATATATATATATATATATATATATATATATATATATATATATATAATGCATGTTTCTTCATGTATGGTTTATATATATAAAACTTATACACACACATACGTTACTATATATATAGTACTTTGTTATATATATATATATATATATATATATATATATATGATACTGATATTATATATATTATATAATACACTTATAATATATTTTAATACACATGTTTAAATATATATAGATATATAGATAGGATATATGTATGCACGAAATAAAACATTTTTGCCCAACTTTGATTTTAAAAACAAATAGGATCTTCTTGCCTTAAATATTTATATGAATCAATTTATTCAACACCTGACATTAAATTATCAAGTTCAATAAAAATTAATTCAAATAAAATTAGAAAATAGTTTAGATAAAATAATTAAATAATTTATAGATTTATTTAATTACTACATAATTGTTATCATCAAAATATATGAAATAAAATGAGACCTATCACAATTTAATTCAGGAACACCATTTCATTACAGAATTGAAATTGTATAAGTCTCACCATTATTTGATGATATTATGGAGATGGTATGAGGAACCCTAACTACAAAAATCTTGTGCATGAGGTAGCTGAAAATGTGAGTGTCTTGAGCATTTGTACAAATATTGGACAGAATTCTGCAAGGCTAGTTAGGACAGACTTTAGTATATTTTTGCTATAATTGCTTCAAAGAAGTTTATGGTTCATGCTGATGTTGTATTTGTTATGGTAATTATCTTAATTTGCTTCATTTCTTCAGAATTATGATGTAGCTGTTGGGGACATTACCATAATCACAAATAGGACAAGGATTATGGACTTTACACAGCCTTACAGGGAATCTGGACTTGTTGTACTGGCTCCAGTCAAAATAAATAAATCTACTGCTTGGGCTTTTCTCAAACCATTTACGTGGGAAATATGGGGGCGTCACTGGTGCTTTATTTCTTTTAGTGGGAGTTGTTGTTTGGATTCTTGAACATCGTCTGAATCATGAATTCCGTGGTCCACCAAGTCAACAACTTATTACAGTCTTCTGGTAAGTGGTGTGTCCTGATTTGATATCAATTGTTGTACTTAAACACATAGGAAGATGATTACAAAGGATATTAATTAGGAAAGAATTGCATGACAAATCTATTTGAGCCACTCTGGCTTGGTCTCTTGAGTTTAAGCACACATACTTTGCTTTGCTTTGGGGTGTTAAAATATACTTTTACACATTTACTAATATGGCATTCAAATTACAGGTTTAGTTTCTCAACAATGTTCTTTTCACACAGTACGTTAAGCTTTCTTTCCATCATTTCCTTTATTTCCAATTTTATGTCATGAATTTTCTAGTAACTTCCACTAAGACATAGTATTATGGAGGGATGCATGAAGAAAATGAAATGGTTATATAAAGCTTATTGGGGAAAATTGGGGAGACCGCGCGTTGCGTGCGCATACACAATGCACTAACATACATCTTTGGAACCTAACTTGACCTAAAAGCTTAAGTCATTAGGTCTTGGGCCCATTCATGTATATTAATCCTTCACTCTTTCACTATTTATTTGATGTGGGACTAACTCACTTGTGATATCCTAACAATTTCCCTCACACAAATGAGTTTCATCACATCAAGAGCTCCCACTCACTTGAACACACTTCTCTTTAATCACCACAAACCAATTCTTGGCTAACTATTCTAGGTTTTTCTCCATCGAGAGTCAACTTCCATCAAGAATTAAACAGTCTTCTCTTCAATCACCACAGATTACCAATTCTCGGTTAACCACTCTCGGAACAATTCTTGGCTAACCCATCAAGAATTCAACATCACCATCGAGATCACCTTAAAGGAAACACCAACCCTTCGTCGAGAATTAACCACCCAGCGCATATCTTTTGAAAAGGTTGTTCGGTTTTTTCTTTTCACCATCATGTATCTTTTGAAGAGGTTCACTAGCCTAGGGATCAAACTTTCGTAGCTCTGATACCAGTTGTTAGGAAAGAACCGGGGAGCACATGCAACCCAAGGAGCTCGCGTGTTGCGTGCGCATACACAATTCACTAACATACATTTTTGGAATCCAACTTGACCCAAAAGCTTAAGCCATTAGGTCTTGGGCCCATTCATGTATATTAATCATTCACTCTTTCACTATTTATTTGATGTGAAACTCTAACTCACTTGTAATATCCTAACAAAGATATAAGCATGATTATCTAATATAAGTTCTATACGAGGACATCATTATCAATGTATTCATTATTGTGATGGTGGTGGTTTTCCAGTTCTATTTCCCTATTTATTCATGTTTTTTCAGATTCTGATCGAAGCTTGCTTCCTACATTTTCACATATTCCTGATATATGTTGAAAAACAAAAAACAAGATGGAAATTCATAGATAATATGTGATAGCAAGCTTGGTACAGAAAATGCCCAAGCTTCATTACATTTTCTTGAATAATTTCCATATGCATACGACTAACATTTTTCTAGGGAGTTGTCATTCCTTGATTATAGGAATTAGGAATACTTCTTTAGTGTTTTCAATCCTCCTGCTATTTCCTAAAGGTAAATTAGATTATGGTAAAGAGACCGCCCTATATGGAAATTAATGCCTGCATGACAAAAAAAATGTTTCACCATCATGTTATAATGCGTTTTCGTTCTTTTTGCAGGAAATCATAACAGGAGCAGGCCATACTAGTGCAGTGGACTGGTGGCCTCTTGGTAGATATATCGTTTTAAACTTTTAGGGGAAAGACGAGGCAAAGGACATTTGTCAACATTCTGCACAAGGATCTTAAATTTCCAGGAAGTAAAGTGGTGAGATATATCTTTGATTAAATCACATTCATTCATTTAGTAGCCTAGCCTAGCTTAGCAACAATCTTTCACTTAAACATACAGTAAAGATCGATCCAAAAGCATATATATGATGCAGTGAATGAAGAATCATAAATAAAAATTGGCACCTTGCCTCGCATACTTTGTTGGTGTTGGTCCAGCAGGTAAGTCTCCAAGTGAAGCAGTTGATGTATCGGTTGTTACACAGAGATCCCAAAAATAGATTGGGATTGCATGAAGATAAACACCCTAAAAATAGATCGAGATCCTAAAAATAGATTGGGATCGCTTGATTCCCATATTCTCTGCAATTTGTAGTGCCCATCCCATATTCTCATCAGCAATAAAGCAGGTAATCTCGTCGTTGTCTGTTCCTTTTTTAATGTCTTTTATAAGTTCCTAAAGCTTTCCGGGCATGGCACTTGCCTTTGTTTCCCCTTCCTAAAAATCTGCATGGCTGAACCCAGACCATAGTTTAAGGACACAGACCATAGGTTAAGGCCTTTTTATGATAGCAATCTATTTGTACATTATCTTTGTGTTCTTAGTTATATTCTAAATTAATGTTAGTGTGATAATGGGATGTCTTATTTTTTTATAACTATTATTTGCCCTTTTTTTCCTGGCAATACTAAATTATGTTTCTTTTGTGTTTTGAGGTCAAAATATTGTGTCACTTGCACCATGACCAACTTAGAGCATTTTTCTATGTTTTTGCTGAGTTTTTATAATATGTTGGTTTTCTATTGCAGCAAGGGAGAAGGAAAGGGTGTTTATCTACCATGTCCAAAAACTCCTAAAGCGCCCAAGCATGGTCCTCGCCCACCTTCTCGTATTAAGTTTACTGAGGTGCTGCAAATTACAGCTGTTCTCTTCCAGGAGTCTGCATTTTCTTCACGGTGCATGGGGTCATCTGTTTTACCACAATCCTTGTACAAATCATTGGCTTTCAATCGAGTTTATTTCTATGAAGATGAGTTGTGCCAGGCTGTTTCTCAGAATAAACTTCCTTGATTTTTGTCATTGTTGCATTCTTATCTCCTGTTCATCTATGTGTATAGTAAGGTTTTGGCCCTCTAGTAGTGGTGGTGAGATTAGACAGGTTGATGTTTTCTAGCTTTGCAGGGGCATTTTTATACATGAACCAGAAAGTACCTTGATAAACTTTTTGTTTGGCTAGAAATATTTCTAATTGAAATGAAATGGTTTGAGCAATGTTTGTTGAAGCATTCATGAGTAACATATTTTTTGCTTTAAGATTAATTTGATGTATTTTTTTTAGGATAGCAGGTAATTATCGACTACAAATTCTATTATCTACAACGTTTTCACGCATCCAAAACCTTATGGTAAACAAATAGATAACGTTTTTTAGGGAAAAAATGTGTAATGTGTCAATATACAACGTTTTTTACAAAATAAATGTTGTTGCTTGCTAAAGTAGAGATACAAAAATGTTGTATATATGCATCTATTACAACGTTTTTTTAGTAAAAAAAACGTTGTGGAATCATACTATCTACAACGTTTTTACGCATCCAACACCTTATCAAAAACAAATAGACAACTTTTTTTAGGAAAAAAACGTCATGTAATGTATCAATAGATAACGTTTTAAAAACGTTGTGTAAATGTGTCTAATAGATGACACTGCTAACCACGATATTTTTTTTTTGGGGGGGGGCTAACAACTTTTTTTGAGCGTTATCTATTTACTTTTTTCTACTAGTGAACTTTGGTCAGTTCAGTTCCTAGTTCTTCTTCTACTGCTGCCCCACTTTCTAGAGAGGCTTTGGAGCAGCAGGTACAAATTATGACCTTTGAGAAGGATCAGGCTCCCACATTGATGTTGACGGCCTTATCCAGCAGGGATGCTATTTATCTGGAGAGGTATGAGGCACGTGTTGCCAGAGATAAAGTTGTTTCTAAGAGTGCTGCTCTCAAGTTCTTTCTTGATGATCTTGCAAATCAGACTAGTGAGCTTTTAAGTCATCAAGAGAGTACCATGCATGCTGCTGTAGAGTTTTTGACTCGTATTGAGATAGTTAGGCAGGAGCTTAGGGATGCCCCTCAGTCTTCATTGAGGGATATGCTTCTGGAGTTGCTTGCCCGTTTGATTACGGGTTTATAGCTTAGCTTTTGTTTATTACATGTATAGACTAGATTAGTCCTTTTTTGATATGTAGTACTGGATACTTATGTATATTAATAGTAACATATAAAAAGTAAATATACACTTCCCTTTTAGATATGGTTTGACCTTGTATGATGCTTGCCATTTTATCTTTGTGACTTGGTTGCGATGGCGAGGATTCCTTCCTTGCTCTCGATCCGTGAACTAAGGAATCCATCTTTAGAGTTCTTTAGTGAAGGGCATCATCAACATCTTGAAATCATTTCAATTACGAGGAATATAGATGAAGACTGTATCTTCAAATTCTCTATCCATCTTGATAACCTAACAATGATAGGGTAGTAAGTGTAATTCTTTAGTGTGATATACTTCGATGGTTTATCATTTGATTGTTCGGATGACCAACTCGATAATCTCCGTGAGATTGTTATCCGCCGACACCCATTGATCAAAGGGCTATGGCGAGTTTAATCCCATATACATTTCTAGACCTTCATACTTTCTCCCTACTTCGTGTTGTTAGTATTATTGAATTGTAGTTTGGTGGTCATGGGATATTTTTCCCCAATGATGGATAAAAAGACTGCCCCTACTCTTGCACCTTCTATGTTTATAGTGCCATCAAAGTATAATTTCCAAAATTGGCCCGTATCATCCCGATGGTTTTGATGGATTTCCATTACATGGTCATCAGGGAAATAAGTTTCCAAAGGTTCAAAGTCCCCTGACGGTGCTTCAGCGAGTTGGTCCGCAATTCCTTGACCCTTGATGGCTTTTTGTGTGACGTAGATGATGTCAAATTGATGGAGAATCAATTACCATCTTAATAATCGACAATTCAACATAGGTTTACTGAAGATGTACCTTAAAGGATCCAAGCGGGATATAAGGTAAGTTGTATATCCATGGAGGTAATGTTGTAACCTCATGGCAGCCCATGCTAATGCGCAATACGTCTTTTAAATCAAGGTGTATTTTTTCTCACAGTTGTTGAATCTCTTGCTGAGATAATGGATGGCTTTTTCTTTGCCTCTATCATCCTTCTGCCCTAGCATACATCCCATGGCACTAGAATTGACTGATATCTATAGGACTAGTGGAACTTTATCCCTTGGAGGAACCAAAATAGGAGCTTCGATCAACTGCTTCTTGATGGCGAGGAAAGCTTTTCGAAAATCTAGAGGAATTTTTCCTTAATAGCTTGAAGATGTGCTCACAAGTTATAGTGAGCTGAGAGATGAATCTACTTATGAAATTGATTCTTCCTAGAAATCCTTGAATTTCTTTCTCGGTCTGGGGTGTAGGCATCTCAGTGATGGCTTTGATCTTGGCTGGATCAAGTTCAATGCCTCGGTTGCTCACCAGGAAGCCCAGAAGTTTACCGAATTTGACATCAAAAGCACACTTGGTAGGGTTCAGCTTCAAGTTGTATTTGCAAAGCCGAGTGAATAGATTTTTGAGATGGTCAATGTGGTCGCTCTTCTTTTTGGATTTCATGATGATGTCATCCACATAAACCTCTATCTCTTTATGCATCATATCATGGAATAGGGCCATCATGGCTCTCTGATATGAAGCATTGGCATTGGTGAGGCCAAAAGTTAGTCGTCGATAGCAGAAGGTACCCCAGGAGAAATAAAGGTAGTTTTCTCCTTATCTTCCTCTACAACCATAATTTGTTGATATCTAGTGCAACAATCGACAAATGAGTACATGTCATTCTGGACTGTATTATCTATTAAGATGTGGATGAAAAGTACCGGGAAGTCATCTTTGAGACTGGCTTTGTTTTGATCCCGAAAGTCCATACAGACTCGCACCTTTCCTCCTTGCTTTGGTACAGGGACCACATTGGATAGCCATTTAGGGTAAGTGGATACCATGATAATTCCTGCTTTTAATTGCTTGATAATTTCTTCTTTGACTTTTGAACACTTATCAAAGCAACCATGCTAACACATCCTTACCCTAAAGTCAAATTATAGATGTGTTGCATGATGACATCCTTACCACAAAGCACTATAAGTCAAAAAGAGGAATCTGTAGATAGATATATTAAACCACAACCGAATTGTAAATCTGGAATAGTACCGAAGATACCTGGGAGGTATGGACTCATCATAGATGGCGATGATGAAGTACGCATCATAACTCATAGAAGATGATGATTCAGTAACATACGATGAGGCTAAGAGTTGTAGACACTCAGAGAAATGACAAATGACCATGAAATCCAATATAGATCTTTGGAGCAAATGGCTAAGTGGGGACCTATAAGGCTAGACTGGTGGGAAAAATGTTTAATAAAGTCAAGGAGTTGACTGTGATAAAATCTTATTACCGATAGTAATGCTCAAGTCTATTTGGATTTACTTACGATTGCATCTTATTATTATTAAATCTGGAAAATGGACCTGGAGACGCCCTTCCTCAAATATAAATTATTAGAGGAAAATGTACATATGATACAAATATATAGATTGGTTTCAATGGTTGAAACAAATCATGTATATGAGCTACAATAATCCATTTATGGATTGTAGCAAACTTCTCAAAGATGGAACATTCATTTTGATGAGACAATCAAAAGATTTTGATTTTATCAAAAATGAGAATGAACCTAGTATGTACAAAAGGGTCAGTGGGAGTATCTTAACATTCCTAGTATTATATGTTGATATACAACGGAAAAGGAATGACATACCAATACTACAATCAGTAAAGATAAAGTTGTCTAAACATTCCTCCATGAATGATTTGGGAAGAGTATCTTAATTAGGGATACAAATCTATATAGATATATTTAAAAGGATGCTCGGCTTAACCCAAGGAATGTATATTCATTTGTTGTTAAAGTCGTTTAGCATGGAAAACTCTAAGAGATGTCTCATGATGATGAGACATGGAATGTATCTCTCTTAATAGTCCTCATAGACTCTTGAAAAGAGAGATCACATGAGTAACTATCATGTATGAAATAAAATGTATGAGACCTTATGATGATCGGTCATATTCTAGAGAAAATCACTGTAAGAGGTGAAAACATCTTAAAGTACTTAACCATCACTTAGGATGTGATCATATTCATGGTGGGTCTGAATTAAAACTAGGCTTAACAGACTCAAGTTTTTCAGACTGGCCAAGACGACATCAAATCCACTTTAGGGTAAATCGTTACCTTGAACAGTGGTGCAGTGAATTGGAAAGGTTCCAAACAGCAAAGAGTTGTTGGTTTAGTGACAAAGACAAAGTATATAGCTGTAAATGAAGCTACAAGTTGATTGTTTGGATGAAAAGTTCATTATAGAACTAGGAGTAGTTCTTAAGTCTCATCTTGGATCTAAACATATATTGCGGTACTTTCATTTGATTAGAGAATCATTGAAAGAGGAGAAGTCACTATAGATATAGTTGACTCTCAAGAACAAAAATATATATCCATTAACTGAAACTTATCCAACAACAGGATAATTGCTACTTAGAGAAGAAGGGTATGAGATACCATGACGATTGACTTCGGTGAAAGTGGAAGATTGAAAGTAGTATGCACACACGTCAATCTTGTTTGATGATAAAACATATACTTTGTAACAATCTTATTCATTTATTAAAAAAATTTATTTACTTAAAGGTTTTTACTTTATCTACATGGTGTTGTTTAATAATATGTGATAAATCCATAGTTTTGAGCAATACTTTTAGAACCATGATGATGATCATACTAATGAGATCTAAATTCTTAGATAGCTATAACAAACTAAAATTGTTCCCAATCATTGGATTACTAAAAATGGGATTAGTGAATCCGAATAGACTGGTGCATACGTTACTTGCTCATTAGATGAGGATGATTTATTTTATGATCATTTGTGTGGAGACACTAAAAGTAAGTATGTAGGTGCTTATTGGAGAATAGGTCCACTGAACTTGGCTCGCTAAAGAATACCTAATGGAGTTTTACTTGCATGTCAATAGGAATTTATGTTGTGATAGTAGTACAAGTGATCCTTAGACTTGAAATCATCATAGTATTTTATGTATGATGAGTTATACTTTGACATACCCCTTAAGACCCTTAGGGTATATCAGGGTATGCTTGGGTGTAATAAGTTGTACATAGAGATAATGAATGATCAACAAAGAATCTACCGCTTCTAGTAAAAGAAGAGAATGTCCTATGTGATTCGATAAATGACAACCCAGTAGTCCTTGGCCAAGGTAGAATGAAATTAGAAATGAGTTTCTAATTTGTATTATTTGGAGTTGTGCATTTAAGAATTGAAATACATATAATTAAATAAAATAAGACTTGACAGAAATTCCATGTCTTATATTTAATTGGGACATTGTATGGTGGAAGGATTGAATTATATGGTAACTATTTACTCAAATGTTCTTTTATGATTAATGTTGAAATCTAGACTATCTAGAAAGTTGTTAATCGCTAAGGAGGCTTATCCTTATTGTAGAATAAATGTTATTTATTTAAATGAATTAAATAGTTAATTTATTTATTTAAATAAGATTAAAATTGTTCTAATTGATTTATTCACAACCGATTTAATATGGAGAACCTAAAGGGTCACACCATAAAAGGAATAATATTTATTTAAGAAGTAAATGTTATAATTGTAATAATAAGTTAAGTGTATTTAATTTAATCTATGGTGATATAATAAATTAAATAGATTAATATTTATTATTTAATATTTTGAAATTATCAAATATAAATTAATAAGAGGAGTCTTATTATTATTAGTATTATTACTATGATTATTAGTTAATTCATAAAGGAGTTTGGAAATTAATTAATAAAAGGTACTCTCAAATATTCCTAATAAGATTAGGAGGCTAATTAGTTAAAAGAGTTTAATTAATTATTTCTAATAAGATTAGGAAGCCTAATTAATTAAAGGAGTTTAATTAGTTAAAATAAAACCATATTCCTAAATAGTTTGGGAGGATTGCCTACATCTATAAATAAGAGGAGTCTTATTTTGATTTGGGTTGCTGACATTTTTAAGAGTTGGGAGAGTACTGACATATTCTATAGAGATAGAATTAGGGTTTTACTAAATATTTATCTTCTTGAATACTTGTTCTTCTTTGGTGGATCACCTCTAGAGGTCAAACACTTGGGTGGCTAATGTTGATTAAATGAAGGAATCAAACCCGATGGATTCAAGTTAAACGTGAAAAGGAATTTGAAGTGAAATCATACATGAGAAAGCTAGTTTCTACAAGGGTATGAATTTGATCTTCATCTCTTTTCTATTGATTGATAATTATGCACAAAGTATGATCATGGTGATGGTTTGTATGAAAAATTTTAAATTCCGTTTTATCGCTCTTCTGCACCTTTTTTGAAATTTAATTGCATGATCGCGCTATATACAAACTTAACACTAATCATTTATTTCATCAAAGTCATCAATATCAGAATCATCATCTTCGAGCAGTAGCTCTTCAATCTCGATGTCATCACCATCTTCGTCATCCTCAACGATTTCTCCATTTATATCTTCTTCCTCAATAACATCGTCTTCACTTTCGACAACGATAACATCATCCTCGTCTTCACTAGACTCACTAATAATTATCACATTAGCAGGTGGGACACTAATAAACTCGACTTATAAAGTTTCATTGTCTGGATGAGGAGCTGTGCTTTGAATACCACGAGCTTTGGTGGTTATAACAGCATACCATGAGCTTGCAGGAGTCTTATCACTCCGTGCATAGTACACCTGCGTTGTTTGACTTGCTAAAATAATTAAAAGGTTAGTTTGAGTTTAGTTTTGACTTACCCATTTACTGTCATCAGTCATGAATTTTTATCTAATCTAACTCCATTTTCAACATCAAACCAATGACAATTGAAGCAAACTAACTCTTTCTGACCCCAATATTTGAGAATGGCTACTTCTAGCAATCATCCATACCAGTCATCCCTGTTAGAGTTTATGCCCTAGAGGCCAATTATTTGATATAATTGGTTAACGTTTTGATATTATATTTGATTGAATAAATATATGATTTTATTATGGTTTTATTTTTCACGTAATATAATTGTTAACATAATAAAATTCCTTAGAATAGTGATACAAATTATATAGTTTCAAGTATGTGACTTGAACATGAGATTATATATTACCATTAGTATCGGTGTTCTTAAATGTCCCTAATCGAGTATTATTGTTGATGGGACAACAATGATGCATTGAGACTAGTATGTGGATCGATTGATGACCAAATCTCATTGGTCATAAATATATATGAGATATTAAGTCAATGCATAGGTACATGTTAGAAACGATGTCTTGGGCGGACCCACCATGAGAATTCTATATGGAGCATTATGCGAAGTGTCATTAACAATTCTCATAGTGACAATGATGTAATGGTCCTCCCAGAGCACGAAATCGCTATATTACTACATGAGAATTTATGTACTTTGATATCATCAAATGTCACCTTTAATAGGGTGGATTATAAAGGTGATTATTGGGTTCATCATTAATCGTGTGAGAAATATGAGTGATCTAGATGGAATTTAACCATCCTATATATTATGGGTGATATCCATAGGCCTCTTGATTGAGTAGGACTATGAAATGCATGGCCATGCTCAAATAGTGATTTGTTTCATATAGTCTACTCATTAATCAAGAAAACTCAGATTAAATTATGAAGAGTATGACACATTCCATGACTCGAGTTTAATCTAGGATATTAAGGTTAAAAGGATTAAATTGCATTGAAACATTGGTCACAAAAGGTTGCATCGAATCATCGATCTTATTATTACTTGGGTAGCGATGATGCATTACTAGATGCATTTCACTTTTATAATTTTATAATATGATTTTAAAATTATTGCCAACGTAATAATAACCTATAAAGGTCACACACATGAAACGTTATTTAAAGGGAATTAATTTAAATTTTAAGGATTTAAATATATTAATATGATTAATAGTATTTAAATCACGAATTTAAATTAAAAGGATAATTTGTATATATGTATATTAATTAAGTAAGACTTAATTAAGAGATATATATATATATATAAATTCGGATTTTATAAAATTAGGTTTTGATTTTGATTAATTCCTTTTAACTACTATATATATGATATATAGCAGCTACTTAGGGTAAGATATCATAATTGAAAAACCCTAGCCGCTCTTAGAGAGAGACTAGAGAGAAAACAGTTTCAAAATCCATTCCTTTTGGTGGCTAGTACCGCAAGTCCTTCTTATTGCAGAATCGTTCAACGGTTCGTGAGGTGTTCGTGTGGATACCGTAGAGGCGCAATCGGTTTGTATTGCGTTGGAGATTCGAGGCGCAGTCGGTTTTAGATTCTCGTTTTTGTTTATATCTGGTATAATCTCTAAACCTATGAATTAATTGATTTTCGCATGGATCCTGTTTTAGGGTTTCGAAAATTGCTTTAAAATTTTAATTTCCGCTGTGCGTTTCTGTGCCGAAGCCCAACAATCCCAACGATTATCGTAGCAGCTACCTTTAACCACAACATTAGAATCAGATGAAGCAACTTCCCCAATATCGCAAGACTTAAATCTGTATCCGTTGACAATATGTATAAGTATCTACAGATCTTTCAAGGTCGCCGGCTATAAGCTTTAGCCGAATGTCAGCTTTATCATCTGTGAGAACCTAATGTACAGTAACACAACATACTACCTCCGTCCCATAAAAAGTGATTTTTAGCTTAAATCACACATACCAATACACAAGCCAAAATGGCAAAAATACCCTTCATATACTTTCTTTAAAGTTGAAGAGTTGATGAGTGTCATTTAATTGTAGTGATTGCAAGACGTAATAAATACCATTGGTTGCATAAGGTCATATATGGGAAAATATTATAAAAATTGTATTGGAGTTTAACACATCACTTATTTTGGAAAAAAATATTAAGCCTAAAAAATCACTTATTGTGGGACGGAGGTAGTATTCTAAAGTTAATTATGCCATAAGATTCATTAATGCGAGTAAATTCATTTAGCTGTTAATTAGTTAGACTTACATGATCTTTAAACCATTGCACAAATTCTCTATTTCTCAAATTTTACAAATCCATGTCCTATATAATAGGATTAAACTTCAATGTATCTAAGCATCATATTATTTGCATGATGTTTATATACTTAATGTGTATGCAAGGAGCTTATAATAGTTACATAAGACATATATAGTTATGGCTACTTACTTAATGTATGGCGCTACTTCATTCATGTTGACAAGTGCATACAATGCGGCAGCTGCATACTCACCATCGGTCAAGAATCGCCTTTATTTCTGCTTAGATGGTTGTATGAAGATGACTAAAGGTCATAATTCTTCATTTTCCTCGTCAAGCAATGTAAAACCTCATTCTGACATAAGCAATTGTGCCTCGTCTAAACATTCGGCTCTAAGTACAACAAGCAGAAATTAACAAGTTCCTCCATAACATAACTTTCAGTAATATATCGACCCTTCAACACGGGCTCTATTCTTCACCTTTTCCTTTAGACATCTCATATACCTATGTGTTATATATGCATGTATACATTAGCAAACAAGAATGAACATTGTAGCCCCATCATTCGGCTTTTGCTTGATGCTACCGTCATCCCTGTCTGTATTCCACTAGAAGAATGAACCAACAACTTCGACTATCATGTTAGTAAAGTCAAAGGTTTCGTCACTTCTGGATTTTGGTTCGGATTCATGTTCATCCAACCAAGTTTCCCCATGATAGATCCATGTGGTATAACCCTGCTTGAACCCATATGCAAATAGGTCGCACATGACATCACTATTTTCCTTCTACACTTCATTCACACACCTCTTATAAGGACATCTGATCTCATCGCCATTAACTTGCTCAAATGCAAAATTGAGAAACTGTTCAACCCCACTTCAGTACTCAGAACTAAGCTCACTCTTATTAGTGGCTACCCTACGTTCCATCCAACTTCGATCAACTGACATCTTGAACAATGGGCTGTTATATATATTTTTATGGAAAATCAAAACACAATCAAGTTAGAGGGTTAATGCATATGCATTCATATGCTTTTCCTAACTTCATCTCCCAATCTAACGGGTCAGGCTTATATCTCATTCTCGGATGTGTCGCCCCACTAATGCCAATAACTTCAACACGCCTTTAAATTTTTAAGAAATTTCGGCGGCACCTCCCTATGGTCTTCAAGTACACAAAATAGACCAACACATCGTAGTCTAAATATGCACCCGAAGAACATCAAGAATATAGGTGTTACCGAAATTTCTCAAAATATAAAGACGTGCTCAAGTCATTAACACCGACCTAAGTGAGATTGAAACATAGAAGAACAGTCCCAAAATGAGGACTATTTGAGATTCACTCATACTAAGTGAATTTCAAACAGGTTTCTAAGCTTCCTAAACTATATGAATGCACATATGACATTGAACTCATTTCCTATAACAAAAGGAATACTAGCTCATTTTACTTTTATTGGTGTTGAATATAAATTGCCTGCTAATGATAACGGAGTTAACACACTCCACGGTATATATTACATATATTCAAAATTCTTTTTATAATCTTGTTAAAATAATGAAATCATGTCATAGTCAATAATATCAGGTGGTACCAAGGGATTCAGTGACGTTATATTGGCCATGGAAAACTATCAACCAGATAGCCATATATATTCACCTACAACAGCGCCAATGGTGAAGAGGGTGACCATAAATTTACTTATGGGTTTGGATTCTTGATTCTGGACACATTTATAAGATTTAGTAGAGAATTACAGTTTGGTAGCTTTTGTTATAATAAATGTATTATACAATTACAATTTCTAATCATATAAATTATAACTCACTCCTATAAGATTATTAGATAGAATGACCAAAACAATTGCTTTAGATCATTACTAATTTAACAAACTGATGGAAAAAAATTTAATTCTTTCTCAACCACCGTCATACTTCAGGTAAATGAACCAATATATTACAAAATCAGGACTTGAGTTTTTGACCTTGTTTCCAAGTTAACCAAACTTCATGCTTACAGTTCCAATATGACATATTCTAGTAACGTTATATAACACAATTAATTGGACTACTAACCTGAGCTATACTTTACTTATTAGGCCTAACATTGGATCTTGTTCAAAATGAACCTAGTCAAACCTAATAACTTCCTTCTAAGAGCCAAATAGGCTGATGACAAAATATCTCAAACTGACTGCCCCATAAATTCTAATGCAAAAATTCAATACCTAACACAAATTAGAAAACAGATGTAATGAATAAACACTTTGGCATAACTACATGCGCTCTAATCTACCCCTATGGTCATTTTGTGTGTTTGGCATGACTACTTGTGCTCTAACATACGGTATATACCCATAGGTCAGAAGCTAAAACTAGTACTGCACCACTTTTGATTGCTATAAACATACATAAAGAAAATCAAGCACCCAGGACAGATTTTTAGGAGTATGTTGTGCTTATGATGACATATATATATAAGCTAGTAAAAAACACATAAAGTAACTTAACTTCACAAGTCAAATGTTTTCATAAATTTTTGAAGGGGGTTCAGCACCACTAAAAATGACTATTTTGGTAGCTTTTGGAAACTGCCTCGTATACCAAAATAAGGAGAATGAATGAATATTAAAATAACTTAAAAATCAGTCACTGACTTTGTTTTTTTCTACGGGGAACGTGCTTAAACAAACAATTGGGGAAATAATATTATAGGGAACGAGTTTGAATAAACAAAATTGCAAGTAACATGCTTGAACAAACAAAATTGCAAATCTCTCACAATTACATAACACAATTACTTCAATAACTCTAATTATGATGTTTATTGCTTCCATAACACAATAATACGATGACAATTTCTATTTGGCATATAATAGAGTGAACCGACAGAGGAAGATAGAAATTAGGTCAATTTTGGGGGGGGAATTGAAATGGGAAAATTTACAATATCTAGCCGGAGATAAAGAGGGAAGGCGACGGGGACACGAGAGGTCGCCGACGGCAAGATTCACTACACAGGCGACGGCGAGAGCTCAAGGCAACGAGAGGAGGAGAGAAAGTAAAGAAAAATGCATAAGCTAAAAAACGAAACAACCTGATTAAATAAAGACTCATTCTCGACGGCAGTGCCGTCGATAATGTCTTAATCTCGACGACAAAGTCGGATGCCAATGAGGTTAGTCCGTCTCCCCTCACATTTGCCGCGCGCATGAATTAAAAAGTTGGCGAGGATGAGTAAAAGGACGTCAATGCCAACGACATTCATTAGTGATAAGTCAAAATCTTTTTCTGTGTCTCATCTCATTCATCCTTCACCCCTATAAATATTACAAGAGACCTAGTATATTCAGGAATTCTATACTTGGCGTGCAAGCCCACAAATCATGCCCATAAATCATGCCTCCTATAGCTATATCTCTTAATAACAGTAATTATCTTTCCACATAATATTATTATTCACAATATATCATATAATATCTCAATACCCCCCCCCCCCCCTCAAGTGGGAGCATGAAGATCTCGTGCATCCCAAGGCTTTTGTAAAAATATCTGTTAATTGCATCGTTGTAGGAACATACGAGGGACAAATAACTCCTTCTGTAACCGCGTCACGAACGAAATGGCAATCGACTTCAATATGCTTTGTACGCTCATGAAACACTAGATTCTAAGCAATATGTAAAGCGGATTGACTGTCACAATATAAATGCATCCCTTTAGGATGACTAACTCCCAAATCACCCAGTAGCTGTTTGAGCCATTTTAACTCACATGTAGTCGTTGCCATAGATCGGTACCCAGCTTCTGCAGAAGAGCATGACACGATTCGTTGTTTCTTAGTTTTCCAAGACACCAGGGAAAGACCAAGTAACACCAACCATCCTGTCAAAGAACGTCTCGTAAGTGGACAACTAGCCCAATCCGAATCACACCATCCTTGTGACGCCCCCAAAATAGGTATACATCACCCATTCTGAGTCGCCAAATACATGGTACAGAAATAAATACAACTTCAGTAATACAATTGTCGTGCAAAATATGACATCACATATACTGTGAATTTGAATACAAATATTGTCTAATAGACAGTATACAAACTCAAAAGGAGTCCTCATTACAATTATTGATACACTATTTTACAAAATAGTGAGGACTACTAAAACAACTATTGTGAACCATCACTCCATACCCCGGCTAGTTCCTGCTATGTTCTCACCTCCTGAGAAGAAAAATGGAACAAAAAGGAAAAAGGGTGAGTTCAACTAGCCCAATAAAGAATATTATGACTAAGATAATATACAACAAATTATCATTAGTCTTCAACAGGGAAAAATATGATAGAATATAATAGACAACAAGTTTTAGATCAACAACTGCAGCGGAAACATCAATCCATTAGAAGAGTCAAGTAGAGAATGAATTTTACTATCTTCTAAAATTTAAAAGTCCATCATCAATATTTTATCCCTGTAACATCAATCAATATACATCTTGAATCAAATATTCATCTTTGCACTATAGGCCAAAGATATTTATTTGTATCACCAGTTGGTCATGTTCATCTCAACACCTGTTCATCTTTGCACTACGGTCCAAAGATATTCATTAGTTAATCATTCATCTTTGCACTACAGGCCAAAGATATTCAGTAATATCATCATTTAGGAGTGAGGATGATGACAAATATCTTAAAGAAAATGAATCCAGTGAGACAAAAAGACAAATATTAAGGATTCGTATTACAGTTTATCCAAGTTCAATAATACTCCATAATAACCAATTGTGAAGCAGAATTCAAAAATAAAGATCAAAACATGGATATAATCAAAGATATTAACCATAATAGACATCTTGGACAAAAAAGAGAAAATTTCATTTTTCGGTGAATAGCGTCGTATTCGTGAATAGTGTCGTATACGTGAATAGTAATCCTGGCACAAAAAATAGAAATTCCATAATAAAATTCATATCAATATTTCGGCATAATGATATTGAAGAAAATAATATCATTTACGAAGAAAATAACATCTCTTACCTCAAAATAACAGTACTTCTGACTGGAATATCGGATGTAAAGCCGAAGGAAACTTGCACTAAATAGCAACTCTCAAAGTATCTAAATACTCACAAAAATACGCTCGATAATATAGAAAGAAAAAACTTATGTTTCTGGTGTGATTTTCAATTCTAACCTAAGCACCTATTTATAGAAAAATGCTAGAACGCCAAAGAAGACTAAATAATAAATAATAATATTATTTTTCTTCCTTCTACGCATGCCAGCCATCCAAGACCAGCATGCCATCTTGGAAAAAAAAATTGCAGCCCACATGTTTTAAAAAACAAAAGTGGGTCCCACCAATAATTTTAATAAAAACATTTAATTTCCAAAACTTCAATAATTCATAATAAATAGCCCTTTTATCAGAAAAATACGAATTTTATGTCCATTCCATAGGAAATTAAATTCTCTACAACTTTGTAGCTTTAAGTTTTTCGAAATTCCAAACGAAAAATGCCTAAAATCCACATACGGACGATTTTTAATACCTCCATTCTAACAAAATACTGATAAAATAGCTCAACATTAATTCCATCATTTATAACCACAATAAATATATCCATCATTTATATCCACATAAAATAAATATTTCCATATCATATAAATCAATAATTAATTATTCATAAATAATATTACAGAATCACAATTATGATAACTAGGTCGTTCCCAGGAAAGAGGTGCATTTCTGATAAGGATTTCTCCTTATTGGTGCGCAATTAGGTGACCAAACTCATTTTCTAGGTAGAACTTCCTTAGACATTGCCAATAATGTTATCTGACAATATTATTCAAATAATATGAATTATTGATCTGATAATGGAGATACTATGTAGTGAAAATTATTGAAAGAACAATAATATAAAATATCAACGCAACAATTATTGAATCAATAAAATAAAATATTGAACAGTCATTACTGTAATAATTATTGAGTAGTGCCTTCTTACGTAAGAATCAATAATTCAAAAATACTATGCAATACCGTGTGCTACTGTGCAATCACGCGTATTAGTGTATTTTAACCACCGGGTATTCCAACAGTGTTAATGGTAACCATTATGCCGTTATTTATAAAAACTCAAACTTGTCATTTTCTTCATCCAACCATTTTCCGTTATGGGGCCCACAAATGGTTGCGCCGTCGTACGAATATTCCCCGACAATAAGAATATTCCACGACCAAATGAATATTCCCCAAAAATAATGAATATTTTATAACCACTTGCTTATTTTGTAAAATTTACACATTTCACCCATAACCAAAGTATTATATCAAATTAACACCTTATTATTCATAATAATAATTAGAGGAAATTTGATTTTATTTATAATAAGTTGGGGTCTTACAACCTCTCCTCCTTATGAAATTTCATCCTCGAAATTGACGTACATACCTAGTGTTTCGAAAAGGTGAGGGTACATCGCTTTCATTTTCGATTCTAACTCCCAGGTCATTTCTTCAATGGCATGGTTCCTCCATAAAATCTTAACTTGTCGTATAACTTTGGTGCGTAGGACATGCTCTTTCCTATCCAAGATCTTAACATGTACATCCTCGTACGTTAAATCTTCGGCTATCTCGTCTGGTTCTAACTCAATAATGTGGTTCGGGTCTTTAACATATTTGCGAAGCATAGATATGTGATAAATATTATGAACACGAGACATGATTGGAGGTAATGCGAGTCTATAGGCCACATTTCCTATTCTGTCAAGAATCTCAAATGGACCAACAAATCGTGGATTGAGCTTTCCTCTATTCCCAAATCTTGTAACTCCCTTCCATGGAGCAATACGTAACAATACATGATCCCCAATATTAAATTTCACGTCCTTTCGATGAAGATCCGTAAAATTCTTTTGTCGATCATGTGTCGTTTGTATACGTTGTCGAATCGTTTGGATCTTTTCTTTAGTTATGCGTACCAACTCTGGTCCCAACAATGTTGTTTCTCCCACCTCATCCCAGCATATTGGAGAGCGACACTTTCGTCCATACAATGCTTCAAATGGAGCCACACCTATACTTCCTTGATAATCATTGTTGTGGGAGAATTCCACCAATGGTAGGTACTTATCCCAACTCCTTTGAAATCTAGGAAGCAGAGTCTTAATAGATCTTCAAGAGTTTGAATAGTCCTCTCTCGATTGCCCGTCTGTTTGAGGATGGTATCTTTGAATCAATCAATAAATCCGTGCCCATAGCTTTACTCTGAAAGCTAACCCAAAATCGTGAAGTGAATCTTGGGTCACGATCCAAAACTATGGATACTGGCATGTCATGCAATCTCAAAATCTCATTCACGTACATACGAGCAAGACGTTCAAGGGAATAAGTCTCTCGTATAGGCAAGAAATGTGTGGACTTGGTTAATCTATCAACAATGACCCAAATCGCATCTATGCCTTGAGAAACATCACCCATCTCAAGTGGTTGCAATGGACCCTTTATGTGACGCCCCCAAAATAGGTATACATCACCCATCTTGAGTCGCCAAATACATGGTTCAAAATTTAAATACAAACTTCTTTGATACAGTATGACAAAACGTAGCTGAGAGTTTCAACACGGATAATGTCTCGTAGAGAGTATACAAACTCAAATAAAGTCCTTATTACAATTATTACCACATTATTTCACATAACAGTGAGGACTACTATAGCCATCTATCTGGACCGTCACTCCGTTCCCCGACTAGTCCCAGCTATATTCTCATTTCCTCAAGAGAACAATGAAAGCAAAGGGTTAGCTCAACTAGCCCAGTAAGAAATATTATGACTAAGATTATGCAGAATAAATTATCGTTAGCCTTCAACAGTATTAAACTGATAAAATATAATAAACATCAAGTTTAAATGCAGCGGAACAATCAATCCATTAGAAGAGTCAAGTAGAGCATGATATCTACTATCTTCTATGATTTAAAAAGTTTATCAACAGTTTTATCGCTGAGACTCAGCTTAATAAATAATCCATATCATCGAATCATCCCTGCACTACGACCAAAGATATTCATTAGTATCACCAATGGTCATGATCATGATCATACCAACAACTGTCCATCAATGCACTACGGGCCAATGATGACTTTTACCACATCATTTGTAACATTATGGGTTATGATTATACCGAATAATCCCTGGTCATAATCATACCAATCAACAGTCAATCTATGCACTACGGCCAAGGATGACTTTCATCACAATAAAAGCATGAGGATGATAACAATGATATAAGAATTCAATTTAAAAGAGAGCAGGAATAAATTTTAAAGATTTATAATTCAATTTATCCAAAATTCAATAATGTCCAAATTGTCAACATGATACTGCTTTGTGGAGTAAAATTCAAGAATAATATCGTATCAAAAATAATTTGGACAGAAAAGAAATTAATTTTTATCATGAATAGTACCCCAGGTAAATAGTAATCGAGTGAATAGTACCCCGTGAATAGTACTTCGGGAATAGTAACCCATGAATAGTACCCCGATATGAAAAGATTAAAAATTATCAAGAATACTCAGAATAATATTTCCATGAAAAGATACTGGATGAAGCGCAAATATCAAGGATATTCTACTAATTTCATGGAGTATAGAAGCAATACTTATCAACATAAGTGTAGAATAAAAAATATGAAACGAAATAATATTACTTACATACTAAAGAGTATGGAAGAAAATATTATTTCTTACGAATATTGAACAAGAATAGTATCACTTACAAAAACGAAAGAAATAATACCCCTTACCTTAGTAGGAGATTGGATACTGCAATAGTGTAGTAACAGAATACTCTTCTTCTTTCTCTCTTATTCTCTCTATACTTTCTCTCTCTATAGCTTGAATGAATTGGTGAAAATAATGAAGAAATGAGCTTCTATTTATAGGCTTGGCAGAGTAAGGGTAAAATAGTCTTTTCACCATAATTTATGACATCATCGCTGATATTACATCATTGCTTACCTCATCGTCCGATGACATCATCGCTTACCTCATCGTTCGATGACATCATCGCTTACATCATAGGAATTCAAATTTAATTTGTTCTCTTCCACTTCCTTTTACTTTTATACCATGAATTTACTATAATAATGTTACCATTCAAATTATAAAAAACGTACTATTATATAATCACATCATACTACTATAATGTAATATTATAATAATATATTTGAATAAATTATTTTATCGAAAAAGATAAAATACCAACTTTCAACAAATGTCACATGCTAAAAATTTCTCAGTTTAAATCCACATTGAATAATTATTTTCTTATCATATAAATCAACAATTAATTATTCACAAATAATATTACAAAATTACAATATCGACAACCAGGTCGTTCCCAGTAAAGTGGGGGCTTTCCGATAAGGATTTCACCTTATTGACGCGCAATTAGGTGACCAAACCCCTTTCCTCGACAGAACTTTCTAGACATTGTCAATAATGTAAATAATAATATTATTCAAATAAAATGAATTATTGATTTGATAATTTGAAATACTGTGTAATGACAATTATTGAATCAATAATATAAAATATCAACGTAGCAATTATTGAATAAAATAAAATATTGAACAGTAATTACTGTAACAATTATTGAGTAGAATAAAATATTGAACAGTAATTACTGTAACAAGTATTGAGTAACTTCTTATGTAAGCATCAATAATCCAAGATATTGTACAATACCGTGCAACCACGCGTATTACTGTACTTTTATCACCGGGTATTTCAACAGTTAACGGTAAAACTTTCGCCGTTATTTTTATAAAAAGATAATTTTGTCGTTTTCTAACTCCGAAATAATAATTACATTGTGGGGTCCACCAATGATTGTGTCGTCGTACGAATATTCCCAGACAAAAAGAATATTTCCCGACCAAACAAATATTTTATAATCATTTGCTTACTTTGCAAAATTTATAAATATTACCCACAACTATAACATTATAACAAATTCACACCTTAATATTTAAAAATATAATTCGAGAAAAAATTAATCTTTATTTATGAAAGTTGGGGTCTTACAACCTCCCTTCTTATGAAATTTAGTCCTCGAAATTAGAATTACATACACAATGCGTCGAAGAGGTGAGGATACCTTGATTTCATTTCAGATTCTAACTCCCAAGTCATTTCCTCAACATCATGGTTTCTCCACAAAACTTTGACTTGAGGTATAACCTTGGAGCATAAAATATGTTCCTTCTTATCCAAGATTTTAACAGGTACCTATTCGTATGTTAAATCTTCCGCTATCTCATCTGGTTCCAACTCAATAATGTGGTTCGGGTCTTCCACATATTTACGTAGCATGGATACACTACAAAAAAATGGGCCTTTGGCAATGATTTTTCAGGCAACGACTTTATAAGTCGTTGCTAAAAGTATATGTTTAGCAACGAAATTTGTCCTCGTTGCAGATTGTATCAGGCTTTCACTTTTTGTAACGAAATTTATACGTCGTTGCAAAATTTCGTTGCTAATTCATTGGTGGGAAAAAATTTCATTAGAAATTCGTTGCAAAATTTTTGACCACTTGATTTCCCGTCATCGTGGGCAACGAAAGTTTTTTTATTGCTAAAAATGAGGCTTTAACAACGATTTTCAGGCAACGACTTTATAATTCGTTGCTAAAGTGTATGTTTAGCAACAAAACTTGTCATTCGTTGCAGCTTGTGTCAGGCTTTCACTTTTTGCAACGAAATTCATAAGTCGTTGCAAATTTTGGAAACAAAATTCGTTAGAATTTCGTTGCAAAATTTTTAACCACTTGATTTCTCCTCATCATGGGCAACGAAAGTTTTTTGTTTCTATATTTCGTTGCCTAATATGGACCACATTCATTGGCAACAATTTTTTTTTTCGTTGCATATTTTATACAACTTTTTGCAACGACTATTAAAATGTTGCCTTAAATTAAGATAATCCCAATAAGCATGTTTTTGTAAGACCATATTCGGTATTCGGAGAATTGTCAAAAAATATTCGTATTTAGTATTTAAAAATTATGTCCAAATGCGGAACATATTCGTTTCCATTTTTTATTCGAATAAATAAATTATTCAAATATGCGAATTCGAATGTCAATAACCTAATAAACAATTTATTCAATTTATTTATAAAAAGTAAAAATAAAAAAATATTGACCAATTACTAACAAATCACAACCATTTAAAGTTGTAAAAATACATATCATAAATGGGAGACATATCAAATACATTATCATTCATAATTGATCATAAAAATCAATTATAATTTACTAATATAAATTGTACATATAAGTTGTATAAATTGTACTTATAAGTTGTTCCATATTATTTAATTTATTTTTTGCTAAATTTAAATGTATATATAAAAAAGAGATACATAT
Source organism: Panax ginseng (assembly GCA_020205605.1). Taxonomy (NCBI): domain Eukaryota; kingdom Viridiplantae; phylum Streptophyta; class Magnoliopsida; order Apiales; family Araliaceae; genus Panax; species Panax ginseng. Next base: position 46,440,926 of record CM035145.1, on the reverse strand, counting down.
ACTTAGGGGTATTCCCCAGATCGATACAAAATGTCAAGAAAGGGAACTTAACATGACCAACAGTGAAACTCAGATTCTAAGACAATACAAGAGCATACGGCCAAAACAGATCAAATGAGCACTACATTGGACTTCAAGAACATTGCAGAGCATCCGACCAACAAAACAATAAACGGACGGAATGCTGAATGTGCATATTGGCCCGTTATTGCTGACGTGGAGGACAGAAATGCGTGGCTTAAAAATTTTCTTAAAGAAAATGTTTCTCACAAGTACCGAACTCCATACCTCTCTAAACTAAAAACCTCATATTCTAACAAAAGCCACTAGATTAACTACCAATTATGCTAAAATTTATGTAACACTAATATTCAAACCACCTAACATCGTTTCTATGCATGTGAAGATGAGATAATACACTTTTTGGTCATTGTACTATGAATTGTAATAATAATAATAATAATTGTAATAATTATTATTGTAATAATAATAATAAATTCTAAATAATTAAAATAATAATAATTAAAATTTTAAATAATAATAAAATTATTATTATTATTATTATTATGGTACTAATCCTGCAAAGTCCGTCAATATTAAGACTGGAACAAAATACAAAATATGATATATTGAGATATAAATTTCAACATAGATTTGTCAGCCATGAAATAAGTCATGATGCTTGCATGCCTGCATTTACCAATGTTAGAAACTAAAAAGTGTTCACAAGACAAAAGTGTTTACCAATATGCAATAATTAAAATTTTAAATAATAATAAAATAATAATAATAATAATTTTAATTATTTTAATTGTTATTATTATTTATTTATTATTATTATTGTTATTATTATTATTATTTTAATTATTACAATTATTATTATTATTACAATTATTAGTATTATTATTATAATAATAATAATAATAATTTTAATAGTTATAATAATTAAAAAATAATAATAATTAAAATTAAAATTAAAATAAGAGTGATCCGCTTAAATATACAGATTAAATGTCAATATATATGAATATACGAATTGAAAAAAATTAAAAGGACTCACACATCATTATTCTATCTTATGCATTAGAGTTTAGTTGTAATATGATTTTATTATGAAATTTAACGATAAATATATTGTTTTTCAAAAAAAAAACTAATTGTAATTGTAGTGACTATTTTTAATCATTGAACTCTGGCAAATCTTTCTATTATAAATATTTGTTATTCGCTAATGTACTCATCTTTGTAATTTATTAGATCGATTCTTATACTTATCCATGGGTTTTTTTAAATTTAAATTTAATTTGATCGAGTCCTATAATAATAAAAAGAAAAATCTATCAAAATATTAAATTTTATTCGAAAAACATTGATATCCACGTGACTAGTACAAAAAAAACCAAATAAATTTTGATTTAGTGGTTAAAAAAACTTTGAATGTAATTTTATATTTAGGGTATTTAATTTGTAACTACTTTTAGTGCTTTATATTATTTTAGGGTATTTTAATTATTATTATTATTTTAATTATTATTATTATTATTTTAAGTATTTAAAATTTATTATTATTAATACAATAATAATTATTACAATTATTATTAGTATTATAATTCCTAGTACAGTGGCCAAAAAATGTATTATCTCATCTTCACATGCATAGAAACGATGCTAGCTGGTTTAAATATTATTGTTACATAAATTTTATTATGATAAGTAGTTGGTCTAATGGCTTTTGTTGGAATATAAGGTTTCTAGTTTGGAAAGGTCTGGAGTTCAACACTCATAAGCAACATTTTCTTTAAATAATTTTTAAGCATGGCAAGCCCAGCTCCACGTCAGCAAAAATATGCACAATCAGCATTCCGTCCGTTTTTTCGGACGAAAATTAAAAATATTGACCATTTTGTAATTTTTGAGAGTACAGTTATTCGATTGTAACAAAAAAAGTTTCGGTAACCACAAATACTAAAAATATTAATTGATACAAGACTAAATACTCTATAATTTAGTAAATACATAAATAATATGTCCTTAAAATTCATAAAATTTGCAAAGAAGATTCTTTTTGTGAAATAGAGTGAGTAATATTTATGATTATAATGTCTAATTTAAATTAATTCCCATAGTTTTAAATTTTACAATTTTGAAATCTATTCCAAAAAGTCAAAATGAAACTCATTCAGTGAAATGAACAAAATATTATTTATTAAGAATATATATATTTTAAATATGCAAAAAAACTATCTATATTTAATTACAAACTTCTCTCTGACCGACTGTATGAGGGATCAAATTTTTTATTTTAAGAATGTTTGCTTAATTATTCTTCTTTTTTATACTGCATCTCATTTATGTAATTAATTTTTTTCCCCGACATTCAGACGTGGGTCTCATGCATGTTTTTGTCCTTAATATAACATTTCTTTATCAAAATTAACTTTCTAAAAGAATTAATTAGACATTTTCATATTTGTTTTTATATAAAAAAAATTAGACCGCGAAACTTTGTCTACTTTGTCGGTATTGGTGAGTGGTGGAAAACTGAACTGTGAAGGCTGTGCTCATTGAAGCAAATTTTAAAAATTATTATTGTTATTATTATTATTATTTTGAAATTATTATTATTATTTTGAAATAATAATAATAATTATTATTCTTAATATTATTATTATTATTACTACTATTATTATTATTTTGAAATTATTAATATTATTATCATATAAAGGTCTGACAAAATTCAGACTCTAATGTCAAAGTATCATATAAAGTGAAGAGTTCCGTTTGAAAACATGCATATATGTATACTTTTTTTATATATTTATCTTTAAAATAATTTATTGTTTACTTAGTAGTATGATAATAAAATTATGATGACAAAAATTAAGAATATTATTTCATTTTATATTTATCATCAAATTAAATAAAACAAATGAGACAATGTCTTACTACTTGATTGAAGCCTTCAAATCTTTTATTTCATTATTAAACCTCAACAACCTTAATAAATAAACCCAAATTCATATAATAAATAAAGTAAAAGAAGAATAAAACAATCCAGAATTTGGCAAGATGAGGATCTGTGTAGTATTTTAATTTTTTGGGGGAAATGAAATGTTTTGATATAAAGATTAATCCTTGCAAAATATTAACAGTTGATCTGGTTGCTCCAGCGGTCATGTGATCAAAGTTTCAAATGTGAAGTTGCGAGTTCAAATGAACAAAATATAACATATATAAGAAGCAAAAATATCACAGCTATGCTTGGTGTAAGAACTCGAATTTTCAGATATTATTAAAATAAGAATTGGAACCCATATATATATATACATATATATATATATACATATATATATATTAATAACTTATATTCAATAATTAATAAGTCATATATATTTATAAATTAATTAATTATATATATGTATTAGCTTGTTACAAATGTTGTACTTTCAAAATTTACTTGCGATAACAGGAGGCAATAACAATGGATAATATAATTTTATTATTAAAATGTGTTAGGTTCGAATTAATTTAGAATTAATGAACTATACTTTAAAATTCATTATTTTTTCTTATTCTATTTATAATTGTAATTAGATCATTCATTTTAAAATTAAAATTTAAAATTTCAAAAATGTTGAAAAGTTATTTGAATTGTAATTTAGATTATTGATTATTATATTTATTAAAAATAAATAAATTAATATTCATTCATTAATACTATACTTTAAAACTTATTATTTTTTTTATTCTACCTATAGTTGTAATTAAAGTATTCATTTTAAAATTTAATATTTCAAAAATGATTAAAACTTACTCAAATTATAATTTAAAACATTAATTATTATATTTATTTAAAATAATAAAATTAATATCATTTATTAATAAACTTTACTTTAAAAAAACATGAAGGTTTTGATAAATGAAACTAGAGAGACTTTTATGCCGATACCCGCCCAAAAGAACTCTCAACAAAATAGAACGCTCTCTCTTCTCCCCAAACTCATCTTCCTCAGTATCCCTAACCTAGCTCTCTCCCCGTTTGGCTATAGGTTAGATTTGCATAGTGATTTTGAATATCCCCTTCGTCGGATTTAAATCCGTCTTGCTTTGGGTATGATTTGTATAGTGGTTTTTCATCTATTGGGTTAGATCAACTCGAAAGCTTTAAATCTGTTTCGTATTATTGAGCTCTTGAGATTTTAGTTTAGGTTTTTCAATGGCATAAGGCTTGTGCTTACCTCCCCGTGTATGAGTTAATTAAAACTGTATATAATGGAATAATTATGGCAGAATCAATTCACTCAATGAGTGCTGCTGTTCAATGTTGTATATATAGGATAAGAGTGATTACAACAATTAGAAGATAACTATAAATTTGAAATACAAACTATATTAGATTATAGACATCTATTTGTTACACATAACAATCTTTGTAGGAATTTCAAATTAAGTAGAAGAGCCTAAGCTATCTTGGAGAGAAGAGTCCAAACTGAATAGAAGAGAAGAGACCAAGCTGGATAGGAGATCAATCTCAATTACTGACTCAATACCCCCCGGCAAGCTGACGGTGGTGGCGGGGAACTAACTGTTAGCTTGTCTCGAAGGAAAGTGAAGCATATGGAATGGAGAGGCTTGGTGAAGATATCTGCTATTTGATCATTAGTAGAGACAAATCGTACTAGGAGAGTGCCTTTGGCAACTCGTTCTCGAACAAAATGAAAATCAACTTCGATATGCTTCGTACGAGCATGAAATACAGGATTGGTGGCTAGATAGGTGGCACCAATATTATCACACCAAAGAATTGGTGGATCTTTGAGAAATAGGCTAAGTTCACCAAACAATGATTGCAACCACACAAGTTCAGCAGAAGCATCAGCAAGCGCTTTATATTCAGCCTCAGTAGATGAGCGTGCAACAATGCGTTGTTTCTTGGATGACCAGGAGATAAGATTGGGACCCATATAAATAGCAAATCCTCCTGTTGACTTACGATCACGAACACAACCTGCCCAATCAGAATCCGTGAATGCCTGTAAAACTATAGGATTAGAAGAACGAACAATAGATAAACCATGAGCTGAAGTCGATTTGAGATAACGTAAGATGCGTTTGACAGCTGCCCAATATTCTTCGCTAGGAGCATGCATGAATTGACAAACCTTATTGACAGCATAAGATAAATCGGGACGAGTGAGAGTGGCATACTGTAAAGCTCCCACTATTTGTCTATATAAGGTAGGGTCAGAGAAAGCAACCTGTTTTGTATTTGTCAAACGAACATCAACAGAGGCTGGTGTGCGAAGAGGTTTGCAGTTGGACATAGATGCCCGCTGGATGATATCTTGGATATATTTCTGTTGTGAAAGTAATATTCCATTGCGCAATGGAACAACTTCCATGCCTAGCAATAATGTAAGGAACCAGACCCTTAAGAGAGAACTCACGGCTTAATACAAGAATCAGGTCAGCGATAGCCTCATCAGAATTTCCTGTCAAGATAATGTCATCTACATAGACCAATAAAATTAAATGTATTGATCCAACATTAAATATGAACATTGATGAGTCAGAACGAGATATCACAAAACCCAATTGTATGAGAAAAGTAGATAATCGTGAGTACCATGCACGGGGTGCCTGCTTAAGACCATACAATGAACGATGTAGATGACATACATGATGAGGATGATTAGGATCCTCAAATCCAGGTGTTTGAAGCATAAAGACTGTTTCAGACAGTGTCCCATGTAAAAATGCATTATTAACATCCAGTTGTCAAATTTTCCAAGATTTAGAAATAGCTAGAGAAAGAATCACCCGAATGGTAGTAGGCTTAACAACCGGACTAAAAGTTTCAGAGTAGTCTAAACCCTCTGCTTGATGATAATCCTTAGCAACAAGACGTGCTTTATATCTTTCGAGTTGCCCATCAGCCCTCTTTTTAACTTTGAACACCCACTTGCAGCCAACAATATTCATGGAAGTAGATTTGGGAACAAGAGTCCAAGTACCATTAGTCAACAATGCATTAATTTCATCTGCCATCGCTTTGCGCCAATGAGGATGACGATTTGCTTGAGAGAAACATGTTGGCTTGAAATGAGCATCCAAAACTGAGTTTAAAGCTGTTGGTGGAAAATCCCCAAGTCGACGAGTCATAGAACGAGTCATTACTTGTGAAACTTGTGAATCGAAGGCCGAATTGGAAGATGGAGGAATGACAGTATTAAAGTCAGAGGATAATAATTATGGAGAATCCATGGCTGTTGATGTTGACAACCCATTCTGTGGGGAGGGTGCATCAAAGATAGGATCAGTACGAGCATAAATATCACTCAAGCGGGCAGTCCAAATAGGAGTTGTATCTGGAGGTGAGGTTGAGGCAGATTGTATGGAGGTAGCAGATGAAGCATGTTGGAAAGCAGACAGGGGCGTAGACTGTCTGGATTGAGGTGCATGTTGTCTAGATTAGGCTGAAGCAGACGCTGAAGCAAAACCTAAAGCAGGAGATATAAATACCCAAGGATGACTGGGTATAATTGGCTGAGGATTAGTGTGAGGAAAAGATATAATGGTAGAAAAGGGATAAGAGTCTTCATTAAATCGAACATGCCTAGCAATGTAAAAACGATTAGTTTTCAAATCAAGGCAACGATAACCCATGTGAGAAGAACAATATCCTAAGAAAAGACAAGGGGTAGAACGATAATCAACCTTGTGACGATTATACGGACGAAGAAGAGGATAACACAAGCAGCCAAAAACTTTTAAGAATGATTAATCAGGAGACCGAGTAAAAATGCATTCATAAGGGGATTTATTCATAGAAACAGAAGAAGGCATACAATTAATTAGAAAAACAACTGTGTCAAAAGCAAAAGTCCAGAATTTAAATGGAACACACGAAAAAAAAAGCAAAGTGAGTCCGGTTTCAACAATATGACGATTTACGTGTTCAACCATGCCATTTTGTTCATGCGTATGTGGACAAGAAAGCCGATGTGAAATACCTATTTTGTCAAAGAAAGTATGCAGCGTACAATATTCACCACCCCAATCAGTTTGAATTGATTTAATTTTGCAATTAAATTGACGTTCAACAAACAATTGGAATTTTTAAAAAATAGGAAAAACATCAGACTTATATTGCATTGGATAAAACCAAATATATTTGGAACATACATCAATGAAAATAACGAAGTAACGATACCCTTCTGTTGACAGAATTGGATAGGGACCCCAAACATCACTATAGAGCAAATCTAAAACAGAATGGACTTTATGATGTGTCAAAGGTAAATGAAGTCTGGAAGACTTTCCTAACTGACAAGCATGACATAAAGCTAACTTATTAACTGACACGGGTAATTTATTACGACCAATTATTTGCTAAAGAACACGAGTGTGTGGATGGCCAAAGGCGATTATATGCCAATGTTAGAAGACACTTTAGGCGATAGAAATCTTTGAGGAGTGGTGAAGAACTGATGTTGGAGATGGTATACAACCCATGATTACTCGGTCCCGAAGGAGGATTTTCCCACTTTGCGATCCTTCACATGAAAAAATATTAAGATGAAACTCAAAAAAGACATTATTATCAGAAGTAAATTTTTGAACAGATAATAATGATTTTGTGAGTGAGGGAACATGCAATATATCATTAAGTTGAAAAGAGGATTATGGAGTAAGGAAAGAAGAGGATCCAACATGAGCAATACCAAGGCCATTACCATTACCAACTTGAAGAGTATCAGACCCATTGTACGTATCAAAACAACTGAGGGAAGAAATATCTGGTGTGGCATGATGGGTAGCACCTGTATCAGGGAACCAAGCATTTATAGGAGTGGTTGACTGATAGAACGAGGCTGTGTTAGCACTAGGTGGAGTGGCATGGTTGTATCGTTGATCACAAGTTGTTGTTGTGCGATTAAAACGAAAACAAAATTGACATTTGGTACTCCGATCATGCTATCCACAAAACCCTTGATTGCGTCGAAAATTATTCTGAGTACTATTCCCAGTATAGTTCCTCCCCTTGTTATGATTAGGATTCCCATTGTTAGGCCTGGATGAGTTGTTACCATTTCAAGGCCTAGTACTTTTCTGAACAAAATTAGCACTTGGGTTGAAAGAAGATTCCAGTGGAAGGGACAACGGTATTTATTATGGCTAAGTATGTTCAGTGCATTGTTCTTGGTTAAGAAGAAGATCGTGAAGAGTTGTAAAATCAATAAGGGTAGCGAGCATCAATGGAGTTCATAACATTGTGAAACTCCGGGCGGATTCCTTTAAAGAGAATGACAAGGAAGTCGGCCATGGCCATAGGCCTACTAGCTACTGCTAATTGATCCCAAATGCCTTTGGCTTTGTAGAAATATGTGAAACCCCAGATTTTATGAATAAAGAATTAATTTTCTCGAAATAATTTTTTTTATATTATGATGTGAATTTGAGATAATGTTATAGTTGTGGGTAATATTTATAAATTTTGCAAAGTATGTAAGTTGTCATATTATATTCGATTGGTCGGGGAATATTCGTTTTAAACAAGAAATATTCGTACGACGACACAATCATTGGTGGACCCCACAACGGAATTATTGTCGGATTGAGAAAACGATAAAAATATTTTATTGAAAATAACGGCGGAAGTTTTACCGTTGATACTGTTGAACTACTCGGTAGTAAAAGTCTGATGTACACGTTGTTGTTGTAGTAGCACGGTATTGATTATTGATATTTATGTGAGAAGTCACTCAGTTTTGTTCAATTATTGCTACAATAGTTGCTGCATAGTATCTCACATTATTTGATTCAATTATTGTTGATTTAGAAGTTTTGTTTTATTCGTATTATTAACGTAATAAAATAGAAACATCTTTTTATATAAAACAGAATACTTTATTAAAGTTATTCTATAAATAGAATATATTATATTCTATTATGCATAGTGTTTTGCATAGTAAAATCTTTTTATATAAAATAGAATACTTTATTAAAGTTATTCTATAAATAGAATATATTATATTTTATTATGCATAGTGTTTGCTATAGTGCTCGCATAGTGTTTGCATAGTAAAAATCTTTTTATATAAATAGAATATATTATATTTTATTTAAAAGATTTTTCATTAAATATTGACCGTCAGATTAAAGTAAATCAATCTGGACCGTTCATGGATTAGTTACTATGCATTCCATTTTTCTATAAATAGAAGCTCATTCCTTCATTATTTTCTTACGAATTCACTGAACTCTAGAGAGAGAAACTATAAAGAGAGACTATAGAGATAGAAGAAAAAAAGTTTTACTACTTCTACTCTTATATCAAGTATTATTTTACGGTAAGGATATTATTCTTTTGTATTCAAGAAGAGAACTTACATTATTCCATTTCTTTATTGTTACATTGGAATAACTTTTGTATCTGCGAGCTACCCTATACTTGGTGACATTCTTACATTATTATGTCTTTATTATTCTATCTAATATCACATGCATCTTATCTGTGGGACTGGTTCCATTTTTATTATTCCGTCTTTATTATTACGTTTTAATATCCTGCATCTGCATGCTATCTGGACTGGTTCCATCATTTATTATTCCGCATTTATTATTACATTGGAACATCCTATCGATTGTGAATTTCACGACTGGTTCCGTTATTATTATTACTGTTGGAATAGCCGCCTCATCTGAAGTCTGCATGCATGGTGATATCTTTTGTTATTCCATTCGGTATTATACTCGATTGATTAAAATTTTGACTTCTATACTCCATGAAATTAGTGGAATATCCTTGATATTTGCGTTTCATCCATAGATCTTTCCATGGAAATATTCTTACGAGCATTCTTGAATTTTACTCTACAAAGCGAAGATCATGTTGACAATTTGGACGTTATTGGTTCATGGATAAATTAATTCTTGAACTTGTTTTATTGAATTCTTATATCATTGTCATCATCCTCATGTTTATTTTATGTTGAAAGTCATCTCATGGCACATAGTGCATAGATGGACTTGGTATGATTATGACCGAGGATTATGCGGTGTAATCATGGTAGTAATGTTATAAATGATGTGAAAATTAAAAGTCCTCATTGGCTGTAGTGCATTAATGGACGAGTTTTGGTATGATTATGGCTATGGATTCTCTTGACCAAGGGAGCAAAGATGAATTGTTTTATGGCATGATCAGGGGCCAGTTGATGAAAACACGATTATCTTTGGCCCGTAGTGCATGGATAATTAAATGGTCGTGATACTAAAGAATATCTTTGGCCTATAGTGCGGGGATGATTTAATGATGTGGATTATTTATTGAAATGAGTCTCAAATGATAAAAGTGACTAAAACTTTTTAAATCATAAAAGATAGTAGATTTCATTCTCTACTTGACTCTTTTAATGGATTGCTTGTTCATTGCGAGTTAAACTTGATATTTATTATTTTTTATCAATTTAACATTGTTGAAGGCTAACGATAAATTATTATGCATTATCTTAGTCATAATATTTCTTACTGGGCTAGTTGAGCTCACCCTTTCTTTCACTGTTCTCTTCAGGAAATGAGAACGTAGCTGGGACTAGTCGGGGAACATAGTGATGGTCCTAGATGGTGCATTAGTAGTCCTCACTATTCTGTGAAATAGTGTGATAATAATTGTAATGAGGACTCCTTTTGAGTTTGTATAATCTCTAGTAGACAATATTTGTATTCAAACTCATAGTTTATGTTTTGTCGTATTGTACACGACAGTTGTATTATTAAGTTGTATTTGAATTCTGTACCATGTATCTGGCGACTCAAGATGGGTGATGTATACCTAATTTTGGGGGCATCATAGTTGGTATCAAAGCTTAGGGATATGATCCCTAGCTAAGATGTGAGACTAGAACTAGGAGGGAGAGGCGGGAATTCCTTATTTAGTATGACCTACCTAAGTTTATTTGGTATTTGATTGGTCGGTCGAGTATAGTGATAATATGTTGCATGTCAATTAACCCTTGTTTTGTGGCAGTGTTTGAAAATGGCATCCGAGAATGTTGAGAAATAGCAATGGAGCACAGGAGACTGTTGATTCTCCACAGATCAATAATCAGGACAATGTGCAACAGGATGGCGATAATCCTCTTGTAAACAACAACACTGATCAATTGACGAACGACGAGTGCGTTTAAGAGCTTTTTGAATTCATGCAACATCGGTGAGGCTCTCTATTCATTCATAATGCAGAGGAAACAATGGCAACCCACGGTTGGGCACCGCTAAGCAATTCAAGGAGCTGGGACCACCGGAGTTTTTGGGAAAGCCAGAACCACTTAAGGCGGAGATGTGGTTAAAGCAGATCACCAAGATATTTGATGTCTTGGGATGCTCCGAGAAGCAAAAGGTTACTTTTGCCACCTTTATGTTGTGTGAAGAAGGAGATCATTGGTGGGAATCTGTAAAACGTACCCAGCCTGACGCACTCAAGATGTCTTAGGAGAAGTTCCAATAATTATTCAACGACAAGTACTTTCTTGAAAGTATTCGTCACATGAAGGAGGTAGAATTCATCAAGCTGGAGCAAAACAATATGACCGTGTCGCAATACGAGACTAAATTTGCGGAGTTATCCCGGTTTGCATCCCATTTGGTCGATAATGAGGGGCGAATGACGCGAATGTTTTTAAGAGGTTTGAAACTGGATATACGTCAATATCTTATTTCTCATAAACTGTGTTTGTACTCAGATGTTGTAAATAAGGCTTAGTTATTGGAGCGCGGTAACGAGTCAATGCAACCAAAAGAGAGCAGCCGACAAAATGATAATACCGGTGATAACAGTCATCAAAACGGTGATAGTAAGCATGGTGGGAATCAACATGACAGAAATGGTAACCACTTCGGCGGTAATGATGGCCAAAACAATAAGAATGGACATTCAAGAAGAGAAGGTTCAACAATGACGTAAAGACGTCGGCACCAGCACCCGTTTCAAAGGAAGAAAAACGACCACCGGTCGTATGTTTCAAATGCGGGCAGGAGGGACACATCCATCCAAACTGTACGCAGCAATCCAAAACGTGTTTTAATTGCGGAAGAGAAGGTCACTTAGCTCGATTTTATCGTATGGTGAAGTCAATTCCAGCTGGGATAGTGATGCCAAAGGATGTCCTAGACAAGCCAAAGCCGGTAGTTTAAGAGAGAGCGGTTATTTTTCTTCGTAACGAGGAACCTGAATAAAATTATCACGGGTATGTTAGTCATAAACTCTTGCGAAGTCTATACTGTGTTAGATACCGGTTCTACTCACTCTTTTATTTCACCTAGTTGTGTTCAATGTTTGAAGTTAACTCCGGAGAAGTTAGACTTTGATATATCTGTTTAAACTCAGTTCGGAGAAACCTTCGTTACCTCCACTATTTATAAATCTTGTTCAAATCAACACTTTCACGTTACGTGTTGATCTTGTCTCTTTGAAATACTTGTCATTGATGCGATTTTAGGAATCGATTGGTTAACTACTCATCATGCTTTTCGTAAGGTTGTTAGCTTTCATATTCCTAACCAACCTGTTATGCGAATTCAAGAAACCAAACCACTAAAGTCAATCATTGTCATATCAAGCCATAAGTAAAGAGCCCCGGTCCTTTTGTTGTTGACTTCCTGGTGTGGAATGCACCGAAGCCAAACTTTCTGTAGGCGACGTTGTGAATGACGATGACAAGTTGATAGGTATCATTGTGAGGTGTTATCTAGGTTAAGGGATAGAAGTCACAGTTGGTATCAATGTGACGTACTATCCAAGTCTTGGATGAGAGTAACAGTTTTGAATGATATTTCTATCATTAATAAATCTTTTGACGTATTCTTGAAGACTTCTTAGCCTACCCCTAGAGCATGAAATCGAATTTTGTATTGACCCCGGTATAAAACCCATTTCTTAAACCCTCAAAATATTTCTTCAACTAAAATGAACGTAACATGCACCAAAGACGTTGACTCGAGCTGTTGAAGATTACGATCGTACTATTCAATATCATCGTGGAAGAGCGAACGTGGTAGCTGACGTGTTGAGTAGAAGATCGTATGCGTTTACAAGTGCGATGTTGTTAACACAAAGACTCATTTCGTATAACTTGCAAATGATGAAGATAGAGTTAAAGACTCTAAGGACCCACGTGAAGATAACGAATATACGAGTAAAATCGACTTTAATCGATAAAGTTAAAGACGTTCAAGCTACATACCCGAATCTGATGAATGTGAAGAAGAAGGTTCAAGAGGGAGTTATTCTAGAAGCAAGAGTTGCTGAAGAGAGGAAATCTCAACCCTCGATTTAATTGGCCCATTTGAAATCCTAGATGAAGTAGGAAATGTGGCCTATAGACTCGTTTTACCGCCAAGTATGTCGCGTGCTCAGAACTTTTTTTTTACGTATCGATGTTACGTAAATATATGGATGACCCGAACCACATTATTAATTTAGAATCGGACGAGATAGCGGATGATTTAACGTATGAGATCTCGTGTTAAAATCTTGGATAAGAAGAATCGTATCCAACACTCAAGGTTATACCTCAAGAGTTAGAATCAAAATGAAGTCAAGGTATCCTCACTGTTACGGCGATACCGGTATATATACGTAAATTTCGAGGGTGAAATTCCATAAGGAGGGAGATTGTGAAACCCCGAGTTTATGAATAAAGAATTAATTTTCTCGAAATAATTTTTTTATATTATGGTGTGAATTTGAGATAATGTTATAGTTGTGGGTAATATTTATAAATTTTGCAAAGTATGCAAGTTGTCATATTATATTCGATTGGTCAGGGAATATTCGTTTTAAACAAGAAATATTCGTACGACGGCACAATCATTGGTGGACCCCACAACGGAATTATTGTCGGATTGAGAAAACGACAAAAAATATTTTATTGAAAATAACGGCGGAAGTTTTACCGTTGATACTGTTGAACTACTCGGTAGTAAAAGTACAGTAATACACGTTGTTGCATAGTAGCACACGGTATTGATTATTGATATTTATGTGAGAAGTCACTCAGTTTTGTTCAATTATTGCTACAATAGTTGCTGCATAGTATCTCACATTATTTGATTCAATTATTGTTGATTTAGAAGTTTTGTTTTATTCGTATTATTAACGTAATAAAATAGAAACATCTTTTTATATAAAACATAATACTTTATTAAAGTTATTCTATAAATAGAATATATTATATTCTATTATGCATAGTGTTTTGCATAGTAAAATCTTTTTATATAAAACAGAATACTTTATTAAAGTTATTCTATAAATAGAATATATTATATTTTATTATGCATAGTGTTTGTATAGTGCTCGCATAGTGTTTGCATAGTAAAAATCTTTTTATATAAATAGAATATATTATATTTTATTTAAAAGATTTTTCTTTAAATATTATTGGTCGATTAAAGTAAATCAATCTGGACCGTTCATGGATTAGTTACTATGCATTCCATTTTTCTATAAATAGAAGCTCATTCCTTCATTATTTTCTTACGAATTCACTGAACTCTAGAGAGAGAAACTATAAAGAGAGACTATAGAGAGATAGAAGAAAAGTTTTCTGCTACTTCACTACTCTTATATCAAGTATTATTTTACGGTAAGGGATATTATTCTTTTGTATTCAAGAAGAGAACTTACATTATTCCATTTCTTTATTGTTACATTGGAATAACTTTTGTGATACGCTGGCTACCCTATACTTGGTGACATTCTTCTATTATTATGTCTTTATTATTCTATCTAATATCCTCACATGCATCTTATCTGTGGGACTGGTTCCATTTTTATTATTCCGCCTTTATTATTCTCGTTTAATATCCTCGCATGCTATCTGTGGGACTGGTTCCATCATTTATTATTCCGCATTTTTTATACTATTGGAACATCCTGTCGGTGTGAATTTCACTTGACCTGGTTCCGTTATTATTATTCTGTTGGAATAACCGTCTATGCGAAGTACCGCATGCATGGTGATATCTTTTGTTATTCCATTCGGTATTATACTCAGTTGATTAAAATTTTGACTTCTATACTCCATGAAATTAGTGGAATATCCTTGATATTTGCGTTTCATCCAGTATCTTTCCATGGAAATATTCTTCTGAGCATTCTTGAATTTTACTCTACAAAGCAGTATCATGTTGACAATTTGGACGTTATTGGTTCATGGATAAATTAATTCTTGAACTTGTTTTATTGAATTCTTATATCATTGTCATCATCCTCATGTTTATATTATGTTGAAAGTCATCGTGGCACATGTGCATAGATGGACTTGGTATGATTATGACCGAGGGGATTATGCGGTGTAATCATGACCGTAATGTTATAAATGATGTGAAAATTAAAAGTCCTCATTGGCCCGTAGTGCATTGATGGACAGTTTTTGATATGATTATGGCTATGGATTCTCTTGACCAAGGGAGCAAAGATGAATTGTTTTATGGCATGATCGGACTGTTGATGAAAACACGATTATCTTTGGCCAGTGGTGCATGGATAATTAGGTGGTCGTGATACTAAAGAATACCCTTGGCCTGTAGTGCAGGGATGATTTAATGATGTGGATTATTTATTGAGCTGAGTCTCAGTGATAAAAGTGACTAAAAACTTTTTAAATCATAAAAGATAGTAGATTTCATTCTCTACTTGACTCTTTTAATGGATTGCTTGTTCCGCTGCAGTGAAACTTGATATTTATTATTTTTTATCAATTTAACATTGTTGAAGGCTAACGATAAATTATTATACATTATCTTAGTCATAATATTTCTTACTGGGCTAGTTGAGCTCACCCTTTCTTTCACTGTTCTCTTCAGGAAATGAGAACGTAGCTGGGACTAGTTAGGGAACAGAGTGATGGTCCTATATGGTGCATTAGTAGTCCTCACTATTCTGTGAAATAGTGTGATAATAATTGTAATGAGGACTCCTTTTGAGTTTGTATAATCTCTAGTAGACAATATTTGTATTTAAACTCACAGTTTATGTTTCGTCGTATTGTACACGACAGTTGTATTATTAAGTTGTATTTGAATTCTGTACCATGTATCTGGCGACTCAAGATGGGTGATGTATACCTAATTTTGGGGGCGTCACAAAATAAGTGGAGACAGAGTCATCATTTTGTCTACACTCTTGAAGTCGAAGGTGTAAATTAACAATGCGAGTAGTTGATGGGGACGCAAATGCGTGCTCAAGCATAACCCATAGTTGTCGAGAAGTTTGGGCATCAAGAATGAGGGGTATTATATCTTCCTCAATGAAGAAATTAGAAGGCTCAAAAGATTTTGATCTTGTTGAAACCACTGCTAGTATGCTGGATTTTCTGCAGGTGTCTGGATTGGAGTTGTAGCTATCTGGTTTGTAATGGACTGGTCTGGTTCAGCTGTATACTGTGGTGGAGGAGGAAAGGAACCATCAACGAACTTGAGTAGAGAGTTTCCACGTAGGAGTGGGAGTACCTGTACCTTCCATGACAGGTAATTTTTTGGTGTTAGTTGTAGTCGAATAACTTGGTTGGGATTACTAATATTGATAGCAGAAGTGAGGGATTGGGTGGGTTGGTTTAGGGATGTTTGTACAGTAGGAGAAGAAAGGAGTGACATGGCTCTGATACCAAATTAAAACTGTATATAATGGAATAATTATGGCAGAATCAATTCACTCAATGAGTGCTGCCGTTCAATGTTGTATATATAGGATAAGAGTGATTACAACAATTACAAGATAACTATAAATTTAAAATACAAACTATATTAGATTATAGACATCTATTTGTTACACATAACAATCTTTGTAGGAATTTCAAATTAAGTAGAAGAGCCCAAGCTATCTTGGAGAGAAGAGTCCAAACTGAATAGAAGAGAAGAGACCAAGTTGGATAGGAGATCAATCTCAATTACTGACTCAATAGAGTTAAACCCGAGAACTTGCTCCGTGCCTCAACCATTGTACAAAGGGTAAGTAATTTTTCTAAAGAATTTTGATAGCATAATCTAGATCTTGTGTTACGAGCTCTCCATTTCATTTATCATAATTTCATAATTACAGAACTTCAATTTATTGTTTAAGGATCTACGCTAGCAAAAATTTCAAAAGGTAACTTAACAGTTGCTAAGAAATGAGAAAACCCATATATTAACCAAATTTTTATGTAGTAGATAGTTTACTAGCCTATATGACAATTCCATATGTAAAAACCAATAAAATAATTCAAATTCACATAGTAATTACTTAGAAAAATATAGAGGAAAAATCAAACAAGACAAAAACTCCATAAAGTGTGGTGCTTTTGCTTTGAATACAAGAAATAACAGTTCTAATTTAATTAAATCCTCACCCACATAGTTCAAGAGGTATAGATCTCAAAAGGGACATTTTCTACAGTGTATTTGTTTAAAGCAGTAATGGAATAACCTATAACTAAAAAAAAAGTATAACTGCAATGATAATGAAAAACACAGTCCAGCATAATTTGGTACAAAACTTATGCAGTGTGCTTATGCAGTGTGCTGAAGTGTAGACTGTAGAATGCACTTGGGCAGTGAACCAAATTATCATCCACTTTGCCAGTCCCTTAGTCATGAAAAAGGAATGAAAAACTGAAAGTTATTGTTTTGGGAATTTTTGATAATGGTAAAATGGGCTGACTTGGCAATGGACCCATTCCAATTCTAGTCATTCATCTAACCAAAAAACCAGTAAGCAGCTAAATACGAGTTCGATAATTAAGAAATTGATGCAGCATAGAGATGTACAAATGTAAATAACGTGAACCTAGATCAGTAGTTACTTGTCAAACAAATAAATATTTACTCTATAGTTAAACAACTTATAAAGTTACTATACATTTTTCTCCAGTAGTAAAAATAAGGGCTATATTGCAAATTCAGCCCTCCTATTTGTCATGTTTTTGTAAAAGTGTTTTCTATAGTTTTATCTTAGCATATGTCTCTAACATAGATGTATTAGTTGTGCAAAACTGTTCCTTCAACCTTTTTTGTCAATTAAAAAGTGATTAGGCTAGTTAAATGTGATGGAAAGTGCTAACATATTATTCCAACTTTTTCTGTCAATAAAAAAGTGAATTTTGTTAGTTAAATTTGACAAAAAATACTAACATACTATTATCATGTCTACATTAATATGCATCATTTTACTAATACTATCTCCTTAAACTAATATGCACCATTTTACTATTACTATCTTCCCTAAATTAATATGAACCATTTTACTACTACTATCTTACATATATATATATATACAGAATGGATCAGGTCCGGGAGTCCGGACCTAATCAAAAACGGACCTTTTTTTTTTTGTTTTTTTTTAAAACAATTAAAAAAAAATATTTAATATTTTATGGAACTGAAATTTTTCCATAATACAATGTTTTGGGCGTGTTTTGAATACCTATACTAAAAGTGGTGGTGCAGTTGATGCACAGCATTTGTATATACATGTTTTGTTATACGTCTCTAAATCACACCCAAAACATCAGATTATGAAAAAATTTCAATTCCATAATTATTTTTTATTTTATTTTAGTTGTTTTAAAAAAAAAGCAAAAAAAAAAAAAAAATGTCCGGACGTTAGCTCCGTCCGGACGTCCGGACTGGATCTTGCCCTATATATATATATATATATATATATATATATATATATATATATATATATTTCTCAAAGCCTGATTGATTTCATTTACCATATATTCACACTTATATGTATACGTATATTATTCACCATTTTACTATTAGTTACTTTTTCCTTCGGTCAGTAGTTCCATTCATGCTCAAATTTGTATTGGTTATGCCTTAATTAATGTTTAGTTTTTTATTTTTGCCCTGTGCAATTATTGTTGTTTTTTTAGCACATTCAAGTTTACTTTTTTGAGATATAATGCTTAAATTACTATTTACTTTGGATGATTCTATATTATGTATACAGGACCTACCGCGAACATTTCCTGGACACCCATGGTTGGACACTAAAGAGGGTCATGCTGCTCTTAGACGGGTTCTTGTTGTGTATTCTTTTCGTGATTCTGATATTGGTTATTGTCAGGTGCGCTCAGTCTTTTTTTATGAAAACTCGTGAAATGAGTTTAGATAATGGCATACTACTTCATTGAATGCCCAATAGTGTATCAGAAAAAGAATTTCAACATTGAGTACCTAATGAAGCTTTCTCCAACTTTTAGGTGTACATGAATGTGGTATAAATGGATGTGTAAAGGGTCAAAAAAGTTCCTGATGTTTATCGCAATGTCCCACTTATACTCTAAACTAATTTTTTTTTCCAAAAATACTCTTAACGTTATATTTTTGGGTCATCCGTGCCCCTATCGTTAACAAAAGACAAACGATGTTAAAATGTGATGACGTGGCAGACTTAAATATAAAATATATTCTAAATAAAACAATATATATCATTTAATCAAAACAAAAAATACTAAAATTCAAAATAAAAAAGCATAACATATTTACATCATTTATTCAAAATAATAAAATTCAAATTATTTTGTTAACTAATCAAAACAATTAATTAAATAAAATAAGTTGTATAACAAATTTACATCATTTAATCAAAATACTAAAATTTAAAACATAACATATTTACATCAAATACTAATTTAAAAAAAATACTAAAATACTAATTTAAAAAAAATACTAAAATACTAAAAAAATCAAATTAAAAAATACTAAAATTCAAATTATTTTGTTAATTAATCAAAACAACAAAAATTCAAATTACATCATTAAAATACTAAAATCATAATACTAAATACTAATTGATATAAAATTTTTAAATTACTAAAAACATAATACTAAATAATATTTTTAAACTATATAAAAATTTGATGATGTAATAATCTATACATAATCTATATATGTTATAAATAATATAAATAATTTGATGATGTAATAATATTTTAAAAATGTATTAAAAAATTCAAATTACATCATAATATTTTTAAATTGATATGATTTTAAAATTAATATTAAAATTACTAAAATAATCATAATACTCCGCTTTTGAATTTTAAAAATATTATTTAGTATTATGATTTTAGTAATTTAAGTATTTTGCTTAAATGATGTAAATATGTTATACAACTTATTTTATTTTCTTAGTTGTTTTGATTAGTTAACAAAATAATTTGAATTTTATTATTTTGATTAAATGATGTAAATATGTTATGCTTTTTTATTTTGAATTTTAGTATTTTTTTTGTTTTGATTAAATGATATATATTGTTTTATTTAAAATATATTTTATATTTAAGTTTGCCACGTCATCACATTTTAACCCCGTTTGTCTTTTGTTAACGGCAGGGGCACGGATGACTCAAAAATATAACGTTAAGGGTACTTTTAGAAGAAAAAAATTAGTTTAGGGTGCAAGTAGAACATTGGAGTAAACATCAGGGACTTTTTTGACCCTTTACCCATAAATGGATCTACTAAGAATGGTAGTGCTAACTAAACTTATGCCCCTAATTATTTCAGACACCGATCAGATACTACTACAAACTAGTATGCCATAAAGTTGTCACTAAAATTAGTAAATTCATTCAAAGTTGTTTATATTAGTTTGCAATGTTTTTCAGCTTCCTACATATTATTCTTGTGTAATTTACCGCATCAGCCTTCTTGCTCAGACCTATTAGTGACTGCATTTTAAGCATGAATTAACTTTTGTCATGTTATAATATTTTGCCCATTGTATTGATCTGCAATTTTAATCACATAACATTCCAAAAAAATAGTGAGAGAACAAGAAGAAGAAGAAACTTACCTTGAAGATAGCCATTAGCCAAAGCGACATGAAAAAGAACCTTTGCACCTTCATAAAAAAAGTGTTATCTGTAATATTATAGTATTATTTAATATATATATATATATATATATATATATATATATATATATAATATAATAAAACAGAACATAACTTTATATATATATATAACACAGAAATTATTAATGAATAAATCTGAGTCCTTTGAATTCACAAAGTATCCTTAAAGCAAATTTATTCCCTCACAGGTGCTAAGGATTAATTGAATAATTGCTTCCCAAGATAAAACGGATTTCAATTCTTAATTAGTAGCACTACAAAATTAAGAACACTTTGAACCAATATTTATGTTATGTACTGAATTGACTAATGATGCATGCATGCAATAAAGTTGAAAAGGATTAAAATAAACCTTACTATACAACTTGCAGAGAAGAGAAATTGCAATAGGAAGTCAGGAAGGGAAATATGTTGCAACAGGGAAATAAATATACTGCAACGGGATTGCAACAGGAACGGGAGAAAAATAATATGTAAAAGGAGGGAAATATTTTTTTACAGAACTTATTCCTTGATAATACACGCCCAAGACCAATTTATAGAAAAGGTCGGCGGTTTATTATCGTTGGAGTCAGTGTATTGATATATAACTTAAATCTGATAATTAATTAAATTTTGTCCAAAAAGTTATATATCACATGACCCGCCCACGACCCACGAGTCCGACCCCGACCCGGCCTGTCAATTTTCTCATTCAATTCTTAATGAATTTGAACACATAAATATATATTTTATCAAACCCATTTCCAACAATCCCCCACATGAATGTAAAATTGGTTTTAAAATATGCAAAATATGATATGAATATGCAGACACTAGTTCGAGTACATGAGAAAAGATATTTCATTAGGTTAAGTAGCCTAGTGGCTTTGACCTTGCCCTAGTAAAATCTATCGGATTTACTTGGCTAATCAGTAGACTTGATGTCTTTGACCTGTCAGCTTTTCGTGTAAACCAAGACAATAGAATTCACAAAATATCTCTTCAGACATAATTGATTCTCACGTTTGTGTTCATTTTGGCCTTGAAACACCTCTTGGTTCCGTAAGTTTATTAGAGAATTCAGCCTTCAAAATTCTCACAGAAGTGGCCCCCTTCTTATTCACGTAGGTGACTTCTATCAAGAGTATCCTGCAATACCCCACTTAAACGTATGTCAAAATATAAAAGTCATTAAAAGCATAACTTATCCTAATTCTCGCGGCAGATGTGCACTGTCTCATTTTAGGAATAGTTAGGAGTAAATATCTCCTCAGTGCTTTACTGAGTACTACATAGTTCGGTTTGCCCATTGAACCTAGATCTTGGGATCTCCAGTCAGCTAGGTTGGGTTGCCACTATGACGACTCTTATTTAAACAGTAGGCTTTAAACCCATTCCCTTTGATGATTTTTCCACTTGCTCTCTTGTTAAACCTTTTGTAAGCGGATCCGCAATATTATCCTTTGACTTTACATAGTCAATTGAGATAATTCCATTTGAGAGCAATTGTCTAATCAGTATTATGTCTTCGTCGATATGACGTGACTTTCACCATTATATAAATGATTCTGTGCTCTTCCAATTCTTGATTGGCTATCACAATTATATACATATATATCGCACAGTCAGTCTTGACCAATTTGGAATATCCTCTAAAAAATTACGGCCCACTCTTCTTCTTCTCTAGCTTTGTCTAAAGCAATGAATTCTGATTCCATTGTTGACCTGGCAATACACGTTTGTTTTGAGGATTTTCAAGACACCGCTGCACTACCAAGTGTAAATACATATCCACTTGTGGATTTTGAATCTTTAGTATCGAGATATCCAATTAGCATCGAGATATCCTTCCAATCTGCTTTGGATATCTTGTATAGTCTGATCCATAGTTTTGAGTATGTTTTAAATATCCCAAAACTCTCAAAATAGCTTTCTAGTGATCTTTACCGGATTACTCAGAT
Organism: Panax ginseng; assembly: GCA_020205605.1. Taxonomy (NCBI): domain Eukaryota; kingdom Viridiplantae; phylum Streptophyta; class Magnoliopsida; order Apiales; family Araliaceae; genus Panax; species Panax ginseng. Next base: position 46,418,072 of record CM035145.1, on the reverse strand, counting down.
AATTGACTTAGCTTACTTACCGAATAAGCTATATCTCGTCTAATCTGAGTTTCATGACATACATTAAACTGCCTATTATACGAGAATATTCTAGTTGAGATATGCTATTACCTACATTTTTGGCTAAATGAAGATTTATATCAACTGGGGTCTTATTTAGAATTATATTATACTTGTTAAATTTTTCAAGTATTTTCTCAATATAATGAGTTTGAGACAATATAATTCCATCAGATGTTCTAAAAATCTTTATTCCTAATATTATATCAGCAACCCCCAAGTCTTTCATGTCAAACCTATTTGACAACATACGTTTGGTAGAGTTGATAACTTCATTGTTACTACCCATGATTTGCATATCATCCACATAAAGACAAACAATGACATATTCTTTTTGAGTACTTTTGACATAAACACATTTGTCACACTCATTTATTTTAAATCCATTTGATAACATAACATTATCAAATTTCTCATGCCATTGTTTTGGTGCTTGTTTTAATCCATACAAGGATTTAACAAGTTTGCATACTTTCCTCTCTTGTCCAGGAGCTATGAAACCTTCAGGTTGTTCCATATATATTTCTTCATCTAATTCACCATTTAAGAATGCAGTCTTTACATCTATTTGATGTATTTCAAGTCTATTTAAAGATGCTATTGCTATTAGCATTCGAATAGATGTAATTCTTGTAACAGGTGAATAAGTGTCGAAATAATCCAATCCTTCCTTTTGTCTATAGCCTTTAACAACAAGCCTTGCTTTGTATTTATCAATTGAGCCATCAGCTTTCATCTTCTTTTTGAAAATCCATTTATACCCAAGGGTTTTGAACCAGGTGGAAGGTCCACCAGTTCCCATGTATGATTTTGCATAATGGACTCAATTTCGCTATTTATTGCTTCTTTTCAATGAGAAGCATCCGGAGAGGATACTGCTTCCTTGTACGTTCGAGGATCGTTTTCTAACAAAAATGTTAGAAAATTCGAACCAAAAGACGTTGAATTCCTTGCCCTTTTGCTACGTCTAGGTTCATCCAATAAAGATTCCTTGTCTATATTTTCAAGATTATTACTAGTAGCATCCAAAAGTCTTTTGTTTGAATTTGAATCTTTATTTCCATTATATGGAAAAATATTCTCAGAGAATGATGCATCTCTTGATTCAATAAATGTATTAACATGAATATCATTAATTTCAGATTTATGAACAAGAAAGCGATAAACACTGCTGTTATTTGCATAACCAATGAAAACACAATCAATTATTTTTGGTCCTATCTTAACCTTTTTAGGTTTAGGAACCATTACTTTTGCTAGACACCCCCACACTCTTAAGTATTTATAGCAAGGTCTATGACCTTTCCATAATTCATAAGGTGTTTTATGAGTTTTCTTATGAGGCACTTTATTAAGAATATAATTGGCAGAAAACAAAGCTTCCCCCCACAAATTCTGGGGTGCTCCAGAACTGTTTAACATAGCATTCAACATTTCTTTCAATGTTCGGTTCTTGCGTTCAAAGAATACTGCTAGATTGAGGTGAATAAGGAAGCGATGGTTTGGTGAATAATACCATGAGTAGAGCAAATCTATTCAAATGGTGTTTCATATTCACCACCTCTATCGCTTCTTATTGCTTTAATCTTTTTGCTAAGTTGATTTTCAACTTCATTTTATAAAGTTGAAACTTTTCTACAGCCTCATATTTGCTTCTTAGCAAATATATATAACAATATCTTGTGCAATCATCAATAAAGGTTATGAAATATTTTTTCCCACCTCTAGTTTGCACAAACTTTAAGTCACATATATCAGTGTGAATTAAATCTAGAGGTTCAGATTTTCTTTCAACAGAATTTGAAGGTAACCTTGTCATTTTTGATTCCACACAAATTTCACATTTATGTTTCAGATTAATATCAAATCTAGGCAAGAACTCTAAATTAATTAATCTCATAAAAAGTTATAATTAACATGTCCTAATCTAGCATGCCATATATTTGAAGACTCTATAACAAGTAAGCGGAAGAATTAATTTTATTATTATCAATAGACTTGATGCAATGACCATAACATTCATCTTAAAGAGCCCATCATTCATGTAGCCCTTTCCTACAAACATATCATTCTTAGTAAGTACAAACTTATCAGACACAAACACCAACTTGAAGCCATTCTTGCTTAAGTAGTGACCCAGAAACTAGATTTTTACGGATATCTGGCACATGAAGCACTTCATTCAAAGTCAGTTCTTTGCCAGATGTCATTTTTAGTATAATCTTTCCACGTCCTTCAACCTTTGAACTTGAGGAGTTTCCCATGAAGAGTTGATTATCATTCTCTACTGGTTTGTAAGTAGAGAACATCCATTTATTGGAACAAATGTGGCGAGTAGCCCCAGTGTCCACGTACCATTCTTTAGGGTTTCCTACCAAGTTACATTCAGATACAACTGCACAAAGATTCATGTCTGAAACATCTTCAGAAAGCTTTTCCAGTTCTGTCACATTTGCTTGAGGCTTTTGTTCTTTCTTCAACTTCTTTGGCTTGCGACATTCACTTGATTTATGTCCTTGGATGCCACAGTTGAAGCATTTTCCTTTGAATTTCTTCTTGGCCTTGAAGGTATCTTTGTCTTCACGCTTCCTTTTGTTGTTGTTTGGCATTTGTTCTACCACATTTGCCTTTGCTTCAATGAAGTGTTTTCCAGTCTTCTTCTCAGATACTCGATTGTCCTCTTCAATCCTAAGTCGCACGATCAATTCTTCAAGATTCATCTCTTTGCGTTTATGCTTCAGATAATTCTTGAAGTCTTTCCATGATGGTAGAAGTTTCTCAATCATTGCAGCAACTTGGAACGAATCACTTAGTGACATTCCTTCAGCATGAATATCATGTAGAATTACTTGTAATTATTGAACCTGTGTGATGACTGCTTTAGAATCTAACATTTTATAATCAAAAAATCTACCGACTATGAATTTCTTCATGCCAGCATCTTCAGTTTTATATTTCTTGTCTAAAGATTCCCAAAGTTCCTTTGCAGTTTGAATTGTACAATATACATTATATAATGTATTATCTAAACCATTCATCACATAATTCCTGCAAAGGAAATCAGCATGTTTCCATGCATCAACAGTAACCACTTTTTCCTTGTCAGTTTCCCCTTCAACAAGAATAGGACAACCCTCTTGTAGAAACCTTGCCAAGTTCAGTGTGGTGAGATAGAAGAGCATTTTTTGTTGCCAACGCTTGAAATCAGTTCCATTGAACTTTTCAGGCTTTTCTCCATGAGACACACTCACGGCAGGAATGGTACTAGTAGATGTCATTTCTGTTATACAAGAATAAAACTATTAATAAGCAGAAACAAATTTTTATTGTACAAAATTTTAACAGAATTCAAACAGTAAATTTTGTTTACTAAATTTCTGTTTTAGAAAATTTGTTTACAACATGCAATATTAATATATTAATATTGATATGAGATGCTTTATACCAACAATAATTGTATGCACCATGCAATATTACACTTACTGTATAAAAAATTTCATGCACCATGCAATATTAATCTTCCTGCACTCAAATATTATATATTATTATTATATAATATATATACATACTAACAGTATAAATATTTATAAATATATAACCTTCTACAATATTTATTAATATACGGTAATAACATGCTACTATAAAATATAATATGCTACTTCATTTATGCAATATATACGTACTTGTTTATAGTAGATGATCACAATAATTGTTTACTTGATTTAAGTAATTCTAATACCCACTTTCAGTTCAAAATGGTGCACATTGTAAATGCACAGTTATTTCCGTAATTTATATATTAACATGCAATATATATAAACAGAATATATATATATAATAAAATAAATATTCTGTAAAAGCAAGTCAGCACTTTCTGTAAAAGCAAGTCAGCACATAGAAAAAAAAAACTTTTTTTTTTTTTTTTTTTTTTTAAAACAAGTCAGCACATTGATTTTATTTTAACATTCAATTCTTAGCAGCAATGCAACATTCAACATTTTAAAACGTTTATATCCATTAATTGCAACATCAATTAATAGAAAAACGTCAGTAAAATTAACAGCAAGTATATATATATTATTTTATTTCCAAAACGTTGTACCAGTTAGCATTGAACAATACACATGCAACATAGACATGTATTAACATGCAAACTATAATAGAACAGAATATATAAAAATATAATATATATAATAACAGAAATTAATTTCCAGAATTCTGTGTATTAATATATAAAATTTATTAATGAAAAAATTCAACACAATTTTTCCAATGAACAAATTCAGTTTTTTCAACACAAAAACTTGTTTTATAAAACAATTTTCTATTCACATAAAACAATTTTCTGTTTATATAAACAATACTATAATTACAGAAAATTAAATTTGCTTTAAGATTGTTATATGTAATATTATAGTATTATTTAATATATATATATATATATATATATATATATATATATAAATATAATAAAACAGAACATAACTTTATATATATATAACACAGAAATTATTAATGAATAAATCCGAATCTTTGAATTCACAATCTCACGAAAGCAAATTTATTCTCTCACAGTCTTTGAGATTAATTGAATAATTGCTTCCCAAGATAAAACGGATTTCAATTCTTAATTAGTAGACTACAAAATTAAAACAACTTCAACCAATATTTATGTTATGTACTGAATTGACTAATGATGCATGCATGCAATAAAGTTGAAAAGGATTAAAATAAACCTTACTATACAACTTGCAGAGAAGAGAAATTGCAACAGGAAGTCAGGAAGGGAAATATGTTGCAACGGGGAAATAAATATACTGCAACGGGATTGCAACAGGAACGGGAGAAAAATAATCTGTAAAAGGAGGAAAATATTTTTTTACAGAACTTATTCCTTGATAATACACGCCCAAGACCAATTTATAGAAAAGGTCGGCGGTTTATTACGGTTGGAGTCAGTGTATTGATATATAATTTAAATCTGATAAGTAATTAAATTTTGTCCAAAAAATTATATATCACATAATCCGCCCACGACCCATGAGTCCGACCCGACCCGACCCGTCAATTTTCTCATTCAATTCTTAATGGATTTGAACACATAAATATATATTTTATCAAACCCATTTCCAACAAAAAGAAAATCCCACACCCGCAATGTTGTCTGAACATGTTAACTGAAATTTTTAACTAACCAAGCTTCAAATAGATTGCAATTTATGCGTAGGTGTGCGCGTAGGTGTGCGCGTAAGTGGGTATGGAGAGAGAGAGAGAGAGAGAGAGAAATTTAACCTCCGAAGGTAAGCTCTTGGAAAAGAGGCATAAAAACCACTCGGTGGCAACAAGGGAGACATCGAAGTCCAGAGCTTCCAAATGAGCAGATATCCTGCAGTTAATTTTGAACTTAAAAAGCCATCAAGAAGAAAAAATGATCTAAATTATCAAATACAAGGAATGGTAATATACTTTGGACATTTTTTAACCAGCAAGTCTTTAAACACCCTTTGTTCAACATGACATCCTGTTAAGTTATTCGTGTAGCAATCATTAACTAGGACATTCTCCAAGAGGACGACTAGCATCCAAAAAGCATCTTCTTCTGTTTTCATCACAAGCAACAACAATGTTGCAACATAATTTAAACCCTGGATCGAAATGCTTCAAGGTTAGTATAAAACAACTAAAAAAAATTCAAACTTGGAAAGTTGACATCATTTACCTTAAGTTTTTACTTTTATGTTATTTTTAGAGTCATGAAGTCAAAATCTGTGCATGCCTTTTTGATGCATCAAAATAATTATGTACAAGGAGGAACCAAGTAACTACCAAGACACTATATCTCATACAAGAAATAAGATCTAATTGTTAATGATTAACTATTGTTTTAATTTTTAGGTTATTAGTATAGAATGGGGAAATTTCAAATCTCAGCAATCACAGCAAAAAGGCACAGGGCAATGTTACAACCTATAAATACTACAATTATACTTCTGGGTACATCCATCACTACACCATTAATAATTTGAAGGTAAATTTATGTTATTTTGGATGTTCTCGCTTTCCCGTGATTTCCTTATATTCATGGTTCATTTTAATATGGATAGTTTTGACTTTTGAGCTTCTTGGTATGAAATATATTTGGAATTATGAGGATTTCTCTCAAAAATGATGAATGTGATCAAGCATTAATACTAATTAGTTACTTCTTTTTGGCAGTTTGATACAAAGTATTACTACAAAGTTGGGATTGAACATTCTCTGCTAACTTTCTGGTTCATCACTCCTCTTGTAGTTAGACCTGATGTCCCATATACTTTTGGCATCATTGGTAAACTGCTCTTCCTATAATAGCATTCCAAAGAAGGGCTAATTGTAAGACCCCGAATTTCATGAAATAAAAGTATTCAATTTTTCTTATAATTACAATTCAGTAAATGGTTAAATTGATAAAATGTTAAAGTTAAGGGTGATATATGAATTTTTTTTCAAAATAAGCAAGTGGTTATAAAATACTCATTGTTGTGGGGAATATTCGTTTGGTCGTGGAATATTCTTTCCGCTTGGGAATATTCGCATTTACGCCAGCATGACCTTTATGGGCCTTCCCATAATGTAATAACCGTCGGATGAAGAAAATGACAAATTAAAGTTTTTATAAATAAGCTGCGTAATCGTTCATCAATTAACAACATTGGAATACCCGTTGGGTAAAGTAAAAATGTCTGGCGTTGTTGCACAAGATGGCACACTGCGGTATTACCGACATATTTTGAATTATTGATTCTTACGTAAAAGGCCTTTACTCAATAATTATTACGATAATTCTTTATTCAATATTATATTTTATTGATTCAATAATTGTTGCGTTGATATTTTATATTATTGTTGTTTTAATAATTGTCACTACACAAGATTTTTTATTATCGAGTAATAATTCATATTATCTCAATAATATTATTAGATAACATTATTGGCAATGTCTAGAAAGTTACATCTAAGGAGAGGTTTGGTCACCTAATTGCAGCACCGCATGAGAGAAATCCTTATTGAAAGCCCCCTCTTCCTAGGAACCGCACCGGTTGCCATTATTGTGATTCTGTAAATATTATTTGTGAATAATTAATTATTGATTTATATGATGAGGAAAATATTCATTTTATGTGGATATAGATGGAGAAAATTTTTAAAGTGACAATTGTTGAAAATCGATATTTTATCTTTTCTGATAAAATAATTTATTATTATATTTTAATAATATAATGGTGATATTTTTATAATGAATGTGGGATATATGAGTATATGAGGAGGAAGAGTATTTTTGTTGCAAAAGTTGTTTAAAACATGTTAAACATGTCGGTATACCTCATTTCTTGACTGAAATTTGATTATAGCCTGTAAAATCGTCCGTATATGAATTTTGGTCAATTTTTGTTTCGAATTTGGAAAAACTTTCTTCTGCAAAGTTGTAGAGAATTGAATTTCCTACAAAAACTAGCGAGATTCAAATTTTCTAATAAAATGGCTATTTATTATGAATTATTGAAGTTCCATAGTTCCGAAATAATTGATTTTTGGAAGTTTTAATTATTTAAATTAAGAAAAACGTTTTTAATGTTTTGTCACATGGTGGCTGATGTCTTGTACCAAATTAGTGGGCGTAGGAAATTTGAAAAAATAATATTATTAATTTATTAAATTTTCTGCTTTGGTGTTCTAAGCATTTTCCTATAAATAGGGTGCTTAGGTTAGAATTGAAAATCACACCAGAAACTACAGATTTCTCTCTCTTTCTCTCTCTATAATATCGAGCGTATTTTTGTGAGTATTTTAGTACTTCGAGTATTGCTATATGGTGCAAGTTCTTTTAGCACTATATCCTGTATTCCAGTCAGAAGTACTATTCTTTCTGAGGTAAAGGAGGTTATTTTTTTTCTAAAATGATATTATTTCTTCAATATCATTATGCCAGAATGTTGGTTGGAAATTTTTATCAAATTTAGAACTTTTTCATGTCGGGGTTACTATTCATGAGTTACTATTCACGAGTTACTATTTATGAGTTATTATTCACGAGTTACTATTCACGAAACGTGATGATGTTTTTTGTGAAATTTCTATCTTTTGGTGTTATGAGTTACTTATTCACGATACTGTGCACTATTCAATAGAAAAAATGAAATTTCTTCTTTTTGTCCAAAATATCTATTCTGGATACTATCTTTGATTGGATCTATGTTTTGGTCTTCATTCTTAAATTTTACTCCACTCTGGTTATTTATGAAGTATTTTTGAACGAGAATTGTTTAAAGTACGAATCCTTAATATTTGTTCTTTTGTTTCACTGGATTCGTTTTCTTTAAAATATTTTTCATCATCCTCAGTCCTAAATGATGATATAACTGAATATCTTTGGCCTGTAGTGCAAAGATGAATGATTTCTGATGAATATCTTTGGCCTGTGGTGCAAAGATGACTTGTTGATGAATATCTTTGGCCTGTAGTGCAAAGGTGACTTGTTGATGAATATCTTTGGTCGTAGTGCAAAGATGAATTTATTAGTAGGATTATGAACATAAACTGTGATTTGGTATAACCATAATCTTTGATGTTTCAAGTGATGAAAATTATCTTTGTCCTAGATGAGAAAAAGGAATTTAGAACAACAATTACGATTATGAGTTATACATGTGATTGTGGATGAAATTGTTGATTGATGTTACGAGGATAAAACATTGTTGGTGGACTTTTAACATGGAGAAGATAATAGACTTTATAGTCTTTTTGACTCTTCTAATGGATTGCTCGTTCCGCTGCAACTATGGTTGAAAAGTTTTATCATCTACCATATGTTCTAAATCTCTGATTTATTACCGTTGAAAGCTATTGATAATTTATTTATCTTTAGTCATGATATTCTTTACTGAGCTAGTTGTGCTCACCCTTTTACTTTACAATTCCTTTCAGGTAATAAAAGTGTAGCTGGGTCGAGCGGGGGATAACAAGGGAATAGAACGGTGGTCTATAGATGTTGAGGGTGAGGTGAATTTAACTTGGAAGAGTATTTTTCCACTATCATACAAGATGTCTAATGACATACAACCTCGTGTCATCATAAGACAGGGTTGCGCTCATCCACTTGCTGAGTATATTTACAAGCACTGCCTATATAATCTTGGTGTTTGTTTGGAGTTTAATTCCCAATTAGAGACAGTTGAGATAATGATATGTCAAGAGAAGACTCATCATTGGGAAGAATATGATAGTAATCTTCTCGTTTTTCTTTGGGGTCTATTGGGTCAACCAAGGATAATTCTGTGGCCATATGATATCTACCATAACCTAAAAGCATAGCCTCCTATGTACGAAGGTTTCCTTGAGCAATTCCCAAAGATTCTAATTTCTAAAACAGGTTTTGACTATACCTTTATGTAAGGTGTCATTGTGACGTGCTACAATTGGTATATATTTGTATCCAAACTCACAGCATATGTGTTGTTGTATTTTGCACGATAATTGTTGTAATAAAGTTGTAGTTATTTTTCGTACCATGTATTTGGCGACTCAGAATGGGTTGGATGGAATGGACCTATTTTGGGGTCGTTACACTAATGAATAAAGTTTTGACATTTGTTCAATAATCTTCTGTGCTGTTGGCGAATTCCAAGCTTTTTTACTTTATGCCTTTCAAAGAGTTGAATTGAATAAATGTGAATGTAGTGTACTACCTTGGACAACTGAACTTGATAAAGAAGTACCAAAGAAGAAGAAATTTTAATTAGACTAATTGCTAGAGTTTTTAGCATGTTTAGATGAATCTCAAAAGGGAAAACACAGTTGTGATGTAACATCATGAATCTATATGACATTTTTTGTTGTCTATATACCTTTTATTCACTTTATTAATAATTTTATTTTAGGAGATCTTGGTCAGAGTTATGATTCAAATCAGACACTTCACCATTATGAATTAAATTCAACGAAAGGAAAAGATGTGTTGTTTGTCGGGGATCTTTCATATGTAGATAACTACCCTAATCATGACAATACAAGGTAACTTTATTTATTTACAATAGTTTTTAATTTCTTCCAGACTACAATAAATTTTCAGAAGTTTGTTTGTTTCTTAGCATAAATTCATCTTTGTTTAATCTACTACATATGGTAGAGTAAGTCAATAGTTGACATGTGTGCTTGTGCTACATCTATATATTATCTTAAATAAAATTACTAAAAACGTTCCCAAATTTTATTTGAAAAGTTCAATTTGTAACAGTTATAGTGTAGCAAAGATTCCGATGTGGAGTCTGAGGTTAAGTTGGTTTGTCTTCACTAAAGTCGTATATAAATAAAATTATCAACCAAAAATTGATTGCTTCCTGATATATATTAGGGCAGTTGTTGCAAACTCATACACAATTGTCTAGCTCGTTATGTTGCAAAAGTATATGTATATGTCAACATTTATAGTCGCACTGAAGGTTCATGAAATGGCCGAATAAGATTCTAATTTTTTCTTGTAACAGAGAAATCATATAGTCGCACTGAAGGTTCTTTTTCTATTTGGATTTGTAGCAAATGATATTGTGATTGCATATTTATCTTTTTCTGCTTATGAGCAATACGGTGTACATTAGTACCACGTAGCAACTCTATTATCTTTGTGTATTGATTTTGCCACTAAGTGCATCTGGTGACCTATTTGCTTCATTTTTCTGACTTGCTATTATTTTTAAATATGTGCAGGAAGACTGCTTCTACGACCTGCCTTACAATACTGAGTATCAAATTTCCATGCTACGTTTATGGAAGACAAGGGACGAAATTATTAAGTGTACTCTCTCTATATATGTGGATATATACTTTGATTGAAGAACTGTGGTAGCTTTAGATGGTTAATTGTAAAGATAATGAATGATTATGTAGTGGATGATTTAATTAAGTTAATAATATTTTAGTTTTTTGTTTTTTTGCCATTATTTGCTATGGGGACATTGAGCCAGCCAGGTACACAAAAAGAATGTCAAATTTTGATTTGGCAACAATATAATTTGTTACCAAAGCATTGAACAAGTTTTAATATAGCAACAATTTTTTATACATTTAGCAACAAATTTTCGTTGCTAATGGCATTAAAAATATAATATTTGGCAACGAAAAATTAACCTAATAACAACGGAGAGGATATTGTTGCTAATACTAACATAAAAGGCAACATTTTTTTATCGTTGCAAATCATATCAACTTTCGTTGCACATATAAAGAAACGCCAACATATAATGTCGTTGCTAATCGACGACTTTCGTTGCTATTGAAAAATAACCAGCAACAAATATTTTCGTTGCAGATTCAGCATAATGTGTTGCCAAATAATATAATCAACAACGAAAATCGTTGCTAAAAAGTTTACATTCCGTAACGAAAGCAACCTTAGGCAACAATTTTCATAATTTACTGCAACAAAAAATGTCGTTGCAAAATGGTGTCAATTGCAACGAAAAAGCATAGTCATTGCAAAAAAAAAGGAGTTCATTTCGTTGCCAATTAACATGCTTTTGAAACGAAATTGGGTTTTTAGCAACAAAATTTTAATTATTCTGCAACGATACATTTTGTTGCTAAATGATCAATGTCTTTGTACGAAAGCCAAATTTCGTTGCAAAATGTATTACTTTTTGCAACGAAAAAAAACGTTCGTTGCGGAACAATTAGCAACGCTCATTTCGCAACAAAAAACGCAACGATAGTAAAGTCGTTGCCAAAACCCCCTTTACAACGAAATTTGGCACCTTTAGCAACGAAAATCGGTTGTTGCTGAAGCCCCATTTTTTTGTAGTGATATGTCAAAAACGTTATGAACACGAGACATACTTGGCGGTAATGCGAGTCTATAAGCCACAGTTCCTACTCAATCGAGGATTTCAAATGGGCCAATGAATCAAGAATTGAGCTTTCCTCTCTTTTCAAATCTTGTAACTCCTTTCCATGGAGCAACACGTAACAACACATGTTCTCCAACATTGAATTCCACGTCCTTTCGATGAAGATCAACATAACTCTTTTGTCGATCTTGTGAGGTCTTTATACGTTGCCGGATCATTTGAATCTTTTTCGTAGTCATATGTACTAATTTCGGTCCCACTAACGTTGCTTCACCCACCTCATCCCAGCATACTAGAGAACGACATTTTCTCACATACAAGGCCTCGAACGGAGCTGTTCCGATACTTGCTTGATAACTGTTGTTGTAGGAGAATTCCACCAATGGCAAGAACTTGTCCCAACTTCCTTTGAAGTCAAGGATACAGAGTCTCAATAGATCTTCCAGAGTTTGAATAGTCCTCTCCGACTGCCCGTCCGTCTAAGGATGATATGCCGAACTAAATCGTCGTAAATCCGTGCCCATAGGTTTTTGCAAACTAACCCAAAACTGTGAAATGAATCTTGGGTCTCAATCAGAAACTATGGATACTGGCATACCATGCAGTCTTACAATCTCATTTATGTACATACGAGCAAGACGTTCAAGTGAATAAGTTTCTCGTATAGGTAAGAAATGAGCAGACTTGGTCAATCTATCAACAAAGACCCAAATTGCATTTATTCCTTGAGAAACCTTGGGAAGACCGGTAACAAAATCTATGGTAATGTGCTCCCACTTCTATTCTGGAATTTCAAGTGGTTGTAATGGACCCTTTGGCACTTGATGCTCCGCCTTGACACGTTGACACGTTAGACACCCTGAGATAAACTCTGTTATCTCTCTCTTCATATTACTCCGCCAAAATGTATGTCGAATATCATGATACATTTTGGTAGTCCCAGGTTGGATTGCAAATAGTGTGTTGTGCGCCTCTATCATGATTTTATACTTTAAATAAGGGTCGTTAGGAACACAAAGTCTAGAGTTGACTCGAAGTATTCCTTCTTCATCAATTCTTGCTTCTGGAATAGCACCTTCTTGCACTTTCTTCTTCATACGCATCAGCTCCAGGTCTGTAGTTTGAGCAACTTTAACTATATCGATTAAAGTCGGTTCTACTCATATATTTGCCATCATCACGTGGGTCCCTAGAGTCTTTATCTCTATCTCCATCCTTTGCAAGTCATACAAAATGGGCCTTTGCGTTGACAATATCGCACTCATACCTGCATATGATCTTCTACTCAATGTGTCAGCTAACACGTTCGCTTTTTCAGGATGGTATTGAATAGTATGATCATAATCTTTCAAAAGTTCAAGCCAACGTCGTTGCCGCATGTTGAGTTCCTTTTGAGTGAAGAAATATTTGAGGGTTTTATGATCCGTATAGATCTCCACCTTCTCTCCATACAGGTAATGCCTCCAAATCTTAAGCGCCAGCGCAACGATAAATGCTTGACTCTAGATCATGAGTAGGATAATTCCTCTCATATTCTTTGAGTTAATAAGTGAGGCATAGGCTATGACTTTCCCATGTTGCATGAGAACACACCCTAAACCTTTGCCTGAAGCATCACTGTAGATGAAAAATCCCTCCGAGCCAGATGGTATTGTCAGAATAGGTGCTGAAATGAGTCTCCTCTTGAGTTATTGAAAACTCTTCTCACATTCCTCGCTCCAACCGAATTTGTATCTTTTCAAGTCAGCTGAGTTAATAGAGTAGCGATTCGAGAAAATCCTTCCATGAATCTTTGATAATAACCAGCTAAGCCCAAAAAGCTGCGTACTTCGGTAACTGACTTAGGTTTCTCCCAGCTTTGAATTGCTTCAATCTTTGCCGGGTCAACAGATATTCCATGATTTGATATCACGTGCCCAAGGAATGCTACTTCATTAAGCTAGAACTCGCATTTCTTCAACTTGACATATAGCTTGTTTTTACGAAGCTTTTGGAGTATCAGTCTTAAGTGTTGCTCATGATCTTCATGGCTTTTGGAGTAAATGAGGATGTCATCAATAAAGACGACCACAAAGTGATCTAAATATTTTTTGAATACTCGGTTCATCATATCCATGAAGGCAGCAGGAGCATTAGTCAATCCAAAAGACATGACTAGGAATTCGTAATGCCCGTGCATCGAGTTAAAGCGATCTTTGGAATGTCATCAGTTTTAACCTTTAATTGATGATATCCGGAATGAAGATCGATCTTTGAAAAGAATTTGGCGCCTTGCAACTGGTCAAACAGATCATCAATACGAGGTAACGTGTAAGACTCCGAATTTTACGAAATGAAAGTATTCAATTTTTCTATTTAGTAAATAGTTAAATTGATAAAACTTTAAAGTTATGGGTGAAATTATTTTTTTCAAAATAAACAAGTGGTTATAAAATATTCATTGTTGTCGGTGAATATTCGTTTGGTCGTGGAATATTCTTGTTGTCGGGGAATATTCGTACGACAGCGCAGCCATTTGTGGGCCACATAACAAAATAACTATCGGATGAAGAAAATAATAAATTAAAATTTTTATAAATAACGGTAATGTAATCGTTACATAACAATCATTGGAATACACAGTGGGTAAAGTAAAAAATGTCTGGCGTTGTTGCCTTTGTAGCACAAGATTGCCCAAGATTTTGAATTATTGATTCTTACGTAAGAAGTCACTACTCAATAATTGTTACAGTAATTACTGTTCAATATTTTATTTTATTGATTCAAAAATTGCTACGTTGATATTTTATATTATTGTTATTTCAATAATTGTCACTGCACAATATTTCTCATTATCAGATCAATAATTCATATTATTTTAATAATATTACTAGATAACATTATTGGCAATGTCTAGAAAGTTTTGTCTAAGGAGAGGTTTGGTCACCTAATTGTGTGCTAGTAAGGAGAAATCCTTATTGGAAAGCCCCCTCTTTCCTAGGAACATCCTAGTTGTCAATATTGTGATTCTGTAATATTATTTGTGAATAATTAATTATTGATTTATATGATAAAAAAAATATTTATTTTATGTGGATATAGATGGAGAAAATTTTTAATGTGACAATTGTTGAAAATTGATATTTTATCTTTTCTGATAAAATAATTCATTTAAATATATTATTATATTTTAATAATATAATAATGGTGATATTTTTACAATGAATGTGTGATATATGAATAAATGAGGAGGAAGAATATTTTGTTACATAAAATGTTTGACACATGTTTTGTGTGTTGGTGGACCCCATTTCTTGACTGAAATTTGATTATAGCATGCAAAATCGTCCGTATGTGGATTTCGGTCAATTTTTACTTAGAATTTGAAAAAAATTAAACATACAAAGTTGTAGAGAATTGAATTTCCTATGGAATGGACATAAGATTCGAATTTTTCTGATAAAAGAGCTATTTATTATGAATTATTGAAGTTTCGAAGTTCCGGAATAATTGATTTTTGAAATTTTAATTGTTTTTTTAAGAAAAATGTTTTTATTATGTTGGTGGGCCCCACTAGTATTGCAAATGTGCTGAGTTCAGTTATTCAAAGTGGGCGTAGGAATTTAAAATAATTATATTAATATTTTATTAAATTTTCTGCTTTGGTGTTCTAAGCATTTTCCTATAAATAGGGTGCTTAGGTTGGAATTAAAAATCACACCATAAACATAAGTTTTTTCTCTCTATATTATCGAGCATATTTTGTGAGTATTTAGATACTTTGAGAGTTGCTATTCAGTGCAAGTTTCTTTCGGCTTTAAATCTGATATTCGAGTCAGAAATACTGCTCTTTTGAGGTAAGGGATTGTAAGGGTTATTATGTTTTTCAGTTTCGTAATTTTTTCGACCCTCAAAAATTCTGAAAATTTTTGAAATGATAATTTGATGAGTTTTCTAGATTGTGTCCAAAAATGGCGATTTTTGGATGTATAGATTAGGAGTTATGAATTTTATGGGAAAAAACTATTTTAAAAGTAAACCCTTATAACTCCTTGTGGCTAACTCCAAAATTGGTAAAATTTTTATTGGGAGTACATGTATATAACATAAGTATACTCTGTAAATTTCGGAATTTTTGGAAAAAAGTACAGTTTATGATAAATATCTAAATATTCGGCAGTTTTGGCTATATGAAAAATAGTGAATAAATTTTAAAAATTCCGAGAAAAATATATGTTTAATATGGGACTATATTCTGCTAAATCCCAGAAAAAAAAATTTGGGACTAATTTGGTATTTTTCATGAAAATAGACTAGTTATGAATAAATGAATTAAATATGTTATGTGAAGTAAGAAAATTGGAAAATAGGATTTTATGGCTTGAGAATCATATATAAGGTATATGCAGATTTTTGATGAGAGTTTTGGTTATTGGTGATGAAATCTTATGAGTTTGGCATTTTAGGATGATTAAATGCATTAATTAGTAAAGTGTAAACAATTAAAATAAATTATTTATAAATTTAAGAAATGATTAAAATATTCTGGTAGTATTAATAATATTAGACTATGAGATTATTAAGTAATTTATAACATTTGGATTAAAGTTGTTATGAAATCATTGATTTAAAATATTATTTAATGATTAATAATATTAGTAAATGAATTTAATGTTATTATATAATGAATAATATTAAATGGAGTTTATAATATAATGATTAATGTTATTATCTTCGTTAAATATTCGTTGAAATATTATTTTCTGTTCAAATCATTTTTGATATAATATTATTCTTGAATTTTACTCCACAAAGCAGTATCATGTTGACAATTTGGACGTTATTGATTTTTGGATAAATTAAATTATAAATCTTTAAAAATTTATCCTTGAACTTGTTTTATTGAATTCTTATATCATTGTCATCATCATCATGTTTATATTATGTTGAAAGTCATATGTGGCCTGTAGTGCATAGATGGACTTGGTATGATTATGACCAGGGATTATTCGGTATAATCATGACTGTAATGTTACAAATGATGTGGTAAAAGTCCTCATTGGCCCGTAGTGCATTGATGGACAGTTTTAGGTATGATTATGGCCATGGATTTTCTTCGGCCAAGGGTGCAAAGATGAATTATTTTATGGCATGATCATGACCGTTGATGAAAACACGATTATCTTTGGCCCACAGTGCATGAATAACTCGTGGTTGTGATACTAAAGAATATCATTGTCCCGTAGTGCATGGATGATTCGATGATATGGATTAATTGTTGAGCTGAGTCTCAGCAATGAAATATTAATTCATGGATGTGATAATAATGAATATCCTTGGCCTGTAGTGCATAGAAAATTCGGTGATGTAGATTATTTATTGTGCTGAGTCTCAGCGATAAAATATTGATAATAAACTTTTAATTCATAGAAGATAGTAGATATCATGCTCTACTTGACTCTTCTAAAATACAGTTGCATGTCTTTGACCTGCAGTGCAAAGAAGAACTGTTAATTAATATCTTTGGGCCCGTAGTGCAAAGATGAATTTATTAGTATAAGTATGAACAGAAATTGTGATTTGGTATAACCACGATCTTTGATGTTTCAGGTAAAGACAGGCGATGAAAATTATCTTCGTCCTGGGTGTGAAGAGGAATTTAGAACCATAATTATGATTATGAGTTATTCACATGATTTTGGTCAAGAACTGTTGATTGATGTTACAAGGATAAAACATTGTTGGTGGACTTTTAACATGGAGAAGATAAGAGACTTTATGGTCTATTTGACTCTTCTAATGGATTGCTCGTTCTGCTGCAACTATGGTTGAAAAGTTTTATCATCTACCATATGTTCTAAATCTCTGATTTATTACTGACGAAGACTATTGATAATTTATTTATCTTTAGTCATGATATTTTTTACTGGGCAAGTTGTGCTCACCCTTTTGCTTCACAATTCCTTTCAGGTAATAAGAGTGTAGCTGGGTCGAGCGGGGATAACAGGGGAATAGAACGGTGGTCTTTAGCTGTGAAGGTTCTCCCTAAACAGTATAGAAAAGTATGTTGTATTTTATACATCATTTAGTAGTTATATTTGGTGAATCAAATAGGATGAGGCGAACCCAACTTTGGAAGGGTGTTTTGCCACTATCATACAAGATGTCTAATGACATATAACCTCGTGTCATCATAAGAAAGGGTTGTGCACATCCACTTGCTGAGTATATCTACGAACATTACTTATATAATCTTGGAGTTTGGTTGAAATATAATTTTCAATTGCAGACAGTCGAGATAGTTATATGTTAAGAGAAGACTCACCATTGGAAAGAATATGATAGTAATCTTCTCATTTTTCTATGGGGTCTATTGGGTCAACCAAGGATAATTCTGTGGACATATGATATCTATCATAACCTAGACGCATGGCCTCCCATGTACGAAGGTTTCCTTGAGCACTTCCCAAAGATTCTAATTTCTAAAATAGTTTTTGGCTGTACCTTTATGTAAGGTTCCATTATGACGTGTTATCCAAGGTTGGGATGAGAGTCACAGTTGGTATATATTTGTATCAAAACTCACAACATATGTGTTGTTGTATTTTTCACGACAATTGTAGTAATAAAGTTGTAGTTGTTTTCTGTACCATGTATTTGGCGACTCAGAATAGGTTGGATGGATTGAACCTATTTTGGGGTCGTCACATAACAGGTACCTATTTTTGATGGTGACATGATTCAACTCCCGATAATCAATACAAAGTCGCATACTTTCATCTTTCTTCTTCACAAATAGAACATGAGCACCCCAAGGAGACATACTAGGACGAATGAAACTGATGTCTAACAATTCCTGTAGTTGGATTTTTAACTCCTGAAGTTCAATAGGAGCCATTCGATATGGGGCTTTAGAAATGGGTTTATACCGGATTCAAGGTCGATACAAAATTCAATTTCACGCTCTGGGGGTAGGCCAGGAAGTTCTTCACGGAATACGTCAAGAAATTTATTAACAATAGAAATATCATTCAAATCTGACGTATTTTTATTTAAATTCGTGACATGGGCTAAGAAAGCTTGACATCCATTTTTCAATAAACGAATAGCTTTATGGCTTGATATGACAGTGATTGACTTTAGTGGTTTGGTTGCTTGAATTCGCATAATAGGTTGGTTAAGAATATGAAAGCTAACAACCTTACGAAAACAATCAAATTTTATATGGTGAATAGTTAACCAATCAATCCCTAAAATCACATCAAATGCAAGTATATTCAAAGAGATAAGATCGACAGGTAACATACGGTTATCGATTTGAATCAAACAAGACTTATAAACGGTGGATGTAATGAAGGTTTCTCCCAACGGAGTTTCAACAGATAAATCAAAGTCTAATTTCTCCAGAGGTAAATTTAAACGTTGAGCGCAAGTAGGAGAAATAAAAGAATGGGTAGAACCGGTATCAAATAAGGTATAGATTTCTCTAGAGTTTATGATTAGCTTACCCGTGATCACCTCGTTCGAATTCCTCGCTTTTTGAGAGGTTACGACAAACGCTCTCCCTTGAACTACCAGTTTTGTCTTATATGGGACAACCTTTGATGCCTCCATCCTAGTTGGACTTGACTTTGGTGCAAGATAAAATCGGGCTAGGTGACCTTCTCTTCCACAATTGTAAAATGCTTTGGACTACTGTGTGTAGTTTGGACTGATGTGTCCCTCCCCTCCGTATTTTTAACATACGACCGACGGTCATTCTCCTTCCTTAACAACAGGTGCTGGTGCTGACGTCTTTCCATCATTATTGAATTTTCTCTTCTTGAAATTTCCGCTTCTATTGTCTTGGCCATGATTACCACCGAAGTGGTTACCATTTCTGGCATGTTGATTTCCTCCACGTTTGTTGTCAACGCTTCGATGACTGCTACCACTAGTATTATCGATTTATCAGTTGCTCTCTCTTGGTTGGGTTAACTCATTATCGCGCTCCAATAACTGAGCCCTATTTACAATATCTGAATACAAACACAGTTTGTGAGAAATTAGGTATTGACGTATCCCAAGTTTCAAACCTCTTAGAAACATCCGCGTCATTCTCTCCTCATTATCAACCAAGTGGGACGCAAATCGGGACAACTCAGCAAATGTAGCTTCGTACTGTGACACGGTCATAGTATTTTGCTCTAGCTTGATGAACTCCACTTCTTTCATGTGATGAATACTTTTGGGAAAGTACTTGTCGTTGAACAGTTCTTGGAACTTTTCTCAAGACATCTTTAGTGCGACAGGTTGAGTACGCTTTACAGATTCCCACCAATAATATACCTTTCCTCGCAATATGAAAGCGGCAAAGGGAACCTTTTGCTCCTCAGAGCATCCCAAGACATGAAATATCTTGGTGATCTGCTTTATCCACGCCTCCGCCTTAAGTAGTTTTGGCTCTCCCAAAAACTCTGGTGGTCCCAGCTCCTTGAACTGCTTAGTGGTGACCATCCGAGAGTTGCCAGTGTTTCCACCTGCATTTTGAACAGGAGTCGCTCTCGCCTGATGTTTCATAAAT
This sequence comes from Panax ginseng, assembly GCA_020205605.1. Taxonomy (NCBI): domain Eukaryota; kingdom Viridiplantae; phylum Streptophyta; class Magnoliopsida; order Apiales; family Araliaceae; genus Panax; species Panax ginseng. Next base: position 46,397,591 of record CM035145.1, on the reverse strand, counting down.
TGAATAAAGCCTCTGAACATCCCATCGTTCATTGTTTGGTCAGTGTTGTTGTTTTCTTAAGGATTATTGCCATCCTGATGCACATTATCCTGGGTATTGATCAGTGGTGACTCAACAGTCTCATGTGCTCCATTGCTTAACTCGACATTTTCGGATGCCATTTTCAAACACTGCCACAAAACAAGGGTTAATTGACATGTCACATATTATCCCTATACTCTGACCGACCAAATAAATACCAAATAAACTTAGGTAGGTCATACTAGCAAAGGATTTTCTCGTCTCTCCCCCTAGTTCTAGTCTCACATCTTAGCCAGGGATCATATCCCTAAGCTTTGATACCAACTGTGACGCCCCTAAAATAGGTATACATCACCCATCTTGAGTCACCAAATACATGGTACATAATTTAAATACAAACTTCTTCGATACAGTACGACAAAACGTAGCTGAGAGTTTCAACACGGATAATGTCTCGTAGAGAGTATACAAACTCAAATAAAGTCCTCATTACAATTATTATCACACTATTTCACATAATAGTGAGGACTACTATAGCCACCTATCTGGATCGTCACTCCGTTCCCCGACTAGTCCCAGCTATATTCTCATTTCCTAAAGAGAACAATGAAAGCAAAGGGTGAGCTCAATTAGCTCAGTAAGAAATATTATGACTAAGATAATGCAGAATAAATTATCGTTAGCCTTCAACAGTGTTAAATTGATAAAATATAATAAACATCAAGTTTAACTGCAGCGGAACAAACAATCCATTAGAAGAGTCAAGTAGAGCATGATATCTACTATCTTCTATAATTTAAAAAGTTTATCAACAGTTTTATCGCTGAGACTCAGCTTAATAAATAATCCACATCATCGAATCATCCCTACATTACGGCCAAGGATATTCATTAGTATCACCAATGGTCATGATCATACCAACAACTGTACATCAATGCACTACGGGCCAATGATGACGTTTACCATATCATTTGTAACATTACGGGTCATGATTATACCGAATAATCCCTGGTCATAATCATACCAATCAACAGTCCATCTATGCACTACGGCCAAGGATGACTTTCATCACAATAAAAGCATGAGGAATGATGACAATGATATAAGAATTCAATTTAAAAGAGAAAAAGGATAAATTTTAAAGATTTATAATTTAATTTATCCATAATTCAATAATATCCAAATTGTCAACATGATACTGCTTTGTGGAGTAAAATTCAAAAATAATATCGTATCAAAATAATTTGGATGAAAAAGAAATTAATTTTTGTCATGAATAATACCGAATGAATGAATAATGAAAGTGAATAGTAACCCATGAATAGTACTTTGGGAATAGTAACCCATGAATAGTATCCCGAGATGAAAAGATTAAAAATTATCAAGAATGCTCAGAATAATATTTTCATGAAAAGATACTGGATAAAGTGAAAATATCAAGGATATTCTACTAATTTCATGGAGTAAAGAAGCAATACTTATCAACATAAGTGTAGAATTAGAAATATGAAACGAAATAATATTACTTACATACTACAGTAGTATGGAAGAAAATATTATTTCTTATGAATATTGAACAAGAATAATATCACTTACTTAATAATCTGAAAGAAATAATACCCTTTACCTTAGTAGGAGATTGGATCTTTGCAATAGTGTAGTAACGTAATACTCTTCTTCTTTCTCTCTTATTCTCTCTATAATTTCTCTCTCTATAGCTTGAATGAATTGGTGAAAATAATGAAGAAATGAGCTTATTTTTATAGGCTTGGCGAGTAAGGGTAAAATAGTCTTTTGCCATAATTTATGACATCATCGGCACGACATCATCGATCATATTACATCATTGCTTACCTCATCGTCCGATGACATCATCGCTTACCTCATCGTTCGATGACATCATCGCTTACATCATAGGAATTCAAATTCAATTTATTCTCTTCCACTTCCTTTTACTTTTATACCATGAATTTACTATAATAATGTTACCATTCAAATTAAAAAAAACGTACTATTATATAATCACATCATACTACTATAATGTACTATTATAATAATATATTTGAATGAATTATTTTATCGGAAAAGATAAAATACCAACTTTCAACAAATGTCAAATGCTAAAAATTTCTCAGTTTAAATACACATTGAATAAATATTTTCTTATCATATAAATCAACAATTAATTATTCACAAATAATATTACAAAATTACAATATCGACAACCAGGTCGTTCCCAGGAAAGAGGGGGCTTTCCGATAAGAATTTCTACCTATTGGTGCGCAATTAGGTGACCAAACCCCTTTTCTCGACAGAACTTTCTAGACATTGTCAATAATGCAAATAATAATATTATTCAAATAATATGAATGCTTGATTTGATAATTTGAGATACTGTGTAATGACAATTATTGAATAAAATAAAATATTGAACAGTAATTACTGTAACAATTATTAAGTAGAATAAAATATTGAACAGTAATTACTGTAATAATTATTGAGTAGTGACTTCTTACGTAAGCATCAATAATTCAAGATACTGTACAATACCGCGTGCTACTATGCAACCACGCGTATTACTATACTTTTACCACTGGCTATTTCAACAGTTAACGGTAAAACTTTCGCCGTTATTTTTATAAAAAGATAATTTTGTCGTTTTTAACTCCGACAATAATTCTATTGTGGGGTCCACCAATGATTGTGTCGTCGTACGAATATTCCCAGACAAAAATAATATTCCCTGACCAAAAGAATATTTTATAACAACTTGCTTACTTTGCAAAATTTATAAATATTACCCACAACTATAACATTATAACAAATTCACACCTTAATATTTAAAAATATAATTCTAGAAAAATTAATCTTTATTTATAAAAGTTGGGGTCTTACACTTTGGCACTTGATGCTCCGCCTTTACACGTTGACAAGTTAAACACCTCGAGATAAACTCCGCAATCTCTCTCTTCATATTGCTCCACCAAAATGTATGTCGAATATCATGATATATTTTGGTACTCCCAAGATGGATTGCAAACGGTGTGTTGTGTGCCTCCATCATGATTCTATGCTTCAAGGCATAATCGTTAGGAACACAAAGTCTGGAGTTGACTCGAAGTATTCTTTCTTCATCGATTCTTGCTTCTGGAATAACACCTTCTTGTACTTTCTTCTTCATACGCATCAACTCCATGTTCATAGCTTGAGCAGCTTTAACTTTATCAATTAAAGTCGGTTCTACTCGTATGTTTGATATCATCACGTGGGTACTTGGAGCCTTTACCTATATCTCCATCCTTTTCAAGTCATACAAAATGGGCCTTTGTTTAACAACATTGCACTCGTACCCGCATATGATCTTCTACTTAATGCGTCAGCTACCAGGTTTGTTTTTCCGGGATGATATTGGATGGTATGGTCATAATCTTTCAACAATTCGAGCCAACATCGTTGTCGCATGTTGAGTTCCTTTTGGGTGAAGAAATATTTAAGGCTTTTATGATCTGTATAGATCTCCACTTTCTTCCCATACAGGTACTGTCTCCAGATCTTTAACGTAAAATGACTGCTGCCAATTCCAAATCATGAGTAGGATAATTCCTCTCGTATTCTTTGAGTTGTCGTGAGGCATAGGCTATAACTTTCCCATGTTGCATGAGAACACATCCTAACCCTTTGCCTTAAGCATCGATGTAGATAACAAATCCATCCCAACCAGATGGTATTGTCAGAATAGGTGCCGAAATGAGTCTCCTCTTGAGCTCTTGAAAACTCTTCTCACAATCTTTGCTCCAACCGAATTTTGTATCTTTATGATAAGTGGATTTAATATACACGAATCGATGTTCATTTCAAGTTTTAATTCGTAGTTATCTTCTTGTTTTGTGTTCGTTTCACTTGTTTCATGTTCTTTTATGTGTAGGGTGGTCTTGGAGGCAAGTGGTGAAGAAAGGCGGTCTTTTGGAGCAAAAGTGGAAAAATGCATGAAATGGAAAAATTCTTTAGCGATTAAGCATGCACGTGGCGCTATATTAAGCTTTGTATTTTCAGGGCTGAGTGCAATCTGCAATCTCCTGCTGCCAGATGGTTTTGGGACTTTTGTGATGCGCATGGACTCTAATAAGGAGGGACTTCGGCCAGATCATGGAGGGATATATATATTTCATTGAAAACAACAAATTGAGCATCACGAAAAGCATAATATAGAGATTAATTCCAGGATTTGAGTGCAAACTTTGGAGGAGTAATTTGAAGAGATTTTTGTGACAATTGCAATTCTAGGCTATGTGAAGGGTGTTCATCATTATTCTTCTCTTTAGTCTTTTATTTGTAATTGCAAGGATGTTTTCGTTAGATTATTCAGTTTTTACTTCATTCGTTATGAACTAATTTGCTTATTAGGCTTGTGATGGATCCTTGGGTGAAACGATGATTTCTGAACTTTGATTTTCAGTTCAATAAAATATTTTCAGTTTATCTATATTAATTTGAGCGTGAATTTATGAATTGCTTGATCAACAATTTCTTATGAATTTGAATGGAATCGAGAGAGGATATTCAAATCTAGACTTAGTTAATATAGCATGTGTCATGAATTTTGTGAATAGCAGATTCTTGATTATTGTTAAGGTAGAGATATGCTTGACATCGTATGTAATCGGATAGAGAACTTAAGCTTAAACCTTCTTTAATTTCAGTTCACGTAGAGATATAGTGAGTTGGTTGATTTAGCTGTTTAACTTGTTTCTATCTTAATTATGGATTTAAGTTAATATGGTATTAGTGCATCGAGAGGTGGCTAGTACTACATTCGTGTTCTTGATTAATAAACTGGGATATTGAATTAAGTTGGAATTGAAAATCAGAGTGAAGCTTAGGGTGAAATCATAAGTCTAATTCTCCATTAACTGTTTGAAATTCTGGATTTTGATATTTGTGATTGTTTCATGATAGTTTATTTATTTATTAATTTAGTTTCTATAATTTTAAACCATTGAATTGAATAGTTTAATAGAATTAGGATTAATAGAAAATTTATAATTGTGAAATTAAATTTCTTGTTAATTTGTCTTCGTGGGAACGATACTTTATTCACTACTATATTACTTGTTGACCACGTATACTTACGTGTTTTGCGTACAAAGATTTTACCCAACAAGTTTTTGGCGCCGTTGTAACGACCGAGAAATTCGGATCTTATTGTAAAATGATTTTATTAAATTAAATAATAATAAAATTCTATTCTATGTGTTATCAAGATGGTTGTCATTGTATAACCTATTGATGTTTGAATGTCGTAGTATTTGAGCTACGTGGGTGAACTAAAGTGTTTGAATTTCTAAGACGAAAATAAAAGTTTTCCGAGAGATTTTCCAAAACACACTATTCATCGGTATTTGCTCGGGATATATTTTTGAATTTCCGAGAAATACGTAATGATGAAATAACAAGGTAAGATGGATTATGTAATAAAAATCTAGTTATGGAAAATGTAATATTTCGCTTGCGAACTTAATTTATAAACATTAAGGAAGGCGAAGTAGTAATGAATAAGTTATAATTGTATGATACTTGGTATTGTGCAAAGTAATGAAAACGAGTATAATACGAAGTATTATACGAGTTTGAATGAAGGAATATCGTATATAAATCCTATATGAATTAGAATATGAAAATAATACATAAACTATATGTACATGTATTAAGTAATGTTAATGGACTTCGCAGATTAGTTAACAATTATATTCAAGTCCAAGTAGATTAAAATGTTAAGGCCCAATCATAAATTAATGAACCAATTAGTGTTTATTAATGCAAAGGCCAAAGAGTTAGTTGGTCCAAGCCCAAGCTAGATTGAAATGAATTGGTTGACCTATGGGGCACACCATATTAATATGGTTAAATGTGGTGACCAAGTTAATGTAATGACCAAGTTAAATGAGTAATGACCAAGTATAGGATAAGTGTTGTGATTAACAAGTAATGAATAGTAAGGAGGTGGCTTAAAGGAGGTGGGATGATTTAAAGACTAAACTACCCTAGCTTTGCAACTTCTATAAATATAGGAGGCTTACAAGCCATTTAACCCTTGTTCAAATAATCCAACATATTGCAAGTGCTTAAGTGTTAGAGAGAATAAGCTACAAATAAGTCATTTCATTTGTAAGAAGAAGAAGAAAGCTACCTTACCAAGAAATCAAAAGTAAGACTTCTTCTCTAAATTATCTTCTATCTCTACCATGATAGGTTGATAAGAAAAGATGGATTAAGAAACATGAATGATAAGAAGCAAGAAGAATGAGTAAGAAATGAACTTAAGCCACATAAGTTGGCAATAAGTCATTTAAACTTATAAAAGTTATAAACTTATTATGAATTAACCTTGAATGTTAGTATGAAAATTATGAACTTGTAATGAGTTTATTAAGAGAAATAGTAAGGATGTAAAAGAACTTGTATGATCATATGTATCATATATACATAAGTAAAGTTATATGTTAAGAACATATGAAGAATGATGATTAAGAAACTTTAATTGTCATAAGTCATGAACAATAAAAGCTTGAGTAGTTTATAATTTGACAAGTTATAAGCTCATGAAGAATAAGTCCAAAAACCAACAATGATTATTAGTTGTTGTAATGAGTATGGTAAGATGTTCACATGGTGAATGAAGTTCATTTGTAATGTTGAACAAATCATAAGAATGAAGAATTGCCGGAATTTGAACGATTGGACGATAATCGTCGAATTCGTAAAATTCTCGAAATAGAAGTCAAATTTTGTGTTTGAACACGGAACCATTTTTTTCCAATGGAGACAAGTCATATTTGGTATTTAAGAGTTGCGGACTCAAAAATGACCGGATTCCGACTTAGAACGAAGAAACGAGTGTTGAACGTTCACGAACGTTTATCGTTTTCGTTAAAAATGAACCAATAGGTGAATTTTTAGCAAATGAAGTCAAATAAATAAAATTCTTGAATGAACTTGTAGATTACATAATTTGTGAACCGTAGGCTTTTGAACGAGCCAATTCGGACTTATAACGAAGAAGTTATGCGTCTGGGAAGTTCACAAAATTCAAAAACTGAAATTGTTTTCTGGTGCATAGAGTTGGAGCCGCGGCGCCAACCCTAGGCTAAATGAGTCATGTGCCATGTGCAATAATGATGTCCGAAACACCTTGAAGAGTTCTCCATGGCGCCTAACCATAGTATAATTTGTGGCGCAGCATTTCAAGCGTACCTCTACTGAAAATCTTCTGGAGAGTGGCGCCTCAGCGCGGCCCAATAAGTAAGGACTCGCCACAGGCTGAAGTCCCGACAATGCTACTATAAGTTCTCATTGTTGTGAAATTTATAAAATATAAAATTTGCGCCATGGCTGCCCCGTCTCGAAACAAGAATAGTAATGAAGGTTTCTAAGTATAAAGAAAGGAAAGGTAATTGATTTGGAAGTAAACACAACCTAAGGAAGGAAATGTAACATTGTTTAAACTTTGTTAAACCTTAAGGATGTTGTATAAATGTTAAGATAACCTAGTCGAATAAAATGGAAGGATAATGATAAACCGGAACGAATAGTAACTGAATCAAATACACAGTTAAATTGAGATGAAAGTATGATATAGTCATATACATACTTGATTATATGTGACCTAATGTAAGGCATTATGTGATCATGTATTGTAGAGACTTGAACGACTTGAACATAAAGTTAATATCTAAGTAAGCGACGCTAAAGGAAAGTATTCTAACTCTTGTCTCAGTTCAATCTGAACAAGTTTTTGAAGTTCATGTATTCTTTAGCATGAATTGAAGTATGTTGAAGTTAAAGCCAATTCCTTTGGCTAGATTTGATGTATTGATAATCTAATCATTTATTATCAAATGTTGCTATCTTTTTTCAACTACTTGATATGGTTTTCAAAAGAAGATTGAAATGTTAAACAAATGTTTTGTCGGTAAAACGACATGCACGTGAGGTTGCCAAATGCTTAAACGTGCATACTTTTAAAGAATGTAGTGTTGATCAACATAGAGTACAATAGGCTGATCACCTAGAAGTGCTCGTAAGTAATATCGGGCTTACGGACTTGCTTCCGGGTTGTCCTTTTCCAATAAAGAATGAATAATTGAGGTCTTTGACCGGAGTGAATGTTTTACTAAATATTGTTATTATTGTAAAGCATTTTGAAAGAAAAGATGAAGTGCTATTTTGAATTATCAATAGTAATTCATAACTATTGTTCAGTTATTGAAGATATACGATTTGTATGTGTCAAGCATGTTGTTATTAAATTGTTATACTTGCTGAGCTAGTCATGCTCACTCTTGCTTGAACTATATAAATGCAGCTAAGACTGAACGTCCCGAAGGATCGAAAAAGGATAAGGGAAAAGCTAAGGTAGATTACTGAGCTGTCTTGTAAAAGTATAGGTCTATTGTTGTAATGTAGCTGATATTATGATAAAGAACCTTTGTAATGGGTACAGAACCTGGGAAATGTAAATATTACTTTAAATATATAGAAGTTATGTATTTCTTTGAGACTTTTTCAATTGAATGAATGTATGAATGTTGTACAGTATAGCACCATCTGTCGGGTTGGAAGATACCCGGATTTGGGGGCGCTACAGCCGTTGCCGGGGATAATTTAGCCTAGATTTTAATATTTTTTACAATATCAGTTTAATTAGTCCAGTTTTACTTAAACATTTTTGTTTTTGTTTTTGTTCTCCTTATTTCAAGTTTTTGACATTGGTTTATGCAAACACGATCCAAAAATCCAGACTTGCTTCCGTTTGAGGATGACATTGAAAGAAAATTTCAGAGGTTAAGTAAGTGGATCAAGGAAACAAGGAACGAATTCGAAAACCGTGATAAGGAAGAAGCAATGGCTGCCGAAGACCAGAAAGCGTTGAGGGATTTTGCAATACCTAAGGTGACTGATCTGCAGTCGAGCATCACTAAGCCTGCAATAGCTGTGAATACTTTTGAAATCAAGCATGGGACCATTCGGATGATCACGAATTGATTCGGTTTGGGGAATGGCAAATGACGATCAGAACGAGTATTTAATAAGTTTTCTGGAAATATGCGACACGTTCAAGTACAATGGGGTGTCGGATGAGGCAGTGAGACTTTGCTTGTTCCCGTTCACTTTACGGGACAAGGCAAAGAGTTGGTTACATTCTCTGCCGCCAGGGTCGATAACTACGTGGGAAGACTTGTCTCAGAAATTTTTTGCCAAATTTTTCCCATCGGCGAAAACTGATAAAATGAGGAATGACATAACGATGTTTGAGAAGCAAAATGGGGATTCGCTATATGAGGCACGGGAGAGGTACAAGGAATTACTTAGAAAGTGTCCACATCATGGATAACCCAAGTGGCTGCAAATGAACACCTTTTATAACGGATTACATGGGAATGTCAAAACCAGTATTGACGCAGCGTCGGGCGGAGCATTCATGGCTAAGAGTTACGAGGAAGCCTACAATTTGATTGAAACCATGGCGGCAAATAACTACCAGTGGCCCACAACAAGAATGACACAGGCAAAGGCGGCTAGGATTTTGGAAGTAGATGGGGTGACAGCTATACAAGCACAAATTTCTGCGCTGTCCAAGAAGTTGGATGCTATGACAGGGGCTCAAGTACAATGAGTTCTTGGTAGTATCACGAATTGTGTGCGGGTGATCATCCTACAGATCAGTGCATAATTAATCCAGCATCCGTCTAGTTTATAGGTAACTATAACAGAATTCCACAGAATACATACCAAAACACCTACAACCAGGGGAATAGGAACCACCCAAACTTCTCATGGAGCAATAACCAGCAAAATGAAGCTCCACGACCATCGTATCCCCCAGGTTTTCAGAGTCACCAACAACCGGTTCAACATCAGGAAAGGAAATCAAATTTTGAGGAAATGGTGACGAAGTACATAACTGGCAATGAGGCATCAATGAAAAATCAAGCAATGTTAATGAAAAATCAAGAGATGGCTATCAAGAATTTAGAAAATCAGATAGGACAGATGGCGTTAGCATTGAATAATAGACCACAAGGAACATTACCAATCGACACTGAGAAAAATCCGAAGGGTAGTCATGAGCAATGCCAAGCAGTTATGTTGAGAAGTGGAAAACATCTCAGGGGTAATAATGCAGAACATTCAGCGACACCGGAGGAAAAAGTTGAGGACAATAACGTGGTTGAAGGTAACAAGGGTGAGGATAAGCAATGTGAGGACATAAAAGTAAACAATAAGCCAATTATTTATCCTCCACCACCGTTTCAGCAGAGGGTTCAAAAATAGAAATCAGATAAGCAGTTCGCAAAGTTTTTAGAAGTGTTCAAGAAACTCCAGATTAACATCCCATTCGCAGAGGCCCTAGAGAAATGTCGAGTTATGCGAAGTTCATGAAAGAATTTCACGAGGAAAAAGAAATGGGAAGAATTTGAAGCAGTGGCACTAACGAGGAGGTGTAGTGCGATTATTACAAATGAGGTTACCACTAAAACTTAAAGACCCGGGAGCTTTACTATCCCATGCATAATCGGAAAATGTCGTTTAACAAATGTTTATGTGATTTGAAATGAAGTCTTGAACCTTATGCCATTATCGATTATACATAGAATTGGGTTTGCCCGCACCAAAGCCTACGAATATTTCATTGCAGTTGGCGAATAGGTCAGTTACATATCCGAGAGGCATAGTAGAGGACATTCTGGTCAAAGTGGATAAGTTTATATTCCCTGCGGACTTTATCATTCTGGACTTCGAGGAGGATAAGAACATCCCGATTATCCTAGGGAGACCTTTCTTGGCCACGGGAAGGACACTCATAGATGTGCAAAAAGGAGAACTTACTATGAGAGTCCAAGATCAAGAAATCAAATTCAATGTGTTCAAGGCCATGAAATTCCCTACGGATGAGGAAGAATGTATTCGGATGGATTTAATTGAGCAAATCATCAGTGAAGATACGAGCAAGAGTTTGGTCAACGATCCGTTAGAAACAACCTTATTGGGGGATGAAGAAAATGACGACCCAAAATTTGTGGATTACTTACAGATATTAGACTCATTGCCACAAGTTAGCTGTTTTAGAGCACCGTTTGAACCTTTGCACACTGAGGAGATAGCTGCAGAAAAACTTAAACCGTCATTGGAGGAGCCACCAATATTGGAACTTAAACCACTCCTTAAACATCTCAGGTATACGTACTTAGGCAATTAAGATTCTTTACCTGTAATTATTTCTGCTGCACTTAACGAATTGTAGGAAGAAAAGTTGCTGAGGGTGCTTAGGGAACACAAATCAGCGATTAGTTGGACAATTGCGGATATAAAGGGAATTAGCCCGTCATTTTTCATGCACAAGATTTTGATGGAAGATGATGCAAGACCGTCGGTGGAGCATCAACGTCGACTTAACCCTATTATGAAGGAAGTGATAAAGAAGGAAATTCTGAAATTATTGGATGCCAGTATCATATATCCGATTTTCGACAGTAAGTGGGTTAGTCCGGTTCATTGTGTGTGTAGAAAAAGGGGAATGACGTGTACGAATGAGGATAACGAGTTAATTCCAACAAGAATAGTGACAGGTTGGAGGGTGTGCATCGATTATAGGAGGTTTAATAAGGCAACCTGAAAAGATCATTTCCCGCTACCCTTTATCGATCAAATGTTAGACAGATTAGCGGGACATGAGTACTACTGTTTATTGGATGGATACACGGGCTATAACCAGATCACCATCGCTCCTGGGGATCAAGAAAAGACAACATTTACTGCCCTTATGACACATTTACATTCAGGATGATGTCATTCGGGTTATGCAATGCACCGGCAACTTTCCAACGGTGTATGATGGCCATTTTTTCAGATATGGTGGAGAAAAATGTTGAAGTCTTCATGGACGATTTTTCGGTCTATGGAGACAACTTTGATACTTGCCTAGGGAATCTGGTCATGGTATTACAGCGATGTAAGGATACAAACCTCACACTCAATTGGGAAAAATGCCACTTCATGGTTGAAGAAGGCATAATTTTGGGTCATAAGGCGTCGGCTCAAGGATTGGAGGTGGACAAAGAAAAGCTAGAAACAATCGAGAAACTGTCTCCACCGAGCTCAGTTAAAGGTATTAGAAGTTTTCAGGGGCATGCTGGGTTTTACAGGAGGTTCATAAAGGATTTCTCTAAGATTGCAAAACCTCTATGTGACACCCCCAAAATAGGTCCATTCCACCCAACCTATTCTGAGTCGCCAAATACATGGTACAGAAAACAACTACAACTTTATTACAACAATTCTCGTGCAAAATACAACAACACATATGCTGTGAGTTTTTATACAAATATATATCAACTGTGACTCTCATCCCAACCTTGGATAGCACGTCACAATGGCACCTTACATAAAGGTACAGTCAAAAACTGTTTTAGAAATTAAAACCTTTGGAAAGTGCTCAAGGAAACCTTCATACATGGGAGGCCATGCGTCTAGGTTATTATAGATATCATATGTCCACATAATTATCCTTGGTTGACCCAATAGACCCCAAAGAAAAATGAGAATATTACTATCATATTCTCTCCAATGGTGAGTCTTCTTGACATATCATTATCTCCACTGTCTCTAATTGAGAATTATACTTCAACCAAACACCAAGATTATATAGGTAGTGCTCATAGATATACTTAGCAAGTGGATGTGCACAATCCTGTCTTATGATGACACGAGGTTGTATGTCATTAGACATCTTGTATGATAGTGGCAAAACACCCTTCCAACGTTGGATTCGCCTCACCCTATTTGATTAACCAAATATAACTACTAAATGATGTATAAATTACAACACACTTTTCTATACTGTTTAAGAAGAACTCCAAAGCTAGAGACCACCGTTCTATTCCCTTGTTACCCCCGCTCGACCCAGCTACACTCTTATTACCTGAAAGGAATTGTGTAGCAAAAGGGTGAGCTCAACTAGCCCAATAAAGAATATCATGACTAAAGATAAATACATATCAATAGCCTTCAACAGTAATAAATCAGAGATTTAGAACATATGGTAGATGATAAAATTTCTCAACCATAGTTGCAGTGGAATGAGAAATCCATTAGAAGAGTCAAATAGACCATAAAGTCTATTATCTTCTACATGTTAAAAATCCACCAACAATGTTTTATCCCTGTAACATCAATCAACAGTTCTGGTCCACAATCATATGAATAACTCATAATCATAATTGTGATTCTAAATTCCTCTTCGCATTCAGGACGAAGATAATTTTCATCACATGTCTTTACCTGAAACATCAAAGATCATGGTTATACCAAATCACGCCTCTGTTCAGTAATCATATACTAATAAATTCATCTTTTTGCACTACAGCCAAAGATATTCATCAACATTCATCTTTGCACTACAGGCCAAAGATATTCAACAACAGTTCATCTTTGCACTACGGGCCAAAGATATTCAACAACAGATCATCTTTGCACTACTGGCCAAAGATATTCAACAACAGATCATCTTTGCACTACTAGCCAAAGATATTAATATCTCAAAGAAATATATAAACATTTCAAAATTTATATAAACCATAATTATAACCATGTTGATCAATTCACCTTTGCACTTAAGCTAAAGATATTCAATTATAAATTTAATGGTCATGATCATACCAGTCAACAATTCAACTTTGCACTACTGGCCAAAGGGAACCCATAGTCATGATCATACCAAAAATCTACCCATCTTTACACTCAAGTCAAAGAGAAATATCATCATTACGGTTATCAAAATGTTATATATGATAATAAAAACAATATAATCAACATATAGATTTAATCTCAAGAATAAGATTCATAAATCATCGATAATTTGGTCAGAAAAATAAACCAATTTTGTCGTGAATAGTACCAATAAATAGTAACTCGTTAATAGTAACTCATGAATAGTAACTCATGAATAGTAACCCTAACATGAAAAAGGTAGAAATTCCACAATAAAATCTATACCAATATTTCGGTATAATGATATTGAAAGAATAACATTTCTTAAATTTATAAACAATTTATTTTAATTGTATACACTTTACTAAATAATGTATTTAATCATCCTAAAATGCCAAACTCATAAGATTTCATCACCAATAACCAAAACTCTCATCAAAAATCTGCATATACCTTATATATGATTTTCAAGCCATAAAATCCTATTTTATAATTTTCTTACTTCACATAACATATTTAATTCATTTACTCATAACTAGTCTATTTTCATGAAAATACCAAATCAAGACAAAACAAATTTTCTTTTAAAGGGATTTAGCGAGAATATAGTTCCATATTGAACATATATTTTTCTCAGAAATTTTAAAATTCATTTACTATTTTTCATCTGGCCAAAACAGCCGAATATTTAGACATTTATCATAAACTATACTTTAGTCCAAAAATTCCAAAATTTATAGAGTATACTTCTATCATATACATGTACTCCCAATACAAATTTCACCAATTTTGGAGTTAACCACAAGGAGTTATAAGAGTTTATTTTTAAAATTATCTTTTCCCATAAAATTCATAACTCCTAATCTATACATCCAAAAATCGTCATTTTTGGACACAATATAGAAAACTCATCAAATTATCATTTCAAATTTTTCCAGAATTTTTGAAAGTCAGAAATTTTTTTCCAGAATTATTGAAGAAGAAATTAACTACAGCCCCCGTGATAGTTGCACCGAACTGGAATATGCCATTCGAGCTAATGTGTGATGCGAGCAACTATGCGGTTGGGGCTATTTTGGGCTAAAGGCGAGACAAGGTGTTTCACGCCATATACTATGCAAGCAAAACACTCACAGAGACTCAAATGAATTATACAACCACGGAAAAGGAATTGCTTGCAGTGGTGTACGTGTTTGACAAATTCCGGGTATACTTGATCGGGACTAAGGTGATAGTCTACACTGACCATTCGGCGATTCAATACCTAATAGTGAAAAAAGATGCTAAGCCATGCCTTATCCGATGGATTCTCCTACTTCAAGAGTTTGATTTGGAAATAAAAGATAGGAAGGGTACGGAGAATCAAGTTGCCGACCATTTATCAAGGTTGGAAAATCGGGATAAAAAGGAAGAAGATAGATGTGCAATCAACGACTCATTCCCGGATGAGCAACTATTTGGGTTAAATGCAGAATTTCCATGGTATGCGGATTTTACGAATTATCTGGTGAGTAACATGCTCCCCCCTGATCTTACACGACAACAGAAAAAGAAGTTTCTTCATGACGTCAAGTGGTACATGTGGGATGAGCCTTATGTATTCAAATAGTGCGCCGACAAGATGATTAGAAGGTGTATCCCCTACAGTGAAGTGCACAATATACTAAAGGAATGCCATTCATCGACATATGGGGGACATTATGGGAGTGAGCGCACGGCAGCAAAAGTGCTTTAGGTCGGGTTTTATTGGCCGACATATTCAAAGACGCCCACCAATTTGTGAAAACATGAGATAGATGTCAAAGGGTGGGGAACATCTCTAAACAGAATGAGATGCCCCTACAAATAATTCTTGAAGTGGAAATCTTTGATGTATGGGGCATCGATTTCATGGGGTCATTCCCTTCATCTTTGAACAATCAGTATATTCTACTCGCGGTGGATTACATTTCGAAGTGGGTTGAAGCTGCAGCACTACCATCCAACGATGCCAAGGTGGTCCTAAAATTCCTACAGAAAAACATTTTTACGAGGTTTGGCACGCCAAGAGCAATAATTAGTGATGAAGGTAGTCACTTCAGCAATAAGTCTTTTTCAGCTCTTTTGGCTAAGTATGGGGTTAACCACAAGGTGGCTACAACGTATCACCCTCAAACAAGTGGACAGGCTGAGGTATCAAACAGAGAAGTTAAGGAGATATTGGAAAAAGTCATAAATCCGAGTCGGAAAGATTGGTCACTTCGGTTAGATGATTCATTATGGGCTTACCAGACTGCATACAAAACACCAATCGGGATGTCACCATATCAACTCCTGTACGGGAAAACATGTCACTTACCGGTGGAGCTACAACACAAGGCCTACTGGGCAATTCAGAAATTGAACTTTGATCAATCCGCTGTAGGAGAAAAGAGGCTACTCCAACTAAATGAGCTCGATGAATTCCGACTTCATGCATACGAGAACGCCAAATTATACAAAGAAAAGGTAAAAAGATGGCACGACTAGAAAATTGTGCATCGAACATTCGAGTCGGGTCAATCAGTCCTCTTGTTCAACTCACGGCTGCGATTGTTCCCAGGAAAGCTTAAGTCGAGATGGTCGGGACCATTCACTATAAAGTGGATATTTCCTCATGGCGCCGTTGAACTCTACAGTCGTAATCCATTAGAGACGTTCAAGGTCAATGGTCAACGGATAAAGCATTACTGGGGTGGTGATTCAAACTGGGATGTCGTCAACCTCACCTTCACCGATACACACTGAAACAGGGAGTAGTCAGGCTAAACGACTTAAAATCAAGCGCTAATTGGGAGGCAACCCAATATTTCGTTATTTTTTGTAGTTTCATTTATAAATTTTAGAATGTAGTTTTTATTAAGTATTAGGTAGGTATTATAGAGTAAAAGTTTTGTTGAGTCTCGCAATCATACTCGAAGTCATCAATAATCTAACATCTTGCATGTTTATGGTTCCAGGAGGAGTTAAAAGTGCATAATAGCAACAACAGGCAAGAAAAGAAGGAAAATAGGCTAATTTGGATCTACACATTTTGAAGCCACAAATTTGGAGTCAGGGGGCATGCCCGCCGGGGCGGGGGTCCTGGAAACTGGGCATACAAATTCGGCAGTCACAGCCCCACGCCCACGTGTTTATTTTCCTAATTGCTTCTTTCTTCTTTCTCCTATATACCACCCACGATTGACAACTCCTAACAACTTACTCCTACCCATTACCTAAATCCATTGCACCCACTTCACCCCACGAATTCCACTACCCCACTCCATCAATTACACCAATTCATCTACCCTAAACCACCTCTATATAAACCCAACCACATACCTCCCATATTCATCTCCAAAAATACGAATTCATCAAGAAATTGGGGTACAGATAGAGCAATTGAGTGTAAGTCACCTTTCTATTGGCTCTTCATCTCCTCTCACCAGAATTACCATAGGAAATACCAAGTTTGGGGGGAAGAAAGGACTGTGCACGCCACGTGTTCGACAGTTTGGGTAAACCAAGTTTGGGTGGTATTAGTGTGTCTACAACAATCAATGGCTTCTCAACCTACACCGAAACACCAACCGGGAGAGAGTTCAACACCAACTGCAACACCCTGTACATTCGACCGCCGAAAATTCAAAAGTGCCGCCACCGCCGACCGGTACGATTATATGGTTACCAAGGCTCTTACACCGGAGCGGCGGTTGGCTCCTGATGCCCATGACGGTGAGATGATGCAACAAATTTATCAGTAAGGGTGGGTCAAATTCACGGAGGAGCCCGAGCCTGCCGCTGTGAATATCGTCAAGGAATTCTATGCGAACGCCGAGGATAAGGCACCGTTCAATGCCTTTGTGCGGGGTCGCATGGTCCCATTCAATGCTGATGCAATCAATACATACTATCAGTTGAGGGTGCCTCGCCAGTGTCAGTACGCCCATATGAGGGATTTTGACCTGACTTTGAGGAGGTTATCAAAAATATGACCAAGCCGGGTACAATATGGATAAAGGGTCGAAAGGGCGGAATAGTGTTTCACAGCAAAGACCTCAGTCGGTACGGGAAAATATGGTATGCCTTCCTATGTGCCAAATTGTTGCCGTCCACGCACACCTCGGACATGACCAAGGAGAAGGGACTCTTCCTTTATGCCATCGTGCAAGACTTTATCATAGACATCGGGGCCATTATCTATTTTTCTATTCGACGATGTCTAAGGGGCAACTTTTCAAGCGGCTTACCACACCCATCGCTCATTTGTGGGTTGTGTCGTCAAGCCAGAGTGAGATGGTCCGATGATGAGCCCACGCAGATGTCGCTGCAGCTACTAGACAATAGGATGATAGCGCGGTATTCAGTGTGTCCCAGTGGCAAATCGCATCCTAGAGGTTTAGGATTTGTTTTTCCATCAGCTTCGGAGGAAGAAGATGAAGCAGAAGATACCTCTGAGGATGAGGATGAAGCTATGGATATCAAGGAACCGAGCAAGTACCACAGACCGAGGCAATATCCTGTCCTCAGTTCCTTGAGTTCTAAAATTGGGTGACTGCGCACAACAAGGCAGTACGTCGGGAAAAGCGGCGATTGGAAATGCGACAGGATCACATGTTTGATGCTATGAACGCATCTTTCGCCTCACTCAACACAACCCTTCAAAGTTTCAACCCGACAGCTCAATTTCCATATCAGCAACCAGGACCACTGCCGACATTTCCACCCAGTGATTCTGATGAAGAAGAGCAACAACCACATCCCCTAACTTAGGCGATTGCAGGGAAGTCCTCATGCACTTAATTTTTATTTTTATCCAATGAGGGCATTATGTTACTTAAGTTTGGGGGATTTGTTTTTCTTGTTTTCATGCATGTGTTATTTTTGTTTGCATTGTAGTCTAGGTTTGCATTCTAGTTTGCATAGTAGCTTAGGTTTTTGCATTGTAGTCTAGGTTATTATTTTTGATATTGCATTTCTGGTATTGCATTTATGTTATTATCATATTCAATCTAAATAAATAAAAAAATTTAGTTAAATACTGTGTTTGCATATATCCAATAGTACTGCAGTTTATGTTATTTGTGGGCCAATGATGAGATTGTGAACAAGTTAACCAATACAACATTGATTATTAGAACTGTGATATAATTTATGTTATGAATTGAATCTTGCACTTGTTTGAAAATGTTATAAAAAGATTAGCACGTTAATAAAATCTTTGTCGACCGGTCAGTTCCAATTGATACATAAATAGTTTCTAAAGGATAATGCTAGGGTAAATGAGAAAACGACAAGGATAGGCAGTAAAGGCTAAAATTAGGCAAGAACCTAAGTTTAGGGGAGTATATGTGGGGTACATAAGCTTGAAAAAAAACAAAGAGAAAAAGAAGAAACAAAAAAAAATATGAAAGAAAAAGAAAAAAAAAGAAAAGGGTATACATTGTGACTAGTCTTGTTTCGGAGCCTTTGTTACTTGAGCAAGTACACCCAAGGGGATTGTCTTTACACCTAGCGCCCTAAGGTCTTTTATGGTCTGGGAGTCGTTGGTCGAAAGCTCGCTAAGGGGTAGCACTGTTAGCCTAATGGGATGAGACATTGCACAGTCACTTATGTATATAAAACAAAAACAATAAAACAGGAAACGAGCAAAAAGCCCCCGTGAAAAAAAAAATGAAATAAAAGAAGTATCAGTACCCTGCATGAACGTTGAATTTTGTATTGCGTAGTTTTAGTTTTAGTTGGAATATGCTTATTTTTGACATTTTTAAGTTTGCACTCTATGATTCCTTCTAAGAAATTACTTATGTATTAAATTGGAGTCTGTATCAGTTTTCATAGATGTTGAACACACACGCACACTATATTAGTGATAATTGTTCAAGATTTGAGAATTAATATGAAACCGTGGATTGGTTCTGGTAATTCATATTCTAGAGTTGCTTGTTTTCTCTGAGGCCGATGGGATAATTTAGTTTCTGCAATATTGTTGGATTCTAAGGCATTTAGATTTTATTTATTTCATCTCATTGCATTGCATAGCATGTAGTTTGTTTTGTGCTCGAGAACTAGCACGGTTTAAGTTTGGGGGATTTTGATAAGTGGATTTAATATACACGAATTGATGTTCATTTCAAGTTTAAATTCGTATTTATCTTCTTGTTTTGTGTTCGTTTTCACTTGTTTCATGTTCTTTTATGTGTAGGGTGGTCTTGGAGGCAAGTGGTGAAGAAATGCGGTCTTTTGGAGCAAAAGTGGAAAAATGCATGAAATGGAAAAATTCTTTAGCGATGAGGCACACCACACGGTATGCTATATTAACTTTATACCCGTAGCAAGGCGTCTGTCAATTCTATAGATCTCACGCTACTAATTGAACTCTGCTACCAGATGGTTTTGGGACTTTTGTGATGCGCATGGACTCTAATAAGGAGGTACTTCGGCCAGATCAAGGAGGGATATATATATATATATTGCATTGAAAACAACAAATCGAGCATCACGAAAAGCATAATATAGAGATTAATTCCAGGATTTGAGTGCAAGCTTTGGAGGAGTAATTTGAAGAGATTTTCGTGACGATTGCAATTCTAGGCTACGTGAAGGGTGTTCATCATTATTCTTCTCTTTAGTCTTTTATTTATAATTGCAAGGATGTTTTCGTTAGATTATTCAATTTTTACTTCATTCGTTATGAACTAATTTGCTTATTAGGCTTGTGATGGATCCTTGGGTGAAACGATGATTTCTTAACTTTGATTTCCAGTTCAATAAAATATTTTTAGTTTATCTATGTTAATTTGAGCGTGAATTTATGAATTGCTTGATCAACAATTCCTTGTGGATTTGAATAGAATCGAGAGAGGATATTCAAATCTAGACTTAGTTAATATAGCATGTGTCATGAATTTTGTGAATAACAGATTCTTGATTATTGTTAAGGTAGAGATATGCTTGACATCGCATGTAATTGGATAGAGAACTTAAGCTTAAACCTTCTTTAATTTTAGTTCACATAGAGATATAGTGAGTTGGTTGATTTAGGTGTTTAACTTGTTTCTATCTTAATTGTGGATTTAAGTTAATATGGTATTAATGCATCGAGAGTTGGCTAGTACTACATTCGTGTTCTTGATTAATAAACTAGGATATTGAATTGAGTTGGAATAAAGGGTTGAAAATCAGAGTGAAGCTTAGGGTGAAATCATAAGTCTAATTCTCCATTAACTGTTTGAAATTCTGGATTTTGATATTTGTGATTGTTTCGTGATAGTTTATTTATTTATTAATTTAGTTTCTATAATTTTAAACCATTAAATTGAATAGTTTAATAGAATTAGGATTAATAAAAAATTGATAATTGTGAAGTTAAATTTCTTGTTAATTTGTCTTCGTGGGAACGATACTTTATTCACTATTAGATTACCTGTTGACCACGTATACTTGCGTGTTTTGCGTACACAGACTTACCCAACACTTTATGAGTCAATTGAGTTAACAGAGTAGCGATTCGAGAAAATCCTTCCACGAATCTCCGATAATAACCAATTAAGCCCAGAAAGCTACGTACTTCGGTCACCGACTTCGGTTGCTCTCAACTTTGTATTGCTTCAATATTCTTCGGGTCGATAGATACTCCATGTTTTGACACCACGTGCCTAAGGAATGCTACTTCTTCAAGCCA
Organism: Panax ginseng; assembly: GCA_020205605.1. Taxonomy (NCBI): domain Eukaryota; kingdom Viridiplantae; phylum Streptophyta; class Magnoliopsida; order Apiales; family Araliaceae; genus Panax; species Panax ginseng. The sequence continues at coordinate 46,376,119 of CM035145.1, read as the reverse complement.
GAACTCGCATTTCTTAAGCTTGGCATATAGCTTGTTATCACGAAGACTTTGAAGTACCTGCTTCAAATGGTGCTCATGATCTTCACGGCTTTTTGAATAGATGAGGATGTCATCAATAAAGACAACAACGAACTGATCCAAATATTCTTTGAACACACAATTCATCATATCCATGAAAGCAGCAGGAGCATTAGTCAATCCAAAAGACATGACTAAGAATTCATAATGCCCGTACCGAGTTCTGAAGGCAATCTTCGGAATATCCTCAGTTTTAATCTTCAGCTGATGATATCCAAAATGAAGATCGATCTTTGAAAAGAATTGTGCTCCTTACAACTGGTTAAAAAAGTTATCAATGCGAGGTAGCGGATACCTATTCTTGATGGTTACATGGTTCAATTCTTGGTAGTCAATACAAAGTCGCATACTCCCGTCTTTCATCTTTACGCATAACACAGGAGCACCCCAAGGAGATGTACTAGGACGAATAAAATCGATGTCCAACAACTCCTGTAGTTGGACCTTTAACTCCTGAAGTTCAATAGGAGCCATTCGATATGGGGTTATAGAAATGGGCTTTGTACCAGGTTCAAGGTCAATAAAGAATTTAACTTCACGTTCTGGGGGTAGACCGAGAAGTTCTTCAGGAAATACGTCAGGAAAATCACTAACAATAGAAATATTATTCAAATCTGACGTGTTTTTGTTCAACTCCGTGACATGGGCTAAGAAAGCTTGACATTCATTTTTCAATAAAAAAAAATAGCTTTATGGCTTGATTTTAACATGATGAGTGGTTAACCAATTAATCCCTAAAATCACATCAAATGCAAGAATTTTCAACGAAATAAGATCAGCAGGTAATGTGATGGTACCAACTTGAATCAAGCAAGATTTATAAACAGTAGATGTAATGAAAGTTTCTCCTAACGGAGTCTCAACAGATAAGTCAAGGTTTAATTTCTCTGGAGTCAAGTTCAAACGTTGAGCACAAGTAGGAGAGATAAAAGAATGGGTAGAACCGGTATCTAATAAGGTATAAACTTCGCAAGAGTTTATGATTAGCTTACCCGTTATCACCTCGTTCGGGTTCCTCGCATTTTGGGCAGTCACGATAAACGCCCTTCCAGGAACCACCGATTTTGACTTGTTCGGGACAGCCTTCGGAGTCACCATCCCTGTTGAACTTGGTTTCGCAACAAGACAATCTCTAGCTATATGACCTTCCTTTCCACAGGTATAAAACACCTTGGATTGTTGTGGGCAGTTTGGGCTGATGTGTCCCTCTTTCCCGCATTTATAAAAAACGACCGATGCTCGTTCTCCTCCCCTAGAAATAGTTGATGTTTGTACTGACGTCTTCACATTGTCATTGTTGTACCTTCTCTTCTTGAAATCTCTTCCCGACTCACTTCTTCTATTTTCATGACCACGATTACCACCAGAGTGGTTATCGCTCTTGTCCGAATGTTTTCCTCCCCGCTGGTTGTCATTGTTCCGATGACTGCTGCCACCGGTATGAGCCTGGTTGTGGTCCCTTGGTTGAACATACTTATTATCTCGCTCTAATAATTGAGCCCTGTTTACAACATCTGATGTAAAACCCCAACTTTTTGAACTATAAATATTATTTTTGAATATTATGGTGTGAAATTGATATAATGTTATAGTTGTGGGTAATATTTATAAATTTTGCAAAATACGCAAGTTGTTATATAATATTCGATTGGTGGGGAATATTCGCTTTTAACAGAAATATTCGTGATAACAAAGACAATCATTGGTGGACCCCTACAACGAAATTATTAGCCTTGATTGAAAATGACAAAAATACTTTATGAAAATAACGGCGGAAGTTTTACCGTTAACTGTTGAAACACCCGATGTTAAAAGTACAGTAATACGCATGGTTGCATAGTAGCACACGATATTAATTATTGATGCTTACGTGATAAGTCACTTTGTTTTGTTGGTATTATTAATGTAATAATACAGAAAATCTTTTTATATAAAATAGAATACTTTTATAAAGTTATTCTATAAATAGAATATATTATATTCTATTATGCATAGTGTTGCATAATATCCGCATAGTGTTTTGCATAGTAAAATCTTTTTAATAAAAAAGAATACTTTTATAAAGTTATCTGTTTTATTAGACAATAATTAAAATATATTATATTTTATTATGCATAGTGTTTGCATAATAGTGCTGCATAGTATTTGCATAGTAAAATCTTTTATAAAGTTAATCGTTTTATTAGATTATAAATAGAATATATTATATTTTATTTAAAAGATTTTGCTTTAAATATGGACCGTCGATTAAAGTAAATCAATCTGGACCGTTCATGAGTTAGTTACTATGTAGTCCATTTTTATAAATAGAAGCTCATTCCTTCATTATTTTCTTACGAATTCACTAAAACTCTAGAGATAAACTATAGAGAGAAAGAAGAAAGTATTCTACTACTTCACTACTTATATATCCAATCTTTCTTCTTAAGGTATGGAATATTATTTGTTGTACTTTCGTAAGGGTGTTATTCTTTTGTATTCATGAAGAGAACTTATGTTATTCCATTCTTTATTATTCATTGGAATAACTCAGATACGCAGTGCTACCCTATACTTGGTGACATTCTTCATTATTCCGCTTTTTATTATTCTTTGGAATATCCTCACATGCATGCGCTTTCTTTTTGGACGATTCTATCTTTTATTATTACTCGCTGAAATATCATATGCATGCATTTTACGCCTCGGACTGGTTCCATCTTTATTATTATTATGTTGGAATATCCACATGCATGCGTTTCTTTTCTGACGGGACTGGTTCCGTCCTTATTAGTATTCTGTTGGAATAACTTGTCTATGAGAAGTACCGCATGCATGGTGATTTCTGTTGTTTTTCCATTCTTTATTATTCCGTTGGAACATCCCATCGGGTCAATAATTTTGCACGACTTCGGTTCCGTTATTTAGTATTCTCGTTGAATAACTTTGTCTGCTTGGCACCGCATGCATGGTGATTTCTTTAGTTATTCCATTCTTTATTATACTCAGTTGGTTAAAGTTTTAACTTCTATACTCCATGAAATTAGTGGAATATCCTTGATAATTGCGTTTTATCAAGTATCTTTTCATGGAAATATTCTTCTGAGCATTCTTGAATTTTACTCTATAAAGCAGTATCATGTTGACAATTTGGATGTTATTGGTTCTTGGACAAATTAATTCTTGAACTTGTTTTATTGAATTCTTATATCATTGTCATCATCCTCATATTTATATTTTTTGAAAGTCATCTGTGGCCTGTAGTGCATAGATGGACTTGGTATGATTATGACCAGGGATTATTCGTTGTAATCATGACCGTAATGTTACAAATGATGTGGTAAAAGACCTCATTGGAACGTAGTGCATTGATGGGTAGTTGTTGGCATGATCATGACCATTAATGAATACACAAATATTCTTGGCTCGTAGTGCATATATAATTGTGGTCGTGATACTAAAGAATATCCTTGGCCGTAGTGCAGGGGTGATTGATTCGATGATGTGGATTATTTATTAAAATTTGAGTCCCAATGATAAAAGTGATGAAAACCTTTTAAATCATAAAAGATAGTAGATTTTATTCTCTACTTGACTCTTTTAATGGATTGTTTGTTCTATGATTAAACTTGATGTTTGTTATATTGTATTAGTTTAACATTGTTTAAGGCTAATGATAATTTATTCTGCATTATCTTAGTCATAATATTTCTTACTGGGCTAGTTGAGCTCACCCTTTCTTTCACTTATTCTCTCTTGAGAAATGAGAATATAAATTTGAAGCAGAGTCGTGGAACGGAGTGATGGTCCTAGATGGTGCATTAGTAGTCCTCACTATTCTGTGAAATAGTGTGATAATAATTTTAATGAGGACTCCTTTTGAGTTTGTATACTCTCTAGTAGGTAATATTTGTATTCAAACTCAAAGTTTATGTTTTGTCGTATTGTACATGACAATTGTATTATTAAGTTGTATTTGAATTCTGTACCATGTATCTAGCGACTCGAGATGGGTGATGTATACCTAATTTTGGGGGCGTCACATCTGAATATAAAGAAAATTTATGAGAGATAAGATATTGTCGAATCTCGAGTTTTAGACCTCTTAAAAACATCTGCGTCATTCGTTCCTCATTCTCTACAAAATGAGGTACAAACCTGGATAACTCTACGAACTTCGCCTCGTACTGGGACACAGTCATGCTGTTTTGTTCTAGTCTAATAAACTCTACCTCCTTCATATGACGAATACTTTAAGGAAAGTACTTGTCATTAAACAGTTTCTGAAATGTTTCCCAAGACATGTTGAGTGCGGTAGGTTGGGTACGCTTCATAGATTCCCACTAGTAATCTGCCTCACCGCGGAACATAATGGTGGCGAATGGAACCTTTTGTTCCTCCGTGCATCCCAAGACATCGAATATCTTGGTAATTTATTTAACCCATGTCTCTGCCTTGATCGGATCTGGCTTTCCCGCAAATTCTGGTGGTCCCAACTCTTTGAACTGCTTGGCTATGACAAGCCGCGCATTTCTATCATTTCCACCCGTATTTTGTACATGAGTCTCCCTTGTCTAATTTTGCATGAACTGCAAAAAGCTTCTAAACATTCCATCATTCATCATTTGTTCGGTAGTGTTGTTTACAAGAGGAATATTGCCTTCATATTGCACGTTCCCTTGTGTGGTGATTAAAGGTGTCTCCACGGTCTCATTCACTCCATTGTTAATATTTCCGGCTGCCATTCTCAAATACTGCCACAAAACAAGGGTTAATTAACAAATTAACATATCACATATTAACCATATGCTCCGAATGACCAACCAAATAAGCTTAGGTATGACACACTAGCGAAGGATTACTCGTCTCTCCCCTCCTAATTCTATTCCCCAATCTCCGCTAGAGACCATATCCCTAAGCTATAAAACCAACTGTGACACCCCCAAAATAGGTATACATCACCCATTCTGAGTCGCCAAATACATGGTACAGAAATAAATACAATTTCAGTAATACAATTGTCGTGCAAAATACGACAACACATATACTGTGAGTTTGAATACAAATATTGTCTAATAGACAGTATACAAACTCAAAAGGAATCCTCATTACAATTATTGATACACTATTTTATAAAAGAGTGAGGACTACTAAAACAACTATCTTGAACCATCACTCCATACCCCGGCTAGCTCCTGCTATGTTCTCACCTCCTGAGAAGAAAAATGGAACAAAAAGGAAAAAGGGTGAGCTCAACTAGCCCGATAAAAAATATTATGACTAAGATAATATACAACAAATTATCATTAGTCTTTAACAGGGAAAAATCTGATAGAATATAATAGACAACAAGTTTTAGATCAACAACTGCAGTGGAAATAACAATCCATTAGAAGAGTCAAGTAGATAATGAATTCTACTATCTTCTAAGATTTAAAAGTCCATCATCAATATTTTATGTGAGACCCCGAATTTTATGAAATAAAAAATTCAATTTTTCTTATAATTACTATTCACGAGTTACTATTCATGAGTTACTATTCACGAGTTACTATTCGTGAGTTACTATTTACGAGTACTATTCACGAGTTACTATTCATGAGTTACTATTCACGAGTACTATTCACAAAGCATGATATTTTTTTAAGAAGACACTACTCAATAATTGTTATAGTAATTACTGTTCAGTATTTTATTTTATTGATTCAATAATTGCTACGTTGATATTTTATATTATTGTTGTTTCAATAATTGTCACGACACAGTATTTCCCATTATCGGATCAATAATTCATATTATTTGGATAATATTATTAGATAACATTATTGGCAATGTCTAGAAAGTTCTGTCAAGGTGAGGTTTGAGTCATCTAATTGCAAGGCCAAGAAGAGAGAAATCCTTATTGAAAGCCCCATCTTTCCCCGGAATTGCACGGTTGTCAATATTGTGATTCTCAGAATATTATTTGTGAATAATTAATTATTGATTTATATGATAAGGAAAATATTCATTTTATGTGGATATAGATGGAGAAAATTTTAAAGTGACAATTGTTGAAAATTGATATTTTATCTTTTCTGATAAAATAATATTTTATTATATTATTATAATATAATAATGATGATATCTTTACAACGAATGTGTGATATATAAGTATATGAGGAGGAAGAGTATTTTTGTTGCATTAAATGGTTAACACATATTTTGTGTGTCGGTGGACCCCATTTCTTGACTGAAATTTGATTATAGCCTGTAAAATCGTCCGTATGTGGATTTCAGTCAATTTTTGTTTGGAATTTGGAAAAACTTTCTTCTGTAAAGTTGTAGAGAATTGAATTTCCTATAAAAATTCGCAAGATTCGAATTTTCGGATAAAAGAACTATTTATTATGAATTATTGAAGTTCCGGAATAATTAATTTTTGAAGTTTTAATAATTTTTATTAAGAAAAACGTTTTTATCATTGTTGTGGGCCCCACTTGCACATGTTAGATGCTGAATTCAGATGGTCAAGGTGGGCTACGGAAAATTTTAAATATATATTATTATTATATTAAATTTTCTGCTTTGGTGTTCTAAGCAATTTCCTATAAATAGGTGCTTAGGTTACAATTGAAAATCACACCAAAAACTGAAGTTTTCTCTCTATTTCTCTCTCTATATTATCGAGTGTATTCTTGTGAGTATTTTGATATCTTGAGTGTTGCTATATGGTGCAAGTTCGTTCAGCGTTATTTCAGTCAGAAGTACTGCTCTTTTGAGGTAAGGGATAGTAAGGGATATTGTCGTTAGTATGTAAGGGTTATTATGTTTTTCAATTTCGAAATTTTTTTGAAACTTCAAAAATTCTGGAAAAATTTGAAATGATATTTTGATGAGTTTTATAGATTGTGTCCAAAAATGGCGATTTTTGGATGTATAGATTAGGAGTTATGAATTTTATGAGAAAAGACTAATTTAAAAGTAACCGCTTATAACTCCTTGTGGTTAACTCCAAAATTGATGAAATTTTTATTGGGAGTACATGTATATAACATAAGTATACCGTGTAAATTTCAGAAATTTTGGATAAACGTACAATTTATGATAAATGTCTAAATATTCGGTAGTTTTGGCCATATGAAAAATAGTAAATGAATTTTAAAAATTATGAGAAAAATATATGTTCAATATGAGACTATATTATGCTAAATTCCAGAAAAGAAATATTTTTGGAACTGATTTGGTATTTTTTATGAAAATGTTCTAGTTATGAGTAAATGAATTAAATATGTTATGTGAAGTAAGAAAATTGAAAAATATGATTTTATGACTTGAGAATCATATATGAGGTATATGCAGATTTTTGATGAGGGTTTTGGTTACTGGTGATGAAATCTTATGAGTTTGGCATTTTAGAATGATTAAATGCATTTATTAGTAAAGTGTAAATAATTAAAATAAATTATTTATAAGTTTAAGAAATGATTAAAATATTGTGGTAGTATTAATAATATTTGATTATGAGATTATTAAGTGATTTATAACATTTGGATTAAGGTGTTATGAAATCATTGATTTATGAATCTTACTCTTGAGATTAAATCTATATGTTGATTATATTTTTTTTATTATCATATATAACATTCTTATAACCCTAATGTTGAATTTCTCTTTCACTTGAGTGTAAAGATGGGTAGATTATTGGCATGATCGTGACTATGTGTTCTCTTTGGCCAGTAGTGCAAAGATGAATTGTTAACTGGTATGATCATGACCATTGAATTTATAATTGAATATCTTTAGCTTAAGTATAAAGATGAATTGATTAATATGGTTATAATTATTGTTTATATAAATTCTCAAATGATTATATATTTCTTTGAGATATGCATATATTTGGCTTTCAGTGCAAATATATGAACTATTGATGAATATATTTGGCTTTAATGCAAATATGAATCGTTGAGGAATATCTTTGGCACATGGTGCAAAGATGAATTATTGATAAATATCTTTGGCCCGTAGTGCAAAGATGACTGTTGTTGAATATCTTTGGCACAGAGTGCAAAGATAACTTTTGTTGTTGAATATCTTTTTGCACAGAGTGCAAAGATGAAATGATAATGAATATCTTTAGCCTGTAGTGCAAAGATGAATTATTGATGAATATCTTTGGTTCGTAATGCAAAGATGACTTGTTGTTGAATATCTTTGGCATGTAGTGCAAAGATGATTTGTTGATATCTTTGGCTCGTAATGCAAAGATGACCTGTTGTTGAATATTTTTGGCTTGTAGTGCAAACATGACTTGTTGATGAATATCTTTGGCCCGTAGTGCAAAGATAAATTTATTAGTATGATTATGAACATGAACTGTGATTTGGTATAACCATGATCTTTGATGTTTCAGATGATGAAAATTATCTTTGTCCTGGATGAGAAAATGAATTTAGAACTACAATTATGATTATGAGTTATACATGTGATTGTGGACAGGAATTGTTGATTGATGTTACAGGGATAAAACATTGCTGGTGGACTTTTAACATGGAGAAGATAATAGATTTTATGGTCTATTTGACTCTTCTAATGGATTGCTCGTTCCGCTGCAACTATGGTTGAAAAGTTTTATCATCTACCATATGTTCTAAATCTCTGAATTATTACTGATGAAGGCTATTGATAATTTTATTATCTTTAGTCATGATATTCTTTACTGAGCTAGTTGTGCTCACCCTTTTGCTTCACAATTCCTTTCAAGTAATAAGAGTATAGCTGGGTCGAGCGGGGATAACATGGGAATAGAACGGTGGTCTCTAGCTGTGGAGATTCTCCCTAAATAGCATAGAAAAGTGTATTGTATACATCATTTACTAGTTATATTTGGTGAATCAACTAAGGTGAGGCGAACCCAACGTTGGAAGGGTGTTTAGCCACTATCATACAAAATGTCATGGTGACGTGCTATCTAAGGTTGGGATGTGAGTCACAGTTGGTATATATTTGTATCAAAACTCACAGCATATGTGTTGTTGTATTTTGCACGACAATTGTTGTAATAAAGTTGTAGTTGTTTTCTGTACCATGTATTTGGCGACTCATAATGGGTTGGATGGAATGGGCCTGTTTTGGGGGCGTCACATTTTATCCCTGTAACATCAATCAATATACATCTTGAATCAAATATTCATCTTTGCACTACAGGCCAAAGATATTCATTTGTATCACCAGTTGGTCATGTTCATCTCAACACCTGTTCATCTTTGCACTACGGGCCAAAGATATTCATCAATTAATCATTCATCTTTGTACTACATGCAAAAGATATTCAGTAATATCATCATTTAGGACTGAGAATGATGAAAAATATCTTAAAGAAAACGAATCCAGTGAGACAAAAGGACAAATATTAAGGATTCGTATTACAGTTTATCCAAGTTCAATAATACCCCATAATAACCAATTGTGAAATAGAATTCAAAAATAAAGATCAAAACATGGATACAATCAAAGATAGTAACCATAATAGACATCTTGGACAAAAAGGAGAAAATTTTATTTTTCGGTGAATAGTGTCGTATTCATGAATAGTGTCGTATACGTGAATAGTGACGTATACATGAATAGTAACTCTGACACAAAAAATAGAAATTCCACAATAAAATTCATATCAATATTTCGGCATAATGATATTGAAGAAAATAATATCATTTACGAAGAAAATAACATCAATTACCTCAAAATAACAGTACTTCTAACCGGAATATCGGATGTAAAGCCGAAGGAAACTTGCACTGAATAACAACTCTCAAATTATCTAAATACTCACAAAAATACGCTCGATAATATAGAAAGAGAAAACTTATGTTTCTGGTGTGATTTTCAATTCTAACCTAAGCACCTAATTATAGAAAAATGCTAGAACGCCAAAGGAGACTAAAATAATAATATTATTTTTCTTCCTTCTACGCATGCCAGCCATCCAAGACCAGCATGCCATCTTGGAAAAAAAAAATTGCAGCCTATATGTTTTAAAAAACAAAAGTGGGTCCCACCCATAATTTTAATAAAAACATTTAATTTCCAAAACTTCAATAATTCATAATAAATAGCCATTTTATCAGAAAAATACGAATTTTATGACCATTCCATAGGAAATTAAATTTTCTACAACTTTGTAGCTTTAAGTTTTTCCAAATTCCAAACAAAAAATTCCCAAAATTCACATACGGATGATTTTAAATACCTCCATTTTGACAAAATACTGATAAAATACCTCAACATTAATTCCATCATTTATAACCACAATAAATATATCCATCATTTATATCCACATAAAATAAATATTTCTTTATCATATAAATCAATAATTAATTATTCACAAATTATATTACAGAATCACAATTATGACAACTAGGTCGTTCTCAGGAAAGAGGTGGATTTCCGATATGGATTTCTCCTTATTGGCGCACAATTAGGTGACCTAACTCATTTTCTAGACATAACTTCCTTAGACATTGCCAATAATGCTATCTGACAATATTATTTAAATAATATGAATTATTGATCTGATAATGGAGATATTGTGTAGTGACAATTATTGAAACAACAATAATATAAAATATCAACGCAGCAATTATTGAATCAATAAAATCAAATATTGAACAGTCATTACTGTAACAATTATTGAGTAGTGCCTTCTTACGTAAGAATCAATAATTCAAAAATATTGCGCAATACCGTGTGCTACTGTGCAACCACGCGTATTAGTGTATTTTAACCACCGGGTATTCCAACTGTGTTAACGATAACCATTACGCCGTTATTTATAAAAACTCAAACTTGTCGTTTTCTTCATCCAACCTTTTTCCGTTATCGGGACCACAAATGGCTGCGCCATCGTATGAATATTCCCCGACAATAAGAATATTCCACGACCAAACGAATATTCCCCGAAAATAATGAATATTTTATAACCACTTGCTTATTTTGCAAAATTTGCGCATTTCACCCATAACCAAAGTATTATATCAAATTAACACCTTATTATTCATAATAATAATTAGAGAAAATTTGATTTTATTTATAATAAGTTGGGGTCAATCCTTCTAAGTTCAATTGACTATCAGACCTAAGCAGAATGCCTTGGCCCGGTTTTTTCTTCAAGTATCTAACCACTCTCAAGGCTGCCTCCCAATGTTCTTCACGAGGATGTTGCATAAACTAAGACAAAATATGGACAGAATACGCAAGATCATGCCTAGTCATAGATAAGTAAATCAACCGCCATATAAATCTTCGATAGAGCTCCGGATTCTCGAGTAACGCACCTTTGGCCAATGCCAATTTATGATGTTGTTCCACCGAAAATTCGGCTGGCTTTGCTCCCAACAAGCCTGTTTCTGTAATAATTTCCAATGCATATTTTCGCTGACAAAGATAAATTACCTCAGGACTTCGGGCTACTTCTATCCCCAAAAAATATTTTAAGTCTCCCAAATCCTTCATATGAAAGTAGTCGCCTAAGTATGCTTTAAAGATTTTCAGGGTCGTAATATTATTTCCTGCAATGATTTAATTGTCCACATAAACTAACACATTGATTTGTATTTCTCCCTTGTGCAATGTAAAAAGAGAATAGTCGGAGTAAGATTGAGAAAATCCGTAGTGCTTCAATGTTGCAGCTAGTTTAGCAAAACCAACACCGGGGAGCCTGTTTCAACCCATATAGTGACTTTTTCAAGCTGCAAACTAAATTGGGGTTAGTGTTTTTAAAACCTGGAGGAACTTTCATGTACACCTCCTCATTCAAGTCACCATGGAGAAAAGCATTGTGCACATCCATTTGATAGACTTTACAACAAAGTTTCAATGTCTAGCAGAAAATCGTTCACAAGATACAAAGTTAGTAATAGGATAAGGAGTACTTGAGGCATGTTGTTGGGCAGATGAACTGTTCGAGGACTTTACTTTCCGAATTGTATGAGTGATAAAGTCCTTATATTTTGTCGATGGAATTTGTCTCTCATCCCTCTGCCCATTCTTGCGTCAGGCCCTTCCTCTCTTGCAGCAGCCACCTCTGGCTCTTTGGGCTCTATATCGTCTTCTTGCACCACCACAATATCAGCATTATCAACCCTGTGCTCATCTCTTTGCAAGCCCACAGATGCAACCCCACCTCCGAGAGATGCATCATAATTCTCCCAACCCATATCATCATCAGCATACTCAATGGAAATTCATGTTCAAAAAATTTTACATCTCTTTAGACAAAGAATTCTTGTGATTCCAAATCGTAAAATTTCCATCCCTTTTTCCCATAGGGATACCCCACAAATATGCACTTTCGACTTTTACTTGCAAATTTATCCCCGTCATGTCTTTGATTATGGGCATAACATAGGCAACCAAAAATTTTCATGTTATCAAATTTAGGGATTTTACCAAATAATTTTTCATAACGTGTCATATAATTAAGCACACTAGACGGTGTTCGATTAATTAAATAACACGTTGCTAACACGCATTCTCCCCAAAATTGCATTGGTAAATGACCCTGAAATCTAAGTGCCCGTGCCACATTCATAATATGTTGATGTTTTCTTTCAACTCGCCCATTTTGTTGTGGAGTACCCACACATGACGTCTCAAACACAATCCCATTCTTAAACAAATAGTCACGTAGACAATTAAATTATGTGTCGTTGTCACTTCTTACTTTCTTCATTTTCTAATCAAATTGTTTATCAACCAAAGCAACAAAGTTCATAAACATGGCCACAATCTAGATTTTATTGCATAATAAATAAACCCAAACAGCACGCGAATAATCATCGACAATTGTCAAGAAATATTTCGCCCTACATGAGGAAGGAGTTTGATAAGGTCCCCATAAATCACAATGAACAAAGTCAAACAAACCACTTGCATTATTCGCACTTAAAGAAAAACTATCTCTATGTTGCTTAGCACGTGGACATACATCACATGCTCTTTTATTCTTGCTTCTACTAAACTGACTCATATTAGGGATGAACCTTAACACCTTATTCGACGGATGACCCAAGCGTTTATGCCACAAAGACATAGATGAATCCCCTTCCATCGCCAAAGCACGCACCCTCAGAACACCCTGGAAAAAGTAAAGTACATCGGTCCGTTCACCCGCTCCAATCAATGTCCTCGTCATCCAGTCCTGTATTACACACAATGCATTAGTGATTTAAATGATACAATTGGAGTCATCGATTAATTGTGTTACAGAAATTAGATTGCAAGTTAATTGAGGAACAAAAAGAACATTATCGAGCCGCAACATCCAAAAGCACACTTCCTTCCTTTGTAGCAGTCGCATTTTTCCCATCTGGTAACCCCACCGGGCAGTTGGTAATATTTTTTATATTAAGCAGACAATTTAAATTTCCTGTCACATGGTTTGAGGCTCCAGTGTCAATAATCCAAGCAATGTCATTCTTACCGTGAAGACGATCCGTGGGTTTAGGAATGTTCAAAACATCAATAATTTGTTGCCACTATGCTGGAGTAATGCCTGATATACCTGTTGCCTCACTCGAGGTTGGTGGTGCATGCCCACCCTTAGCACCGCTGCTATTGCTACCCACCGCTGCTTTGTTGGCGCGCACAGGTGCATTGTGGGTGCCTCTCCCACGCCCTCCAGAACAACCAGCTCCTCGTCCTATCGTTGTTACGCCACAACCCGGTCCACGTCCACCCCGAGGACGGTCCCCCCGCCACTCGGGGAACCCATGAAGTTGAAAACACGAGCTTTCTTCATGGCCTTCTCTGTTGCAGTGGGTACAGAATTTTTCATAGTTATTCACAAATTTAGATTTACATCGCGCATCGATTGTAAGTCGAAAAGCCATGATGTTGTCACGGTTTTCATGATTTGAGGACTCTCCTCGCACTTTGACCTCTCTCATCTTATGCACGCTACCGATATGCTTGATCAATGGTTGGTAAAGGATCTTGAGAAAGCAAATTGGAGCGAATCATTGCATAGACCCCATCGAGGCCAATAAGAAAATGATGTAGGTAATCTGCAGCACGCAAATCAATCACTTGTGTGTTGATATCACACGCACATGTTCCACATTTGCAAGTCGGCATTTTGACATAAGTCACAAGTTCATCCCATACACGAGATAGACGGCCAAAGTAGACCGACACCTCTTCATCTTTACATTGCTTGCATTCTCCTAGAGATGCCTTTAATTGGCATATACGAGTCCCGTTCACAACACAAAAACGCTGCTTGAGATGTACCCACAAGGATTGCGCATCATCATAATAAGAAAGAGTAGAACGTAGTGAGGGCTCAATAGTGTTGAGCAACCACGATATGAGCATCGAATGTACCGCAATCCAGTCCTCCAGTTTCTCAAGTGTCGTTGGTTTTGAGATTATCCCTTCCACAAAACCATATTTTCTCTTCTCTTACAACGAGGTTCGAATTTCCCTCGTCCATTCATCATAATTCGGACCACGCAATTTGATTGGTGTAATCACGTTGCTGGGATTGTTACTTGGGCCATGAAAATAAGTCAAGTCGACCTTCTTCTCGGCATTACCACTGTTCTCACCATTCTTCTCATCCCCACCAACCATAATCTCTTATGGTGCTTGATCTGTAAGAAGAAGAGAAAAAAAACTGTGTTTAATTTTCCCTAGGATATTCCTTCTGGCTTTGATACCATGATAAGTTCTCCTCAAAATCTTTTTCTGTGTCTCATCTCATTCATCCTTCACCCCTATAAATATTACAAGAGACCTAGTATATTCAGGAATTCTATACTTGACGTGCAAGCCCACAAATCATGCCTAACATCACTATTATCCCATAACTCATGCCCACAAATTATGCTCATAAATCATGCCTCCTATAGCTATATCTCTTAATAACAGTAAGTATCTTTTCACATAATATTATTATTCACAATATATCATATAATATCTCAATAATTAGCGATGAGGTTGTCGTCGCCATTGAGGTCATTAGCGACAGGGTGAGGGCCGTCGGTAATGTGCCCATCGACTTTGACCTTATTTCTCGTAGTCGAACTTCCAAACTCATTGTGCAAATTTTATAGTTTTGCATTTGAATACCAAATTAAAGTTGTGTTTTGAGTTAAATAATTACGTTTGAATCCCAAACTTCATTTAGACGAACAACTTTTTTAATTGTGTTTGTACTTTTAAACACACTAAACACTATATAACCAAACAAACACCATATATTACAAAAAACAACAATTTTATTCATCAATAATAAAGGATACAGAAATACTTACAACTTACAAACATATCTACCTCTCTTCAAATAACAAACAAACTTTATAATTACAACACCACCATGTAAAGTATTTAACTAGTCCAACTACATACATAACATGGAGGAAGACATATTACTATACTAGCTTTGCTATGCAGAACCAGCATCATCAGCCGGACTAATCTTTTTCATGTCCTTGTTCTTTTTGATGGTGGAGGAAACAGAGTGAGCTATTTTCTCGGCCATCATCGTTGTTACCCTCTTCTTCTTTGCAGGAATCAAACTCCCATTACCCTTGGACGTGTACCCTGCCCAGCTCTCGCCTTCGCCAGCCTCGCGCTCATTTGCTCTGTCCGCCATTTCTAAGTTTCTCTCTATATATCTCGTTTTCACAATTGTGTTGTGTTGTGTATAGGGAAAAAATTGAGAAGGCTATTTAAAGGGAAAAATCTCCGTTTATTCCATTTTTTTTAAAAAAATTGTGTTTGAGTTTTATATATTGTATACATCAATTCGTGGTGTTTTCTTTTCCGCGTGTGTTATATATGTGGGTGTATGTATGTGCGTGCGCGTGCTTAATTTTATTTGAATTAATTATCTCGGATTAAGGCCATGCCTTTTGGTTTTGGTGTGGGATCGAGATTGGGTATGTAGACTTACTGAAATCGGTTTATGAATGTATGTGGGTGCCTGTGTGTGTTTATGTGTTTGTATTTTACAAAACCAGCTACGCGGTTTAATTACAAAACAAAATTATGAAAATGGGTAGTAAGGCCTCGTTGTAATTGCCACTGGAATTATTTTGTAATTTCATTATCCTAATATTTTCACACTTGAATTTTCATGATGAAATTAGCCTCAATACACCTACAATATATATATATATATATATATATAGATATATACACACACACGGTGTCAAATTAATTCCTGAAATATTTATGTTGTCGGACGGTTTTTTTTGGAGGTTTTTGCATTGAATTTTCTGTGAAATCTCCACAAACATAAACACAGTTGAACAAGAGATACAAAGATTTTATGTGGAATTATACTCAATTTGGGAAGAAATTATGGAGAACTATCATGTGATAAATTATACACCCTCGAACCTCAAAAGATGAATAAAATATAATTTGCACTCATATTAAGAAAAAGAAAAATAGATAAAATATAATAAAAAAATTTAAATTTATCCTTAGTGACCCATAAAATTAGATAGTGTGATGAGTACTTTTATTTTATTTTATATACTAATGAATCCAACTAAATGACTTATTTACCATTCATTTTATGTTGTCTATCTCATCCTTTAATTTGAGGATAAAAAATTTATACTTTTAGTTATCATTTTGAGAATGAAGGGAGTATCTTAATTTAAATTTTCTGCTTCTCTGGATTCCGAATTATAAGATCATTATTGACTTTTAAAAATTAATTTGAGACTTTCAAAATTGAAATTGAGATTATTTCTTGAAAATTGTAAAACAATAAATCTTACAATGAGTAATATTTTTTTAATATTTATCAATATATTGAAAATTAAAGTAAGGGTAAAATGCAATTTTTAACCTATGGTTTTAACAATATTGCATGTCACCGCCTGTGGTTGTAAAACCTCCAAATTATCACTTATGGTTGCATTTTAATTGCATTCTACCTCCTGTTCAGTTTTCGGTCTAAACATCGTTAAAAATACGACTAATATTGGTTTTGCCCTTTACAATATTATTTGACCATATTTTAAAGTTTTGACTTTCTTGGACTAAGCTGCTGGGTTAGTAATTTAATTTATTCGATATTAGGTAGCAAAATTAAGACCCAACAAATCAAAATTAAAAGACAATAAATAATTAAGACCCAACAAATCAAAATTAAAAGACAAAATATAACTAAATTTAAAAACTTAATTTAACTAATCCTTGAGACAGAAGCATAATAAGCCAAATAAAATACAGAACATCAACGTTTAAAAACAAATTAATTAATTAGACTGGGTATTTTGTGTTGAAGTAAAATAAATAAATAACTAGTTTTTGCAACTTCATGGTATCATGATTATTGTACTAATTGTTCTCATTTTAATAATGGAGTCCATTTGATAGAATTCTCTCACAAATAAACCTATTGTGACTCAGGAAGAAATTACACTAGTAAATCAACTTGCTCTCATTTTAGTAAATGTTTCCATTTGTTTTTCTTTATCAATTTCCCTCGGTTGATGGCAAACAATAGAGCTGACAATTTAAGTTGAAAATGGCAAAACTAATCAAATATTCAGTGTGTTGGTTTTACTGATTACGCTATTGAACTTTTAATTTTTTAAATTACTCTATTAAATTAATTATTATTTTGAAATTCAGTCATTCTGTTAAAAAAAATTAAATGGACATTAATTTTTTATGGCTTAAATATGATTTACTATCCTAAACTATAGGCCATATTCCACTTCGGTGATCCACCTTTCAATTTTGTCAATTAAATGATTGAACAATTAATTTTTTTTGATTTCATTCAATTGGGCCTGCTACGTCAAAAATTGCTGACGTGGCATCCTAATAGGCTAAATGAGTGCTTATGTGTAAAAAGAATATATATTTTTAATGAGATCAAATGACAAAAAGATAAAATAACAAATAAAACAACTAAAAATTACACAAATAATATAAATTACTTGTATAATTATTTATTTATAGTTATATAAATAATATAAATTATTTATATAATTATTATATAAATAATATAATAATTATTTTATTAAAAAATTGTGTTTTATTATTGTTTTATTAAAAAACCGTGTTTAATATTAATGATAATAAAATAAAAATATTAATGATAATAAAAATAAAACTCGCTTTTTTTTGTAATTAAAAAAATGTAGTTTTTTGTAATAATAATAAAAAAAAGCGCAGTTTTTTAATAAAAAATAAAAAAACGCAGTTTTTTAGTAAAAATAAAAATATAATTATTTTATTAAAAAAAGCTGCGTTTGGTTTTTTTTAATAAAAATAAAAAATAATTATTCTTATTAAAAAAAATAAGAGAGCGTTGTTTGGTTTTGTTTTTAATAAAAATAATTATTTTTTATTTTTATTAAAAAACTGCATTTTGTTTTATTTTTATTAAAAAAAGCTGCGCTTTATTTTTATTATTAAAAAATGCGCTTTTTATTTCAAAAAAACTGCATTTTTTTTTTATTTTTATTATCATTAATATTAAAAATAGTTTTTTAATAAAAATAATAATAAAACGTAATTTTTAATAAAAATAATTATTTTAATAAAATAATTATTATATTATTTATATAATAATTATATAAATAATTTATATTATGTATATAATTATAAATAAATAAGTATACAACTAATTTATATTATTTGTGTAATTTTTAGTTGTTTTATTTGTTATTTTACCTTTTTGTCCTTTGATCTTATTAAAAATATATATTCTTTTTACACTTAAGCACTCATTTAGCCTATTAGGATGCCACGTCAGCAATTTCTGACATAGCAGCGCCAATTGAATGAAATTGAAAAAAATTAATAGTTCAATCATCTAATTGATAAAATTGAAAAGTGGATCACCGAAGTGGATTATGGCATATAGTTTAGGGTAGTAAATCATATTTAAACCATTTTTTATCGACAAAACTAATAAATCCATTATAGTTGACACGTTTTACTGATTATACTATTAAACTTTTAATTTTTTAAATTATCCCCCTAAACTAATTATTATTTTAAAATTGGGTCATTCTGCTAAAAAAATTAAGCAAACATTAATTTTTTATCTATGTTGTGATGCCCCCAAAATAGGTATATAACACCCATTCTGAGTCGCTAAATACATGATACATAAAGCAAACTACAACTTCAATAATACAATTGTCGTGCAAAATATGACAACACATATTGTGAGTTTAAATACAAATATTGTCTTCTAGACAATATCCACACTCAAATAAGTTCTCACTACAATTATTCAAACACTATTTTACAGAAATAGTGAGGACTGCTAAAACATCTTTCTAGAATCATCACTCCATACCCCGATTAGATCCTGCTATGTTCTCACCTCCTGAGAAGAAAAATGGAACAAAAAGGAAAAGGGTGAGTTCAACTAGCCCATTAAAGAATATTATGACTAAGATAATATACAACAAATTATCATTAGTTTTTAACAGGGAAAAATCTGATAAAATATAATAGACAACAAGTTTTAGATCAACAACTGCAGCGAAAACAACAATCCATTAGAAGAGTCAAGTAGAGAAAGAATTCCACTATCTTCTAAGATTTAAAAGTCCATCATCAATATTTTATCCCTATAACAATAATCAATATACATCTTTAATCAAATATCCATCTTTGCACTACAGGCCAAAGATATTCATTTGTATCACCAGTTGGTCATGTTCATCTCAACACCTATTCATCTTTGCACTACGGGCCAAAGATATTCATCAGTTAATCATTTATCTTTGCACTACAGGCCAAAGAAATTCAGTAATATCATCATTTAGGACCGAGGATGATGAAAAATATTTTAAAGAAAACGAATCCAAAGGAGACGTAAGGACAAATAGTAGGGATTAGTATAACAGTTTTATCCAAGATCAATAATACTCCATAATAACCAATTTTGAAGCAAAATTCCAGAATAAAGATCAAAACATGGATACAATCAAAGATAGTAACCATAATAGACATCTTGGACAAAAAGAAGAAAATTTCATTTTTTTTGGTGAATAGTGCCGTATACGTGAATAGTAATCCCGACACAAAAAGTTCCAAATTTGATAAAAAGTTCAAACCAATATTTTGGCATAATGATATCGAAAGAAATAATATCATCTACGAAGAAAATAACATCCCTTACTTCAAAATAACCGTAGTTCTAACTAAATTTCGGATATAGTGCTGACAGAAACTTGTACTGAAAAATATAAACTCATAAAGTATCTAAATACTCATAAAATACGCTCGATAATATAGAGAGAGAAAGAGGGAAAGCTTATGTTTCTGGTGTGATTTTCAATTCTAACTTAGCCCTCTATTTATAGGAAAGTGTTAAGACGCTGCAAGCGGTCTTGACACAAACTTTGATGGCTTTACTCGCTACTATTGCCACCCACCACATTTGAAATAAAATTCAAAGACATTTCTTCACCAACCACAAGTGGGGCCCACTCAATTTTAGAATTTTCTACCAAAATCATTTATAAACCTAATTTCCAAATCGATTCCACCTCTTAAAATTCATAACAATTCATACGCTCATTTTTAACGGTTCAAAATTTGTGGACATATACTCAACTTATATATGTATAACATATCCAAAATCACAATGATCCAACGGTTGGATTAAAAATTATAACTCACATAATATATCTCAAAAATACTTTGGTTTAATTGTTAATACTTTCATTCAGAAAAAAAATAATCGATAAAACACCTCAACATTAACTCTTTTATTTTTAACCACAATAAATATATCCAACATTTATATCCACATAAAATAAATATTTCCTTATCATATGAATCAATAATTAATTATTCACAAATAATATTACGTAATCACATTTATGACAACCCGGCCGCTCCTGTGAAAGAGGGGCTTTCCAATAAGAATTTCTCCTCATCATGCCGCAATTAGGTGACCAAACCTCTCATTGATGTAACTTTCTAGACATTGCCAATAGTGCTATCTAATAATATTATTCAAATAATATGAATTATTGATTTGATAATGGGAAATACTGTGCAGTGATAATTATTGAAATAACAATAATATAAAATATCAACGCAACAATTATTAAATTAATAAAATAAAATATTGAACAGTAACTACTGTAACAATTATTGAGTAGTGCCTTCTTAAGTAAAGATCAATAATTCATCAATACTGTGCATCCACGCCATTCATCAGATTTTAACCATCGGGTATTTCAACAGTTGTTAATTGAATAACAACTACTGCCAGTTATTTATAAAAACTCAAACTTGTCGTTTTCTTCATCCGACAGTTATTCTGTTATGGGGCCCACAAATGACTGCGCCGTCGAACGAATATTCCCCGACAACAAGAATATTCCACGACCAAACGAATATTCTCCGACAACAATGATTATTTTATAACCACTTGCTTATTTTACAAAATTTGCACATTTCACCCATAACTAGAGAATTATATCAAATTAATACCGTATTATTCACAATAATAATTAGAGAAAATTCGATTTTATTTATAATAAGTTGGGGTCTTACATATGTAGCTCTAGAAAAGAAATTCAAAAATAAAAATATTTTGAGTACTCTAATCTCAAATGTTTATCGATAGAACAAATTTCCCCGCAAATGAAATGCAATGCATCAGCAGAAATGAAAACGCGATAATTGACAACAACAACATTTTGCATCTACCTCTAAATTATCTTTGCATTCATCCTTAAAAATTCAGGTTCCTATCAAATCATAAATGCAATCCCAACAAAATTAATTTAACCAAATATTGCTACCACATGTGTGTTTTTTTTTGTGTGTGTATATATATATATATATATATATATATATATATATATATATAAAAAAAATTGGGGAAATAAGTGGACCTTGTGGAGGTGATTGAGAGTGAATGAGAGGAGTTCGGAGACAGAAGGCTGCTGATAGTCGGAGGTTGTAATAACCCGATTTTTTCTATGTAAATAAATAAGAAATTTTGCATTTAAATTTTTTTTTATTTGAAGAAGGGAATATGTGCCAAGTAATGTGTATGTATATATGTGACAAATAAAATTTATTTATTACATGAATAATTTCAAATAATTTTATTTTAGAATTATTGATCATTATAACATATATATTTATAATAATTAATTTTATAGTAGAAATTTCTTTATTATTTATTTTCTATGAAAATATAATTTTATATTATTTAAATAATATATGAAATGATTATTGGAATTATTATAATTACTATTTTATTATATGAATTTTAGTTCAGATTATTAAGTTAATTATTTTAACTTAATTAATAATGTTATATATGAAAGATAAACCAGATATGAAATCCAAACCCTAAATTTGGATTTTGATCAAGGGATGAGAATAATAATATAATATTAATTATATTTTAATTTTTCAGTGCTATAAATATGTACTGTAAATGTGTTGACTGATAATGGTGGGTCAAGTATGGTAAATTATGTCATAACCCTTATATTGTGTTATTAAACCATAATTGTTAAACTCGGTTATGAGTTTAAGACAGAGTAGTAGTTGTGTTATATGAATTTTACTGTGTATTATATAATTTCTGTAATTAGGAGAAACCCTAATTATTATTTGAAAATCCCAATTGGCAAAAATTAGAAACTCTAAGGATTATTTTTGTGAATTATAATGATAATTAGGAAACCCTAATTGTTAATTTGGGAACCCTAATAGTATTAAGGAACCCTAATTTAAAAACCCTAATTTTCTATTAAAAACCCTAATTTTAAATTAGTGTGTTTAATTAAAATTTTATTACACTTTAATTTTTATTTTTCAAACCCTAGTAATTATTTGGGAAACTTTAATATGTAAAATCTAGTGAATAAATCATAGATTCAAGCACCTTGGACAAGAATGCCCTTAAATTAAAATAAAATTACCAAAGTGCCCTTTCATCCCATATGTTGAATTATTGCTAGACAAATCTTATCCAAATCTGGCCAGCCACCCCCTATACCTAGCTATGAGCTACATCAGCATCACATGATCAGCCATCCCATACATAGCATACATGATTTGCATAATTTAAGAGAGAGAAAATCCTCATTTTTGGCCTAATTTGTTCACAAATACATAGCTATATTCTCTCAAGACCAAACCTCCGAAATTTCCTTGTTAGATCAGTCACAAAGCAAGCCCCACGAACACCAACATCAAATTAGAAGCATAGAAATCAGAATTTGAGCATAAAGGTGCAAACCCTAAAAAGTTTGAAAATCTTTTGATCTTATGTTAGATGTAATTTTTTTGTGTTATATATGTTGTATGGGGTGTTAATTAATGATCTGGGTTGCTAGATGTTAAACCCATAAAATCTAGAGGCTAGAATTTGATGATTTTTCAAATCTGAGAATTTTTAAAAATAAGGGTCTGACAGTGAATGTCAGGTCCCACAAATCTCGACCTGTTATGTGTTTTTGTGTTTTAAAAGTTTGTACTTGTACTCTGTCAGGAGATCTTTAATATGAAACTTGAATCAGGTCTATATCAGTTCTATATTAAAAGTTATTTAAGGTCAAAGTGGGTTGATTGACATCGATTGGCCCGTTTCTTGAAACCTGTAGATTCTGCCTAAAACCTCGATGTTGTTTTCGCAGAGCTTGGATCTTGCTAGGTTTAAGTTGTTTTGCCATGTTGTTGTTTTTTGGTTGTAGACTGACATGAAGACTACATGTTAAAGATTTTATATCACCTATAAACGTAAACGAATTGATCTGAATGATGGTCAAACGTAGCTAGCCGAAACTACTCAAGAACATTTCTAGGAAACCCAGAAATGTTCAAGAACAGTTCCGGGGAGGGTACTTTGATCGGCCCATTTATCTTGATCGTGTTGATGTTATGACGATCTCATATTATGTTATTGTTACATGTCATGTACTATATAGGTATGAACCATTATATCACATGAAACAAGGTTGGAACCTAAATTAAATCGAGCACGCTAAACTAGAACTCCATCTCTCGGGTTTCTCGAAAACCCGTAAACACTCTCGACAAAGGAGTTTGATGACTTAGATCCTTCATGTGTGTTGATATTTAGACATGAAAAATGTTTAGACCTTGTACACTGTTAGCTTGTTTATACAGCCCGACGTCTAGACCAACCATATCATCAACATCTTTCATGTTAGAAGGCCACAAAAGGCATTGACCGACCATGACCAAAAATTCTGGGCAGCCCAGAAACATGATGAACATGTCTGACAATGATTTCAAAGATTTATATTTTGCTCATATGTTATGATCTAACCCAGATTTTGATTTACACTTGTAGTATTACATCAATACTACAAGATCCAAGTTATAGCTAGCCTAGAAACACTACACATAACGAATTAAAGATGGTCAAAGGAGGTACCCTTGAGCACTGACTGTCAGTGTTCTTGAGCCTCAAGAACACCTATCGCGACAGATATTTTCGCTAAAGCCTTTAGCGACGGATTTAATTATTTTTGTTTTATAAATTCCGAAAAATACATTAAAAATAGAAATAAATTCCTAAAAATTATAAAATCAGTTTTAAAAATTAACTTTTAATAATTTGAAATAATTTTCATAAATATTAAAATTATTTGGATATTATTGGTATTTAAATTATTTAATAAATGTATTAAATAAATTAATTAAAATAATTTTATTGTATTAAAAATCATTTTAAATAATAATAAGGTATTTAATAATATTTTAAGTTATAAAACATAACTTTTAATATTTTAAGATAAGTTTCATTAATTATTAAATATTAATGATATTAGATTTATTTAGTAATTATATTAAATAAATTAATTAAAAATGATTTTAATATTATAAAAAATCATTTTAAATGAAAATAAATAGTTTAAAAATATTTTAAGTTATAAAATATAACTTTTGATATTTAAAGGTAAATTTCATCAATAATTTAATATTAATGATATTAAGTTTATTTAATAATTATATTAAATAAATAGTTTTAAAATGGTTTTATTAATTTAAAAATCATTTAAAAAGGAAATAAATGAATTAAAAATATTTTAAGTTATAACTAATGACTTTTAATATTTTGATAAATAATAAATTAATATTCTAAATATTAATAGTAATTATTTAAAATAATTTTAAATGTTTTAAAAATCATTTAAGGGTAATATTAATACTTTAAAAATATTTTGAGTTATTATAAATAACTTTAATATTTTGGCAATAGTTTCATTAATAGTTTAATATTTAAATATTAATGATAATAGAATTAGTTAATATTTAAATAATTTAATAATGATTTCAGTGTTTGAAAATTTATGATAAAGTATAATAATTATTTAAAAATTATTATAAGGCTATAAAAAATAATATGACTGGTATTTAAAATATCTAAACGAATATTGAACTACACGATAGAGTCTTAGACTCGATATTTACCCGATAAAATCGTCGGTACACCGAAATATTTCAGAAATTGATCTAGACTTAGATAAATTGACTAGATATGTGTTTGTTAGTGAATCAATAACTGTTAAACATATGTGACAATGTGATTAGGTTATGGGATTATTCTAATTGAATGAATGATCTTTATTCTAATTGATAATGTAGTAACGTCGTAAAAAGATTAATCTAGGTTATGTTATTGTAAGCAAGCAAATGTCATAAGTTTTCCTAAACTTACTCCAATTATTATTGAGCAAGTATCCTACTTTTTTATTTACTTTATGCAATGGACATGAGTAAGAAAGTTTCAGAATCATATTATTATTGTGCCAGATTATTAACTCTATTATTATTGATTATGTATCCAATCTTTGTATTCATACAAGTTCTTACATTATCCGATCATTGTATTATTGTATAATTCATATATTTATTCTATTCATTAATTCAGATATATAGGTTGTATAAGTGTCCCCACTTGATAATCATTGTATTTAATCATATATTGATACATACTTATTGATTTCAAGTATGTATACGTTGACTTAAAAGCCGTCTAAGCTATTTGATTCAACTAGACATAAAAATATTGTTGAACAAGATAGAACGTTATGTATCCAATCAAATTATTTTGGTTCTGGATTCCACTAAGTATGAACATCCCAATACGGAAAACTTTTGTGCACCTAAGGTGGATAGAGTGAACGATAATATTGTTCTTGCATGTAGTATTGATCAATAATGGGCATAACGGCCGATCACCCCCGCGCCTGTAAGTTATTACTTTATGATGAATTTCGCTTAACCTTTTCAAAAATAGAAAAAATGTTCATAGTATGTTGACTGATCTCCATTTATAGTCTATACGTAGTTTCAAAAATTACATATGGAAGTGATAGGTTGTTATTATTGGTTCAGCTTACTTCACAACTGTTGATTCGTTGTAGAAGTGTCTTTCAAAGAAAACATTTAATTCTTTCAGCTAATATATATTGTTGTTATTACTTGATGGGCAATCCAATGCTCATTCTTGCTTTAAATTTAAATATTTTCAGTTATGTATGATCAACCAGAAGGTTCAGGCAAGAACAAGGGGAAAGGAAAGCTGTTCGAATGAGATTTATAATATTCTGTGTAATAGTTAAAGTTTATAAAGACAATGATACTTATTATATATGATGTAATGAATGTTTAAAGGTCCCGTACCTGGGAGTAAACTTTGATGCATATGTAAATTAAATTTGAATTTTATATTATTGTTATTATTATTAGTATTATTTAGCTTATAGAAATTGTATCGTGAAGCACCGAGTTCGGGTTTCAAGTACCCGAATTTGGGGGCCACAGGTTGGTATCAAAGTTTTAGGGTTAGAAACCTTAGGTGGGATCGACCTTTAGGCTATAACCTTAGAAATGTAGGGAACGTTAAAAATACGAGATAACTCATATAGAGTTTAAAAGGAGATGAATTGAATAAATTCATCGTTTAATAAAATAAAAGATAACTCTTATAAAACTATTGTTTGTCAGTGTGTATATACTATTTACTAATCAAGATAAGTTGTGTGTAGATGTCGTGGAAAAGAATTAGGATACTCTCTCGATCGTAAAGAAGGAGCCGATATCAAAGCCAAAAGTCAAAATAGAGGCTCATAAGTGCGCATAACCTCGATGAGGTGGTGGTATTGGAAAACGAGTACTAGATCCGAAAATGGTGGAACCGATGATAGTGATTCGTACACTAAAGTTGAGCCGATCAAGCATCAACGAAGTACGTAATCAAAGAATAAGGTTTTTTCTCTAGAAAAGCTGTGGGAAATAGAAAAGCTACTAAATAACTAATTGTGAAAGGTGTTAATAGAAACTATGGAAGAACAAGATAAACTTAAAATCTAAATTAATCAAATGGGAGCCGGAATCAACAAATCGTGTGCAGCTCCGAGTAAGAAAGGGAAAAGAAAGAGGAAAGACCGTGACTTAGGAAATTAGTAGGATTAGTAGTTGATTATGTATGTTTGATAATGTACGGGTGTAATGTAATATTCTCAATCTTTTGTATAAGTTATTACAGTAATTCCTGACTTTTGTGGTCACAAAGGGGTAGCAGTATGGTTATGTTATGAAAAGTACTTTGAATTGATGAATACGAATCTATGTTTCATTAATGGAATAAGTTTTGTATAAAACTTAGTGTTACATGTTAAACTTATACAATAAGGTTTAAAATGTAAGTTAAATTTATGATTTTATATAATCAGATAATGCCGCCAAGACGTCAAACACGAAATCAAAGTGCAGAAGAATCTGTCAACAACGCTGAGGGACAACCACAAGACCCAATGCAAAACTTTGCGAACATGGTAGCTCAAAGCATGCAAAGCAGGAATACCAAATAGTAGGAACCGACTGCATAATCGCTTCAAGAAACTTCAAAGACTTCAAGCCAAAGAGACCACCGTAATTCAAGGGAAACAACTGACCCTATAGAAGCCCAGATATGGGTTAACGAGATAGAAAAGGTGTTCATAGTTGCTAGGGTAGATGAGGGGCAAAAGACCTCTTTTGCCACCTATATGATGAAAGGGGAGGCTAACTTTTGTTGGGAAGCAAATCAAACGAGGGCAGGAGAAGGAGTAGTTACTTGGGCTAGGTTTAAGATTTTGTTTTTCAAAAACTACCTCTCAGCTAGCATGCAGGCTAGGATGGAGGTAAAATTTCTGGAGTTGAAGCAGGATAACATGACTGTTGCGGATTATGCCGCAAAGTTTAACGAGTTGGCTAGGTTTGCTCCACATCAAGTTGATACAAAGGCTAGGAAGGCAAGAAGGTTCGAGCTGGGATTAAAACCCTGGCTCTACAACAAGGTGACAATGTTGCAGATCAATACTTTTGCAGCACTCATGGAAAAGGCTATCATAGCTGAGGAGGGGAGTGAGGCCATAAGCCTCTACAACAAGGAGAAGAGGAACAAAAGCAAGGCTGTAGGAGTTGTGAAGGTGGAAACTAATAGTGGGAATAGGGGTGAGAAAAGAAAGGGAAATTATTTTGGGAATGTTCAGGTGAAGCAGGAAGGTGTGAAGAAACAGATCAGGCAGCAAAGGTAAAAATTATGGGAAGAATCACTCTGTGAGTGTCTGAAGGGTAAGTTTGTATGTTACAAGTGCGGGCATGAGGGTCATATCTCTCCCAACTTCCCCAACCCAAGGATGAACAATGGGTGTTTTCTTTGTGGATCGACTAAACATATGGTTAGGGATTGTCCAAAGAGGAAAATGGTGGTAGGGAGTGTAACCACGAGAAAAGGAAGCGGGACTATGGCAATCACAGGACCGACTTCGACCAACAAACCAACCGCACGAGTCTTCAATATGACTACCCCCAGATACCGTGGGCACTGGAATGGAACTCTGTGTATTATTCAAATAACTTTTATTTTCGTAGATATATATGATTTTCCTTTATATAGCAAATTATTTTATAAATAAAATTTTGAGGAGGAATTTGAGTTCTTTTAGAAATAAAATTTTCGCTTAATCGTAAAGATAAGCTTTATATGAATAGTTAAAGATTTGTTCGATCAATTATGATCGAGATCTATTGGCAATGATTGCGTAGGCTATGTACCCTTGTATGTATGAGTTTTAAAACGGTGATTCCGGGGACGAAATCCTTATAAGGGAGGGTGAATTTAATAACCCGATATTTTCTATGTAAATAAATAAAAATTTTGCATATAATTTTTTTTTATTTGAAGATGGAATATATGCCAAGTAATGTGTATGATATATGTGATAAATAAAATTTATTTATTACATGAATAATTTCAAATAATTTTATTTTAGAATTATTGATCATTATAACATATATACTTATAATAATTAATTTTATATAGAAATTTCATTATTATTTATTTTCATGAAAATATGATTTTTATATTATTTAAATAATATATGAAATGATTATTGGAATTATTATAATTATTATTTTATTATATGAATTTTAGTTCGATTATTAAGTTAATTATTTTAACTTAATTAATAATGTTATATATGAAAGATAAACCGAGATATGAAATTCAAACCCTAAATTTGGATTTTGATCAAGGGATGAGAATAATAATATAATATTAATTATATTTTAATTTTCAAAGGCTATAAATATGTAATCAGAAATGTGTTGACCGATAATGGTGGGTCAATATATGGTAAATTATGTCATAACCCATATATCATGTTATTAAACCCTAATTGTTAAACCTACATGAGTTCGAGACCGTAAGTAATTGTGTTATATGAATTTTACTGTGTATTATATAATTTCTAAATTAGAGAAACCCTAATTATTATTTGAAAACCCTAATTGGCAAAAAATTAGAAACCCTAAGGAATATTTTTGTGAATTATAATGATAATTAGAAAACCCTAATTGTTAATTTGGGAACCCTAATGGTATTAAGGAACCCTAATTTAAAAACCCTAATTTTCTATTAAAAAAATCTAATTTTAAATTAGTGTGTTTAATTAAAATTTTATTACACTTTAATTTTTATTTTTCAAACCCTAGTAATTATTTGGGAAACTTTAATATGTAAAATCTAGTGAATAAATCATAGATTCAAGCACCTTGACACAAGAATGCCCTTAAATTAAAATAAAATTACCAAAGTGCCCTTTTGTCCCATATGTTGAATTATTGCTAGACAAATCTTATCCAAATCGCCACCTCCCCTACCCTACCTAGCTATGAGCTACATCAACATCACATGATCACCATCCCATACATAAAGATACATGATTTAGATAATTTAAGAGAGAGAAAATCATCATTTTGGCCTAATTTGTTCACAAATACATATCTATATTCTCTCAAGACCAAACCTCCGAAATTTCCTTGTTAGATCAGTCACAAAGCAAGCCCCACGAACACCAACATCAAATCAGAAGCATAAAATCGAAATTTGAGCATAAAGGTGCAAACCCTAAAAAATTCAAAAATCTTTTGATCTTATGTTAGATGTAATTTTTTGTGTGTTAAATATATTGTATGGGGTGTTAATGAATGATCTAGGTTGCTAGATGTTAAACCCATAACATCTAGAGGCTCGGATTTGATTATTTTCCAAATCTGGAAATTTTTGAAAATAAGGGTCCGATAAAGAATGTCAGTCCCATGATCTCGATCTCATTATGTGTTTTTTGTGTTTTAAAAGTTTGTACTTGTACTCATCAGAGATCTTTAATATGAAACTTGAATCAGTTCATATCTCATGTATATTAAAAGTTATTTAAGGTCAAAGTGGTCGAATCGACATCGATTCTGATTGTTCTTGAAACCCGTAAAACCTGTAAAACCGTTTGACATTGTTTTGTAGAGCTTGGATCTTGCTATCCGCTTAAGTTGTTTTGCCATGTTGTTGTTTTATAATTGTAGATCGATATAAAGACTACATATATAAAGCTTTTATATCACCTTTATCCGTAATGTAATCAAATCTGAAATGATGGTCAAACTAGTCTATCCGAACCGCCAAGAACATTTTCGAAACCCCGTAAATGTTCAAGAACAGCCCGGAGGGTACTTTCGATCGACCCATTTATCTTGATCGTGTTGATGTTATGATGATCTCATGTTATGTTATTGTTACATGTCATGTAATATATAGGTATGAACCATTATATCACATGAAACAAGGTTGGAACCTAAATTAAATCGAGCACGAAACTAGGAACTCCAACTCTCGGTTTCGAAAACCCAAAACACTCGACAAAGGAGTTTGATGACTTAGATCCTTCATGTTGTTGATATTTAGACATGAAAAATGTTTAGACCTTGTACTTTGTTTAGCTTGTCTATACAAATGACGCCTGTAGACCAACCATATCATCAACATCTTTCATGTTAGAAGGCCACAAAAGGCGTTGACCGACCACGACCGTAAATTCGGCAACCGTAAACATGATGAACATGTCTGACAATGATTTCAAGGATTTATATCTTGCTTATATGTTATGATCCACCCAGATTTTGATTTACACTTGTAGTATTACATCAATACTACAAGATCCAAGTTATAAATGCTAGCCCGTAAAACACTACACATAACTAATTAAAGATGGTCAAAGGAGGTACCTTGAGCAGATCGATCGCCAAGCAGTTCTTCTTGAGCCTCAAGAACACCTATCATGACATGTATATTGTCGCTAAAGCCTTTAATGCGATGGATTTAATTATTTTTGTTTTATAAATTCAAAAATACATTAAAAATAGAAATAAATTCCTAAAAATTATAAAATCGCTTTTAAAAATTATTTTAAGTTATAAAATTAACTTTTAATAATTTGACATATTTTTCATAAATATTAATATTTATTTGATATTATTGGTATTTAAATTATTTAATAAATGCATTAAATAAATTAATTAAAAATGATTTTATTGTATTAAAATCATTTTAAATAATAATAAGGTATTTAATAATATTTTAAGTTATAAAACATAACTTTTAATATTTTAAGATAAGTTTCATAATTATTAAATATTAATGATATTAGATTTATTTAGTAATTATATTAAATAAATTAATTAAAATGATTTTAATATTATAAAAATCATTTTAAATGAAAATAAATAGTTTAAAAATATTTTAAGTTATAAAATATAACTTTTGATATTTAAAGGTAAATTTCATCAATAATTTAATATTAATGATATTAAGTTTATTTAATAATTATATTAAATAAATAGTTTAAAATGGTTTTATTAATTTAAAAATCATTTAAAAAGGAAATAAATGAATTAAAAATATTTTAAGTTATAACTAATGACTTTTAATATTTTGATAAATAATAAATTAATATTCTAAATATTAATGGTAATTATTTAAAATGATTTTAAATGTTTTAAAAATCATTTAAGGGTAATATTAATACTTTAAAAATATTTTGAGTTATTATAAATAACTTTAATATTTTGGCAATAGTTTCATTAATAGTTTAATTAATTAAATATTAATGATAATAGAATTAGTTAATATTTAAATCATTTAATAATGATTTTAGTGTTTGAAAATTTA
Organism: Panax ginseng; assembly: GCA_020205605.1. Classification (NCBI taxonomy): domain Eukaryota; kingdom Viridiplantae; phylum Streptophyta; class Magnoliopsida; order Apiales; family Araliaceae; genus Panax; species Panax ginseng. The sequence continues at coordinate 46,343,535 of CM035145.1, read as the reverse complement.
TGATAAAGTATAATAATTATTTAAAAATTATTATAAGGCTATGAAAAATAATACGATCTAATATTTAAAATATCTAAACGAATATTGAATCATACGATAGAGTCTTAGACTCGATATTTACCCGATAAAGTCGCTTATAATACATCAAATATTTTAGAAATTGATCTGAGACTTAGATAAATTGACTAGATATGTGTTTGTTAGTGAATCAATAATCTGTTAAATATATGTGACAATGTGATTAGGTTTTGTGTCGATCGCAATTAGCAAAATATTATGTGATATGATATATTATTCTAATTGAACGAATGATCTTATTACTGATAGGTAGTCAGTATAAAAGATTAATCTAAGTCATGCTATTGTAAGCAAGAACTCAGTAAAGTTTCCTAAACTTACTCCAATTATTATTGAGCAAGTATCCTACTTTTTTATTTACTTTATGCAATGGACATGAGTAAGAAAGTTTCAGAATCATATTATTATTGTGCCAGATTATTAACTCTATTATTATTGATTATGTATCCAATCTTTGTATTCATACAAGTTCTTACATTATCCGATCATTGTATTATTGTATAATTCAGATATTTATTCTGTTCGTTAATTTGTATATAGGGTTAGACAAGTGTCCCCAATTAGATAATCATTGTATTTAATCATATGTTGATACATACTTATTAATTTCAAGTATGTATACGTTGACTTAAAAGTCGTCTAAGCTATTTGATTCAGCTAGACATAAAAATATTGTTGAACAAGATAGAACGTTTTTGTATCCAATCAAATTGTTTTGGTTCAGATTCCAGACTAAGTATGAACATCCCGAACACGGGAAAACTTTTGTGCACCTAAGGTGGATAGAGTGAATGATAATATCGTTCTTGCATGTAGTATTGATCAATACAGAGCAACATAGCCGATCACCCCCTGCGTCTCGTAAAGTTATGACGGCTTATGATGAATTTCGCTTAACCTTTTCGAAAATAGAAAACAATGTTCATAGTATGTTGATTGATCTCCAGTTATAGTCTATACGTAGTTTCAAAAATTACATATGGAAGTGATATGTTGTTATTATTGGTTCAGCTTACTTCACAACTGTTGATTCGTTGTAGAAGTGTCTTTCAAAAAAAATATTTAATTTTCAAATAATATATATTGTTGTTATTACTTCTTTAAGGCAATCCAATGCTCATTCTTGCTTTAAATTTAAATGTTTTCGCTATATGATCAACCGTAAGTTTCAAAAGAACAAGGGAAAAGAAAAGTCGCTCAATGAGATTTATAATATTCTGTGTAATAGTTAAAGTTTATTAAGACAATGATACTTATTATCTATGATGTAATGAATGTTTAAAGGTCTTGCACCTGGGAGTAAACTTTGATGCATATGTTAATTAAGTTTGAATTTTATATTATTGTTATTATTATTAGTATTATTCAACTTATAGAAATGGTATCGTGAAGCACCGAGTTCGGATTTCAAGTACCCGAATTTGGGGGCGTCACAGAGGTGAGAGGGAGGAAACTTACTGTAACATCATTTACTTCATATGTTACTATTGTTGGAGATTCAGACATTATTATATCTAATGCTGATCTTTAAAGCTCAATTATATCTTTTGTGTATTCGGATCTAGGAATTTTCATAGATTTTAGAGAGAGAAAATACACAAATCTATTTGATCTAGAAGAAGGGGGAGAAGAGAATGAAAGGAAGGAAGAGAGAAAATAAATCAAATTTGTTTATTATTCTTTTTCACGTCCACGTAGGATAAAAACTGAAATGATTTAACACTCGTGAGATAAAGATAACAGAATGACCCAATTTTAAAATATTAATTAGTTTAATGAGGTAATTTAAAAAATTAAAAGTTCAATGGTGTAATCAGTAAAACATATCAACTACAATGGGTAATTCATTAGTTTTGTCAATAAAAAATTAACTTCCATTTATTTTTTTAACGAAATGACCAAATTTCAAAATAATAATTAGTTTAGTGGGGTAATTTGAAAAATAAAAAATTCAATGGTGTAATTAGTAAAATGTGCCAACTACAATGGGTATTTCATTAGTTTTGCCAGTTGAAAATTATATAATTAACCAAAACCACTTGGATCTATTAGGTTAGGTTATGGATTGGTTCAGTTTTGGATCCATATTATTAATTACAAATATGGGTTGTAACTAGTTTAATTAGTTTTGATCCATATTTTATAATATTGTTGGACCAGTGCTTCTGAAATATTTAATTTTTGACATATATGTGTAGATACAACACACTTGTGAATTCAGTATATATACTTTCACTATGGACATATATAAGACCCCAACTTTTTATAAATAAAATTGAATTTCCTCTAATTATTATTGTGAATAATAAGGTGTTAATTTGATATAATTATTTGGTTATGGGTGAAATGTGCAAATTTTGCAAAATAAGCAAGTGGTTATAAAATATTCATTGTTGTCGGGGAATATTCGTTTGGTCATGAAATATTATTACTGTCGGAGAATATTAAATGCAATGACAGTAGCAAATATTGTGGGCCCCATAACTGAAAAGTCATTTGGATGAAGAAAAACGACAAGAATGAGTTTTCTAAAAGTAATCAGTGTAGTTGTTATCGTTAACAATTGTTGGAAAACCCGTGGTTAAAATACTGATGTCTGGCGTGCATGCAGAAGGCACCACGTATTGCATAAAGATTTTTGAATTATTGATTCTTACGTAAGAAGGCACTACTCAATAATTGTTCAATATTTTATTTTATTGATTCAATAATTGCTACGTTGATATTTTATATTATTGTTGATTCAATAATTGTCACTGCACAGTATTTTCCATTATCAGATCAATAATTCATATTTTTGAATAATATTATTAGATAGCATTATTAGCAATGTCTAAGGAAGTTACGTTTCAGAAAAGGGTTTTGGTCACCTAATCATTGTACCGGAGAAATCCTTATCGAAAAGCCCACTCTTTCCTGGGAACGACCTGATTGTCATAATTGTGATTCTGTAATATTATTTATGAATAATTTATTATTAATTTATATGATAAGGAAATATTTATTTTATGTGGATATAAATGAAAGAATTAATGTTGAGGTGTTTTATCAGTATTTTGTCGGAATGGAGGTATTAAAAATCATCCATATGTGGATTTCATACATTTTTTGATTGGAATTTGAAAAAACTTTCTTCTACAAAGTTGTAAAGAAATAAATTTCCCATGAAATGGATATAAAATTCGTATTTTCTTGATAAAAGAGCTATTTATTATGAATTATTGAAGTTGCTAATTATTGTTTAAATTTAAAACATTTTGGAAAATTTCTAGAATGGGTGGGCCCCACTTTTGGTTGGTGATAAATGTGCTGAAATTTTATTTCACAAATGGTGGGCGTGAATAGTAGCAGGTAAAACCATCAGGTAACAAGTTAGTCTGCTTTGGCGTTTTAAGCATTTTCCTATAAATAGGGTGCTTAGTTAGAATTGGAAATCACACAAGAATCATAAGCTTTCTCTGTCTATATTATCGAGCGTATTTTGTGAGTGTTTAGATACTTTGTGAGTTGCTAATCAGTACAAGTTTCCTTCAACTTTATATCCGATATTTCAGAAAGAAGAACTGTTGTTTTGAGGTAAGGGATGTTATTTCTTCGTAAATGATGTTTTTCTTTCAATATCATTATGCCGAAATATTGGTATGAATTTTATTGTGAAAATTTTACATTTTCATATCGAGGTTACTATTCACGTGTACGACACTATTCACGTATACAGCACTATTCATGAATACGGTATTATTCATGAGTACTATTCACGAAGTATGATTTTTCTTGTGGAATTTCTACCTTTTTGTGTCATAATTACTATTCACGTATACGATACTATTCACATATACGACACTATTCATGAATACGACACTATTCACAGAAAAATGAAATTTTCTCTTCTTTGTCCAAGTTGTCTATTATGGTTACTATCTTTGATTGTATCCATGTTTTGATCTTCATTCCTGAATTTTACTCCAATATGGTTTATTATAGAGTATTTTTTTTTAACTTGGATTATCTAAAGTACGAATCCCTAATCTTTGTCCTTTTATCTCACTGGATTTGATTCTTTAAAATATTTTTCATCATCCTCAGTCCTAAATGATGATACAAATGAATATCTTTGGCTCGTAGTGCAAAGATGAATATTTGATTAAAGATGTATATTGATTGATGTTACAGGGATAAAATATTGATGATGGACTTTTAAATTCATAGATGATAGTAGATTTCATTCTCCACTTAAACTCTTCTAATGAATTGTTATTTCCGCTGTAAATATTGATCTAAAACTGGTTGTCCATTATATTTTATCTGATTTATTGAAGACTAACGATAACTTGTTCTATATTATCTTAGTCATAATATTCTTTATTGGGCTAGTTGAGCTCACCCTTTTCCTTTTTGTTCTATTTTTCTTCCTAGGAGACGAGAATATAGCGGGAACTAGCCGAGGTGTAGAGTGATGAGTATAGACACTTGTTTTAGCAGTCCTCACTATTTTGTAAAATAGTGTGATAATAATTGTAATGAGGACTCCTTTTGAGTTTGAACACTGTCTATTAGACAAAATTTTTATTTAAACTCACAGTATATGTGTTGTCGTATTTTGCACGACAATTGTAATACTGAAGTTGTAGTTATTTCTCTACCATGTATTTGGCAACTCAGAATGAGTGATGTATACCTGTTTTGGGGGCGTCACAGTTGGTATCAGAGCTTAGGGATATGGTCTCTGGCAGAGATCGGGAAATAGAACTAGGAGGGGAGAGACGAGTATATCCTTCGCTAGTGTGTCCTACCTAAGCTTATTTGTTGGTCGGTCATAATATAGGGGTATTATGTGGTATGTCAATTTCTTTAATTAACCCTTATTTTATGGCAGTATTTGAGAATGGCAGCTGAAAATGTTAACAATATAGTGAATGAGACCGTTGAGACACCACTAATCACCAACCAGGATAATGTGATGTCAGGCGAAGAAGAAATTAGAGATATCCATGTGGTGAGTGAAGAACTAATAGTTGCACCCGAGTTAGTTGCAGAGGTAGCAGCTGAGAGTGAGAAAGAAGAGGAACCTGAGGAGGATTTATTAGGAGAACTTTATGATCAAAATGTAGAATTGAAAAATTGTATTCATGAGTTAGAAGAGCAGGTTAAAGAACGGCAGGCGGTCATAGAGCAAAAGGATGCAACAATTCAAGCTTGTGTCACCCGATATGTGATGCTTGAATAGAAGCACTCTTTGGCATAGTATAAGATGATAAAGCTGGAATCTGAGAATTCAAATGTCAAGGATCAGCTGAAAGAAGAAACAACTGAACAAGTGAGAATGAAGGTTGCATGGGTAAAAGCCACACGACGCGTAGATATTGTGGAAAGAGAAGTCCGATCCAAAAAGGCTAAAATAGATGATATGTATTTCTCTTTTTGGATAGCAATTAGGAGAACCCAACATCGAGTTTTGAATTTCTCTGTACATTGCGGTCAACCCCAATTCGATATGGATCGAAGATTAATGATTCAGATCATGAAACAGGAGTATGACGAAGCAGTTGACAGTGGAATATGTCCTATAGCAAAAGTCAATTCTAGCGGTAATGATGACACCAAAGGTTGTCCCAGACAAGTCAAAATCGATGGTTCAAGTAAGAGCGCTTTTTGTAACTTCACAAAAAAGTGAGGAACCGAACGAGGTAATCATGGGTAAGTTAATCATAAACTCTTGCGAAGGTTATACCATATTAGATACCGGTTCAACCCATTCTTTTATCTCTCCTGTTTGTGCTCAACGTTTGAACTTGACTCCGGAGAAATTAAACTTTTGACTTATCTGTTGAGACTCCGTTAGGAGAAACTTTCATTACATCCACTGTTTATAAATCTTGCTTGATTCAAGTAGGGACCATCACATTACCTTTAGATCTTATTTCGTTGAAAATACTTGTATTTGATGTGATTTCAGGGATTGTGATTAACCACTCATCATGCTAAAATTGATTGTTTTTGTAAGGTTGTTAGTTTTCATATTCCTAACCAACCTGTTATGCGAATTCAATCAACCAAACCACTAAAGTCAATCACTGTCATATCAAGCCATAAAACCATTCATTTATTAAAAAATGGATGTCAAGCTTTCTTAGCCCATGTCACGGACTTGAACAAAAATACGTCATATTTGAATAATATTTCTGTTGTTAGTGAATTTCCTGACGTATTTCCTGAAGAACTTCCCGGTCTACCCCCAAAACGTGAAGTTGAATTCTTTATTGACCTTGAACCTGGTACAAAATGTGATGCCCCCAAAATAGGTATACATCACCCATCTTGAGTCGCCAAAAATATGGTACAAAATACAAATAAAAACTTAATTATACAACTGTCGTGTAAAATACGACAAAACATATGCTATGAGTTTTAATACAAATATTGCCATCCAGACAATATCCATACTCAATGGAGTCCTTATTACATTTATTATCACACTATTTTATAGAATAGTGAGGACTACTAAAACAACCATCTGGACCATCAATCCGTTCCCCGACTCGTCCTAGCTATATTCTCATTTCCTGAAGAGAACAGTGAAAGAAAGGGTGAGCTCAACTATCCTAGTAAGAAATATTATGACTAAGATAATGCAGAATAATTTATCGTTAGCCTTCAATAGTGTTAAACCGATAAAATATAACAAACATCAAGTTTAATCACAATGAACAAGCAATCCATTAGAAGAGTCAAGTAGAGAATAAAATCTACTATCTTCTATGATTTAAAAGGTTTTTCATCACTTTTATCGCTGAGACTCAGCTTAATAAATAAAGCACATCATCCCTGCACTACTACCAAGGATATTCATTAGTATCACGACCAAAAATTATACATGCACTACGGGCCAATGATATTCGTGTATTCATCAATGGTCACGATCATGCCAACAACTATCCATCAATGCACTACGGCCAGTGATGACTTTTACCACATCATTTGTAACATTACGGTCATGATTATATCGAATAATCCCTGGTCATAATCATACCAAGTCCATCTATGCACTACATGCCACAAATGACTTTCAACATATTATAAACATGAGGATGATGACAATGATATAAGAATTCAATAAAATAAGTTCAAGGATAAATTTTTAAAGATTTATAATTTAATTTAACCAGAAATCAATAACGTCCAAATTGTCAACATGATACTGTTTTGTGGAGTAAAATTCAAGAATGCTCAAAAGAATATTTCCATGAAAAGATACTGGATGAAGCGCAAATATCCAAGATATTCTACTAATTTCATGGGGTATAGAAGCCAAAACTTTAACCAACTGAGTATAATAAAATATATGAAACTGCAAATGAATTTTTGCCCGCCATGCAGTAATCCACGTAGACAGATCATTTCCATAATTTAATAAGGAATGAATACGAAGGATCATTCACCATGCATGCGGTAGTCCACATAGACAGGTTATTCCAATTGAATAATAAAGAATGGAACCAGGTCATGCGTAATTCGCACAAACAAGATATTCGAACAGAATAATAAAGAAAGGAACTGTGTCATCGTAATCCTTGCATGATAGGATATTCCAATGTAATAATAAAGAATCGGAACCGGTCATGCGTAATCCGCATGATGGGATATTCCAATAGAATAATAAAGAATGGAATAACAACAGAATTCACCGTGCATGCGATAGATCGCAGCATGTGTTATTCCAATGTAATAATAAAGAATGGAATAACAGATGAATTTCACCATGTATGCGATTTTGACATAGAGCGAGTTATTCCAACATAATAATAAAGAATGGAATAAAAACCCTTACGAGTATTGAAAGAAAATAACTCTCTTCATGAATACGAAGGAATAATACCCCTTACCTTAGAAAAAACTGGATACTGAAATAGTGAGGTAGCAGACTTCTCTTCTTCTTTCTCTCTATAATAATTGCTCTATAGCTTTTGTGAATTGGTGAGAAATGAAGGAAGAATGAGTTTCTATTTATAGGAAAATATAGTTTCAATAATTGCACATTTTGGGGCTCAAAATATTACAGTATAATACCTTCCTCTTTTTCTTCATTTTTAATTTAGTCCTGCAAGTATTATCAAACTTGCACCACCTCCCCTAATAGTAAATAATGTGAATCAATAGTAAATCATGTGAATCAATAGTTCTAGACATGTGAAAATGCGAATTACAGTATAGTACCTCCATCTATACCTCCATTTTAACTTAGTCATTCAAGTATTATCAATCTTGCACTAACACCCCTAATAGTACAAGAATGTGAATCAATAGTACACACATGTGAACACATAGTTATAAACATTGAAATAATAGCAATTAATTGCTCATTTATCCGGTTAATTACCCGATTGGTCAATATAACCTCCAGACATCCATTATTATCGAAATAGATGTCGATTTCCATTAACACTAATAATCCTAACACAATGGAAATATCAAATTCATCTTTAATCAACACGAACTTATTCATCATTAATATTATAACTCACAATATTTAACAACCAGGTCGTTCTAAGGAAAGAGGGGGCTTTCTGATAAGGATTTCTCCTTATTGGCGCACAATTAGGTGACCAAACCTCTCCTTGACAGAACTTCTAGACATTGTCAATATTGTAAATAATAATATGAATAACTTTGTCGTCTCAATTATTGATTTAATAATAATAAATATTATGCAGATGATACTGTTCCAATAATTGAATCAATAATATGAGAGATATGATGCAAAGCAATTATCAGTAGCAATAATTGAGTATAACTCGAGTGACTTCTCACGTAAGCATCAATAATCGATACTGGTGTCTTTCTATGCAACCACGCATATTATCGTACTTTTTACTACCGGTAGTTAAACAGTTTAACGGTAAAACTTTCGCCGTTATTTTTATAAAAAGATAATTCTGTCATTTTCTAACTATGACAATACTTCCGTTGTGGGGTCCACCAATGATTGTGCCATCATACGAATATTCTCTGTTAAAACGAATATTCCCCGACCAATCGAATATTATATACCCACTTGCTTACTTTGCAAAATTTGTAAATATTATTCACAACTATAACATTATATCAAATCCACACCATAATATTCAAAAATATAATTCGAGAAAATTATTCTTTATTCATAAAAGTTGGGGTCTTACAACCTCCCCTTCTTATAAAATTTAATCCTCGAAATTAGGGTGCGTACCTGGTATGACAAAGAGGTGAGTATACCTTGACTTCATCTCAGATTCTAACTCCCAGGTCATTTCCTCCACATCGTGGTATCTCCACAAAACTTTGACCTGAGGTATAACCTTGGAGCATATAATATGATCCTTCTTATCCAAGATTTTAACAGGTACCTCCTCATACGTTAAATCTTACGCTATCTCGTCCGGTTCTAATTCAATAATGTGGTTCGGGTCTTTCACATATTTACGTAACATAGATATGTGAAAAACGTTATGAACATGAGACATACTTGGCGGTAAGGCGAGTCTATAGGCCACAGTTCCTACTCGATCGAAGATTAAAAATGGGCCAATGAATCGAGGATTGAGCTTTCTTCTCTTTCCAAATCTCGTAACTCCTTTCCATGGAGCAACACGTAACAACACATGATCTCCAATATTGAATTCCACGTCCTTTCGATGAAGATCAACATAACTCTTTTGTCGATCTTGTGAGGTTTTTATACGTTGTCAGATCGTTTGAATCTTTTTCGTAGTCATACGTACCAAATCCGGTCCCAACAACGTTGCTTCACCCACCTCATCCCAGCATAGTGGAGAACGACACTTTTTTCCATACAACACCTCAAATGGAGCCATGCCAATACTTGCTTGATGACTGTTGTTGTAGGAAAACTCCACCAATGGTAAGAACTTGTCCCAACTTCCTTTGAAGTCAATGACACATAGTCTTAATAGATCTTCAAGAGTTTGAATAGTCCTCTCTGACTGCCCGTCCATTTGAGGATGATAAGCCGAACTAAATCGTAAATCTGTGCCCATAGTTTTTTGCAAACTAACCCAAAATCTTGAAGTAAATCTTGGGTTTCGATCAGAAACTATGGATACTGGCATACCATGCAATCTTACAATCTCGTTTATGTACATACTAGCAAGACGTTCAAGTGTATAAGTTTCTCGTATCGGTAAGAAATGAGTAGACTTGGTCAATCTATCAATAATGACCCAAATCGCATCTATGCCTTGAGAAACCTTAGGAAGACCGGTAACAAAATCCATGGTAATGTGCTCCCACTTCCATTCTGGAATTTTAAGTGGTTGAAATGGACCTTTTGGCACTTGATGCTCCGCTTTGACTCATTGATAAGTTAGACACCTTGAGATAAACCCCGCTATCTCTCTTTCATATTGCTCCACCAAAATGTATGTCGAAGATCATGATACATTTTGGTATTCCCATGATGGATTACAAATGGTGTGTTGTGTGCCTCCATCATGATTTTATACTTTAAGTTAGAATCGTTTGGAACACAAAGTCTAGAGTTGACTCGAAGTATTCCTTCTTCATCGATTCTTGCTTCCAAAATAGCACCTTCTTGCACTTTCTTCCTCATATGCGTCAGCTCCAGGTCTGTAGCTTGAGAAGCTTTAACTTTATCGATTAAAGTCGTTTCTACTCGTATATTCACCACCATCATATGGTTTCCTGGAGTCTTTAACTTTATCTCCATCCTTTGTAAGTCATATAAAATGGGCCTTTGCGTTGACAATATTGCACTCGTTCCCGTATATGATCTTCTACTCAATGCGTCAGCTACTACGTCCGCTTTTCCAGGATGGTATTGGATGATATGATCATAATCTTTCAACAACTCAAGTGTCGAAGTCAGGATTTTTAATTGTCCCTTTCTGTTACGTGTTCTTTGGTGTTCTCATTTTAGGTGAGATTTGTTTGAAAAAATAAGTGAAAAAGGTCCGACATGTATAATGTCGATGATGGACTGTTAAGAGTCGCCAGTTGGTTTTTTAAATGGTTGTACACAACTGAGAAAAAATTTGCACATTGACCCAGTGATGTGACACTGCTAAACGGGTCAGTGAAACTGAGATTCATTAGGGTCCGGGGACTTGATTATGCGGAGGGAAGGTGTTAGGCACCCTCCGACACCCGTGTTACTTCGGTGACCGCCTCTTTTCAAATTATCTGAATGTGTGTGTGTGTGCTGTTATTTGGATGTTGTGCGAGGCCTCGTTCGCACCTATATACACAGGGTTTGAATTTATGTAAAAATTCAGTTTTTAGCAAGATATAGCAATGATGTTTTATAAAAAAGGTTTTTCAAACCCTGATCCTCAATAGTAATTGAGACCTTTTACACTTCCATTTTATTAAGTGTTCGACTGGATTAATTTTATTTTCGAGATGCGAATCATCTGTAAGAAAATAATGTACAAAAATAATGCCAATTTCCTCGTGGGTATGAAAACCATCTGAGGAAATTCAGACACCGCAGAATAATTTACAAGCTTCTTACAGCTGAAAATGTCCATCACGGGAATCGAATCTAGATCCAATAGGCTGAATCTGTGATCACATGATTCCTAGACGCACATGATACCACAATTTGTATGAAAGCGATGGCGGTATATATATAAAATTTGTAAATATATATATACAGACATGATCACCAACCACGAAGCACCTCCATGGGGATCAAAAATGTAAATAAAGCTGTAAAAAGCTATCAACCACCACGGAGGAAACTCCAGGCGGGACAAAATGTAAATAAAGCTATAGAAAGCAATCAACTGCCACGAAGTGAACTCCAGGCAGGACAAAACGTAAAGAAAGCTGTAAAAGCGATCAACCACCATAAAGTAAACTCCAGGTGGGATATATATATATATATATATATATATATATATATATATATATATATATACAATAATAATAAAAGCGATAAAAGTACCAAATGTAAAATCCAGGCTCATCGAACAGAGTTCGACAATAGTTCATATATATAAGTATATATATATAAAAGCGAGTAAACGCATCGGATGTAAAATCCAGGCTCATCGAACAGAGTTCGACACACAGTTCATATATAAGTATATACATATATATAAGCGAGTAAATGCACCGGATGTAAAATCCAGGCTCATCGAACAGAGTCCGACACACAGTTCATATATATATATATATATATATATATATATATATATAAGCGAGTAAACGCACCGGATGTAAAATCCAGGCTCATCGAATAGAGTCCGACACACAGTTAATATATATATATAATATGTATATACAAACTGAAATAAAACCACGGACCGAAGTCCGGGAAAACATACGCAACACGACTCTCAACGTGAAGAAGGGTGTGTGCAAAGATGAAGAGAAAGGCTTTAAAGTGTGTGAGAAGGCTTATAGTGGGCTGCCAAAGAAGGCTTTTATATCTTTAAAGTGGATGAAACTCGGCTCCCACCGGTACAAAAGTAGCTATATGTGAGCTCACAAGTGTTTAAAATGGGAAAGCACTCAGTATATTGCAAGTACGGAGCAAATTTGACAGGGCTTCCTCGCTCTTTCTCTTCTTAAAATGGCCACCTCAAGCCCTCTATTTGTAGAGGGGGAGCCAGTGTACCGAGATGTCCGGGTTTCCACAGGTTTCTGGGTCGGGTTTGTCTTGTAAATGCGTGCGTAGGCACTGCAATGTCCGCTCGAACTTTCAGAATTGTAATCCGGGCATCCAACTGAGGTATATAGGACCTATTTCGGACCGCCGTTGTTGAGAGTTGTACAATGGCATGGGATTAGAGGTTGTACGAAGTCATGAAGATGGGACGATGCCCTCCGGTCTTCAAGCTTCAAATTCTATCCGTTACCCTGCACAATAGTCACTCGGGATTGGTTTTCCTTGATTCTTATGGGACATCGCTATGTAGAAATGTATGTATGAGATGTTGAGACGACGTGATGTGGCCTTAGAGTGGCGAGATGATGCCTTGGCCCTTACCGAGTTATCATAGGGTTTAATTGATAGCGCGACGCGTTGCTCAGGGTTATTGCTGAGATTGGACTGCTGCAAGTGTTGAAGGTCCTCAGTATCATCTCTGAGGTATGCCTATCCTCCCGGTGTTATCTCCGGGTTGGTACTGGGTATCTCGTTGTGAGCGTCGAGATTGAAGCTGGTTGCATTTGAAACAAGCATTTTCGGGGTTATCACCGGAACTGCATTCCTTGGGCTGATCACCAAGGTTGGTAGCTATTCCCATGATTGGGACTAAGACTGGATACCTCGGGGTTATCTCCGAGATTAATTGGTCTTCTCCAGTGTGTGTTCCGGTATTGGATCTGCATGCCTCAGGGTTATCTCTGAGGTTGGAATTGTTACTCACAGTGTGTGTCCTGGGGTTGATGCTGAACTTCCGGTAGTATCTAGAATGGATATAAACTGTCTTCCAGGGTTCCCTCTTGAAAGACGAATCTGTCCTCCTGCATTATTAGTGACATGTGTGCAGAAAATTTTGAGTGTCTATAGATGCCCCTCTTTATCATACTCATGAAACGCAATGCATGGGTAGGATAAAGAATCCTAGACACTTGAAATGCCATAAGACAAACATGATACTATATGTAGCAACATGATGCAAATGTATGATGCACGTGTGCGGGGTTGTTGCCCAACACGCTGGGGATGTTTGCTGAATCCTTGTAATGTTCACTGAGGATTGACAAATATGACCTGATCGGATGTGTGATCCGAATCTGTTAGGATGTTGATGTTGGAGTTATCACCAAAGTCTTGGAGCCTTGATACAAACTTAATTCCGAAGAGGTACATCTTATGTGTAAGAGATCTGTGGGGATGAAGCTTTGTCTGTTTGAGGATGTGTATAACATATTCCATCATTGATCCTCCTTGATGATGTTGACCTTTCCTAGTTTGTATCGCCAGGATATGTTAAGATTCTGTTGGATTTACTGCCAACAACAGATGATGTCAGGATTGCCTGACCTTCGTTGATTTGTACTTCACCGACGTGTGAATTAACGGATGAAAACCCTTTGGGATAGATTGTCAAGGCTGCTTGACCTTCGCTGACGTGTGAATCAATGGCTGATACTCTGTGGGTAGATTGTCAAGGTTGCTTGACCTTCGCTGACGTGTGAATTAACAGAACACTGCGTTGTGACCCCCGTCGGGGATCCATTGAGGACTCATGAATACCAACGAACGTAATCATCAAACAGTTTTCGATGCCTCGATGGGTTTACTTGCCATCGGCTGAAATAACATCAAGGTTACTTGACCTTCATTGAGGTGTGTGTCAACGGATGTGCATGCGTTGTAACCCCCGCTGTGGTTCCATGTTGTAACCCTCGTTGGGGATCCACGTTGTAACCCCCGTCGGGGATCTACATTGTAACCCCCATCGGGGATCTACGTTGTAACCCCAGTCGGGGATCTACGTTGTAACCCCCGTCGGGGATCCACGTTGATCGTTAGGGTAATGTGAATTAGCGGCATTGGACCTGTACAAGGTATTGTCAGATGTGATTTGTAATAAACGAGATCACTAGCATGGTATACCTTGTGTTCGGGCGACTACCAATGAGTGATGTACAGACTCAAAGTTCCATATGAGAAGACCAGGATTGTAGGCTATTTTGCTCAATCGCGTAGCATTTTTATTCCCAATTTACCTTTTCAGTCTGCAAGAACTCCTTTGCAACTCGAACTAAACTAAGCCGGAGGGGTGGGGCCCATATAGGGGTGCCGCAGTACACTGCTTTCATTTTCTTGAGATGGACTCGCGACCCAACCGTGGATATTAATATCCTGCAGGTTGGTCTCACAAGTCACTTTCAACTTGTCTTGCAAAGAAAAATCTGGAGCTCTCCTTCAGATCTGCTGAGTTCATACGATTTTCTGCAAATTCTGTCACCGTACAAGTGTTCTGCACTATCCTGGTAACGTATGCATGTATTTTTTCCAATTTTTATCCGTTGGAAAATGAATTATCGCATGAAATGCATCTAACACATAGTAGTGATTATGTATGCTCAAATGACTTGATAAAAAATATTCAACATAGTAAATGTTAGTATTAAACCATGCTGAACATAATGATGTGAAAAAATTTGACTTTTGAGACAGTCAAATTGGCACATTTTTCTGCTATTTTTTGTCCTATTTGAGGTCCAATGAGCAAAAGGTAAAAAGGCAAAGTACTCCTGATATTGAGGTTAACCTTATGCATTGATGATTTTGATTTTTAATGCATATATTATGTATATGACTTTGGGGCATATGTGTTACTGAATGTCAACCTAGTCATGCCTATGTGCATGTGGATAGTCCTATTTATAAAGGGGACTATGGCAAAATTTTTCAAAATGTGGGCATTTAATTAGTCATGCATTTTAACTTTATTGTAGATGTATATTAAAGTAATGCATGCATGCATGTAGTCATAAAATGCATTTTGAAAAGCTCCAGGTAAGGAAATACCACACCCTTTCTGAGGTGATTTGGAGACTTGTTGTCCAGATACTATGGATCCGGATCAGCCGAGTAGTTCCCGTAGGACCACTTCTAGTGTACGGTTGACGGCTTCTGAAGTACCTCGACCCCGTTCTGTTTGACAACCTCATCGATTGGTGGAGGCAGTGATACGTCCAGTTCGGGCTGATGTCCTGGACGTTGAGGACGAGGATGAGGACATTCTGATTAAGGACCCCTCTCCTGCTGCATAGGTTCCCCGTAGGGAGCTCCCTTGTATTCAGGTGGCAAACCCAGAGCTTCTGGGTGACTTGAGCAGACATCCCTCGATGTATTTGCATGCTAACGAGGTATGACGTTAAATCTTGATCTTCCTTCTTTCCTATTGACGAGGAGTAAAGGATTCTGATGTTGATCTGTATTTCATGCAGGTTTCAGGCTTTACCCAACCTCGAGGGAATTGGTTTAGCATACACTCTAGTGCATGATTGGGGATTTGGGGCATTCTTCTCTATCCTTCCCCGTCGTTATCCCTGGGTTTACCTCAGGGCATTGTCTGAGCGATGGTTTCATCAGACTCAGTCACTCCATTTGTTGGACTGTGAGGTGATGATGACGCCGAAGGATTGGCGGTTTATCACAGGTATGGAGTTTGGAGGGGAGCCAGTGCCTTGCAAGGCGAATATTACCCCACCGCGTCGGTCGATCCTTGTTAGGAGTTCCCCATGGGCGCGCTCAAGGCGGGGATCGTCTGCGGTGTCCTTTGAGCATAGATGCTATGAGCGGGATTTTGAGTGAGCCCATGCCTGATGATGTCAGAGTCAGGGATTGCATTCTTCGGCGATTGTTCCTGATGATCATTAGGGGCTGCTTCATAGCAGATAACTCTTCCACGGTGTCATTCGCTTTGATCAGCGCCACTCGTCATGTGGACCGTATTGGAGAGTATGATTGGGGTTCCTGTACCTTTACCTATTTCCTCTGGGGAATGCGTATGCGCTCACAGGGTTTGATTGAGGCTTGGCTAGGATTCCACCCATTTCTACTGGTGAGTATTTCTCTTATCATTTCCCATTTATAGGTTAAGAGTGTTTACTGACTGCAGATGTTTTGCCATTGTGTTGGCAGTTTTGGACCTACGAGAGGCTCCCATGCTTGCGTCCCGTAAGTGTGTTAGGTTTAGATACCTATCCACTAGGACGACGATGGCATCATTCCATTTTGGCAGAGGTCCCTGTAGCTGAGGGTTTCACTCATTGCCGCCTGCAGCTGGAGTTGTTGACAACTGATATCAACACATGGATTCCCTATTCTGGGGAACATTTGGCCATCGTTTTTGAGGATGGGTACCCGACTGGCGCCGAGTATGTGATCTCCACCCGGAGAGTTCCTCTCTTTACAGATGGAGGATGGGAGCTCTACTTAGGAGAGCGTGCTATTAGGAGCACCACAGGGGAGATTCGCATGCTGATCTTGCCTCCTGTCAGGCATCATTGGCCTGTATCACAAACACCTGTCACTGATATCCCATTGTTGGGGGTTGACGGCTTTGCATTATCAAAGGGTCCTTGCACTCAGGAGATATTCCAGCGTTGGTGGTTCCCTCGTACTATTGGAGCCCAGTCCCGCACTACTCAGTTCACGGGGGATATGGTTCCAGGATCCGTGATGATGACAGATTGGCTAGCTTGTGTCCAAGATCTGACTCATGTGGCACAAATTGATAGTTTGACCCGGCGACTAGACCAGGCACATTTATTTATCCGGCATTTGGGCAGAGATCCGGCAGAGGCAGATTCATTTGATCCTTCCAGCTCAGGCGCTGGCCCCTTAGACGAACCATTCGGTTTTGCCGGTGTAGATCCTCCTTTGTATAGGCCTGACATCCCTGTTGATAGAGATCCAGTGACTCAGGAGGAGTTACATCAGGTGGACAGGATTGATGATGTAGACATTGACACCATTGTCTTCTTCTGATGTGTATTCTCGTTATATCTTTTGATAGGCCTCATTAGCTATTGGGTGGTCAGGTGCCCCATTCTCGCTATATTTTTTGATAGGCCTCTGTTAGTAGTAGGGCGTCTGTGCCCCATTTCCCTGTATTTGTAGCTGTATAGAGATGGTGTATTAGATGTTGATATACTTAGAAATGTATGCACAGTTTTTTCATTCCCTATATAATATTGCCATCTATTATCTGCAATGCATGTATCATGTTATGCATATGTATGCATGTCCAGAGATATTCAGCATTGACCTCTGGATGGTCTAATGACACGGCCCGTACAGATGTCTTCTTCGATAGTTAGCCGTATTGATCATACCCCACCATCATTGGTGGCATCGGGTATGCGATCGTGGTATGATAGCATGTCACCACCAGACAGGGTGACCGTAGATCATTTGTTGCAGCATACTATGACCCTGTTGATGTTTCAGGTTCCCACATGATTTGTGGATGGCATTCTAGAGCACTGGGTATCGGAGAGGCAGGTTTTCCGATTCGGGACCCAGGAGTTGACTCTCACTTTGGAGGAGTATGCACGATTAACGATGCTACCACTAGACAGACCTTGCGTACATATGGCTTTGGGGGACATGATTCGACGGTTCATGACCCTCACTGGGTTGAGGCGTAGAGTGGTGCAGGATGAGCTTACATCGAGCCACGTTATATCCCAGCGCTTTCTGTTTCATAGATTTGGCTCTGAGGATAGTTATACACGACATTCCAGGGATTTCACCGTACCGGAGGATCATTGGCGTCTAGCCAGAGTGGATGTACTGATATTGTGTGTGCTGTTGTATGTCTATATGCTACGGTACATGGATGAGATAGACATTGGAGTCATGATGGCAGTGAGAGCTCTCAGGGAGGGTCATACCATCATTCCCATGATTATAGCAGAGACTTTGAGGTCAACTATATACTGATGCGCTTATCCGACAGTAGTGTTCACGGACAGCTCGGTCAAGCTATACGTGTGGTTTATGTCACACTTGAGACCGATTGACACTTTTAGATGGCTGTAGACACTCGAAATTTTCTGTACTACTGTCACTAACATTGCAGGAGGACAGATTCGCCTTTTAAGAAAGAACCCTGAAAGACAATCCAAATCCATACCGGATACTACCGGAAGTTTAACATCAACCCCGGATCACATTCTGGGAGTAACAATTCCAACCTCGGATGTAACCTCGAGGCATGCGATATCAATCTGGAACACACCGGAGAAGGCAGATTAATCTCGGAGATAACCCCGAGGTATCCGGTCTCGGTCCCAACCATAGGAATAACCACCAACCTTGGTGATAACCCCGAAGGAATGCGATTTTCTGCGATAACCCGAAAATGCTTGTTTCAAATCGACCGACTTCAATCTCGGCGCTCACTACGAGATGTGCATTTGTACCAACCCGTGATAACATCGGAAGAAGCAGGCACACCTCAAAGGTGACAATGAGGACCTTCAACAATTGTAGCGGCCCAATCTCGGTGAAGTTTGAGCAACGTCTACTTTTATCATTGAATCCGGCGATAACACCGGCGAGGGGCAACATCGTCATCTTGTCAACACGATGCCACGTCACGTCGTCTTAAACATCTCTACGCAACAATGTCCCACAAGACTAAACCAATCCCGAGTGACTATTGTGTGGGGTAATGGATGAAAGTTGAAGCTTGAAGACCGGAGGGCATCGTCCCATCTTCAATGACTTCGTACAAACTCTAATCCCATGCCATCGTACGACTCTCGACAACGGTGGTCCAAAATAGGTCATGTATACCTCAAACGGATGACTGGATTGCACTTTCGAAAGTTTGAGTGGACATTACGATTGCTGAGAGTGCACGTGCTTGAGATGACCCGACCAAAAAACCGGGGCCCACCTAGGTTGCCTCTGGTACACTACTGCGGCTCGACCACAGTACACACTAAACTAAATTGCTTATAAATAGAGGGCTTGGGCTGTCCATTTTCCAAGAGAAAAAGGCGAGGAAGCCCTGCCCAATTTGCTCTCTGCACTCACCACATGCGATGTACTTTCCCTTTTAAACACACAGTGAGCTCATATATAGCCCTTTTGTACCTACAAAAAAGTCGGTGTTTACCTACTCTAAAGATATAGAAGTCTTCTTTGGCGGTCAATTTGTAAGCCTTCTCACACACTTTAGAGTCTTTCTCTTCATCTCTGCACACCCTTCTACACGCGTTGAGAGTCGTGTTGCTTGCTTTTGCCCTGGACTTGATCCGTGGTTTCATTTCGATTATATATATATATATATATATATATATATATATATATATATATATATATATTATACTAACATCATCGAGTTATGCCTCGATTGAGCCTGAACTTGATGCAGGAGAGTTTATTTGCTTTAATATATATATATATATATATATATATATACATAATATATATTAGCGTATGTGTAACTTTGTTCGATGAGCCTAAACTTGATGCAGGGCATTTATTTGCTTTATATATATATATATATATATATATATATATATATATATATATATTTATATATATTATATATTAATGTATGTCGACTTTGTTCGATGAACCTAGACTTTTATGCAGTGCGTTTCTTTGCTTTAATATATATATATATATTATATATATATTATTACGTATATATACTATATGAGCATTTTACATCCTATATGCGTTATATATATTATATATATATATATATATATATATATATATATATATATATACGTGGTCGAACTACATTCGATGAGCACAGATTTTACATCCGGTGTGCGTTTATTGCTTATATATATATATATATATATATATATATATATATATATATATATATATATATATGGTTATATATATATATTTCTTTTCCGTTTACGTCTGCAGAGTTTACTTAAGTGGCGGCGTTGATACTTTTATACAACTTTATTTACATTTTGTCCCTTTGGAGTTTCCTTCATGGCGGTTGACCATATTCTGACTTTATTTACGTTTTGTCCCACAGAGTTTCCTCCGTGGCGGTTGATAACTTTTACTGACTTTATTTATATTTCTGATCCCCATGGAGGTGCTTACGTGGTTGGTGATCATGTACGTATATATATATTTACAACTTTTATATATATACACTTCTTTGCTTTCATATAAATTGCGATTATTACGCGCTAGGAATCATGTGATCACAGATTCATCCCATTGAATCTAGATTCGGTTCCGTGATGGACATTTTCAAATTATGGCGACTTGTAAATTATTTTATGCGATGTCTGAATTTCCTCGGATGGTTTCCATACCCACGAGGAAGTCGGCATTATTTTGTACATTATTTTCGTGCGGATGCCTCGCATCATCAAATAAAATCAATCAATAGAACACTTAATAAAATGGGAGTGTAAAAGGTCTCAATTACTATTGAGCATCAGGGTTTGAAAAACCTTTTTTATAAAACATCATTGCTATACCTTGCTAAAAACTGAATTTTTACATAAATTCAAACCACATGTATATAGGTTGAGCGAGGCCTCGCTACTTCCAAATAACGACACATTGACCCACACACACACACATTCAAATAATAGTTTCTTGAAAAGAGGCGGTCACCGTGGTAACACGGATGTCGGGGGGTGCCTAACACCTTCCCCCCGCATAACCAAGTCCCCGGACCCTAATGAATCTCAGTTTCACCGACCCGTTTACCAGTGTCACATCATTGGGTCAACGTGCAAACCTTTTCTCAATTGTGTTAGTACAACCATTTAAAAAAAGCAACTGGTGACTCTTAACAGTCCATCGTCGACATTATACATGTCAGACCTTTTTCACTTATTTTTTTAAACAAATCTCACCTAAAATGAGAACACCAAAGAACAAGTAACGAAAAGGGATAAAAATCCCGACGTCGACAGGTGGCGACTCTGCTGGGGACTCCAGTAAGAGGACTTAAGCCGATATTTCAATCTTTTCGAAACTGTTATCTGCTTGTGTGTGGATGTTGCATTTACATTTGATGAATGTGTACGAATGCATTTCCTTATTGCACTTAGTGCTTCGCACCATAACTGCTTGTGATATTAGTGCTTCGCACCATATCTACTTGTGATATTAGTGCTTCGCACATGACATCATTTTTCATACAGTGAAACGCGATGTTTGTGAATGTATGTTGTGTGGTCCTTCCATCAGGAGGCTATCCCGTCGGTGTTTGATTACTGGACTCGTGAGAAGACTAATTCTCAGAGAGGCTCGGAAAACACCACCAAATTCGCTCCAGTTGAAAGACCGGATTAACTTCCCGTCAAGTAGATTGCGATGATTTGGGAACCTTCATGCCAAAAAGCCGCGAGAGTAACCTAAGATAGGTCAGCCTCTGATAAACCCAAAACAGAGGAAAGTCTCTTCATGCTCTCATTTTAATTACTTGGGAACACAATTACTTGTAATTACATTCCATATCTATCTCCATGTAATGAGAAATATGAAGAAATGTGTACACATACATATTAACATACTACAAAATAGCTGACATCCGTTTTGCAGGATAAAATTCCTAAAATGGACACATAACATAGCATGTTATTATATACATTCCCTAAAGACTAAACTATGCAAGTCTTTCGTAGGGAATCAATCAGACCTACTACCCGTTCAAAGTCTAAAAAGGCAACAAGCCTACAGTCAATCATGTCATCATCCGACCAGACTAAACTTAATCCAGTTTCTCACAAAGAATTCGATGGATTAAGCAAACAAATTACAGATTTGGTTGTTCTACTCAAAGAATTACACCAGTCTACATAGGGTCAGAAAATACACGTACATGCTGAATCCTCCACACAAGGAGGAACCCGGTCATTACAATACGAAATCTGCAGATTGGATCGACCAACAAAACTCATGATCTTGCCCATCCCACAGAGATCCGGACACTGGTGACATCAAAAGAAAGTCCTCCAAATGGAAGAGACCCTTTGCGTTATCAAAGGAATTAGAACACACGGAAGTGTTTCATATGCTGATCTGTGTATTTTTCCTAGTGTTCATTATCCAGAAAAATTTAAAACTCTTGACTTTGAAAAATATGACGGGTTAGGAGATCCTTACACACATTTAAAGGTGTTTATTGGAGAACTTGGATCTTATGCAGAGGACGAAAAGCTCAGAATGTAATTATTCCAAAAGAGTCTAACTAGAGAAGCCCGTTTGTGGTACACAAGATTAGACAACTCCAAAATCCACAGCTGGGAAGAGCTAGCACATGCTTTCCTCACTCAATCTGACTTTCAAACTCGGATGGCTCTGATCGGTATCAAATTACCAAGATCAAGAAAGCAGTCTAACGAGTCTTTCGGAGTAGTATGCTCGGAGGTGGAGATGCTTTGGTACCCAAGTTAGTCCTTCCATGACGAGAATCGAAATGGTCATGACTTTCATAGACATACAAGAAGCTCCCTTCTATGAGAGAGTTTTAACCGGCATCGACAAACCATTTTTTGAAATGGTCAAACATGGGGAGATGGCTGAGATGGGATTGAAGTCCGGAAAGATTCAAGACCTAGCTGCACTCAAAGCTGTTGCTGATCACATCCAATCTGGAAATTATGGGAACAACCCCCGGAAGGTCCATAAAAGAAAGAAGAATATGTTTCCACGATCTACTGGGGTCAAAAAGGCAATCGAACATGCCTATTCAAAGGAGAAACTACACTCCCTTTCGGCAACGATCTCTACAAACCCTCCAATACCAAAAGGTAGAGAAGTCAAATGCCCTTGAGCGTTTACACCCTTAGGGGATACCCTCGAGAACATTTTAAATCTTCTGACAACACATAAGAAAATTACACATCTTCTTCCACCAGCCAGTCCTAATGGGCGGGGTTTCAATGCTGCTCGGAAGTGTGCTTATCATGCCGGGGCACCTGGACATGATACTCAGGATTGTTGGGCCTTGAAACATAAGATCCAGGACTTGATAGACAACGGAGAGATCTTGGTCACCAAACCAGATCAGCCTCATGTTCAAGACAACCCTCTTCCTCAACACAAAGAAGAAGAGGTCAACATGATTAATTGGAGCAATGGACAGAGTTCAAATTTTAGCTGTGAATCTTCCTAGACCCTCAAAGACGGTGATGACAAATGGTACTATGCCAAGTTCCAGTTCACAATGGAACGAAAGATGAAAGCTCTTTGCAAGCAAATTGAGCAATTAGGCGGGCGGTGACTTATCGACATCAAATGACTCGTCGGTTAATCGGCCGAGAGCATGCCGATCTCCTATCTATTATCATGAATATTCCTCGTCACTTTCGAAAAAATGAAATCTTTGAAGACAAAGTGACAAAGAGAGCAAATGCAAAGCCCGTCGAGTTTACGCCAACAAAAGGGAATTCACCTATCCGGCCAACCTATGGAGGAAATCCTTCATATGTTAATCAATGAAGGAAGGATCGGTTCCCTTCTACCTCCAATCAACCCCGTTCGAGGACGGTACAACTCGATGGAGTGTGTCAATATCATTCCCGATCTGGTGGTCACAAGACAAAGAATCTTGGGCACTCATACCTTATATCAAAATCTAATTGGCGGTGGTGTCTTGCGCTTAGCGGAACAACGAAAATTGTGTTACGTGCAAAGTGAAGATCGACCCCTACTAAGTGGAAGAGTGTGGTAGCGGTCATATCCAATGAAGCGATGGGATTAGCAAATCACTCATGATGCCAATAATTTAACTCAAGGAATCAACCACCCTTTGGAAGTGGCCGCTCCCGGGCAAATCAATTTACCGTGCAGAGAAAAATATCCTATTGTTAGCTTCCGCACAGTTCTGTGGAATTATGGAGAAGGTGAAGGAGCCACCTCACATACAAGCGCTACGATGTCGAAGGAAAATCCACTTGTATCTTCCCCACCGGTGATGGAGCCTACCATCAAATCAAAGGGAAAATACCCATGGAAAGAAGATTGAAAAATTCCTCTCATGTGTGGGTCATAATGAAGCTACGGTGGTTTTAAGCATGAAAGAAGCTCCACAACAAATATCAATTTTGGACTTGGTCCTAACTTCCGAGAATCACTGGAAGGTCTTGTTAAAGGTTTTAGAAGAAGCCTATCTCCCGACATCAGTGGATACGGAAAAGTTTCAACATCTGGTTGATCACATTTTCAACAACAATGTGATATCCTTCATTGATGATGACATACTGCTTGAAGGGATAGGTCATTACTGGCCGTTGCACATTGCGGTCTTGTCCTCCGGATATATGGTAGCTGGAGTCTTAATAGATGAGGTTCCTCTCTGAATATCTGCCCATACGCTACTTTGGTAAAGATGAATATCAATCTCAACCGAATTCGGAGTAGCCATACTATCATCAAAGCTTTTGATGGAGCCCGTGAAATTTATTCGAGTAATTGAGTACACCAATCGAAATTGGTCCTCACACATTCTGTATCTTTCCATGTGCTCAAGATAGATTTGGGATACAACTTTGCTCTTGGGACGACCATGGATTCACATGGTTGAGGCGATCCCTCCACCCTTCATCAACAATTGAAATACATTATCAACAATAGCTTTGTCACGGTCGGCGGCCCGAACGAGTGTCCTCAACACGGGGACATGCCGTTCATCAATGCCAATGCAGACGTTGAACCAATCAATTTTCATGATTTGGAAATAAGCAACACCCAATACCATGCTATTGGAGCGCCATTGCCCGAACCCAAGATTTCTGCCGAAGTAATGTCGGCTACTCAAGAAATGATGTCGTTGGGTCATAAACTGGGACAAGGGTTGGGTAAAGATTTCCAGGGTATCAAATACCTAATTCGATTAACCAAGCAAATCGCAATAGCTGGGCTAGGCTATTCTGCCAGTTCTAGTCATAAGAATCCTCATAAGCATCATCAGATTCCTTCAGCTTCAACCATGCGGCGTTTATCTTTGCCTTCGAGCTCTGAGTCCGCACAACCTCCCGTAAAGGTGCCAACCCGATGTAATGGCTATGTTATGTCCCAATAGCGATGCAGGTGAAGGAGAAAGAAGTCTTTGTTCCAAATCCCGCAGTGGAAGAAGAGGAACGAAGAATCAAGCAAGACGTCATACGGATGATGTCCGGTATACGCATCATCGTTCATGATGAACATACCAACAGATACACCCCAGACGATGATTGCCCAGACGTAATGGCCATCATTCGGGACATGGAGGATGATGACAATCCCTCCATCACTGCGGTCCACCGAGACTTTGCTCTTGCCAATTGGAACATCATTCCTTGCATTGGTCGTCAAGGGTAAAGCGGGCAGAAACTCTTCTACGCCTATATATATATAATAATACTTACTTTTACATGCAGTATTAGCAGTTTATTTTGCCAATACATGCTAACACTGTGTATGATCAACACATTTCATATATACTAAGTGAAAGCATATTTTGTTTGAGGACTACGAATTTAGATGTGCACATGCTTAGCGTCTGATTGCCTCTTCTCCACAAGGATTGTACCTTTGATGTAGAGATGAATTCGGCCTTGATGGATATCTGGGATGACATTGAGGTGCCTCGAGAGAAATTCAAGAATGGGTCAAAGACAAACCTAAACCCAACCTTGATCAAACCACTTCTTTCAATCTCGGAACCTTAAAAAGCCCTAAGTTAATCCAGTTGGTTCGGACCTTACCCCCAACCAACGGAATGACATGGTTACGCTATTAACCCAATTCCGGGATGTGTTTGCATGGTCTCATGAAGACATGGTGGGTTTGTCCAATGACATTGTCCTTCATCGCCTTCCCATTAAAGAGGATTTAAGCCCGGTCAAGCAAAAGCTCGGTGATTGAAACACGAGTGGAGTTTAAAGGTGAAAAAAGAAATTGTGAAACAATTTCAAGTAGCATCATCATGGTGTCTACATATCACGAGTGGATATCCAACATCGTGCCCGTACCTAAACACGGGAGGGAAGGTGCGAGTTTGCGTGGATTCTGGGACTTGAACAAAGCTTGCTTAAAAGATAACTTTCCGTGCCATTTATCCACATTCTCATTGACAATCTTTACTTGATACGACATGTACTCCTTTCTTTGATTGCTTTCGGGATATCATCGGATCATGGTTCTTTGAGGAAGATCATGTGAAAACTACTTTCATCACACCTTGGGGAACCTTTTGCTATAGGCGGTTGTCATTCGGCCTCATCAATGCTGGAGCCCACCTATCAATGAGCTATGATGGCTCTTTTCCATGACTTAATGCATAAAGAGATCGAGATCTCGTGGATGACATCATTGTCAAGTCCCAAAGGAGGATGACCATATATAGACCATCTCGAAAAGTTGTTCAGCAGTTAAATAAAGTACAACTTGAAGTTGAATCCATTAAAGTGCCTTTGGTGTTAAATCGAGACAAGTTGCTAGGATTTCTAGTCGACCACAAAGGGATAAATTTGGATCACCCAAAAATCCAAGCCATCAACGAAATGCCCATTCCTCGAGACGAGAGAAGAAAAT
This sequence comes from Panax ginseng, assembly GCA_020205605.1. Classification (NCBI taxonomy): domain Eukaryota; kingdom Viridiplantae; phylum Streptophyta; class Magnoliopsida; order Apiales; family Araliaceae; genus Panax; species Panax ginseng. The sequence goes on along the minus strand of CM035145.1, from coordinate 46,316,444 downwards.
ACGAGGATTTTTGGGAAGAATCAACTTCATTAGCAGGTTTATCTCCCAACTCACAGCAACTTGTGAGCCAATCTTCAAGCTATTAAGGAAGAACTCCTCCATGAAATGGAATGATGAGTGTCAAAAGGCCTTCCTCATAATCAAGAAATAGCTAGTCAAAGCTCCCGTCTTGGTACCACCCAGGGATGATGTTCCCCTGTTTATGTACATGTCCATAAGTGACAATGCCATGGAATTTGCATCTTTGAGACGAAGGATGATAGAGGCCAAGAATGAGCAATCTATTACCTCAGCAAAAGGTTCAGTAGCAGTGAACACAAGTTCACTCTAATCGAAAAGACGTGTTGTGCTTTAGCATGGGCTTCCATGAGGTTACATCATTACCTCCATGGTCACACAACCCATCTCATATCCGCGTGGATCCTCTCAAATCGTGTTCAACAAACCTATGTTAAATTCTTTGGTTTGTCGGATGGCGATTGATCCTACAACAATTTGACATCGTATATGTGACTCAAAAAAGTCCATCAAAGGTCAAGGAATCGCGGATCAATGGCGTATAGCACCTTCGAGGATTTCAAACCCTTGGAAACATATTTCCACGATGAAGGAGTAATGATAGTACAACAACACCATCGATGCGATCTGCGCGCCAATCATGGAAGATGTATTTTGATGGAAGTATTAATATGGAAGGTTACGGAGGCTGGAGCGATTCTAGTGTGCGATGCGGGGAAGCGATATCCGTTGCCATCAAGTTATAGTTTGGCAGCACCAATAATACGGCTGGGTATGAAGGCTATCTCATGGGGATAAAACTTGCCCATTCAATGGGCATCAGACGATTAACTGTCCTTGGAGATTCAGAGCTGGTAACCGGACAATCCATCGGAATCTATCAAACCAAGGAACTACATTTCTTTGCCTTACCATCGGCGGAGTTTTGAAGATGGCTTTGGAGTTGAAAAAATCTCCTTTCTACATGTTCCTCGTAATAGGAATGACTTTGCGGGCGCATTAGCAACTTTGGCCTCCTTGATTAGCATATCGGATAAGGAACACTTGCCAAAGCGTCACAATTTCCTGCAAAAAGCCCGACCTATATGGGAATTATGTTGGAGAAGTATCGGATGAGCTACCTCCCATCCAACATCCTTGGTATCGACATATCAAGGAATATCTGCGAGATGGATCTACACCGTTTGAGGCGAGCCCGGCCGAGAAAAGGCGGATCCATCGACTTGCTATGAAATTCTACACAGTGGAGATCGCTCTACAAAGAGATCACGAGGACTAGGTCTCCTCGGATGTTTAGACAAAGATCAAGCCCAAAGGCTTATGGATGAAATCCATGGTGGAGTCTGTGGCCCCCATGAGTGGTGGCCCCCTCCTTGTCGAGAAAGTCCTCGGGGATGGGACATTATTGGCTATCTCTCAAAGCTGATTGCAATGACCACGTCAGGAGATGCTATCAATGCCAGATTCATGGGAATGCTATACACGCCCCTCCACGGGAACTCCACAATATGAGTTCACCTTGGCCCTTCTCAATGTGGGGAATGGACGTTATCGGGCCCATTGAGCCTAAAGCGAGTAATGGTCATCGATTTATCTTCACCATGATCGACTACTTCACCAAGTGGGTAGAAAGCGACCCTCCTTCCCAGGGGTTACTAAAGAAGTCATCATTGCTTTCATCGAAAACAATGTCATTTGTCGATATGGACAACGGAGGTGATTGTGTCGAGACAATGCTAAGAACCTCAACAACGAGAATGATGGAGGAATTATGCGATAAATTCCACATCAAACATCTTAACTCTGTCATCTATCATCATCAGAAGATGAGCGGTGTTTGTTGAAGCGGCTAACAAAAACATCAAGAAGATTATGCAAAAGATGTCCATGACCACAAAGATTGGCACGACCTATTGCCTCGACTCTGTTAGCCTCTCAGAACCTCAATGCGTACTTCCACTTGGGGGTAACCCCTACGCTTTAACCTATGGGATGGAAGCGGTGCTCCCCATAGAAGTTGAAATGGAATCCCTCGAGTGTTGATAGATGCTCGGATGGATGAAGACCAATGGGTACAAGGCGGTATCACCAATTGTCTCTAATAGGCGAAAGGCGAACCGCGACTATCTTCCATGGTCGATTATATCGACAAAAGGATCGCCAAATCCTACAACAAAAAAAATCCGGCTCTGGCGGTTTAAACAACATGACTTGGTTTTGAAGAAAATTCTTGACAACCAAGATCAGGCTAAAGGAAAATTCGCTCCTAACTGGGAAGGCCCGTTTATTGTCAAGGAAGTATTGACAGGAGGCGCTCTCAGATTGCAAGAAATGGACGGCGATGAATTTCCACAACTCATCAACTCGGACGCCGTGAAACGGTACTATGTTTGAAGTAATTTGCAAACACCCTGGTGTCGGACCATCAGATCACCAGTCATTCCGGTTCTTTAACCCTTTACCACCTACAACTTTCCTACACTTTGCCCCTCAGGGAAACATACTTTTCAAAGCCAGCAGCCTGGCTTTCTCCTTTGCGTTCCTACAACTTAGGTCATCCCACCGTGGATTGAACCTCTTGCGTTTGCAGTTTGGCTACCCATACCTGGGATCAAACTTCTCATACCTACAGTTTATCCTCAACCTAGGATTAAACTTTCTCTTCCCCGTACTTTCGACTGCGCACATGGGATTACACTTTTCTTCTTCTACCACGACGAGGCGAACTCGTCGACTTGATCTCCTCTTCAATAGAGATGCGTAGGCAACCATTTCATATGGCGGTCATGATAAAACAAAAAACAACAAAAAAACATTTCTACCATCTTCTCCTCACAAAAACAATAAAAAACATTCCTACACCATTTTACCCATATCTGACGTTGAACCTCTTACACGAGGTTGAACTTCACGACTGATCTCCTCTTCAATAGGAATACGTAGGCAGCCATTCATGGTGCGGTCTTGCCCTCTACCAAAACACAAATCCTTGTCAGTTGGTATTGGGATCATCCTTCGATTCCCTACATTTCATTCGGCTTCAGACCAAAGGGATGGAATTACCTGAACTCCTCCCAAATAGGAGATTCAGCGACCATCTAAGCTACGGTCATACCTTGAAGAGCAACACCAATCCATAAGAGATGGAATTAACTAGGCTTCTCCTAAATAGAAGTACTGGCGACCATCTGTGGTGCGGTCAATCTCAGAGAGGAAAGCCACACTCCTCTCCACATTTCCATACAGAAACTAGTCCCAAGACACCAAAGATGGTAGGGATATATAGATCGATGATCCATTCTGAACTACCCAGAGACAACTCAATGTCCATCCACCTAGGAGGAATTCAGAATACATCAAGACCACAAGCCACAAGCGGCGAGGCAAAATATCAAGCAAATAGCAAGGCATATCTAAAAGGGAAGTGATCCAAAAATATATTTCCACATCATATATATAATGTTGTTTTGATATATATACAATGTAAAAGCTGTACATGACAAAATGGCTAAGCTAGTGCATGCGGTAAATACAAGCTCATCTACAAGTCGTCGGTATATCTCTTGAGCTAACAAGCCCAACATGGCGTCCCTCTCGAGAAGAAGGAGGCGAAGTTGTGGTCTCTGTGCGAGAATATCCACACGACCCAACGGATCTGCAGCCATCTGCATGGTGACCATATGATCATCAATATATGCGCTCATCTCTGCAATCATGCCGGTGGTAAGGGATCTCAACTGCGATACTATATCTGTGGCGGCTACATCCGGGCGAGATGGCACTATCCGCTCAACTATCACTGCGTCTCTGGCTGATCTGGCCTCATCCCGCTCAACAACAGCGGCATCTCGGCGAGCTAATGCCTCGTCTCTCTCTAACAGAGCTGCGTCCCTCCCATCAAGGGCAGTCAACATCATAGATCGAGCCTGATCTCTCTCAAAGGTCATCAGATGAAGACTCTGCTCTAAGTATTGTCTTAAGTCTTTGAATCACAATAGTACTGGTACTAGGAGAATCCGGAAGAAATGCTGGCAACCCAGCAGCGGGCTCCTCCTCGATGTAGGTATCGATGTCCTCCATGGGCTCTACATCGTCGACTCTTTATCCGATCTGCGAATCTTTATTGCGGTAGATAAAATCTCTGTCTCCATCCATGCGGAATACTCTGCGAGAACAACTTGGATGGTGAGACGGAAAAAGCGACTATCTCACGCCGATCCCAACAAGCATACACAGGATCGGTCCTCTGCTTTGAGAGATATCGAGAAGTGAAGCGACTATCGCCCCCCTCGAAAGGATGAAAATCCACAGGCCCCGGGTGACTGCGACATCACGGCCCGATGGGTGATAAGTAGTCACGCCCCTCAAGCCGACCCGGAGGAGGAAGTCCATGCCGGGCGTGAGTAATGAAGTTGTATGGTGAGCAAAGCCCCGAAACGACAATATGCTAAATGGATCTCGATATCTATCAAAATGTGGGACCAAGACAGAGCATCTATACACTTGACGATGGTGAAAAGGAGTATGACATGGCTACATCATGGGTGAACCAATACCCATGCCTTCTAAGGGTACCAACCCGGTCTCAAGTGTGACATAAACCACACATACTGACATGGCCAGAACTACTCGTAAAACTCACATCGGGTAAGTAATGCACAATGATGGGATCTTGTGCCCAGAGGTCTCTCTACTACAATCATAGGTACAATGGTGCGACCCTCTCTAAGAGCTCTCACGGCCATGATCACACCAATGTCTATCTCATCCATATATCGTGGCATATAGACATATGACGATCGCATAACATCAATACATCAACCACAGCCAAACACACGGTGGTCCTCCGTGCGGTGAAATCCACGAAATGTCGTGAATAGCTATCCTCCGAGCCAAATCATGTAATACAAAAAATCTTTGGGATATCACGTGGCTAGATGTCGGCTCGTCTGCACTTTTCTGCTGCGCAATCACAGTGAGAGTCATGAATCGTCTCTACTCATGTCTCCCAAAGCCGGATGCATGCAAGGTCTATCTAAAAAAGCGGCATCGTCAAGCGTGCATACTCCTCCAGAGTAGGAGTCAAATCAAGGGTGCCGAATCGGAATACCTACCTATCCGGTAGCCAATGCTCTAGCATCCCGTCCACAAACCCTGCGAGAACCTGAAAAGGCAATAAAGTCATGGTATCTTTGCAACGGTGATCTCTGATCACCACATACGGTGGTGACATGCTATCATACCACGATCGCATACCCAATACCACCAGCGATGGTGGGGTATGATCTATCTGACTAAGCTGTCGAAGAAGACATCTGTGCGGGCCGTGTCATAAGACCATCCGAGGGTCAATCTTAGAATATCTCTGGACATACATACATATGCATAACATGATACATGCATAACAAATAATGGATGGCAATATGATATAGGGAATGGAAAAAATGGTGCATACATTCCTAGGTATATCATCATCTAATACATCAGCTCTGTACAGCTACAAATACAGGGAAATGGGGCACAACCGCCCTACTACTAACAGAGGCCTATCAAAAGATATAGCGAGAATGGGGAACAACCACCCAATATCTAACAGAGGCCTATCAAAAGATATAATGAGAATACACATCAGAAGAAGACCATGGTGTCGATGTCCACATCATCAATCTTGTCCACCTGATGTAACTCCTCCTGAGTCACTGGATCTCTCTGTCAGCGGGGATGTCGGGCCTATAAAGAGGAGGATCTGCATGAAAAAAAACCAAATGGGTCATCTGAGGGCGGCGCTTTGAAATTGGAAGAACAAATGACTCACTTCTGCTGGATCTCTACCCAAATGTCGGATAAATATATGTGCTTGGTCCAACTGCCGGGTCAAACTATCAATCTGGGTCATATGAGTTGGAGCTCAGACACAAGCTACCCAATCATCATCAAAGATCCTGGAACCATATCCCCCATAAAGCGTGTGTGGCGGCGGGGAATTTGGGCTCCAATAATAGTGAGGAGGGACCACCACCATTGGGCGTCTCTCACGAGTGCAAGGACCCTCGATAATGCAAAACCGTCAACCCCCAACAATGGGATATCGGTGACGGTGGTATGATCTGAGGCCAATGATGCTGGCGGGGAGGCAAGATCGGTATCTGGATCTCCCCTGTGGTGCTCCTAATAGCACTCTCTAAATAGAGCTCCCGGCCTCCATCATGAAGAGAGAACTCTCTGGTGGAAATCAAATACTCGACTCCGATCGGGTGTCCATCCTCAAAGCCGATGGTCAAATGTTCCCCTGAATAGGGAATCCATGTAATGGTATCGGTGTCAGCAACTCCAGCTGCATACGGCAGTGAGTGAATCCCTCATTATGCTACAGGGACCTCCGGCAAAATAGAATGGTGCCATCGTCGTCCTCGTGGATAGGTATCTAAACCTAACACACTCACAGGGGCCACAAACATGGGAGCCTCTCATAGGCCCAAAAGCGCCAACACAATGGCAAAACATCTCGCTATCGATAAACACTCTTAACCTATGAATGGGAAAAAGATAAGAGAAATACTCACCAGTGAAATGGGTAAAATCTAGCCAAGCCTCGGTCAAACCACATGAGTAGCATCGCATGCCGGAGGAAATAGGCAAAGGTATAGGAGCCCCAATCATACTCTCAATACGGTCCACATCACGTGGCGTTGATCAAAGCAAAGGATACTGGTAGAAGAGTTATCTGCTATGAAGCGACCTCGAATGATCATCGAACAATCACCGCAGAAATCGCGATCCACGATTACGACATCATCAGGCATGGGCTCACTCAAAAGCCCACTCATAGCATCTACGCTCAAAGGACTGAGCAGGCGATCCACGCCTTTGGCGCCTCATGAACTCCTAATAAGGATCGATGGCGGTGGGGTGATATTCGCCATGCAAGGCACTTGCTCCCCTCCAAACTCCATGCCTATGATAAATCACCAATCCATAGGCGTCATCATCACCTCGCAATCCAGCAGATGGAGTGACTGAGTCTGATGAAACCATCGCTCAGACAATGCCCTGAGGTAACCCCAGGGACAACGACGGGGAAGGATGGAGAAAAATGCCCCAAATCCCCACTCATGCACTACCACTCTATAGTTAGGATGAAGCGCTGGTACATGGGTGAATCTTTGAACCCGAGTTCCCTCGAGGTACATGTAAAACCAGGAACCTACATGAAATGCAGATCAACATCAAAACCCTTTAATCCTCATTAATAGGAAAGAAGAAAGATCAAAGTCTAACACCATACCTTGTTAGCATGCAAATACATCGATGGATGTCTGCTCAAATCACCCAGCAGCTCTGGGTTTGCCACCTGAATACTAGGTAGCTCCCTACGAGGAACATGTGCAGTAGGAGCGGGATCCTTAATCGGAATATCTGCCTCCTCGTCCTCAACGTTTGGCACATCTACCCTGACAGGACGAATCACGACCTCCACCAACCGAAGCGGTGTAGGCAGCGGCGAGCAGGGGGCGAGAGCACTTGGAAGCCCTCCGTATGCGCGAAGTGGTCCTATGAGAAGCTTTTTTCGATCCGGATCCATCAATATCTGGACAACAAGTCTCCAAATCACCTCAGAAAGGGTGTGGTATTTCCTTACCTGGAGCTTTCTAGAATGTATTTATGTCTATATGCATGCATACATTTACTTTAACATATAATAGAGTTAAATGCATGACTACCCAATGCCTACATTTGTAAAATTTTTGCCATAGTCCCCTTTGAAAATAGGACTATCCACATGCACACATGCATGTCTAGGTGGCCATTCAGTAGCATACCTGCCCGAAAGTCATATACATAATATATGCATTAAAAATCAAAATCATCATACATAAGGTCAACCTCAATACTAGGAGTACTTTGCCTGTCTACCTTTTGCTCATTGGACCTCAAATAGGACAAAAATAGCAGAAAAGGTGCCAATTTGACTGTCTCAAAAGTCAAATTTTTTCACATCATTATGTTCAGCATGGTTTAATACTAACATTTACTATATTGAATATTTTTTATCAAGTCATTTGTGCATACATAATCACTACTATGTGTTTAGATGCATTTCATGTGATAACTTACAATCCAACGGATAAAAATTGGAAAAAATACATGCATACGTTACCAGGATAGTATAGAACACTTGTGCGGTGACAGAATTTGCAGAAAATAGCCCGAACTCAGCAGATCTGAAAGAGGCTCACGGATTTTCCTTCGCGCGACAAGTTGAAAGTGACTTGTGAGACCAACCTGCTGGAATTTATCATCCGCGATTGGCCGCAGGCCCACCTGCGGCTGCAGCAGGTGCACCTGCGGCACCCCTATGTGGGTCCCACCCCTCCGGCTCGGTCCAGTTCGAGTTGCAAAGGAGTTCTTGTGGATTAGAAAAGTCAAATCAGAAATAAAAATGCCACGCGATTGAGCAAAACAACATACAATCCTGGTCTTCTCAGATGAGACTTTGAATCTGTACATCACTCATTGGTAGTCACCTGAACACAAGGTATACCCTGCCGATGATCTCAGTTGTCACAAATCACATACGGCAATACCTTATATGGTCCGATCTTGCCATGACTCCGTCGTTACCCTACGTGAGTCCCAAGCGAATTCTGTGAGTCCCAAGACGGGGAGATTTACAACGTGAGTCCCGACGGGGTTACAACGTAAGTCCCCGATGGGGGTTACAACGTATATCTCGTGGAGTAACAACGCATGCTCATCCGTTGACACACAAATCGGTGAAGGTCAAAGCGACCTTGGCGTTATTTGATAGATAGCGATTAAACTATCGAGCTCTAGAGCTATTCGAGGTTTTCACACCCATTGCTCGTATTCCCGGCATATCCTCGGCGGGGTCACAATGCAATATTCCGGTGATCTACCTGCGACGGTGGATGTCAAGCAACCTTGACAATCTACCCACGAGTTTGGTAGTTGATTCACCGTCGGCGAAGGTCGGGCATCCACGACAACATTTGTTGTTGGCGATAAAATCAACGAGGATCTTGACATACTACGGCGATACCAACCGGAAAAAAGTCAATGTTATCAAAGAGGATAGATGATGGAATATGTTATACACATCCTCAAGCAGATCAAGCTTTATCCCCACGGATCTCTTACACATAAGAAGTACATCTTGAGGATCAAGTCATAATCAAAAACCACGAAATTTGGTGATAACTCCAACATCAACATCCTATGATTCGGATCACACATCAAATCCGGTCATCATTGCCAATCCCGGTTTGAAGCAACAGAGAGCCAACAATCATCCCTAGCGTGTTGGGCTACAACCCGTACATATGCATCATACATTTTGCATCATGTTGCTATCCATAGTACCATGTTAGTCTTGTTGCGTTTCAAGTGTCTAGGATTCTTTATCCTACCCATGCATCGCCATGCATGAGTATGATAAAGAGGGCATCTGTGAACACTCAAAATTTTCTATACTCATCACTAACATTGCGGGAGGATAATTAAGTCTTTTAAGAGAGAACCACGAAAGACAATCCAAATCCATACCGGATACTACCGGAAGTTCAACATCAACCGGATCACATTACAGGAGTAACAATTCCAACCTCGGATGTAACCCCGAGGCATGCGAGATCAATCTTTGGAACACACACATTGGAGAAGATTGATTAATCTCGGAGATAACCCCGAGGTATCCATCTCGGTCCCAACCATGGGAATAGCCACCAACCTTGGTGATAACCCCAAGGAATGCGATTTTAGCGATAACCCGAAAATGCTTGTTTCAAATCAACCGACTTCAATCTCGGCGCTCATGACGAGATGCACTTTGTACCAACCCGACAATAACATCGGAAGATGGGCACACCTCAAAGGTGACAATGAGGACCTTCAACAATTACGGCGACCCAATCTCGGTGAAGTCGAGCAACGTCTGCTATCATTGGCCCAATCCGGCGATAACACCGGTGAGGGGAACATCGTCATCTCTTCAACACGATGATGCCACATCATGTCGTCTTAAACATCTCTACGCAATAATGTCCCACAAGACTAAACCAATCCCGGTGACTATTATGCGGGTAGCGGATGAAAGTTGAAGCTTGAAGATTGGAGGGCATCGTCCCATCTTCAATGACTTCGTACAAACTCTAATCCCATGCCATCGTACAACTCTCGACAACGGCGGTGGTCGTCAAAAAATAGGTCATGTATACCTCAAGCGGATGCGGATTGCACTTCTAAAAGTTTGAGTGGACATTACTGATTGCACGAGAGTGCACGTGCTTGAGATGACCCGACCCAAAAACCGGGCCCACAGGGTTGCCTCTGGTACACTGCGGCTCGGTAGCGGTACACTTAAAATTTCCTATAAATAGAGGGCTTGGGCTGCCCATTTTGAAAGAGAAAAAAGGCGAGGAAGCCACCCCAATTTGCTCTGCTCTCACCCCATGTAGTGTATTTTCCCTTTTAAACACACAGTGAGCTCATATATAGCCCTTTTGTACCTACAAAAGTCGGTGTTTACCCACTCTAAAGATATAGAAGTCTTCTTTGGCGATGGTTGTAAGCCTTCTCACACACTTTAGAGTCTTTCTCTTCATCTCTGCACACCCCTTCTACGTTGAGAGTCGTGTTGCTTGCTTTTGCGGGACTTGATCCAGTGGTTTCATTTCGATCTATATATATATATATATATATATATATATATATATATATATATTTACATATATCGATTGAGCTAACATCATCGAGTTGAGCCTACTTATTGATTGATGCGTATATATATTTGCTATATATATATATATATATATATATATATATATATATATATATATATATTAATTGTGTGTCGAACTTTGTTCGATGAGCTTAACTTTGATGCAGGGCGTTTATTTGCTTTAATATATATATATATATATATATATATATATATATATATATATATATATATATATATATATATATATATAGCGTAAACTTTGTTCGATGAGCCTGAACTTGATGCAGTGCGTTTCTTGCTTTAATATATATATATATATATATATATATATATATATATATATATATATATATATATATATATATATATGTGTATAGACTTTGATGTGTGCGTTTCTTTACTTTAATATATATATATATATATATATATATATATATATTATATATATTAACGTGTGTGGGACTACATTCGATGAGCACAGATTTTACATCCGATGCGTTTATTAAACTTTTATATATATATATATATATATATATATATATATATATATATATATATATATATATATATATATATATATATATATAATATATGTGAACTAACTACATTACGATGAGCCTGATTTTACATCCGAATGCGTTTATTGCGTATATATATATATATATATATATATATATATATATATATATATATATATATATTTCCCACACAGTTTACTTACGTGGTGGTTGATAAACTTTTGACTTTCTTTACGTTTAAATCACTTTTGAGTTTACTTACGTGGCGATTGATCACTTTATACTGACTTTATTTACATTTTATCCTTTTGGAGTTTTCTTGGTGGCGGTTGGCCGTATTCTGACTTTATTTACGTTTCTTCCCTTTTTGAGTTTCCTCAAGTGGCGGTTGATAGCTTTTTTCTGACTTTATTTACATTTTGATCCCCCATGGAGGTGCTTGATGGTTGGTGATCATATACGTATATATATATTTACAACTTTTATATATATACATACTTCTTCGCTTTCATATAAATTGCGATTATTACGTGTGCCTAGGAATCATGTGATCATAGATTCATCCCATTGAATCTAGATTCGGTTCCGTGATGGACATTTTCAAATTTATGGCGACTTGTAAATTATTATGCGATGTCTGAATTTCCTCGGATGGTTTCCATACCACACGGAAGTCGGCATTATTTTGTACATTATTTTTTTCGTGCGGATGCCTCATATCATCAAATAAAATCAATCAAAGTAGAACACTTAATAAAATGGGAGTGTAAAGGTCTCAATTACTATTGAGCATCGGGGTTTGAAAAACCTTTTTATAAAACATCATTGCTATACCTTGCTAAAAAGCGAATTTTACATAAATTCAAACCACAATATATATAGGTTGAATGAGGCCTCACACTACTTCCAAATAACGACACATTGATCACACACACACACATTGGATAATAGTTTCTTGAAAAGAGGCGGTCACAGTAGTAACACGGATGTCGAAGTGCCTAACACCTTCCCCATATAACCAAGTCCCCGGACCCTAATGAATCTCGGTTTCACCGACCCGTTTAGCAGTGTCACATCACTGGGTCAATGTGCAAACCTTTTCTCGATTATGTTGGTACAACCATTTAAAAAAACCAACTGGCGACTCTTAACAGTCCATCGTCGACATTATACATGTCAGACCTTTTTCACTTGTTTTTTCAAATAAATCTCACCTAAAATGAGAACACCAAAGAACAAGTAACGGAAAGGGACATTTATAAATCCCGACGTCGACAACGTCATGGGTATTATTTCACCCATGACATAGCCATGTCATACTCCTTTCAGCCATCGGAGTGTGCGGATGCTTTGGCTTGGTCTATGTTCTTGGCGGATATCAGGGATCCGTTTAGCATATTACCGTGCTCGGGGCTTAGCTCACCTTACAACTTTGTTACTCACGCTCCGGGCATGGACTATCCCCCTCTGGCTAGTTTGAGGGGCATGACTACCTACCACCCGCTAGCCGTGATGTCGTAGTTTGACCAGTTTTAGGACTTTCATCCTTTCGAGGGGGCGTCGGGTAAGCGTTCCGCTTCTCGTTATCTTTCAGCAGAGGACCGACCCGTGTGTATTCTTGTTGGGATCATCGTGAGATAGCTGCTTTTTCTGTGAGCCATCCGGGTTGTTCTGTAGAGTATTCCGCATGGATGGAGACAGAGATTACGTCGGCTGCGGTAGTATCCACATTATCGAGTAGTGATTCAGAGGATGTAGAGCCTATGGAGGACATTGATTCCTACATCGAGGAGGGAGCCGATTCTTTGGGTTGCCATCATTTCCTTTAGATTCTCCAGATTACTAATCTTTGTTGTGATCGATATTCAACCTGATACTTTGAGCATAGTCTTCATCGATGACCTTGAGAGAGAGACCAGGCTAGAGCCTTGATGTTGGCCCGCCCTTGATGGGAGAGACGGCTACTGTTAGAGAGAGATGAGGCATTAACTTCGCGAGAGATGCTGCATTGTTGTTAAGCGGGATGAGGCTAGATCGACCCGGAGATCACGATGATAGTTGAGCGGGATAGTGCCATATCTTCCGGGGATGTAGCCATTCTGATAATAATCTTTGCGGTGAGGTCCCTTACCACTTTGGCATGATCGTAGAGATGATCGCTTACATTGATGAGCATATGGTCACCATGAAGATGGCTACAGATCTGTTGGGGTCGTGTGGATATTCTCGTATAGGAGAGACCACAACTTACCTCCTTCTTCTTACGAGGGGCGCCATGTTGGGCTTGTTAGCTTCGCATATATCGACTTGTAGATGAGTTTGTATTCTCCTGTACAGACTAGCATAGCCATTTTGTCATGTACAGTTTACATTGTGTATATCAAACATCATTATATATATGGCAGGGAAATATATTTTTGATCACTTCCCTTTTAGATATGCTTTGCTACTTGCTTGATATTTTGCCTGCTGCTTCAGGGCTTGCGATCTTGATGTATTCTGAATTCCTCCTTGAGGGATGGACATTGAGATGTCTCTGGACAGTTCAGAATGGATCATTGATATGTATGTATTCCTACCATCTTTGGTGTCTTGGGACTGGTTTCTGAATGGAAATGTGGAGAGGAGTTTGTCTTTCCTCTCTGGGATTGACCGCACCATAAATGGTCGCCAATACTTCTATTTAGGAGAAGCCTAGTTAATTCCATCTCTTATGGATTGGTGTTGCTCTCTTGAGGTATGACCATGACTTAGATGGTCATTGAATCTCCTATTTGGGAGGAGTTCGGGTAATTCCATCCTTTGATGCAAAAGCCAATGAAATGTAGTGGATTGAAGGATGATCCCGATACCGAGTTGACAAGGGTTTGTGTTTTGGTAGGGGTGAGAGCGCACCATAAATGGTACTACGTACTCTTATTGAAGAGGAGATCGGTCTGCGTGGTTTCGAACACAGTGTAAGAGGTTCAACGCTGTATGTGGCGAAAATGGTGTAGGAATTTTTTTTTGTTTTGTTTTTGTAAGGAAAAAGGGTAGAAATGTTTTTGTTGTTTTTGTTTTATTGCGGCCATAGGGCATATGAAATGGTTGCCTCGTACTCTATTGAAGAGGAGATCGGTCGGCGTAGTTAAGCCCCTCGAGGCGAGTGAAAAAGCGTGATCCCATGTGCGGTCGATTACGGGGAGGAGAAAGTTTAATCTAGGTTGAGGATAAAGCTGCGGTATGAGAAGTTTGATCCCATGTATGGGTATGCTATAAACGTGAGAGGTTCAATCCGTAGTGGGATGACCTAAGTTGTAGGAGGAGCAGCGAGAAAGCGAGTGCTGGCGGCTTGAAAAGTATGTTTCCACGAGGGGCAAAGTGTGGAAAAGTTGTATGTGGTAAAGGGTTAAAGAACTGGAATGATTGTGGTGATCGATGATCCAACACCGGGATGTTTGCTTGATGGCAACTTGGACATAATACCGTTTTCACGGCGTCAGAGTTGATGAGTTGTGGAAATTCATCGTCGTCCATTTCTTACAATCTAAGGCGCCTCTCTCGATACTTCTTCCTTGACAACAAATGGGCCTTCCAGATTAGGGCGAATTTTCCCTTAGATTGATCTTGGTTTGTCAATGATCTTCTTCAAAACCAAGTCATGTTGTTTAAAGCTTCTTGGTAGCGGACTTTTTTTGTGTAGGATCTGGCGATCCTTTGTTGATATAATGACCATGGAAGATAGCCGCGGTTCACGCCTTTCGTCTATTAGAGACAATTGGTGATACATGTCTTGTACCCATTGGTCTTCATCCGGTGGCGTCTATCAACACTCTGAGGATTCCATTTCAACTTCTATAGAGAACCTTTGCTTCCATCCCATAGGTTAATCGTGAGGGTTTGCCCGATGGAAGTGCGCATTGATGTTACGTAGGCTAACGAGTAAGAGAGCAATAAGTCGGGCCATTCTTTGTGATTGGCGGACATCTTTTGCATGATCTTCTTGATGTTTTTGTTAGCCGCTTCAACAACACCATTCATCTTGGATGATAGATGTGAGTTAAGATGTTTGATGTGGAATTCTTTGCATAATTCCTCCATCATTTTGTTGTTGAGGTTCTTAGCATTGTATGACACAATCACCTCTGGTTGTCCATATCGACAAATGACATTGTTTTACGATGAAAGCAATGATGACTTCTTTGGTAACCACAGGGAAGGAGGCGCTTCTACCCACTTGGTGAAGTAGTCGATCATGGTGAAGATAAATCGATGTCCATTCTTGGCTTTAGGCTCGATGGGCCGATATACGTCCATTCCCCACATTGAGAAGGGCGAGGTGAACTCATATTGTGGAGTTCCGTGGAGGGCGTGTATAGCATTCCATGAATCTGCATTGATGATAGCATCTCTGGCGTGGTCATTGCGATCGACTTTGAGAGATAGCCCGATAATGTCACATCACGAGGACTTTCTTGACAAGGAGGGGCCACTCATGTGGGGGGCCACAGACTCCACCATGGATTTCATCCATAAGCCTTTGGGCTTGATCTTTGTCTAAACATCTGAGGAGACCTAGTCCTGCATCTCTTTTGTAGGCGCATCTCCACTCAGGTAGAATTTTATAGCAAGTCGATGGATCCGCCTTTTCTCAGTCGGGCTCGCCTCAGCGGGTGTAGATCCATCTAAATAGGTATTCCTTGATATGTTGATACCAAGGATGTTGGATGGGAGGTAGCTCATCGATACTTCTCGATGTAATTCCCATAGGTTGGGGCCTTGTGCGGGGAAATTGTGGCGCTTGGCAAGTGTCCTTTGTCGATATCTCTGAATTAAGGAGGCCAAAGTTGCTAATGCGTCCACAAAGTCATTCTATTACGAGGAACGTGTAGAAAGGAGATTTCTTGAACTCCAAAACCATCTGTAAAACTTATAGATGGTAAGGCGACAAATGTAGTTCCTTGGTTTGATAGATTACGGTGGATTGTCGATTACCAACTCTGAATCCCCAAAGGCGATTAACCTTTGATGCCCATTGAGCGAGCAAGTTTTAGCCCCATGAGAGATAACCTTCATACTCGGTTTGTGTTGTTGGTGTTGACAAAGCGCAATTTGATGGCGACGAGATCTTGCTCCCCCCCCATATTGGATACTAGAAGCTGCTCGACTCGAAACCTTCCATATTAATAGCTCCATCAAAATACATCTTCCATGATTGGCGTGTATCGTCTTGATGGTGTTCTTTGAACTATCATTACTCCTTCATCGGGAAAATATGTCTCCAAGGGTTTGAAATCCCCGAAGGTGCGGCGACGATTGATCCGCAATTCCTTGACCTTTGATGGACTTTTGAGTCACGTGAGCGATGTCAAATTGTTGTAGGATCAAGCGCCATCTGGACAATAGGCAATTTAACATGGGTTTATTGAACACGTGCTTGAGAGGATCCACGCGGGATATGAGATGGGTTGTGTGACCATGGAGGTAATGTTGTAACCTCATGGAAGCCCATGCTAAAAAACAACACGTCTTTTCGATCGAGTGTACTTGTGTTCACTTTCTTCTTTGAATCTTTTGTTGAGGTAATAGATAGCTCGTTCTTGGCCTCTATCGTCCTTCATCCCGACATGTCGACCCATGGCGTTGTCACTTATGGACAATACATGAGCAGAGGAACATCATCCACAGGTGGTACCAAAATGGGAGCTTTGATTAGTTGTTCTTTAATTGTGAGGAAGGCATTTTGGCACTCATCATTCCATTTCATGGAGGAGTTCTTCCTTAATAACTTGAAGATTGGCTCACGAGGTTCTTTGTGAGTTGAGAGATAAACCTCTTAATGAAGTTGATTCTTCCCAAAATCCCGTATTTCCTTCTCTCATCGAGGAATGGGCATTTTAAGTGATGGCTTTGGATTTTGGTAGGATCGACTCAATCCCTTTGTGGTGACTAGAAATCCTAGCAACTTGCACGATTTAACGCCAAAGGCGCATTTGGTGGATTCAACTTCAAGTTGTACTTACATGACACATTGAATAATTTTACGAGATGGTCTAAGTGGTCTTCCTCCTTAGGGATTTGACAATGATGTCATCCACGTAGATCTCGATCTCTTTGTGCATTAAGTCGTCGTGGAAGAGAGCCATCATAGCTTCATTTGATAGGTGGCTCACGGCATTGATGAGGCGAATGACAACCTTCTATAGTAAAAGGTTCCCCAGGCGTGATGAAAGCGGTTTTCTCACGATCTTCCTCGGCGTGACCATGATCGATGGTACCCCATAAAGCAATCGTGAAAAGGAGTATGCGATATTGCAAGGTATTATCGATGAGAATGTGGATAAATGGCATGCGAAAAAGCTATCTTTTAAGCAAGCTTTGTTCAAGTCCGGTAATCCACATGAGACTTCGCACCTTCCCTCGGGGTTTAGATGCAGGGAACAATGTTGGATATCCACTTTCGGGATATGTGGACACCATGATGATGCCGACTTGAAATTGTTTCACAATTTCTTCTTTCACCTTTAAACTCCACTCGGGTTTCAATCGCTTTGAGCTTACCTTGGTGGCTTAAATCCCTCTTTAATGGGAAGGCGATGAAGGACAATGTCGATGGACAAACCCACCATGTCTTCGTGAGACCATGCAAACACATCCTGGAAATTGGGTTAGTAAGCGTAACCATGTCATTCCATTTGGTTTGGGGTAAGTCACGAACCAATCTGGATTAACTTAGGGCTTTCTAAGGTTAGAGATTGAAGGAAGTGGTTTGGTCGAGGTTGGGTTTAGGTTTGTCTTTGACCCATTCTTGAATTTTGGAGGCACCTCAATGTCCTCATGTACTTCCATCAAAAATTGAATTCATCTCTACATCAAAGGTATGATCCTTGTGGAGAAGAGCACCAAATGTCGATAAAATACAGGCACATCTAAATTCGAGGTCTGAAACAAAATATGCTTTCACTTAGTATATATGAAAAGGTTTGATCATACAAAGTGTTAGCATATCTTGACAAAATAAACTACTAATCTGTCTGAGAAAAAAGTAGCGATTATGATATCTACGAGGAAAAAGAGTTTACGCCCATTTTACCTTGTCGACCAATCTGAGGAGTCTTGTTCCAATTAGCGAGGGCAAAGTCAAGGTGGGCTGCGGTGATGGAGGGATTGTCATCATCCTCCTCCTATCCAGAATGATGGCCATTATGTACGGAGCGATCATCGTGCAGGGTGTATCTGTTTGTATGTTCATCATGAGCGATGATGTGTATGCAAACATCATTGGATGACGTCTTGTTTAATTCTTTGTTTCTCTTCCTCCACTCGGGGGATGCTGGAACAAAGACTTCTTTCTCCTTCACCGTCTTGGCTTGGGAAATAACATAGCCATCACGTTGGTTGGCACCTTTACACGAGGTTGTGCGGACTCAGCAGTTGCAATTATAGATGAACGTCGTGTATGGCGAAGTTGGAGGAATCGAGGATGTTTATGGGGATTCTGTTACTAGAAGCTGGCGAGTAGCCTAGCCAATTTGTACCGGTTTGATTGGATAACTTGGATGGGGTATTTGATACCACGATGATCTTTACCCGACCCTTGTCTGGTGATGACCCAAAGATATCATTTCTTGAGTAAATTGCCATCACTTACGTCGAAAATCTTGGGTGTGAGAGGTGGCGTTCCAATAGCATGGTACTGGGTATTGCTTACTTCCAAGGTATGAAAACTGACCGGTTCAACATCTGCATTGGCATTGGTATGTCACTTTGTGTAGGACACTCTAGCTCAGCGTTGACGGTGACTAGGCTGTCATTGATAATGTATTTTAACTGTTGATGAAGGGTGGAGGGGACTGCCCTACCATATGAATCCATGGTCGTCCCAAGCGGGTTGTATCCGAATCTATCTTGAGTGCGTGGAAAGATCGCGAGAATGTATGGGGACCAATTTAGATTGGCGGTTCAATTACTCAAATAGAATTAAGGCGGGGCTCCATCAAAAAAGCTTTGATGACAGTATGGCTACTCTCGGATTCGGTTGAGATTGATATTCATCTTTACCAAGGTAGCGTATGGACAAATATTTAGAGATGATCCTCCATCTATCAAGACTCCAGCTAGCATGTATCCGGAGGACAAGAGGCCCGCATGATGTCTGATGGCTTGCGATGGCCAGGTCCCTTGGTGGTATGTCATCATCGATGAAGGATATCACATTGTTGTTGAAAATGTGATCAACCAAGTGTTGAAATTTTTCGTATCAGCGGATGTTGGTAGATAGAAACTTCAAAAACCTTGACAAGATCTTCCGGTGATCCTCGGAAGTTAGGACCAAGTCCAAAATTGATATTTGGTGTGGAGCTTCTCTTAAGCTTAAAACCACCTTGGCTTCGTTATGACCCATAGTGCGGAGGAATTTTTCAATCTTCTCCATGGGTATTTTCCCCTTTGATTTGATGGTAGACTTCATCACCCGTTGGGGAAGATATAATGGATTTTCCTTTGACAACTTTATGGCGATTGGTATGTGAGGTGGATCCTTCACCTTCTCCATAATTCCATGGCACTTTATATAAGTAAACAATAGGATATTGTGCTCTGCATGGTAAGTTGATTGGATCGGGAGTGGCCACTTTCAAAGGATTGTTGCTTCCCCTGAGTTGAATTATTGGTATTGTGAGTGATTTGTTAGTCCCATCGGTCTCGATGGATATATGGCTGCTACCAAACTCTTCCATTTAGTAGGACATGTATTCTCACTTGCACGTAGCACGGTATCATCATCTGCTAGTTGCAGGACACCACTTTCAATTAGATTTTGGATAAGGTGGCGGAGTGCCCATCATTCTTCTGTGTTGTGATCGCGAGAATGGGAGTGATATTGACATACTCCATCAGAATTGTACCTTCCTGAGCGGGGATTAACCGGAGGAAGAAGGGAAGTGATTCTTCCTTCATTGATTAACATCTGAAGGATTTCCTCCATAGGTTGGCCCAGATATATGAATTCCCTTTTGTTGGCAAAATCCCGACGGGACTTTGGCATTTCTCTCTTTATCACTTTGTCTTCCGACATTTCATTTTTACGAAGGTGGCGAGAGCATATTTGTGACAAGAGGAGGAGACTAGCATGCTCTGGTGACTAATTGGCGTGTCACTTGATGTTGATAGGTCACCGATTTACGCGATTGCTCAATTTGCTTGCATAGAGCTTTCATCTTTCGTTCCATTGTGAAACTGGAACTTGGCATAATCCCATTTATCAACACACATCTTTGAGGTGTGCAGGAGGATTCACGGTTGAAATTGGAACTCTGTCCATTGCTCCATTGATCATGTTGACCTCTTCTTCTTTGTGTTGAGGAAGAGGTTGTCTTGAATGTGAGTTTGATCTGGTTTGGTGACCACGATCTCACCGTTGTCTATCGGTCTTGGATCTTGTGTTTCAAGGCCCAACAATCTGATATCATGTCCGGTGCCCGACATGATAAGCACATTTTGAAGCGACATTGAAACCCCGTCCATTAGAAATTTGGTGGTGGAAGAAGATCGTCGTAATTTTCTTACGTGTTGTCGGGAAAGAGTGAGAATATTCTCGAGTGTGTCCCCTAAGGGTGTGAACACTCGAGGCGTTTGACTTCTCCACCTTTTGGTATTGGAGGGTTGAAGGCGTGCTTGAAAGGGGTGTAGTTTCTCCTTTGAATAGGCATGTTACGATTGCCTTTTTGACCACAGTAGTATCGAGGAAACATCTTCCTCTTTCTTTTTATGGACCCTCCGGGGGTTGTTTCCATAATTTCTGGATTGGATGTGATCAGCAACAACTTTAAGGGCAGCTAGGTCTTGAATTTTTTTGGACTTCAATCCCATCTCGACCATCTCCCCATGTTTGACCATTTGAAAATGGTTTCTGATCTTGGCTAAAACTCTTTCATAGAAAGGAGCTTCTTGTATGTCTATAAAAGTCATGACCATCTCTGATTACATCATGGAAGGAATAACTTGGGCAGACGAGAGCGTCTCCACCTTTGAGCATACTCTCTGAAAAGACTCGTTAGACTATTTCTTGATCTTGGTAATTTGATCTGGATCGAGAGCCATCTGAGGCCCGAAAGGCATATTGAGTGAGGAAGGCGTGTGCTAGCTCTTCCCGACTTATGGATCTTTGAGTTGTCTAATCTTGTGTACCACCGCAGCGGGCTTCTCGGTCGGACTCTTACGGAGCAGTTGCATTACGAGCTTCTCGTCCTCTGCATAAGATCCAAGTTCTCCAATAAACACTTTTAAATGTGTGTAAGGATCTCTAACCCATCATATTTTTCAAAGTCGAGTCTTAAACTTTTACGGATAATGAACACGGGGAAAATGCAAAGATCGACATATAAAACACTCCGTGTGTTCCATTCCTTTGATAGCACGAAGGTCTCTTCCATTTGGAGGACTTTCTTTTTGATGTCACTGGTGTCTGGATCTCTATGAGATGGGTGGCATCATGAGTTTTGTTGGTCGTATCAATTGCGATTCGAGTATATTATAATGACTGGTTTCCCCCTTGTGTAGAGGATTGACATATACGGGTATTTTTGGACCACAGAGTAGGCTGGTGTAGTTCTTTAAGTAGAAACAACCAAATCTATAATTTGTTTGTTAATCCATCCAATTCTTTGCGAAAAAAGCTGGATTAAGGTCGATCTGGTCGAGATGATGACATGATTGATTGTGAAACTTGCGACCTTTTGGATTTTAATAGGGTAGTAGGTCCGATTGGTTCCTGCGAAAGACTTGCATAGTTTAGTCTTTAGGGAATGTGTGTATAATAACATGCTATGTGATGTGTCCATTTTAGAATTTTATCTGCAAAAAATGGATGTTAATTTGTTTAATCTGTAGCATGTCAATTTATGTATGTGTACACATTTCTTCATATTTCTCATTACATGGAGATAGATATGGAATGAAATTACAAGTAATTGTGTTTACAAGTAATTAAAATGAGAAAGCATGAAGAGACTTTCCTCCGTTTTGGGTTTATCGGTGACCTATCTTAGGTTACTCTCATGCGGCTTTTTGGCATGAAGGTTCCCAAATCATCATGAATTTACTCAGCGGGAAATTAATCAGGTCTTTCAAGCTGGAGCGAATTTGGGTGGTGCCTTTCTGAGCCTCGTGGGAATTAGTCTTCCTACTGAGTCCGATGTCAAACACCAGCAGGATAGCCTCTGGTGGAGGGACCACACAACATACATTCACATACATCGCGTCTCACCGTATATGGAAATGATGACATGTGCGAAGACACTAATATCCTGGCAGATATGGTGCGAAGCACTAAGTCTGATAAAGTAAATGCATTACGTACACATTCATCATAAATGTAAATGCAACATCCACACACAAGCGAGATAATAGTTTTGAAAAGATTGTAATAGCGGCTTAAGTCCTCTTCTTTGGTCTCCCAATGTGAGTCACCACACTGTCGACGTCGGGATTTTTAATTGTCCTTTCAGTTACTTGTTCTTTGGTGTTCTCATTTTAGGTGAGATTTGTTTGAAAAAACAAGTGAAAAAGGTCAAACATGTATAATGTCGACGATGGGTATTAAAGTCGCCGATTGGTTTTTAAATGGTTGTACCAACACAACCGAGAAAAGGTTTGCACATTGACCCGATGATGTGACAACTTTGCTAAAGCGAATCGGTGAAATCAAAGAGATTCATTAGGGTCAGGGGACTTGATTATCTGGAGGAGGGAAGGTGTTAGGCACCCCAGACATCAAGTGTTACCACGGTGGCCGCCTCTTTTCAAGAAACTATTATCTGAATGTGTGTGTGTGTGGGTCGATGTCTTTGTTATTTGGAAGTGGTGCGAGGCCTCGTTACGCACTATATACCTGAGGTTTGAATTTATGTAAAAATTCAATTTTAGCAAGATATAGCAATGATGTTTTATAAAAAGGTTTTTCAAACCCGATGCTCAATAGTAATTGAGACCTTTTACACTTCCATTTTATTAAGTGTTAATTTTGATTGATTTTATTTTTGAGATCTGAAGCATCTGTAAAAAATAATGTACAAAAATAATCTTGGATTTTCCTCGTGGGTATGAAAACCATCGAGGAAATTGAGACCTGCATGAAATAATTTACAAATTGCTTACTACAATTTGAAAATGTCCATCACGGGAACGAATCTAGATCGAATAAAATTTGAATCTGTGATCACATGATTCTAGGCGCACATGATCTGATAATTTGTATGAAAGCGATAAGCATGTATATATATAAAAAGTTGTAAATATATATATATATATATATATATGATCACACCAACCACGAAGCACCTCCATGGGGATCAAAAAATGTAAATAAAGCTATAAAAGCTATCAACCCACCACGGAGGAAACTCCGGTGGGACAAAATATAAATAAAGTAAAGATATCAACCACCACGGAGAAAACTCCAAAAATGTAAATAAAAGGCATCAAAAGCCACCCCACGGAACTCCGAAAAAAACTCCAAGAAAGGCATAAAAGCGACAAAATGTAAATAAATATATATATAAATATATATATCAAATCCATTTCTTAAGCCACCTTGAACTCGAGGCGGAAAAACCATAACGAAAGCGTAAAAAAGAAAAGCATAAAAAAATAGCGATCATACCACCAAATCAAGTAAACTCCGGTGGGATACATTTTTATATATATATATATATATATATATATATATATATATATATATATATAATATATATGTTTTGGGTGATACCTATACCAAAAAAATCCGTAGTTACATCGCAGTTGCATTTATATATATATATATATATATATATATATATATATATATATATATAGCGATATAAACGCACGGATGTAAAATCCGGGCTCATCGAATGCAGTCAGACACACTTTGTTAATATATATATATATATATATATATATATATAAGCAAATAAACGCTCGAGAACAAAGTCTAGGCTCAATCGAGGCATAATCGATAATGTTAGTCCATATATATATATATATATATATATATATATATATATATATATATATATATATATATATATATATATAAAATGAAATAAAACCACGGATCAAGTCCAGGCAAACACATGCAACACGACTCTCAACGTGAAGAAGGGGGTGTGCAAAGATGAAGAGAAAGGCTTTAAAGTGTGTGAGAAGGCTTATAGTGGGCTGCCAAAGAAGGCTTATATATCTTTAAAGTGGATGAAACTCGGCTCCATTGCAATCAAAAAGTAGCTATATGTGAGCTCACAAGTGTTTAAAATGGGAAAGCACTCAGTATATTACAAGTACGGAGCAAATTTGACAAGGCTTCCTCACTCTTTCTCTTCTTAAAATGGCCACCCCAAGCCCTCTATTTATAGAGGGGGGAGCCGCAGGTGTACCTGCGGCTGCCCGGGTTACCCCGGGTTTCTCGGGTCGGGTTGTCTCGTAGTACGTGCACGTAAGCACTGTAATGTCCGCTCGAACTTTCAGAATTGCAATCCGGGCATCCGACTGAGGTATATATGACCTATTTCGGACCGTCGTTGTCGAGACTTGTACAATGACATGGGATTAGTGGCTGTACGAAGTCATGAAGATGGGACGATGCCCTCCGGTCTTCAAGCTTCAAATTCTATCTGTTACCCTACACAATAGTCAATCGGGATTGGTTTTCCTTGATTTGTGCTTCACATAAGTTTATTGGTTCATGTAACTTGTTAGCTCTGTAAAATTTATAGATTTTTTGAAGTGATTGTAGGGCCTGAGAAGTACCTGTTTTACAGATAAACTTAACACCACAGCCAGATCATTTGCCTTGTTAGGATCTGTGGTGCCTCAGGATGCTGCAGTGGTGGTGAAATTGAGAAAGGTAGGTGCTATCATATTGGGGAAGGCTAGCTTGAGTGAATGGACTAATTTTCGTTCTCTTCTTTTCCTTGATTCTTTTTATTCTGAAAAAGTTTTGAACTTATTTTGACACTAACATAGAGTAAGAAACATGGTTCAGACAACTTTTGATGCCCCTACTGGCGATGATCCGATTGCACTGGACATGTCAGGGTTGGGAAATGGTGAAGCATGGGTAAATGGGCAAAGCATTGGGCGTTACTGGCCAACTTATACTGCTCCAAAAAGTGGCATCAAATGTCGAATCGAAGAGACCAAATGTGAACAAGGAATATGGAATTGTTATTTGTTAGGTTTTTTGTGTACTTGTAGCAGTATGTTATAATAAAACAAAATATTATACTGATTTTGTTGCTAAAACCCATGTTACTGTTGGACAGGTATGTGACTGCTGGAACAACTTGGGTGAATGGTGCTTTTGGTAAAGTGGCAAAGGTTGGGCAAGTTGCTAGTACAAAAACCAGAGAGAAATGGAATATGGCTGTGTCAAATTTGACTGCCAAGGTAGGGGTGTTTTGAGTTTCATTGATTCCTGTTTAATGATGTCACTTTGTCATGAATCCAAGATATCCTCCAATTGCTGCATAAGCTATAATGTAGATAGGATGATTTCTCATCACTTCCTTCTTCTTGGAGTTTCCGCAAGACTTGGCGAGTTGACCCATTGAGATTCCTCCTCCTCATCCAAAAAGAAAACCTATGCATCCATATCCTCGCAAGATGGTTAGTTCAGTCAAAAGTGGGGCCTGTCTCTCAGACGAGCGCAAAAGATCTGTCTCTCCAAACCTGTCAATTTCAAGGTATCTTGTTTTGTTTGACGTTGATAGTTTTGTTATTTTTTCGAAAAGGTTAAGCTTGGTTTGACTTTAATATTACTTGTATCCTAGTAATTTACTTCCAAGAATCACTTAAACTTGGTTAAGTTTGGCTTACTTTGTTGTCTATAATATCCATTGGCATGCACTCTTATTTGGTCTGCTATACTTCCGATTCAGAATTGATTTCTGTTTCTGTTCATTAATGTTTGTGGTTGGATTACACAATTCTATATATTGACCTTCGATGAACAACTGCAGGGCCGACCTCCAGATTGTCAAGATTTTTTTGGGATATTGGTATTGGTGGTCATCAACTCCACTATAAGCATTGTTTAAGAAAACAATGCAGGCAATGCTGCACAAGCACTCATGGTAGGGGTCGCACCCAAAACAAAGGTACTTATTTTAATATCAAAATAAGATCTGATTACGGATATATGCTAGCGAAAATTGTAGGATAAAAAAAGTTTATTTCCCCAAGTATAAAACAGAATTCTTGATGATATGATTGTGTTTTCGTGTTGTCTGTTTAAGGTCTTGAGAGATATTAGATGGAGTGAGCAGGATGCATCAATACTTGTTCCTGGAGATGTAATCAGTATTAAGTTGGGGGACATAATACCGGCTGATGCTCGTCTCCTGGAGGGCGACGCGCTTAAAAGAAAGAACAGAAAACATAGAAAATTATCTTATTAATCTGCCGATTGTTGCTCTATGGGATTCATTTTGGCAGGGTGTTTTCACTAAACACCTATTTGATAAGATGAATATTTTATTATCTCTAAATGCTGTTAATGCAAATGATTATTGCCATGGGCTTATTCATTTATAAATTTAGCTTGATAATTTATATAATGGAAGTAGTTGACTGAATAAGCTTCCTGATTTCAGGTTGAGTGCTCCCAGATGGCCGACATGGCAGAACAGATTGTTAAAGCAAATGGTTTTTCAAATGGTAGAGCAATCTATAGACATCATAAGTTCTTAATGATTTTCTTTTGAAATCTTGTTGCAACTTCACTTCTGATTTATCCTTCTTGTGTCAATGCTTGAATATCACAGTTATAACAGTTTTGAAGGGGAAGATTGAAGAAATTGATCTACAGTTGCTCAAGTTGATATTATTATTTTTGAATGGACTGGATACTTTTTGTTGTACGAGAACATGTTAAATACAGTCTTGTACGCTCGGGATAAGTGGCTAGTAAGTTGCAGTTCTTTCACCGAAGTTTTTATGGTTCCAGTTTTATGCTTTATTTCGGATTAGAAGGGAAGAACATCTGCATTTGATTCAGTTTGCAGATGTGTGGTTAGCTCAAGCCTTGTCATATATGTTCTGCTGTAGTGTTTCCTGGAGCCATCTTTAATTAGTACTGATTACAAAGATGAAAAAAATTCAATATAGTAGTAATTTATATATGGATAGTTTGGTATATATATTGTGGATGTAATAATTTGAAACTGTAAACGAATGGTATTATTGTGATGTATTTTGAATGGTTGCTACATTTTGACTTTAAATTTAAATGAGAATTTAGACCTTTTAGTTATATAGCATGGCATTAACATATTGCAGGTGCATTGGTAATATAGGTGAACCACAACCTTTTTTTTATTTTTTCTTTTTTATCTACAAAATTTTAAAAATGTTGTATATTTGTATAAATAGATGACACCTTCTAAACGTTGTATAAATTGGTTAAAAACGTTGTCTGTTGTTGCTTTCTATGGTCGATATTTGAAAACAAATGTTATATGCATGTATTACAACATTTTTAAGTCACACTACAAAGTTTTAAAACCGTTATATAAAGTTGTCTAAATAGATGACACATTATAAACGTTGTATAAATCTGCCTAAACGTTGTCTGATATATTAAACTACAATATTTTTATCAAGAAAACGTTGTAGAATCATACCTTCTACAACGTTTTCAAGCATCTGCTAATTTATGGAAAACAAATCTACAACGTTTTTTCTTAAAAAATGTTGTATAATGTGCTTAACTACAATGTTTTAAAAATGTTGTGTAAGGGTGTCAAACCACGACGCGTTTCTGAATGAAACCACAACGTTTTTTCCGCGTTGTCTATTTACTGTTTTGTAATAGTGTATACGGGTACGAGTGAGATATTGTCAACGCAAAGGCCCATTTTGTATGACTTGAAAAGGATGGAGATAGAGTTAAAGACTTCAGGGACCCATGTGATAATGTCAAATATACGAGTAGAACCGAATTTAATCGATAATGTTAAAGCTGCTCAAGCTACATACCTGGAGTTGATGCGTATGAAGAAGAAAGTGCAAGAAGGTGCTATTCCAGAAGTAAAAATCGATGAAGAAGGAATACTTCGAGTCAACTCCAGACTTTGTGTTCCTAATGATTCTGACTTGAAGCATAGAATCATGATGGAGGCACACAACACACCGTTTGCAATCCATCCTGGGAGTACCAAAATGTGTCACGATCTTCGACATATATTTTGGTTGAGCAATATGAAGAGAGAGATCGCAGAGTTTATTTTGAGGTGTTTAACTTGTCAACGTGTAAAGGCGGAACATCAAGTACCAAAGGGTCCATTGAAACCACTTGAGATTCTGAAATGGAAGTGGGAACACATTACCATGGATTTCGTTACGGGTCTTCCCAAGGTTTCTCAAGGCATAGATGCGATTTGGGTTATTGTTGATAGATTAACCAAATTTGCTCATTTCTTGCCGATACGGGAGACTTATTCCCTTGAACGTCTTGGTCGTATGTACATGAATGAGATTGTGAGATTACATGACATGCTAGTATCCATAATTTCGGATCATGACCTAAGATTCACTTCACGATTTTGGGTTAACTTGCAGAAAGCTATGGGCACGGATTTACGATTTAGTTCGGCATACCATCCTCAAACAGGCGGGCAATCAGAAAGGACTATTCAAACTCTTGAAGATCTATTAAGACTCTGTGTCCTATATTTCAAAGGAGTTGGGATAAGTACCTACCATTGGTGGAATTTTCCTCTGAACAACAGATTATCGAGCAAGTATAGGTGTGGCTCCATTCAAGCATTGTATGGATGAACGTGTCGCTCTCCAGTATGCTGGGATGAAGTGGGAGAAGCAACGTTGTTGGGACCAGAATTGGTACGCATGACTACAGAGAAGATCCAAATGATCCGACAACGTATACAAATGACACATGATCGACAAAAGAGTTATGCGGATCTTCATCGAAAGGACGTGAAATTTAATATTGGGGATCATGTATTGTTACGTGTTGCTCCATGGAAGGGAGTTACAAGATTCGGGAAGAGAGGAAAACTCAATCCACGATTTGTTGGTCCATTTGAAATTCTTGACCGAATAGGAAATGTAATGTGACGCCCCCAAAATTAGGTATACATCACCCATTCTGAGTCGCCAGATACATGGTACAAAATTTAAATACAACTTCATTTATACAACTGTTGAGTTGTCGTATAGAATACGACCACAGTTAACTGTGAATTTTAATACAAATGTATGTAACTCTCATGGTTCCTCGACCAGAACCTTACAATGGTACTTTACATAAAAGTATAGTCAAAGACTGTTTTAGAAACTAAAATCTTTGGAAAGTGCTTAAGGAAACCTTCGTACATGGGAGGCCATGTGTCTAGGTTATAATAGATATCATATGGTCACAAAATTATCCTTAGTTGACCCAATAGACCCCAAAGAAAAATGAGAAAATTACTATCATCTTCTTTCTAATGGTGAGTCTTCTCTTGACATATAACTATCTCCACTGTCTCTAAGTGAATATATTTTAAATCAACTCCAAGATCATATAGGTAGTGCCCGTAGATATACTTAGCAAGTGGATGTGCACAACCCTATCTTTTGATAACACAAGGTTGTATGTCATTAGACATTTTGTATGATAGTGGCAAAACACCCTTCCAAAGTTGGGTTCACCTCACCCTATTTGATTCACCAAATATAACTACTAAATGTTGTATAGAATACAACACATTTTTTTATACTGTTTAAGGTGAACCTCCACAGCTAGAGACCACTATTCTATTCCCCTGTTGTCCCCGCTCGACCTGGCAACACTCTTACGGGAACACTCTTATTACCTGAAAAGAATTGTGAAGCAGAAAGGGTGAGCACAACTAGCCCAGTAAGGAATATCATGACTAAAGATAATTTGTGACGCCCCCAAATTCGGGTATCTTCCAACCCGACATATGGTGCTCCACTATACTAACATCCATACAATCATTCCATTGAAATACAACAAAATGAAGGTAATTACTATCTTCTTATTACAATCAAAGTATAAACCTTCCCAGGTTCATAAACCGGTTACATCGTTCATTGTTCATAATGTATAATACATACAAACTTACTAAACTATTACACAATGCCTAAGCATCCATCTTAGCTTTGCCCTTATCTTTCTTGGCATTCACGATGACGTTCATCTTTAAGCTGCGATTTATATAATTCACGAAAGAAGTGAGCATGACAGCTCAGCAAGTTTAATCAAGGATAACAGGAATACCACATTCATGAATTATATAACAATTCCAACATAACTGAACAATAGTTATGAAGTATTATGAATCAATAATACTCTAACAGTTCATAACCTCAATTCCCAAAGTATAGAATAGATTAGGAATTCTGAACCGGTCGATAGACCATGAACAGTAAATTTCAGTTTGCATACTTGAAAAGGAGTCCACAGCACTAAGGTCGTTAATCTGTATAACTTACGAGCACTTCTACGTGATCAGCCTATAGTACTCTATGTTGATCAACACTCATTTATTAACGTATTTACGTTCAATATTTTTGGCAAACTCGCGTGCCCATCGAATAATCGATGAAAAATACCTTTTTTTTTGTTCACAGACAAACCTTACCTTCACGTCCGTACCAATTACTTGGCATAGGATAGCGTTAACATTTTTATATAGAATGATATGAATAATAATCAATCTATATCTTACGAATAGTCTAGCCGAGTTAAAATCTGGCATTGACCCTTTCTTTAAAACAAGTCTTGCAATTCAGTTCAATGAATCACATAAAACTTGGCTAACATGGAAGTTAGACAAGCATTAAGAAAACTTTCCTTTCAAATCTTCAAATAACTTACTCGATTGACCCACGACCTTTTTCACCTAGAATCTACATGATATATTCACATAGCACACTGTAATTAGCTATCAAACAACTATTCACATTGTTCCTACAAGCTTCTTTCTCTTCTATGTCTTTGTTAACTTAATATCTTTATTAAAGTCAACATAACTTATCACCCTTCATCCCGGTTTATCACTCAACTGATGTTTATTAACCGGACTCAAACATTGTTGATAAGGTACCAACTTTGTTCATTTTACATATCTTGTTAACATGCATTACATTCCTAAGTTTCATACCATATACCTTAGTATAGGTAATATAGGATTAGTCTTAGTACATTTATTGAGTATATAAAGTCAACTCAGGTAGGTCTCTAAACAACTGGAGTTTAAACCTAACTTGGTCAACTTTTTTCCATCTTCGCCAGTGACTGTTGCCCGAATCCTTTGTATTTTAGTGGCTCTGCTGTATGAAGTTAGGAGGGTACTTTCATTGAGAGTCTGGTGATGGCTATTTCACCACTTTGTCTTGGTTTTGGCGCTATAAGCTACGAAGTCATCTGCACCAGTTGGCCAAACCAGTTTTGGTTTTCTAACGAAACTTCCGGCTTCCTAATTTGTTCATTTTACATCCGAATTGACCCATTCGAATTCCTACAAGTCAGGAATTACATCCTTTACATTTTTATATAAGAATTCAACACTTTTGAATACATTAACTCATAATTCACTATTGAGTTAGCTACGAATCCATTAACTCATCAATAGACTCTACGAACTCAGAGTGTGATCTACGATCCTTGACTTGGCTTCGACATCAGTAGACTCTACGACTCTGAGTGTAGTCTACGTTTCTGTCTTAGCTTCGGCAGATGACCAGTTGGCTCGTAGGCAGGCTGTCTCTACGATTCTGAACATGACTTCTTCAGCACACTACGATCCCGAGGAATCTCTTCTCGATACACTACGATCCTTCTTCGTTTCCCCTGGCAGTCTACAAACTCCGAGATCTACTATCTTGCATACTCCTATTCTGCCTCGATAGCTCCCGAGTTAACCTTGACTCACCTGGCAGACTATGACTTCTGGTACAGTGCTCGACGATCAGACTAACCTATCTATTACATCATAAGATCAACCTAACAAGCTTGATCTTTCTATATTTATAGTCCTTGCACATCATTTCTTTTTAAGGATTTTACAAAGCTGTTTTGCTTTATGTAGGATCAACCTAACATATTTGATCAATTCATTCTAAGTCCTTGTACATATATTTCTATTATCTATCACATGACTTTACAGCTTTTCTTAATGCAAGCATACTTGCATATTATTCATTCATATACATATATATATATATATATATATATATATATATCATAATCAAATCATATATAAATAGGAATAACATTCACATGCTTATTCCTGACACAATTGTTTATCAACAATCGATCTCAACTATCAATATTTTAATGGTTCAAAACTATATTAAACCTTATTATATTTGTAATCTCATGACTTATAGAGATTGAATCTATGGTAAGTCATCTTTAAATCCTCATTCAAGACATATACCACCCCTTCATGATTATCTAAAATGAAAGAAAATCTAAAGGAGATGGAGATGAGAAACAAGAAGTATTACCTCAAGAACTCTTAAGAAATCTTTTGGAAAAATAGAAGTTAAAGCTTCCAAAGTGTATGCTTGCAAGTATAGCTCTCTTTCTCTCTCAAACAACCTAGGTTGGCAAGTTGAAAAACTCCCAAATGAATCAACCTAGCTTCTTATTTATAGACAACTAGAATGGAGGGCATAATTGTCAAAGAACCATCACCTCCTTACTATTCATGTGTGGTCACCAAGTAAAACACTTGGTGACCAAGCCTTATGCTTGGCTTCCACACCAAGGTGGCCGGCCCACCACCCCATGTGACATCCCATGGGTTGCCCCATGGGTTTTACCCATTCGGTGACCCACCGGTTAGACCCACGGTTCGATTTTAATGAATTGGGCTTAACTAAAGTAGCATTGGGCCTTGGTCATTCAAATGATTGGATTAATTAATAATCCAACTCAAATGATTTAGCCATTAATTCTTAACTTAATTCTATAATACTAATCGTGCCACATACGTACAATTCACGTATTATCTCCGTATACTACATGTACAATAATCGTATTGTACTTCATATTTACTCAACGTATTATACATAGATACTAAATAGTATCACTTAATGTACAACACTCACATTAACCCTAACGCCATTTCTTCTACGCATATTATTTCCTTCTCGGAAATCAATATACTCAACCCTTAGGTTTTAAGTTCGCATGTGAAAACTGTGTTTGCCATAAATGAAATATTATCAGATATTCCATCTTATCACGATATTCTATCATTACGCGTTTCTCAGAATTTCAAAATAATTCCCCGAACAGAAATGGATGAATAGTGTTTTTACAGAAATTTCTCGGAAAACAATTATTTTTGTCTTGGAAATTCCAAACAATTATTTCTAACACGTAACCAGAATACTAACCACGTTAGCACATTCTAGGTCATAGAATGAACTTCACATAGCTTACTCACAAAGAAATCAATTAAATTCATTTGATTCACATAATCAAATAAAAATTTAATTGTCATAAAAATCCGATTTCTCGGGCGTTACATTCTCTCCCCCTTATAAGGATTCTGTCCCCAGAATCTTAGCTTATAATTACATAAACAAATGAAGAAAATCTTCCTTCATTTTACTTTCGAGCTCCCACGTTGCTTCTTCAGCATTGTGGTTTCTCCATAACACCTTAACTGAAGGTATTACCTTATTTCTTAAAACTTGTTCCTTCCTATCAATAATTTGAATTGGAAGTTCCTCATAGGACAAGTCCTTCTCTATCTGAATAGATTCATATTCTATCACGTGTTTATAGTCCGGTTTATAAGGACGCAACATTGACACATGAAACACATTATGAATACGTTCCATCTCTGGAGGTAAGGCTACTACATAAGCTACCTCCCCTATCCTTTTTAAATCTCAAAAGGTCCTACAAACCTTGGACTTAACTTCCCTTTTTTTCCAAAATGTATCTTCCCCTTCTAAGGCGATACTTTCAGAAAAACAAAAGATCCTACATCGAATTCTCTATTCTCTCTGTGAGGATCTGCATACTTCCTTTGTCGGTCTTGAGCCGCAACTAGTCGAGTACGTATTAACTTCACCATGTCCGCCGTCTGCTGTACCATCTCAAGTCCCAACATCCGACGTTCACCCACCTCATCCCAACATAATAGAGTTCGGCACTTCCTTCCATACAACGCTTCGTAAGGCGGCATGCATATACTAGCATGAAAACTGTTGTTGTACGAAAATTCCACCAATGGTAGATATTCGTCCCAACTCCCTTTGAAATTCATAACACAAGATCTTAACATATCTTCAAGCATTTGAATTGTCCGCTCACTCTGACCATCCGTCTGAGGATGATACGCCATACTCAATCTCAAATGCGTTCCCATTTGCTCTGGTAAACTTCTCCAAAAGTTCGATGTGAATCGTGGGTCATGATCTGACACAATCGAAACAGGCACTGAATGTCTGGAAATAATTTCCTTGACATACAGCTTAGCTAACTGATCTAGGTTATACCTAACTCCTATTGGTAGAAAATGAGCCGATTTCGTCAATCGATCCACTATCACCAAAATAGCATCGTATCCTTTTCTTGTTGCTAGAAGTCCCACCACAAAGTCCATCGTGATGTGCTCCCACTTCCACTCTGGAATTTCTAACGGTTGTAACAACCCGCTAGGTCGTTGATGTTCAGCCTTAACTTTTTGATAAGTTAAGCACCTAATGACATATTCTGCTATCTCCCTCTTCATATTTGGCCACCAAAAGTTTTGACGAAGGTCTTGATACATCTTAGTACTACCGGGATGTATCGAGTACCTCGAACTATGGGCCTCCATCATATTTTCTTCTTTTAATTCGGGATCATTAGGAACCCAAATTCTTCCCTCAAAATGAAGTAATCCCTCCTTATCAAGGTTATACTCAGTCTTTTCTTCATCTTCTATCCTCTTCTGCATTTGCTTGCATTCTTCATTACTCAATTGTACTCCCCTAACCCGTTCCACTATGGTAGGTTGAGTTTCCATAGAAAATAACATCTCTACCGCTTCTCCTCAGAATAACTAACTTCTAGCTCCATTTTTGCCATCGTTTGTTACCAACTCATTCTGAGTCGTTAACATTGATAATTTCTCCCTACCCTTCCTACTTAGCGCGCCGGCTACTACATTTGCTTTCCGGATGATATAAAATATCACAGTCATAATCTTTTATTAACTCTAACCACCTTCTCTCATCTCATGTTCAACCGCTTACGTGTGAAGATATATTTGAACTTTTATGGTCCGTGTATATCTCACATTTCTCACCATAAAGATAATGCCTCCATATCTTTAGGGCAAAAACTACAGCTGCCAATTCCAGGTCATGAGTAGGATAGACCTTCTCATAATCCTTCAATTGACGTGACGTATACGCAATGACCTTGCCATGCTTTGCATGAGACAACGAACCCAGATCCTTTATGCGAAGCATCTCTATACACTACAAAATTTCCTGTATTGTCTGGTAAGGACAATACAGGTGCCTCACTTAACCTTTTCTTTAACTCCTAAAAACTGTTCTCACATTTTTTAGTCCACACATACTTCACTGAATTTCTTGTCAGATTTGTTAACGGAGTAGCTAATTTAGAAAAGTCCGGAATGAACCTTCTATAGTATCCCGCTAACCCTAGAAAACTCCGAACCTCAGTTGGCGTTTTCGGTTGCTCCCCTTTCGTTAACTGCTTCTACTTTTGCCAGATCTACGAAAATGTCATCTTTATCAATAACATACCCTAGAAACTGCACCCTCTCAAGCCAAAATTCACACTTTGTGAATTTTGCATACAACTTCTCCTTCTGTAGTGTCTCCAACACTATTCTTAAATGTTCCGAATGATCTTCTGGCATCTTTGAATAGACTAGAATATCATCAATGAACACTACGACAAACTTGTCCAAATATTGTTTGAACACTCTCTTCATCATAGCCATAAATGTGGCCGGCGCATTAGTCAATCCAAACGACATTACCAGAAACTCGTAATGACCATAACGAGTTCTGAACACCGTCTTAGGTACATCTTCCTTCCTCACCTTTAACTGATGATACCCCGTGCGCAAGTTTATTTTAGAAAAATACTTTGCCCCTTTCAACTGATCAAATAGATCATCGATCTTGGGCAAAGGGTATCTATTCTTAATCGTTAACTTGTTCAACTCTCGATAGTCGATACAAAGCCTTAACGACCCATCCTTCTTCTTTACAAACAACACTGGTGCTCCTCAAGGAGACACACTTGGTTGAATGTACTTCTTATCTAATAGTTCTTGTAATTGAACCATTAACTCCTTCATCTAAACTGGCGCCATTCGATATGGTGCCCTTGGAACTGGTGCCGTTCATGGTAACAGATCAATTACAAACTCCATCTCCCTGTCCGATGGAATACTCGGTAATTCCTCCGAAAATACTTCTGCGAACTCTTGCACAATAGGTATCTGATCCAAGGATGTTCCCACTCTTTGGGTATCCACAACATGGCACAGATAACCTACACACCCTTTTCTCAACATCTTCCTAGCTTGTGTCATAGACAGAC
The DNA here is from genome assembly GCA_020205605.1 of Panax ginseng. Classification (NCBI taxonomy): domain Eukaryota; kingdom Viridiplantae; phylum Streptophyta; class Magnoliopsida; order Apiales; family Araliaceae; genus Panax; species Panax ginseng. The sequence goes on along the minus strand of CM035145.1, from coordinate 46,279,591 downwards.
AACAAGAGCGTCTCGGTGAATTACTACCGAAGAACACTACCTTGGTTTTCTTAGAAAGCCGATGGTTTAAACTTTTCCTATGGCAATCTATAATCGCCTTATGGTTCACCAACCAATCCATACCAAGAATTACGTCGAATTTTTTTGGCCTTATCGGTACCAAATCTACCGATAACTTATTCCCTCTAATTTCCACGCGATAGTTCTTATGAATATGTTCAATGGGGATTATCTCTTCGTTTGCTACCTTAACGTCTAAAGGTATAGATAACTTCTCAAGAATTAAACCTAATCTCTTAGCAAATTCATATGCTATAAAAGAACAAGTAGCACCCGAGTCAAATAGCTCATAAACATTTATGTCATTGACCGGAATGATACCTGCTACCATATCTGTTGATGCAACCGCATCTTGAACAGTCATATTAAACGTACGAGCTGAGGGTCTACCCACTGATGGTGTTGGTCCAGTAATGGCTAATTTACCACTACCAAAACTCTTAATCCCCTTTAAACCCTTCTTTGGGAAATTTCTTGCCATGTGGTCCATTAACCCACAGACAAAACACCCTTGGTTCTTTTTAGGGTTAAGACAGTTGGGTGACAAATGCCCCTCCTGCCCACAGTTGTAACATACTGCTTTCCCCTTTAAACAGATTCCCATGTGAGATTTTCTGCATGTCTTACATGCTTCCGTCCTCCGTTTGGGATCTCCCTGCTTTACCCCGGTATTCCCAGGGTTAAAACTCTTCCTCTTTGGCAAGTTGCTGCTTCCGTTTGCAACTTCAGCCTTATTACCTCCTTCTAACTTACTCTTAATCTTCCGCTCTTTGTGGTACTGAGACAAAGCCTCACCACCACCTTCAGCTATTATCGCCTTCTCTAGAATGGTCCCATAGGAAGCACTCTGGAAAACCGATATCCTACTATAGAGCCAGGGTTTTAAGCCCTACTCAAATCTGTGCGCCTTTCTTTCCTCCGTATCCACCTGATGTGGAGCAAATCTCTCCAATTCGTTAAACTTGGAGGCATACTGGGGAACTGTCATATCCCCCTGCTTAAGTTATAGGAACTTAATTTCCATCCTACCCTACATGCTAGTAGGGAAATAGTTCTCGAAGAAAACCTTCTTAAACTGTTCCCACGTAACAGCCTTTGTCCTAGCCCCACCCTGGTGAGCTTTCCACCAGTAGTTGGCTTCCCCCTTCATCATGTAAGTTGCAAAAGAAGTCTTTTGCGCCTCACCTATGTTTGTTATCACAAACGCCTTTTCAATCTCTCTAATCCATGTCTGGGCTTCTAGTGGACCCGTCGTTCCTCGGAACTCGGGAGGACCCACATTTTTAAAGTCCTTAAAAGTACTTGTTCTTGCTACCCCAGGAGCTATAGGAATCCCACCCCCCACTTGGTTAAATACAACCATTAATAAATTAACGAACTCTTACATAGGGTTGTTAGGACCCCCTTGATTTTCATTATGAGACTCGGCCTCTTGGTTCCGTTGTCTCCTTCTCGGCGGCATAATTCTGATTAAATAAATAAAGCTTCGTTATTATCTATTTAACTACTCGGTTATCATTTTAAATCAACAACAACCATTCATACCACAACAAACATGTTAAATAAAAACTTCATTATATAAATATGCTTTCATAGTCAAGACTATTTACATCATGTTCCCTTAGCCAAAAGCTATTACATACTATCCATGATTGCCTTCTACAAAAATTAGGATTTACAAAAAGACTACCCTTAGTTATACAAAAGAGGGTTTTACGTCACTACTTATATACCAAAAAGATCTAGCGATCTACTAACACTGTCGAACGACATTTTCATATTTCTGATTTGTCAAAATCGACACTATATCTCGGCTTATGGTATGTCGAGTCTGCCCGGACTCAATAGAATAACAAGCAATTTTTAGCTTAAAATCCTCATGAGCGCATTCATGGATGTATGACATCCTAGTTATTTTCTTGTCATTCTCAACCAGTTTCTTTTGTAGCTCAAGGACCTCATCCTTATAGTTACGAGCCTTATCAGTCATAAGCAATTTCTCATCGTGCTCTGACTCAAAGTCTGTCTCTGCAGATTCTTTCGCCTCATATAAGGCAGTTATCTCCTCAATCTGTGCCTCTACCTTAGTACGCAAATGCACATTCCTATCCAACACTGCCAGATACAATGCTCTAGTTGCATCCAGAGTTGCTGGCTCCTGAGTAGGTAACACCATGTTAATCGATGTAACCTCCATTTCCTCCTCCACATCTAGCATCTCGTTAAGGTATGATGCTTATCCCATAGTCTCCTCAGAGTATTCCTCCTCAGAGATGTACTCCTCAATGTCTGAGTCTTCTAGTACAACTATCGCATTACCTCGCCCGCATTGGCATTGGTACAATCTCAACTTGGTTAACTGAGTCCTCACTTATCATTTCCACGTTTCTAAACATCAAGCTATCGATTGACATCTACAAACACATAACACGTTGATTAGTACATAATACACAATAGTATAAGCACAAATCACATTTAATATCTTTAAGATTAATTTTCATCTTTTAATTCCTTCGATACTGAGTTATCTCAATATCTTCTTAATTCAATGGACTTGAATTTCATTCCTCGGACTTTACCTTCCTTACGAGGTTATTAGCCTAAGGTTTCCCCCCCCCTTAAGTTTTATAACCTAAGGCTTTGATACCAACCTGTGACGCCCCCAAATTCGGGTATCTTCCAACCCGACATATGGTGCTCCACTATACTAACATCCATACAATCATTCCATTGAAATACAACAAAATGAAGGTAATTACTATCTTCTTATTACAATCAAAGTATAAACCTTCCCAGGTTCATAAACCGGTTACATCGTTCATTGTTCATAATGTATAATACATACAAACTTACTAAACTATTACGCAATGCCTAAACATCCATCTTAGCTTTGCCCTTATCTTTCTTGGCATTCATAGTACATTTATCTTTAACTGCAGTTATATAATTCACGCAAGAAGTGAGCATAACAGCTCAGCAAGTTTAATCAAGGATAACAGGAATACCACATTCATGAATTATATAACAATTCCAACATAACTGAACAATAGTTATGAAGTATTATGAATCAATAATACTTTAACAGTTCATAACCTCAATTCCCAAAGTATAGAATAGATTAGGAATTCTGAACCTGTCGATAGACCATGAACAGTAAATTTCAATTTTTATACTTGAATAGGAGTCCACATCACTAAGGCCGTTTATCCGTATAACTTACGAGCACTTCTAGGTGATCAGCCTATAGTACTCTATGTTGATCAACACTCATTCATTAAAAGGTATTTACGTTCAATATTTTTGGCAAACTCGCGTGCCCATCGAATAATCAATAAAAAATACTTTTGTTTGTTCATTGACAAACCTTACCTTCACGTCCGTACCAATTACTTGGCATAGGATAGCGTTAACATTTCTATATAGAATGATATGAATAATAATCAATCTATATCTTACGAATAGTCTAGCCGAGTTAAAATCTGGCATCGACCCATTCTTTAAAACAAGTCTTGCAATTCAGTTCAACGAATCACATAAAACTTGGCTAACATGGAAGTTAGACAAGCGTTAAGAAAACTTTCCTTTCAGCATCTTCAAATAACTTACTCGATGACCACGCCTTTTTTACGAATCTACATGATATATTCACATAAAGACACCGTAATTAGCTATCAAACAACTATTCACATTGTTCCTACAAGCTTCTTTCTCTTCTATGTCTTTGTTAACTTAATATCTTTATTAACGTCAACATGACTTATTACCCTTCGTCCCGGTTTATCACTCAACTGACGTTTATTAATCGGACTCAAACATTGTTGATAAGGTACCAACTTTGTTCATTGTACATATCTTGTTAACATGCATTACATTCCTAAGTTTCATACCATATACCTTAGTATAGGTAATATAGGATTAGTCTTAGACATTTATTGAGTATATAAACTCAACTCAGGTAGGTCTCTAAACAACTGGAGTTTAAACCTAACTTGGTCAACTTTTTTTCCATTCTTAATCATCACATGCAAGATCCTTTATATTTTAGTGGTATTTGCGACGAGTTAGCGACATACTCATATTGAGTCTGGCTGTTGCTTATTTTCACCACTTTGTAATCTTGGGTTTTAGCGCCATGCGGTTTAGTCTGGGCACCAGCCAGCCAAACCAGCTTTTGGTTTTCTAACGAAACTCCCGCTTCTAATTTGTTCGCTTTACATCCGAATTGAACCATTCAATTCCTACAAGTCAGGAATTACATCCTTTACGTGTTTATATAAGAATTCAACACTTTCGAATCCGTTAACTCATAATTCACTATTGAGTTCATTTTATATACGTTCGTAAACGTTAATGAGCGTTCAATGCTCGTTTTCTTCGTTCTAAGTCGGAATCCGACGATTCTCGAACCCACAACTCTTAATCACCCTATCTCATGTGTTGACATTGAAAACCAATGTTTTCAAGTCTCACGACAACTTTTGACTACTAATCCAAAATTTCTATGTTTTCGACATTTAACGTCTATTTTCGTAAAATTTTCCATAACTTCGTTACTAATGTTCTCTAAGCCAAATCACATGGAATACTCCATGGATTTAATATCTACATCCTAAGCAAACAAGATGCATATACTAACGTATATATGGATCTCAATTTGTTAGTTCCTAGAGGGCACAATAGATCTAGAAGGGGGGGGGGGGTTGAATAGATCCTTTTTATTTCAAATACTTTTCTGGTTAATATTGTATTGTTCATATTTAAGTATATGACAACATAAGAATCTTTTCAAGCACAGCGGAATAAGTAAAAGATTCCCCTTCATTGATATATTCATAATCATACATACATTTTTCGTTGGGTTAGTTTAGTTGTAAGCAGTTAGAACATACATAGCAGTTATAGCAGTTATAGACATAATGTAAAAGACACAAGAGGTTTTAAGTGGTTCAGAGACTCAAGCTCCTAATCCACTCTTCTGCTTTCAACTAGCAGGATTTCCACTAAGGAAGGGCAGCACCCTGAATCTCTATGATTTCTTCAAGGCCAGCAGCCTTGGGACTTCAGTTCCCTAAGAACTCTTCAAGGCCAGCAGCCTTGGGACTCCGCTAGTTCCCTAGGAACTCTTCAAGCCCAACAGGCTTAGAACTCTATTTAGTCCCTTTGGACAAGGACCCTTTGGCCCTGCTTTGTTTAGTCCCTCCGGACAAGGACCCTCTTGGTCCTGCTTCATTTAGTCCTTTTGGACAAGGACCCCTCAGGCCTTGGCTTGGTTGAGTTGTTTGTTTGTTGTTGTTGTTGGAGTCGGTGCTGAGCTGCTAAGATGTCTTCATACTCTGAACATCTTCTATCCTTAGCAGCTTGGCTTGATCATCCTTGAAGCGCAGCTTGAGTGTTGCATGATGCTCAGACTTCTTAGGTTGCTGCTCTACTCTCGGATGACCCCTTGATGAACCGCCTTTGAAGATCATTCTTCTTGGTACTTGATGGTCGCATATGAGAGGCTTCTAAGATGACCAGTAGCTCTTCTCATTAGGTACTTAGAAGCTTTCTCATGCTTGCCACTAAGATGGCTTTTGTGATCTCCCTTCTTGCTACTTGATGCCTTCTCTCATGATGGACTTGCTAAGATGATCTGCGAGTTCTTCTCTCTATTGTACTTAGAGTCTTCCCATGATGGACATCCAGATGGCATGATGCTCTTCTTTCTCTCGGCAGTTCAGAACTGTGACAACCCGAGAATTTAGACAAGATATTAAAATCTTAAATGATTGATTTAAAGTCAAATAATAGATCTAGACAGAAAATAAGTGTACGCGTTTGATGTTATTAGGATGGAATTTTGAGGATTTCAAAATTCTGTGAAGGATTTAGGTGAATTATTCAGGATTAAGGATTTATGTGAATATGTGTTGTGTTTATGGTTATGTATGTGTTCAGAATGTGGTTAAGGGTCAAGGGTTGACCAGATTAATTATATATGTGTCAAACCCTAATCGTAAATTAAGAACGCCAACGTTCAGTTAGAAAACCCTAACGTCTGATAAGAAACCCTAGAAATCGGTTCTGGAAACCCTAGTTTCAGTTTCGGGAGTCCGAAACCCTAATTCGGTATCTGAAAACCCTAGATTGGGAATGCAATGCTATGTACAAGGTTAAACGTCATTAATTTTAATTTATTAGGAAAAACCTTAATGAATTATTGGAAACCCGATTTGATTATTAGAAAACCCTAATACTTGATCTGAAAATCCTAATTTCAGATTTCGATAATTTGAAACCCTAATCTGGGAACTTAACGGAGAATTTTAATGCTTTAGTGCTATTAATTATAATATTAATTAGGGTAATGCTTAATTAGCTAGCAAACCCTAATTTTAGAATTTCTAAACCTTGATTGTTCCGTCAGAAACCCTAATGCTAAATTGTGGATTTAATTGCTAAATTAGCAATATTAATTAGGAATTATAAATCCTAAAATTGTGTTAGCCCTAATATGATTAGGAAATGGTAATGTAATTAAAGAATTCTAATTACGATTTAAAATTTGTTAATTTTCTATTTCGAAAACCTTAATCCGAAAATCTTAGAATTCCAAGTTGCTAAATCTTTAAGGGTTAGAACCTAAACCTTAAAGGGTTAAACCCTAAACCCTAGATTGCTCAAACACTAAACCCTAAGGGTTTGTACAAATTACAAGAATGCCATTAATTATATTTTAGAAAAGACTAAAATGCCCTTTTTATCATTTTAGTGACCTAGCTTGCAAATCTTGGTAAATTTGTGGTAGGTTACCAACTTTGTTGACTTGTGTGACAAAATCACAGCCAAATCAGTCCTTCAATTCTAGCACATCAGGTCATACATGTATCTAAGCAATATATATAAGATTTAGAGAGAGAAAGTTCATAAAAGATAACCATTTTGTACACAAACTCTCACCAACTCTCATTTTCTCTCAACCTCCGAATTCAGCAAGTATATCAGTCCTAAATTCAGTCCATAGATCAACCAATAACATATTTGAGGATTAAGATCAAAAATCAAAGCATAAAAGGTATAAAAACCCTAACCTTGCAAATCTATGATTTTGATGTTTAATGTTGTTGTTTGCTGGTTAAACATGTGTAATAGGGTGTCAAATGATGATCTGGGTTGTCAAAACACAAACCCATAAAATCAAAGTGCTCGGATTTGGCATTTTAAGAAATCTGGAAAATGGGAAAAATATGGTCTGACAGCCTAATGTCAGGACCCATAGATCCGTGTGTGTTAGTTTTTTTGTGTGTTTTAAGTTATAAACATGTTCTATGCCATGAGGTCTTGAATCTCCAACTCGAAGAAAGTCCAGATCTTGTCTAGATCAAAAGTTATGAACAGGTCAAACCTAGTTGATTTAACACAAAACTCAAGCTTACGAAAAACCCGTAAAATCCCGTAAATTTCGACAAGATTTTGCAAGCTTCGATCTTGCGATGCTTTATCTTTTGGCCATGTTGTTGTTTTAATATTGTATACCGATATTTATATTACACATCTAATCCATCGTAAGCACTAGATCGCTCATAGGATCCAAGATACACTTGGTCAAAGTAGCTTTATTGATCGTTTCTTGATTTAAATCGGAAAACCCGTAAATCGTGAAGAACGAAGGTTCCACCCATACTTTGACCTACCGAAAATAGGAGATGGTGATGTTGTTAGACTAATCTGATGTTATGAAGTTATACTATGACATCAGGAATACAAGTTAGAATCTTCATAACACACAAACAATACATATACTGAAAGTTATAAGGACCCAAAGTAGGTATCTCGATTCTGGTAAACCCAGAAAAACAAAGAACAGGTCTGACAACGTTTTATGTAGCTTAGATCTTGCAGGTTGTTCATGTTTTGACTATGGAATTTGTTTATACTTGTAGTACTACACTAATAATACAACTATAACAATTTATCTGCCCAGAAAACACAATAATCACGATTATAGAATCGGTCAAACAAGGTCGCATTTAACTCGACAAAGGATTTCAGGTTTGGCCAAAATACTCAAGAACACCTATAGCGATGGAGGTCTCGTCATTATAGGGCCCTTTAATGGCGCTTTAATTTCTAATTTCCTAAATTATTAAATAAATTGAAATAAATAGATAAAAATAGTTTTAAATTATTAAAATACATATTAAATTTCAAAAAATTATTTTAAAGTCCTAAAAATAGTTTTTAATTATTTTAAGTATATTTCAAAAATATTTAATATTTTTGGAATATAAATGGTATTTATTTATTTAATTATAATATTAAATAAATTATTTAAAAATAGTTTTAATTCATGAAAATCATGAAAAATTATATTATGGTGTTAGAAAATATTTGAAGTTATTTTTGATGACTTTTAATATTTTATGGTGAATTTCATTAATAATTTATTATTACTCAAATGATTAATATATTTAATAAATATATTAAATAAATTATGGAAAATTAGAAATAATGATTTAAAAATCATATAAAATTATTGAAGTATTATAAAAATATTTTAAGTTATAAAATATAACTTTTGATATTTTGGCATAAAAATATTAATATTTTAATATTAATATCGATTATCTGATAATGGATTTAAGTGTTTAAAAATCATATAATTATGATTTTAAGGTATTAAAATATTTTGATATATTATAATTATATTATAATATTATGTAATGATTTTCATTAATATTTTAAATTAAATAAATATTAATGATTAAGGAATTATGTGGTATTTAATTTATATAAATACGATATTAATGATTGGAAAATCATGATAAATGGTAATAATTATCCAAAATTATTACGAGCCTAGGAAAAATGTTTTGACTGATAAGAAATTATCGTGATAATTGTTAAGTGTTTAAAGCGAGTTTAACCGAACTTAAACTCGAGTATTAATTTAATTAGACCAGGCCTCGGAGGTTAGAATTGTGTCGGTTTCAACTCAGACTTAAATAGTTTGACTTGATGCTATGTCTTATGTGCTGTATAGACTGATAGGCTTATGTGTTATGTGTTTAGGTTATTCTGTGTGTATAAATATAATAGTATTAAATTATGATGATATTATTCTAATATTGGAGATCTATATTACTAATATTAGGTCTTCGGATAATGCGTTATAAATTGCGTAGCGGTAATCAACGGTTCAGGCAAGTTTCTTTTTACTTAACTCTACTAAGAGTGTTTTATTCAAGCTTATGGTTAATCATTACTGATTGCCATGAAAATTGTACTCTGTACATCTTGTATGTATAAGTCAGGTATGAAAGGCTGATCACTTTCATTACCAGTTGGTTCAGAATTGTTTGTTCATGTTTAAAACTTGTTCAGTCAAAAGTTTGTTCATGCTAGTTCTCAATTATATTGATGAATTATAGCCAGCTCTTTATTCTGACTCTTCAATCATGATATATCCTGAAATTGTATTTAAACTTGCTGGGCAACTTTCATGCTCACCCTTGTTATATCATGATAAAACATTGCGATAATGCGAATGCGTTCGGATCACGAGGAAAAGGTTAAGGCCAAGTTCAGAACACTCTTCATGTAGTAGAACTCTCACTTCTACATAGTAGAACTCACACTTCTTCTACTTCTTTCTTGATCCGACTTCGAGTGTTCTTGGTGGATCGTAGAGTGAGCCTTCTGACTCACTATCTCACATGATTTATATCACCCACCTTCTCTCCAAACTCGCAACTCCAAAGAACCTTGGATCTTTGAAGCTCTTTTCTTATTTATACTTCTTCCCAATCCTTCCGCTGGAAAGTAACCGCTTGAAGGCTATTCAAATATCTTCACAGATCTCAAGTTGCTTGATGTAGACTCGCATGATGTGACTTGTCATACTTTTTCCGATGTCATAGTTCACTCGTTTCACCTACCCCGCCGATGTATAACTTTAATGTCTTGGGCAAAAGTCAAGACTTTATCACCTCTTTCTCGATTCCTCGATCGAGGTTGTCCTATTGCATCGATGCTCTCAATAGGCACTTTTCCGAATATTACCCTTCGATTGAACCTTTGCCAATGCTTCACCTTCGCTTATTCGACTCTACGATTCTCGATGCACGCCTTTCAAGGACCTCGATCAGAGTGTCTTATTGAGTGTTGCTTGCTCGTTGACTAGTAGAGCTAACACTACGATCCTCAAGAGTGTTGCTTGATCTTCACCAAAGAACACCTCTTCACCGTATTGTGCAAAGGCTTCAATACTTCGCTTTGCTTCGACTATTCTCGATACCGATGGCCTAATTCCTTGCTCTCGTCCCTTCTCAATATCAAGACACTTCAGATTTGTGGCGCGCCCAAATTTGCTTTCTCCTCGTGATCTTCCGCCACTTATCATCAATGAACCGACCTCGCACTTAATCACTTTTAGCCTTGCTCTCTTCGTGTCGACCAAAGATCTCGGTTCACCTTCCATCGCTTCTTTCTTTGTCGACACAAACACTACGATCCCGGTTGCTTCCAAGATCGTTGTCTTCTGTTTCTCTTCGACAAAGAATCGCATTAGTCGATTTTTCCTTAGTCACCAATAAGTCTTCTTTGAATCATCTTGTGGAAGACTTCATCACGAATGGCCTTTAACTCAATCTTGATGTCGATTGGATTGGTGCTTAGTTCTTCCGCTAGCCTATATGCCATTCGTTGAGTGCTCTCTCGTTCCCTTTATCGTGGATTGCATCTTTGCAAAGTACAACCAGAGGCTTTATATCTTTGATATTTTGGGAGTGCTCATTCATTGAGAACCGTGATTCCGCTTCTACGATTCGACTTAGCATTGTGAGCACTTCTTTTGAGTCATAGTTCAAGACTCTACGATTCAGCTTTCACATGCAGTAGACACTACGATCTCGAGATCGATATTGACACTCTATGATTTCTACCTTGTGCTCTGTTGTCTTCATCCGATCTTGCTCGACTACGATCTCTCGTGATATAATCAATAGACTCTACGAACTCAGAGAGTGTGATCTACGATCCTCGACTTGGCTTCTAAGATCGTAGACTCTACGACTTTGAGTGTAGTCTACGCTTCGCCTTAGCTTCGATAGATGACCTATCTACAGAAAGGTGTCGCCTCTCACGATTCTCAACACGACTTCCTCAAAGACACTACGATCCCGAGGAAGCTCTTCTCGATACACTACGATCCTTCTTCGCTTCCCTCAGCAGCCTATAAACTCCGAGATCTACTATCTTCCATACTCCTCATTCTCGCCTCGATAGCTCCCGAGTTAACCTCGACTCACCCGCGCACTACGACTTCCTCGTGCAAAGGTTCGACGATCGACTAGCCTATCTATTACATCATAAGATCAACCTAACAAGCTTGATCTTTCTATATTTATAGTCCTTATACATCATTTCTTTTTAAGGACTTTACAAAGTCGTTTTGCTTTTATGTAGGATCAACCTAACATATTTGATCAATTCATTCTAAGTCCTTGTATATATATTTCTATTATCTATCACAAGATTCTTTACAACTTTTTCTTAATGCAAGCATACTTGCATATATTATTCATTCATATATATATATATATATATATATATATATATATATATATATATATATATATATATATATATATAATCAAATCATATATAAATACGAATAGCTTTCACATGTTTATTCCTAACAATCTCCCCCTATTTGATTATGACAAAAACAATAAGTGCATATACATGTTATGAATGAATCTTATATACAGTGAGCAGCCGTATTTTTAAAATAGTTAATCATGAATGTCATTTATATTGATATGGCAATTTATACATTAAGACATTCTACATCCTGGATCCAGAACATTCCTAATAGATTAGAGATGTACCTCATTGGCTCCATGTGTGTTTCCAAGATGCTTGTTGGTCAGCTACTCATCTTTTTCTGCTTCTTGCTCTTGCTCCCCCTCAGGTGATGACCTTCTATCTTTGCTTGGCTCCCCTTCATCACCTTTTCCGATCCGCCCCCTTCACCTTCTTCATGATTTTGGTATCATCATCTTCATGCTCCCCCCCAGATGATGATTCTTTATCTGCTACTACTTTCTTCTTCTTTGGCTTTTTCTCCCTTAACCCTCTGATCTTCTTCGAGTGCCTTTTACTCCTCTTCTTTCTTTGCCTTTTTTTCTCCCCCTTTTTGTCATCAATCATTTGAGAGAGCTGCTCCATGTTGGACATAAGTTGCTCCATCAGGTAGGAGGAGTTTGCAACTTCAAACTTTAGTTCTTGCTGGCCGAGCTCAAGTTGCACAGAGAAGGACTATTTCAGATCATCAATCATGTCAGAGAGGGCTTTGATCCGCTTTCAGATTGGCCTCCTAAACTTGTAGAGCTACCGCCTTCCCGATCTTGATGGCCTTCTCGATAGATGCTATCTCTCTTTTTGGAGTTTGAGAGATACATCACCAAGATAGCTTGAAGCTTGTCCGAAAGAATCATCTCCCGTCATTGCCCGCTTCAGTGATTCTTCAAAGAGCATAGATATCTTCTTGCTTAGATCATCGAGCTTTTCAAGAGTTCCCGCCCAAAGCAGTTTGATCCTCTTGATTGGTAGCTTCAAAGTTGAGCAATGGATTGACTCTACGATTTTCATCTTTGGACAGATTTTCAAATGTTTGATAATCAACAATCGTGGAGTACCAATTGCTTGTGGAGGATGATGGAGTGATCGATAAGTAGCTTAATCATAAGGAGGCTTCTAGATTGGGCTTGAACACCATCACCAGAGAGTGAATGAATCTACGATCGCCTCTTTGGTCATGACCCTTCTTCCTTCGTAATCTACTTCTACGATCGTAGGGGATGTAGAGATTTTCACTTTGTCGATAGACCTTGAAGTGAGGTCGGTCAAGTATCATCTTGGTAGCATAGGTTTTCACCCTTGGGAAGTTTTGGGCTACCAGCCCATGCTTGGAAAAGTCTTATAACACCAAATTAAGTAGCTTCCATCTCCTTCATTAAAGGCCTTTAGCCAAGGCATCCACTGGAAGAACCATCTCATCTACATATCATCAGGATTGTAGAGAATGGTTGAGCAGTCTAGCTCCATGTTGTTCCAGTTCCTGACTAAGTCAAAGGAAGTCATTCTTGTTACTCTGAGCTGCTCGCCTCCATAGTTTACCCATCTGTCTGGAGGAGTCTCTGATGGTTCATTTGGGACTTCTACCACAATTTTCTTGGTAGATTTTGCAGGTGAGAGAACTGGGTGAGGTTCTGATTCCTGATTTTCAGAGTTTGAATCATTTTCTGCTTCTTCCTTCTCAGAACTAGAACCACTTAGATCAGCTTCAGTAGATAGTCTTTCTTGCTGCAACATTTCATTATCCGATCCTTCTTCAACAGAAAACTTTCCTTAGATTCTTCCTTTCATCTTCTAAGTCTTTCCTTAGATTCTTCTTCTTCAACATCTTCTCAAAGATCTCTCCCTCGGGATACAAATTCATCATCACTTAATTCAATGATGGCATTTGATTGGTCATTGCCTTTTTTGAGGCTAACCGGCTTGCAAACTGTAGCTCTTCCTTCTACGTGGAGGTTCAACTATTGAGAGAGACAGACTTCTTCTTCTTCTTCTTCTTCTTCTTCTTCCTCGACTTCTCTTGTTCATCGATAAACTTCTTTGGAGATCAAGACCGGCAGAGCAGACTTCTTTTTCTTGGCCTCATCACTTTCTCGAGCCATCATGAGAGCTTTCTTGGTTTGAGGGACATGTTCTTCTTCTTCTTCTTCTTGAATAGCATTTTCTCGACCCATTCTTCCTGGTCGGTTGGGGCGCTTGCATTTGGGGATGCACTTTGATCATCATGAATTTCTTTTTCTTCATCGAGTGATCGCCTCGAGGATTAGCCATGGGGCTTGAGCACTTTTCTTCTTCAAAGCAGCTTCAGACTTTCCTTCATCACATCCGCTTTTTTTTCATCATTGGTGTCGATCGTGGGGACCGGACTACATCTTTTGCTTTCTTCCTCTTCACGCCGACTCCACGCCCCTTTCTTCAAGAGATGTATTGATTTGAGAAGCTAAGGTCGGTTTGTCTTCCACCTTAGCTTTCTTCTTGTCGACAGTCCTTGAAGCAACTTCTCGCCGCTTCTTCTTTTATGGTTTCAAAGTAGCTTGGTCCTTTTCTTCCTTATCCTTGTTCAAGGAGGAGACTCTCCTCGGTGGGGCCTCGGGCTTTCTTCACATCACCAAATTTTTTTCACCACTTTTGATTTCTTCCTCGGTGTGTGATTTCAAATTACGCAGAGTCATCGACTCGTAGCTCTCTGTCTTTACTATCTTCCTTTTTCTTTGCAGAGGCTCTCATCACGCCCCCAAATTGCCAAATTTCTTGTTCTCCTTTTTGGGTTCTTCTTCCAGCTTTTCAAATAACTTTGGAGACATTACTTTGTGCACATTCGTGGCTTCTCCTCATCATCCTTGATCTTTCCCCTAGCTTTTTCTTCAAGATGATACTCAAAGAACCTCCCATGAAATACCTTGGTCGTGGGCTTCTTCTCAAATTTCTCTACCCACTTGAGATCCGATCAAACAAGATAGCTCCAAAGTTGATTTGTTTCTTCGTAACTATTGTTTACATGATTTTCAACCTGGTCGATCACTGTCATGTGCAAAGGTTCTTACACAAGATGCACTTTCCAACTATTTCAAAGAAGGAACTCATATTGCTCAGAAACTCCTTCTTCTTCATGTCCTTGAAACTAGGGTTTCTTTGATACCCCATAACTTCCTTTTCTAGTTCAAAGGTTGATAATATCAAGGTTCTTTAGCCCTCGTTAGGAAAACCTAGGCATTAATTGAGGTCAAGATTTTAACTTGAGAGACTAACCTTTAACCTTGGTAGTAAGGGTTTCCAATTTATAGAGACGTTTGAGTAGAATTCTTTAACCAGTCAAGTAGACTCGAGTATTTGTCTCAAGGCATTCTCAAAATCCAAATTTCTTTACAAGCTCGAGAATATCCCCGAACTTCTTTTCTTTTCATTTCTCAAACGATTTGGTTCCAAGTCAATACCAAAGATTACTTGCCGCTTTTCCATTTTGTGTAGTTTGAAGAATGTGGGTGTTAGATATAGAGAGGTTTATGCGAGATGGCTGTCTAGTTGGTAAGGCTCTGGGGGTTAATTGATTTTGCTCTTGAAAAGCTTTCTAGGGTTTTGAAAATGGGAGGAGAAAGGTTCGATATCTTTTGGTAATCGTCTCGCAGATTTGAACTTGTTTTTATGGCGCTTCCTTCTAACTCGTGATACTCAAGTGATGTGTCAACTCGCCCATTGGTTGCACGCTGCCCAAGAATGAGTCAGAATTCCCCACAACTTTTCGCTTATTAGAGGAGTGGATGTTTAATTGACGTGGCTTTGACCGTTGACCTTTTGATTCGTAGAGTAACATGATGAGATAGCTATAGACTCTACGATTTCATTTGTTGACTCAACGATCAATTTCTGAGAGATGCTGCAGTGGATGGCTTTGTCTTTCCTCCTTACTTCGATGCAGCATAGCTCAATCACTGATGTATTCGAACTTATCTCCTTAACTTGAATGGCTTAGCAGATGTCTCATTCTTCATGCTCCTTGTGAACTGGAGTACCCTTTGGTAGAACTACGATCGTTGAGTTGTCTTCTACGATTGCACTACGTGGTTGCATAGCTACGATCGCTTAGTCCTTTTCAAACTCAACTCTACGATCGATCGACCGACTTGATTCTTTTGAGATGAACTAGATCAAGTATTCCTTCTGAGATAAGGTAGCTCAGAAGGGCCAACCTCTTAGAGAGAGCTAAGGGTCATGTTTGTCCCCGAGGCGCTCTCGATGAAATACTAAGACAAAGATTTTCAATGACATCTCATTAGACCTTTCTCGATGGGGGAGGTCTTTCTACCAAATTTTAAATATCTCGCATTGTCAAATCGTGGTGTCCTTCTACTTTTACACTACGATCATGTGTTTGATCGTAGGAACTTCACGATTATGGATCGGGTGGTCAAGGGTTATCAAGAGTACGCTTTTGAGACGCTCCTACCGACTATGGATCTTCATTTGGTTCATCACCCACAAAGTTTTGGGACTCTCAGAATCGTACATCTCTTCCAGTTTAATAGTGTCATTATTCCTTAATGTATCACCGCTTCCCCATTGTTGATGTCGTTTTCTCGAGATAGATGTGATTCCTTCTTCATGTTCATTTGAAGGTCTACCCAACATTCCTCCTTCTTCGACCGGAATCATCATCGCTTGCTTAGTTTTCCTTGTATCGTAGAGATGAGTATTTTCAGGATTGATCACTCTACGATCATTTGACAGTACTATGAACGTAGTCTTCTTTGACAGTCCTTTGTTTTGAGAAGTTCTATTTTGTAAAGAACTCCTTTTGTCTTAAGCTCAATGATCTTCTGTTGTGAGCTTCCCTTGAGGATCCTTTTCATAAAGCATGTCCTTCTTGATATGGGCACATAGAATCCTCTTTATCTTCTGTTGCATGGCATGCTCCCATATACAGATTTGCAGCCATGTGAGCTCCATTCCGGTTAGCTCAGAGGGTCTTCAAGAATAGGCTTGGACATATAGGAACCTTATCGACTCATCTCCTAATAATCCTTAGCCTTCCTCACCGTTGAGTCCTATTGAATGAAGTCTTCTACTTCAAAGATTCCTTAGTGTGGTCGACCGACCAAGTACCGCAGTTTTAAGTATATTTCTACTTTTGGTCCCCATTGTTGAATGGGTCCTCGCTAGGTTAGTTTTCTAAACCCTATTCCTCTTAACTCGGATAATCATCATGTTTATCACCAATGTATATATTCAAGCATGCAACTATCTTGAGATAATACATTTGAGATGCATGATGGTGAGTGTGTGTAGGATTTGACAATTAATGACACACTCTTTATCTATGATGGTTTCATCATTTACTGGGTTATGTTCACAATGTTTAAGTGTTCACAGAGTGTGAATCAACTCTACGATTTATGAGTATCTAGTTGATTTATGGATGTGATCAGTTTCTACAAATCAACAAGATCCTCTTGTAGAACTGATCATTCTCTGTGTGTTGTCA
Source organism: Panax ginseng (assembly GCA_020205605.1). Lineage (NCBI taxonomy): Eukaryota > Viridiplantae > Streptophyta > Magnoliopsida > Apiales > Araliaceae > Panax > Panax ginseng. The sequence continues at coordinate 46,262,433 of CM035145.1, read as the reverse complement.
AACATTTAGAACATAGGCTTGTACATACATACTAGCACATCAACAATGATTACTTAACATAAAATTCATTTGGTCTGTGATACTCTTATGATCTATTTCAGATTTTCTTCAAGATGTCATCTTCAGCCTAAAACTTGGTTAAAGAGAAAGTTTGTAGACATTTGAATTTTCCATCTTCAGACTACTTTCTCTCTTCACCTTTTTAGGTAGATTATGACTTCTCGATGTATCACCGCCATAGTTCATATAAGATGGTGCAAATATGATGTATACATTAGTAATGGTGAGGAACCGCACTTTTTACCGCCGCTTTCTTAATAATCATTTACCTTAGATATACCGAGTTCGTGTATTGATGTGCATAGCTTTTACTTTTTTGCTCCTTTCAAATTTAATGCTCTTGTTGGCCTTTCATCAATCAATGTGGTCTTGAAGATGTAGATCAAGAGAATCGAGCATTAAGATCTTTGACATCTTTGAGTTTACAAAGATAGCACCCAGCTTGTTGGTTGGTCACTCATAAGTTTGAGAAGATCTTCTTTCTCCTCTCGATCAAGATTTCTTAGTACGCTGCGGACCTCTTCATCTTCGGGATCGATGAATGCTTTACTCTTTGTCACCGATGTCCCTTGCTTTTCTTTCTCTCGTCCGGTCTTCGACAACAAGATTGATCGCAGTTAGGATTGGTCTTGTTGATATAGCAATCGAGGATATGGACCAATCTGAGCAGCTTCAGGTGTATACACATTTTTACCTATACACAATATTTCCAACGTGTGAGCTCTTCTGCATATAACAAGTTACTTACTACTAAACTAAGTTTAGAATAATGTTAGTGCCTGGGATCAGACTCAAAGCGATTAGCTTTTGAATATAGCATGAGAACCTGCTTTGATACCAATTGTTAGTTCCCAGAGGGCACAATAGATCTAGAAGGGGGGGGGGTTGAATAGATCCTTTTTATTTCAAATACTTTTCTGGTTAATGTTGTATTGTTCATATTTAAGTATATGACAAACATAAGAATCTTTTCAAGCACAACGGAATAAGTAAAAGATTCCCCTTCATTGATATATTCATAATCATACATACATTGTTCGTTGGGTTAGTTTAGTTGTAAGCAGTTAGAACATACATAGCAGTTATAGCAGTTATAAACATAATGTAAATGACATAATGTAAAAGACACAAGAGGTTTTAAGTGGTTCATAGACTCAAGCTCCTAATCCATTCTTCTGCTTTTAACTAGCAGGATTTCCACTAAGGAAGGGCAGCACCCTGAATCTCTATGATTCCTTCAAGGCCAAAGCAATTTTGGACTTCTAGTTCACTAAGAACTCTTCAAGGCCAGCATCCTTGGGACTCCTCTAGTTCCTTAGGAACTATTCAAGCCCAGCAGGCTTGGAACTCTATTTAGTCCCTTTGGACAAAGACCCTTTGGCCCTGCTTTGTTTAGTCCCTCCGGACAAGGACCCTCTTGGCCCTGCTTCATTTAGTCCCTCTAGACAAGGACCCCTCAGGCCCTGGCTTCGTTGAGTTGTTTGTTTGTTGTTGTTGGAGTTGGTGCTGAGCTGCTAAGATGTCTTCATGCTCTGAACATCTTCTATCCTTAGTAGCTTGGCTTGATCATCCTTGAAGAGCAGTTGAGTGTTGCATGATGCTCAGCTTCTTAGGTTGCTCAACTACTCCGGATGACCCCTCGATGAACCGCCTTTGAGATCATTCTTCTTGGTACTTGATGACCGCATACGAGAGGCTTCTAAGATGACTGTAAGCTCTTCTATAAAGTACTTAGAAGCTTTCTCATGCTTGACACCAAGATGGCTTTTGTGATCTCCCTTCTTGCTACTCGATGCCTTCTCATGATGGACTTGCTAAGATGACCGTAAGCTCTTCTCTATTGTACTTAGAGTCTTCCCATGATGGACATCCAGATGGCATGATGCTCTCCTTTCTCTCGCAGGTTTAGAACACTCTTCATGTAGTAGAACTCTCACTTCTACATAGTAGAACTCACACTTCTACTTCTTTCTTGATCTGACTTCTGAGTGTTCTTGGTGGATCGTAGAGTGAGCCTTCGGACTCACTATCTCACATGATTTATATCACCCACCTTCTCTCCAAAATCGAAGACTCCAAAGAACCTTTGATCTTTGAAGCTCTTTCTTATTTATACTTCTTCCCAATCCTTCCGCTTGGAAAGTAACCGCTGAAGGCTATTCAAATATCTTCACAGATCTCAAGTTGCTTGATGTAGACTCGCATTGATGTGACTTGTCATACTTTTTCCGACAATCATAGCTTCACTATTTCACCTACCCCGTTAGATGTATAACTTTAATGTCTTGGTGTGTCAAAGACTTTATCACCTCTTTCTCGATTCCTCGATCGAGGTTGTCCTATTGCATCGATGCTCTCAATAGGCACTTGTCCGAATATTACCTTCGATTGAACCTTTGCCAATGCTTCAGCCTTCGCTATTCGGACTCTACGATTCTCGATGCACGCCTTCAAGGACCTCGATCAGAGTGTCTTGTTGAGTGTTGCTCGACTGACTAGTAGAGCTAACACTACGATCCTCAAGAGTGTTGCTTGATCTTCACCGAAGAACACCTCTTCACCGTATTGTGCAAAAGGCTTCAATACTTCGCTTCCTTCGATCGCTCAAAACATCGATGGCCTAATTCCTTACTTCTCGTCCCCTTCAATATCAAGACACTTCAGATTTGTGGCGCGTCCAAATTTTGCTTTCTCCCGTGATCTTCCGCTCACTTATCATCAATGAACCGACTTCGCACTTAATCACTTTAGCCTTGCTCTTCGGTCGACCAAGATCTCTGCTTCACCTTCCATCGCTTCTTTTTTGTCGACAAACACTACGATCCCGGTTGCTTCCAAGATCGTTGTCTTCTGTTCTCTTGACAAGAATCGCATTAGTCGATTTTTCCTTAGTCACCAAAGTCTTCTTTGAATCATCTTGTGGAAGACTTCATCACGAATGGCCTTTTAACTCAATCTTGATGCTGATTGGATTGGTGCTTAGTTCTTCTGCTAGCCTGCATGCCATTCGTTGAGTGCTCTCTGGTTCCGTTACTATGGATTGCATCTTTGCAGTGCCAACCAAAGGCTTTATATCTTTGGATATTTTGGGAGTGCTCATTCATTGAGAACCGTATCTGCTCTACGATTCTGACTTAGCATTGTGAGCACTTCTTTTGGAGTCATAGTTCTGCACTCTACGATTCAGCTTCGGCTGTGCAGACACTACGATCCCGAGATCAGATATTGACACTCTACGATTTCTGCCTTGTGCTTGTTGTCTTCATCTGATCTTGCTCGACTACGATCTCTCTCGATATAATCAATAGACTCTACGAAACTCGTGAGTGTGATCTACGATCCTCGACTTGGCTTCTAAGATCAGTAGAGACTCTACGACTTTGAGTGTAGTCTACGCTTCTCACTTTTTTCTTCGAGAGATGACCTACGGCCAGAAAGGTGTGTCTCTCACGATTCTCAACATGACTTCCTCAAAGACACTACGATCCCGAGGAAGCTTCTTCTCGATACACTACGATCCTTCTTCGCTTCCCCAAAGCCTATGAACTCCGAGATCTACTATCTTCCATACTCTCATTCTCGCCGATAGCTCCCGAAAGTTAACCTCGACTCACCCGGCATACTACGACTTCGTGCAAAGGTCGACGATCGACGACTAGCCTATCTATTACATCATAAGATCAACCTAACAAGCTTGATCTTTCTATATTTATAGTCCTTGTACATCATTTCTTTTTAAGGACTTTACAAAGTTGTTTTGCTTTTATGTAGGATCAACCTAACATATTTGATCAATTCATTCTAAGTCCTTGTACATATATTTCTATTATCTATCACAGGACTTTTACAACTTTTCTTAATGCAAAGCATACTTGCATATTATTATCATTCATATATATATATATATATATATATATATATATATATATCATAATCAAATCATATATAAATAGGAATAGCATTCATTCACACAATGCTTATTCTCGTATTGTATTCAGATTTACTCAACGATTATACATAGATACTAAATAGTATCACTTAATGTACAACACTCACATTAACCCTAACGCTTATTCCTTCTACGCATATTATTTCCTTCTCGAAAATCAATATACTCAACCCTTAGGTTTTAAGTCCGCAGCGAAAAAATCAAGTTTGCCATAAATGAAATATTATCGATATTCCATCTTATCACGATATTCTATCATTACGCTTTTCTCGAATTTCAAAATAATTCCCGAATGTAAATGGATGAATAGTGTTTTTACTGGAAATTTCTCGGAAAACAATTATTTTCGCCTTGGAAATTCCAAACAATTATTTCTAACACGTGGCGAATTACTAACCACGTTAGCACATTCTAGGTCATAGAACGAACTTCACATAGCTTACTCACAAAGAAATCAATTAAATTCATTTAATTCACATAATCAAATAAAAATTTAATTGTCATAAAAATCCAATTTTCTCGGGCGTTACATAATTAAATTATCAATAGCTTTCATCAATAATAAAACAGAGATTTAGAACATATGGTAGATGATAAAACTTTTCAATCATAGTTGCAGCGGAACTAGCATTCCATTAAAAGAGTCAAATAGACCATAAGGTCTATTATCTTCTCTATGTTTAAAGTCCACCAATAATGTTTTATCCATGTAAAATAAATCAAGAGTTCCTGTCCACAATCATATGAATAACTCATAATCATAATTGTGGTTCTAAATTCCTCTTCGCAACTAGGACGAAGATAATTCTCATCACCTATCTTCACCCGAAACATCAAAAATCATGGTTATACCAAATCAAAATTCCTACTAACAATCATACTAATAAATTCATCTTTGCACCACGGTCAAAGATATTCATTAACAATTCATCTTTGCACTACATGCCAAAGACATACAACTGTATTTTAGAAGAGTCAAGTAGAACACGATATCTACTATCTTCTACGCATTTAAAAGTGTATAATAAATATTTTATCGCTGAGACTCAACTTAATAAATAATCCACATCATCGAATCACCCATGCACTACGGCCATGGATATTCATTAATATCACATCCATGAATTAATATTTCATCGTTGAGACTCAGCTCAATAATTAATCCACATCATCGAATCATCCCTGCACTACAGGCCAAGGATATTCATTAGTATCACGACCACGAATTATCCATGCACTACGGGCCAAAGATAATCATGTTTTCATCAACGATCCTGATCATGCCATAAAACAATTCATCTTTGCACCCTTGGCCGAAGAGAATCCATAGTCATAATCATACCAAAAACTGTCCATCAATGCACTACGGGCCAATGAGGACTTTTTCCACATCATTTGTAACATTACGGTCATGATTATACCGGATAATCCCTGGTCATAATCATACCAAGTCCATCTATGCACTACAGGCCACAGATGACTTTCAACACAATATAAACATGAGGATGATGACAATGATATAAGAATCAATCAAATGAGATAAAGGATAAATATTAAACACTTATAATACAATTTAACCATCGTTCAATAATAACCAAATGTTATCAATCACTTAATAATCTCATAATCTAATATCATTAATATTATAACAATATTTTAATTATTTCTTAAACTTATAAATAATTTATTTCAATTGTTTACACTTTATCAAATAATGCATTTAATCATTCAAAAATGTCATACTCATAAGATTTCATCACCAATAATCAAATTACTCATCAAAAATATGCATATACCTTATATAGGATTTCCAAGTCATAAAATCCTATTTACCAATTCTTCAACTCCACATAACATATTTAACTCATATGTTCGTAGCTAAACTATTTTCATGAAAAATATCAAATCAGTCCCAAAAATTAATCTTTTCTGGGATTTAGCAGAATATAGTCTCATCTTGAACATATATTTTCTCGAAATTTTAAAATTCATTTATTATTTTTCATATGGCTAAAATCTGCGAATATTTAGACATTTATCATAAATTGTACTTTTGTCCAAAAATTCCAAAATTTACAGATATACTCCTTATATATATATACTCCCAATAAAAATTTCACCAATTTTGGAGTTAACCACAAGACGTCATAAGAGTTTACTTTTAAAATAGTCTTTTCCCATAAAATCCATAATTCTTAATCTATACATCTAAAAATCGCCATTTTTGGACACAATTTAGAAAACTCATTAAATTATCATTTCAAATTTTTCCAGAATTTTGAGGTCAAAAATTATGAATCATCTGGCGTAAATCCTTTTAATGAAAATACTATTCGTATGAATACGAAGGATCATTCACCATGCATGTGGTAATCCATATAGACAAAGTTATTCCAACAGTAATAATAAAGAATGGAATAACGTAAGATTCACCATGCGTGCGATAGATCACACCAACATGTTATTCTCAATGTAATAATAAATAATGGAACCAGTCCCACAGAACGCACAGATAGGATATTCTAGCGTAATAATAAAGAATGAAATATTAGAAGAATTTCACCATGTATGCGGTACTTCGCATAAACATGTTATTCCAACATAATAATAAAGAATGGAATAAAAGAAGAATTTCACCAAGTATAGGGTAGTCCGCGTATCACAAGTTATTCCAATGTAATAATAAATTATAATAATATCCTTTACGAAAGTTTACAAATTATATCCCCTACCTTAAAAAGAAAAGTATTTCAATTTGGTAGTAGGCGGAATATACTTAAAGAAAACATGCATCATACCAAAGCTTTCTTAAACTCTAAAGAAATACGCCAAGATTATAGAAGAAGAACTCTCTATAGTTTCTCTCTAGACTTTCAAAGAATTCGTAAGAAATAATGAAGGAATGAGCTTTTATTTATAGAAAAATGGACTGCATAGTAACTAACTAATGAACGGTCCAGATTGATTTACTTTAATCTGACGGTCCATATTTAAAGCAAAATCTTTTAAATAAAATATAATATATTCTATTTATAATCAAATAAAACGAATAACTTTATAAAAGATTTTACTATGCAAACACTATGCAGGCACTATGCAAACACTATGCATAATAAAATATAATATATTCTAATTATTCCGACCAGGGATTATCCATTTTGCACCCTTGGCCGAAGAGAATCCATAGCCATAATCATACCAAAAACTGTCCATCAATGCACTACGGGCCAATAAGGACTTTTCCCACATCATTTGTAACATTACGGTCATGATTATACCGAATAATCCCTGGTCATAATCATACCAAGTCCATCTATGCACTACGGCCAAAGATGACTTTCAACACAATATAAGCATGAGGATGATGACAATGATATAAGAATCAATCAAATGAAATAAATGATAAATATTAAACATTTATAATACATTTTATCCAGCGTTCAATAATAACCAAATGTTATCAATCACTTAATAATCTCATAATCTAATATCCTTAATACTATAACAATATTTTAATTATTTCTTAAACTTATAAATAATTTATTTCAATTATTTACACTTTATCAAATAATGCATTTAATCATTCAAAAATGCCATACTCATAAGATTTCATCATCAATGATCAAATCGCTCATCAAAAATCTGCATATACCCTATATAGGATTCTCAAGCCATAAAATCCTATTTTCCAATTTTATTACTTCACATAACATATTTAATTCATTTTCTCATAACCACCATTTTCATGAAAATACCAAATCAGGTCCAAAAATATTTCTTTTCTCGATTTAGCGTAATATAGTCCCATCTTGAACATATATTTTTCTCAGAATTTTTAAAATTTATTTACTATTTTTCGTATGGCTAAAACTTCTGAATATTTAGACATTTGTCATAAATTGTACTTTTGTCCAAAAATTCCGAAATTTACAGGGTATACTCCTGTTATATACATGTACTCTCAATAAAACTTTCACCAATTTTGGAGTTAACCACAAGGAGTTATAAGAGTTTACTTTTAAAATAGTCTTTTCCCATAAAATCCATAACTCTTAATCTATACATCCAAAAATCGCCATTTTTTGACACAATTTAGAAAACTCATTAAATTATCTTTAGAATTTTTTCCAGAATTTTTGAGTGTCAAGAAAATTACGAATCTGCCCTTGGCAGAAACCCCTTTTTAATGAAAATACTATTCGTATGAATACGAAGGATCATTCACCATGCATGTGATAATCCATGTAGACAAAGTTATTCCAATGTAATAATAAAGAATGGAATAATGTATGATTCACCATGCGCATGATAGATCTGCACCGACGGGTTATTCCCAATGTAATAATAAATAATGGAACTAAGTCCCAAGGCGAACGCACATACATACATGATATTCCGGCGTAATAATAAATAATGGAACCAGTCCCACAAACGCATATTTATAGGATATTCCGGCGTAATAATAAATAATGAAACTAGGTCCAGTAAGAACGCCTGACAGATGACAAGATATTCTTACGTAATAATAAAGAACTAATATTAGAAGAATTTCACCATGTATGTTTGATTGTGATAAACAAAGTTATTCCAACATAATAATAAAGAATGGAATAATGTAAGAATTTCACCAAGTATAGGGTAGTCCAGCACAGATACAAAAGTTATTCCAATGTAATAATAAATAATAATAATATCCTTTACGAGTACGACAATTATATCCCCTACCTTAAAAAGAAAAGTATTTTGACTGGTAGGGCGGGAATATACTTGAAGAAAACTTGCACTACGCTCAAAGCTTTCTTAAATTATAAAGAAATACACTCAAGATTATAGAAGAAGAACTCTCTCTATAGTTTCTCTCTCTAGAGTTTCAGTGAATTCGTAAGAAATAATAAAGGAATGAGCTTCTATTTATAGAAAAATGGACTGCATAGTAACCAACTCATGAACGGTCCAAATTAATATACTTTAATCTGACGGTCCATATTTAAAGCAAAATCTTTTAAATAAAATATAATATATTCTATTTATAATCAAATAAAACAAATAACTTTATAAAAGATTTTACTATGCAAACACTATGCAGGCACTATGCAAACACTATGCATAATAAAATATAATATATTCTAATTATTGTTTAATAAAACAGATAACTTTATAAAAGTATTCTGTTTTATATAAAAAGATTTTACTATGTAAAATACTATGCAGACACTATACAGGCACTATGCAACACTATGCATAATAAAATATAATATATTCTATTTATAGAATAACTTTATAAAAGTATTCTATTTTATATAAAATGATTTTACTATGCAAAATACTATGCAGACACTATGCAACACTATGCATAATAGAATATAATATATTCTATTTATAGAATAACTTTATAAAAGTATTCCGTTTTATTACATTAATAATACCAATAAAACAAAACTGAGTGACTTATCACATAAGCATCAATAATCAATATCGTGCTATTAACCAAAATAGAAAAAAAAAATTGAATACTTTTATTTCATAAAATTCAGGGTCTCATAAGATACATGGTATAAAATTTAAATACAACTTCATTTATACAACTGTTGAGCTGTCGTATAGAATACACCCACAGTTAACTATGAGTTTTAATATAAATGTATGTAACTCTCAGGGTGCCTCGACCACAACCTTACAATAGTACTTTATATAAAAGTATAGTCAAAGACTGTTTTAGAAACTAAAATCTTTGGAAAGTGCTCAAGGAAACCTTTCGTACATGGGAGGCCATGCGTCTAGGTTATAATAGATATCATATGGCCACAGAATTATCCTTGGTTGACCCAATAGACCCCAAAGAAAAACGAGAAGATTATTATCATCTTCTTTCCAATGGTGAGTCTTCTCTTGACATATAACTATCTCCACTGTCTCTAAGTGAATATTATATTTTAAATCAACTCCAAGATCATATAGGTAATGCCCGTAGATATACTCTGCAAGTGGATGCGCACAACCATGTCTTATGATAACACGAGGTTGTATGTCATTAGACATTTTGTATGATAGTTGCAAAACACCCTTCCAAAGTTGGGTTCACCTCACCCTATTTGATTCACCAAATATAACTACTAAATGTTGTATAGAATACAACACACTTTTGTATACTGTTTAAGGTGAACCTCCACAGCTAGAGACCACTGTTCTAATCCCTCATTGTCCCAAATTTCGATTCCCGACAACACTCTTACTAAGAACACTCTTATTACCCAAAAGGAATTGTGAATCGTAAAGGGTGAGCACAACTAGCCCAAAGAAGGAATATCATGACTAAAGATAATTAAATTATCAATAGCTTTCATCAATAATAAATCAGAGATTTAGAACATATGGTAGATGATAAAACTTTTCAACCATAGTTGCAGTGGAACGCGCAATCCATTAGAAGAGTCAAATAGACCATAAGGTCTATTATCTTCTCTATGTTAAAAGTCCACCAATAATGTTTTATCCATGTAAAATAAATCAACAATTCTTGTCCACAATCATATGAATAACTCATAATCATAATTATGGTTCTAAATTCCTCTTCGCAACTAGGACGAAGATAATTCTCATCACCTATCTTCACCTGAAACATCAAAAATCATGGTTACACCAAATCAGAATTCCTACTCATAATCATACTAATAAATTCATCTTTGCACCACGGCCAAAGATATTCATTAACAATTCATCTTTGCACTACATGCCAAAGACATACAACTGTATTTTAGAAGAGTCAAGTAGAACATGATATCTACTATCTTCTACGCATTTAAAAGTGTATATTAAATATTTTATTGCTGAGACTCAGCTTAATAAATAATCCATATCATCGAATCACCCCTGCACTACGGCCAAGGATATTCGTTAATATCACATCCATGAATTAATATTTCATCGATGAGACTCAGCTCAATAATTAATCCACATCATCGAATCATCCCTACACTACATGCCAAGGATATTCATTAGTATCACGACCACGAATTATCCATGCACTACGGGCCAAAGATAATCGTGTTTTCATAAACGGTCCTGATCATGCCATAAAATAATTCATCTTTGCACCCTTGGCCGAAGAGAATCCATAGCCATAATCATACCAAAATCGTCCATCAATGCACTACGCCCAACGAGGACTTTTTCCACATCATTTGTAACATTACTACATGATTATACCCTAATAATCCTCGGTCATAATCATACCAAGTCTACCTATGCACTACAGGCCACAGATGACTTTTAACACAATATAAGCATGAGGATGATGACAATGATATAATAATCAATCAAATGAAATAAAGGATAAATATTAAACATTTATAATACAATTTATCCATCGTTCAATAATAACCAAATGTTATCAATCACTTAATAATCTCATAATCTAATATCATTAATATTATAACAATATTTTAATTATTTCTTAAACTTATAAATAATTTATTTCAATTGTTTACACTTTATCAAATAATGCATTTAATCATTCAAAATGTCATACTCATAAGATTTCATCACCAATAATCAAATTACTCATCAAAATCAGATATACCTTATATAGGATTTCCAAGCCATAAAATCCTATTTACCAATTCTTCAACTCCACATAACATATTTAACTCATATGTTCGTAGCTAAACTATTTTCATGAAAAATATCAAATCAGTTCCAAAAATTAATCTTTTCTGGGATTTAGCAGAATATAGTCCCATCTTGAACATATATTTTTCTCAGAATTTTTAAAATTCATTTATTATTTTTCATATGGCTAAAACTGCCGAATATTTAGACATTTATCATAAATTGTACTTTTGTCCAAAAATTCTAAAATTTACAGGATATACTCCTGTTATATACATGTACTCCCAATAAAAATTTCACCAATTTTGGAGTTAACCACAAGACGTTATAAGTGTTTACTTTTAAAATAGTCTTTTCCCATAAAATCCATAACTCTTAATCTATACATCCAAAAATCGCCATTTTTGGACACAATTTAGAAAACTCATTAAATTATCATTTCAAATTTTTCCAGAATTTTTGAGGGTCAAAAAAATTATGAATCTACCCTTGGAAGAAACCCTTTTTTAATGAAAATACTATTCGTATGAATACGAAGGATCATTCACCATGCATGTGGTAATCCACATAGACAGCTTATTCCAACATAATAATAAAGAATGAAATAATTGAAGGATTCACCATGCGTGCGATAGATCAGACCGAGCAAAGTTATTCCTAATGTAATAATAAATAATGGAACCAGTCCCACAGAACGCACGTATTGTGATATTCCGGCGATTAATAAATAATGGAACCAGGTCCGGCGTAAACGCACATACAGGATATTTCGACATAATAATAAAGAACGGAATATTAAAAGAATTTCACGATGTATGCGGTACTTCGCATAAACAGGTTATTCCAACATAATAATAAAGAATGGAATAAAAGAAGAATTTCACCAAGTATAAGGTAGTCCGCGTATACAGGTTATTCAAATAGAATAATAAATAATAATAATATCTTTTACGAGTACGACAATTATATCCTCTACCTTAAAAAGAAAAGTATTCCGACTGGTAGGGCGGGAATGTACTTGAAGAAAACTTGCACTACGCTCAAAGCTTTCTTAAACTCTAAAGAAATACACTCAAGATTATATAAGAAGAACTCTCTCTATAGTTTCTCTCCCTAGATTTTCAGTAAATTCGTAAGAAATAATGAAGGAATAAGCTTCTATTTATAGAAAAATGAACTGCATAGTAACTAACTCATGAACGGTCCAGATTGATTTACTTTAATCTGACGGTCCATATTTAAAGCAAAATCTTTTAAATAAAATATAATATATTCTATTTATAATCTAATAAAATGAATAACTTTATAAAATATTTTACTATGAAAACACTATGCAGGCACTATGCAAACACTATGCATAATAAAATATAGTATATTCTAATTATTGTCTAATAAAATTGATAACTTTATAAAAGTATTCTGTTTTATATAAAAAGATTTTACTATGCAAAATACTATGCAGAAACTATGCAACACCATACATAATAGAATATAATATATTCTATTTATAGAATAACTTTATAAAAGTATTTTGTTTTATATAAAAAGCTTTTTTGTTTTATTACATTAATAATACCAATAAAACAAAACTGAGTGACTTATCACATAAGCATCAATAATCAATACCGTGCTATTTACCAAAATAGAAATTTTTTTTGAATACTTTTATTTCATAAAATTCGGGGTCTCACATGTGACATATAGACTCGCATTACCTCAAAGCATGTCTCGTGTTTATAATATTTTTCACATATTTGTGCTTCATAAATATGTGAAAGACCTAAACCACATTATTGAGTTAGAACCAGGCGAGATAACCGAAGATTAACGTATGAGGAGGTACCTGTCAAGATCTTGGACAGGAATGAGCATGTTCTATGCACAAAGATTATACCACAAGTTAAAGTTTTATGGAGGAACCACGCTATTGAGGAAATGACCTGGGAGTTGGAATCGAAAATGAAAATGAGATATCCTCACCTTTTCGAAACACCAGGTACATACGTCAATTTCGAGAATGAAATTTCATAAGCAGGGGAGGTTGTAAGACCCCAACTTTTTATAAATAAAATTGAATTTCCTCTAATTATTATTATGAATAATAAGGTGTTAATTTGATATAATGCTTTGGTTATGGGTAAAATGTGCAAATTTTGCAAAATAAGCAAGTGGTTATAAAATATTTATTATTGCCAGGGAATATTCGTTTGGTCGTGGAATATTCTTGCTGTCGGGGAATATTCGTATGACGGCGCAACCATTTGTGGGCTCCATAACTTAAATCTATCGAATGAAGAAAACGACAAGAATGAGTTTTCTAAAAGTAACGGCGTAGTTATTACCGTTAACACTGTTGGAATACCGGGTGGTTAAAATATAGTAATACGCGTGGTTGAACAGTAGCACACGGTATTGCACACTATTTTTTGGATTATTGATTCTTACGTAAGAAGGCAATACTCAATAGTTTTTCAATATTTTATTTTATTGATTCAATAATTGCTACGTTGATATTTTATATTATTGTTGATTCAATAATTGTCACTGCACAGTATTTTCCATTATCAGATCAATAATTCATATTATTTAAATAATATTATTAGATAGCATTATTGGCAATGTCTAAGGAAGTTCTGTTTAGGAAAGGGGTTTGGTCACCTAATTGCGCTGCAATAAAGAGAAATCCTTATCGAAAAGCTCCCTCTTTCCTAGGAATGACCTAATTGTCATAATTGTGATTCTGTAATATTATTTGTGAATAAATAATTATTAATTTATATGATAGGGAATAATTTATTTTATGTGAATATAAATGAAGGAATTAATGTTGAGGTGTTTTATCAGTATTTTGTCGGAATGGAGGTATTAAAAATCACCCGTATGTGGATTTCGGACATTTTCTGATTGGAATTTAAAAAATTTCTTTTACAAAGTTGTAAAGAATTAAATTTCCTATGGAATGCACATAAAATTCGTATTTTTCTGATAAAAGGGTTATTTATTATGAATGATTGAAGTTGTTGATTATTGTTTAAATTTAAAACATTTTGGAAATTTTTTAGAATGGGGTGGGCCCCACTTTTGGTTGGTGAGAAATGGACTAAAAATTTATTTCAAAAGTAGTGGCCGTGAATAGCAGCAGGTAAAGCCATCAGGTAGCAGGTTAGTCTGCTTTGGCGTTCTAAGCATTTTCCTATAAATAGGGTGCTTAGTTAGAATTGAAAATCACACTAGAATCATAAGCTTTCTCTCCCTATATTATCGAGCGTATTTTGTAAGTATTTAGATACTTTGTGAGTTGCTATTCAGTACAAGTTTTGTAACGACCCCAAAATTTAAACAATTTAATTCTTGATCTCGGTCGTTAACAATACATTCAACCTCTGATTTTACATCATTAAACGATAATACAACCATTAACATTTGAGGAATAATTAAAATTTTCTATTATAAACTATTCTCATTCCCAAAACTTTCAACCATTACATCTAAATATGTCAAAATCATTTTAATACTACAAGAGTATTCATCGCAAACGATATTACAATTCAACATTAATACATTATTCGGAACCTTAAACATGGTTCAACTAATAATAACTTAGTCATAGTGTATAAATCTTCAAGTATCATATCTGATTCATGTCTTTCAAGTAGCACATAACTTTACCTTGGATCCTTAACCTGCAAAAGTGGTTATTTGCAAGGTTGAGCTCGACAGCCCAACAAAATCTAACAGTTTTCATGCATCACATAGCACATAATAACATGCTCAACATACATCTCGTAAACTTTAGACTAACATAACATACATGCAATATTTCATATAACAAGTATAAAGACTGAGTTCCTTACTTAATCAACATTCATTATTCAATCAACGTAGTCATAAATTGACTTTAACATGTCATTCTTTCAACATACATATAACACACCGCGCTATTTGCAATAAAGATGTAAAAAGTTTATCATCAAATTCAAATAGCAAATAGGAACTGAAAGACTTGCCTTGATCGTTGTTTACCAATAACAGTTTAACAACTTACAGTTATCTGCACTTCACGTGCCCTACACAATTATATAATCATACACATCAACTATTAGTCACATAACAACGCATAGTAGTTGTAATGTAAACTTTACTCTACATCTGATAACACTTCTTATTATCAATACACAATGTTCAATTTGATTGTGTTAACTTTTGACTTACATCTCACTTATTACTTCTTAGGTCATACTCGAAGTTCATTGAAGTGTTTAAGTCTTTCTAGGACTACTTATTGGTTTTATATTAACCCCATACAATATCTTATAATATTCATTTCATTTGATTTAAAACACTTTTTACGTTCATTAACACTTGTTACGGCGTTTTGACGTTCATTCGTCACACGCCCAATTTGTCTCTCTTGTGTATGCTTAGTATGCTTATACAACTTATCTAATACATCATTTATTAATGTTAAGCATCATTATGTTTACTAACATTCATGTTTTATAACTTAGAACAACATCTTTTATCGTCAGAAGCACTACACTTGCATAGGTGCATGCCCGACGCCCTCCAATTGTCCCCGAAAACATTATAGTCCTAACGATAACCATTTTTACCTATGTTTCCCACCTCAAATTGAAAAACTTAAAGAATAAACGTTGTAGGTTTATTTGTCCTCGTTCCGGATAATCTTGAATCACCTCAATCGGAGTCCGTATGAAAATGTTATGGCCTACAGGAGGTCAAAATTGTCCGACCCTGACTACTATTCCGGCGCTATAGCGCCCCAAATAGCCTTTGTGACACCCCCAAATCCAGGTACTTCATTCCCATAGGATTTGATGCTTACTTATCAAAAACTATTATATCTAACTACCCATAATCAAAGGATAAAGACATAATTTAAATAACTTAAACAATAATCTTTCCCATTAGAGGGTTACATCATAATCTCAAAAAAAATCCTAGGTAATCTAACCTTAAATTATTACATCAGTTTGCAGAATACATTATAAGATAAAGCAAGTCTTATAAAATGAAATATTTAAATTAATTTCATTAATTCTTCAGCTTTTAGACATCTTGCCCTTTCCATTGCTGGTAGATGACTCATCAACTCTTTTAACCTTAGCTGCAGTGTTAATTGCAAGAGTGAGCAAACAATTGCTCACTGATATAAAAAGTAATAATAATAACAACATGAGAGTGAACAACGAATGCTAAACAATAATGAACTTGCTCTATGAATCAAAATAGAAAACAAGTTCGACCTTTAATTATCTGAGGGTCTTAAGACCACGAACTATATCCACGGTGTTTAGGTATTATTACCTTAACCTTAACAGTCATTAGACTTTACAGACTCTTCTTAACGTACTTAGGGGGATCAGCCTTTTGTACAATGTATTGTGCACAAACATCTAAATGTTACATGTACAAATTCCCCTATGCTAGGGTTGTTCGTCTCAGCTTGAACTTAGAATTTCCACACTAAAGAAAGTTTATTTTGGAACTAGCTTATCAGTGGTTCTAGAATTTTAGAACACTATTCAACTTCCATCAATAAAGGTTTAATACGAGAATGTATAACTTGAACAAGGCTATTAAAGTCAATGATCGGATATCAACAATATATATAACTGAATAACATGATATACATGCATAGTGAATCAATGTGTTAGAACAATGTATGCTTCGAATGATAATAAGGAAAGTAAAACTCGCTCGATATAACGAATTAGGTTATAAGAGCTTGTACAAACATATTCATGATAGATTAGACTTGCTCAATTTTTAAGAACTTGAACAATAATAATAATATAGGAATGGAAACTTGCATTCAATATGAAAAGAATGAAGTTAGAAAGCTTGCTCAATGTAAAGAGATAAGGTTTTAGAAACTTGCAGAATTATGAAAGTAGAGTTAGAGAACTTACTTTGATTGTAAGCTACACAATTGTAATATAATCTTCAATTACCCTACATACATCATTACAATCGCAACAACAATTAGTTCTATGAATATTAGCTTTTAGGGTTTAAATATTTATCAAATATTTATTTTTCTTAATAAATAAATTACTTAAAATATTTATTTAATTCAATAAATATTTAAATTAAATTACAAATTTCTCGATCGTTACATCCTTACCTCCTTAAAAGGATTGTGAGGACCCCGAATTCGAGGTCCCGAATCACGGCGGATCCAGTTCGATCATTCTAACACTATTACTATTTGCGGAAGATATAAACATAAATTGTTTATACATTAAACTTACATACTTTTCCCCAAGGTCGAATAACCTTAACTTAATACACAAATCATAAATTGTTTAACACATAACATTATTATTAAACTACACTATTACAAAACTAATCGGGCACATTAACTTTAAAAGTTGGGCCTGCTTTAACATTTCCTCAGATCCGACGCGCTCGCCTTAAATGCAATGTTTTATCATGATATAGCAAGGGTAAGCATAAGGATTGCCCAGCAAGTTTAAGTTCAATAATATAACGATATATCATGATTGAAAGATTCTGAATAATAAGTTGGCTATAATTCAACAATATAATTGTGAACTAGCAGGAACAAAATTTTGACTGAACAAGTATTATACATGAACAAATATATTTGAACCAACTGGTAATGAAGGTGATCAGCCTTTCATACCTGACTTATACATGCAATATGTACAGAGTACAATTCATGGCAACCAGCAATGATTAACCATAAGCTTATTCGAATGAAACAACTCTTAGTAGAGTTAAGTAAAAACAAACTTGCCTGAACCGTTGATTACCGCAACGCAATTCATAACGCTTTATCCGAAGACCTAATATTAATAATATTGATCTCCAATATTAGAATAATATCATCACAATATAATACTATTATATATATATATATATATATATATATATATATATATATATATATATATATACATAGAATAACCTAAACACATAACACATAACACATAACCCTATCAGTCTACAACACAGATAAGACTCGGTATCAAGTCAAACTATTGCAGTCTGAGTTGAACCCGACACAAATCTAACATCCCGACGGTCTAGTCGGACTTTTATCGAGTCTAACTTCAATTAAACTCTGTCTAAACACTTAACAATTAACTTATATAATTTTAATAACAGTCGAAATATTTTTCGTAAGCTCGTAATAATTTTTAAATAATTATTACTATTTATCATGAATTTTCAATCATTAAACACGTATTTAAATAAATTAAATACCACATAATTACTTTATCATTAATATTTATTTATTATCAAATATTAATGAAAATCATCACTTAATATTATAATATATTTATAATATATCAAAGTATTTTTAATAACTTAAAATCATAATTATATGATTTTTAAACAATTAAATTCATTATCCGATAATTGCTTTTAAATTTTATATATTAATATTTTCATGACAAAATATCAAAAGTTATATTTTATAACTTCAAATAGTTTTATAACACTTAAATCATTTTTATATGATTTATAAATCATTAATTCTATTTTTCCATAATTTATTTAATATAGTTATTAAATAAACTAATTATCATTAATATTTATTAATTAATGAAATTCATCACAAAATATTAAAAGTCACTAAAAATAACTTAAAATATTTTCTTTTACTTAGTAATATTATTTTTCATGATTTTCATGTTTTAAAATCATTTTAAATCATTTATTTAATATTATAATTAAATAAATTAAATACTATTTATATTCCAAAAATATTAAATATTTATGAAATATACTCAAAATAATTAAAAACTATTTTTCAGAATTTAAAATAATTTTTCAGAATTTATTATGTATTTTTAATAATTAAAAACCATTTTTATCTATTTTTAATTAATTTCCAGAAAATAAAAAAAAACTGTCGCTAAAGGGCCCTATAGCGAAAGACCCGTCGATATAGGTGTTATTGAGGCTGTTCTTGAGCTTCATGCCAGTCACCGAGGGGCATGGTTTGACCAGTCCTAAATCATAGATTGTTATGTATCTAGGTACGGTTTTCGGGTCCATGTTATAGAATTGATGCAATACTACAACCTTAAACAAACATCATGGCCAACCGACACCAAATTAGTGAGATATAGTGTATCAAAATATTGTCAGACACTGTTCTCCAATTTTGGGTTTCCCAGAAATTAAAGAACAGTCGAGGTGCTACTTTATGGCCTTAGAATCTTTGATGTTAAAGCCTTATTTGTGTAATATAAGGGTTCGATCATGTAGGTAACATGTCATAGCACACGTATATATCATAATAACATAATAACATAATCAAACCTAACAGATCAACGTTAGTCAAAGTAGGGGTCAGGAAACGGTCTTGAAGATTTTGGGTTACCCAGAATCTCCTTCCGGGAAGCTGGTCAACGGTGGTTTGACCTCATATAACTTTGATTTCGTTACTCATTTCGGTGATCTAAAAGATTTTGTATGTAGTACATATTACAGACAACAACAATAATACAACAACTTGACCCAATAATTAAACCACTGCAAAAACAGAGACCACAAAAAGCTTGTCATTCCTTCCTGGAAAAATCTGGGTTTTCCATAAACAGTTTTCCATGCTCGGTCAACCATGTTTGACCACCTATATCTTGAGATCTAGACATGGTATGGATGTGATTCCACTTCCAGTCTACTCTCCTCATGACAAAGAACATGTTTATAACTTAAAACACAACATATCAAAAACATATAACGATATATGGGCTCTGACATATGGCTGTCAGGCCATTTTTTTCATCATTTCCATATTTTTGAAAACTTATATTTCGTGCATATAGATGTTATGGATTCACTATATAGCAACCCAGATCACCTATTTACACTACATACTACATGTTTTAACACAAAAACTTAACATCTAACATGAGATCATACGATTTTGAAGATTAGGGTTCTATACCTCTTTGAGCCATGATCTTGAATCTGATCTATGATCTTGTTCTTGGAAAGCTAAGGGTTGATTAGAGCATAACTTTTCTCACTTTCTCACTCTACCTTCCCGAATTTTAGAGAGAGAGAGAGTCTTGGAGGAAAATGAAAATGAAAGTGGTCCATTCTCTCTCTTAATCTATTTATTTTCTACCAAGGAAATGAAATGGTTGGCAAGTGGCTGATTGTTGTGATATATTAGCACATGCTAGGCTAGGTTTTGGTTCACCAACCCACCATAGGTCTAGATTTACAAGCAACACTAAATAATGCACATAAGGGAAAAATAGTCTTTTGTATTTTATATTTAATGGCATTTTTGTCAATTGGCCAAACCTTTAGGGTTTAGGGTTTGAAAAAAATTTAGGGTTTGCAATTTAATTTCTAAAATTTCCAAATTAGGTTTTCAAAATTGATAATTAATATTTCTTAATTATAATTAGAATTTTCTAATTATATTAAAATTTCTTAATCATAATTTAAATCTTTCTAATTAGGATTAATATTTCCTAATTGAAATCGCTAATTTAGTAATTAGGGTCAAAATGGTCATTAGGGTTTATAACCCACGAATTAGGGTTTTAATAGAAAAATAATATTTCTAATTTAGAAATTAGGTTTCCTAATTAGATTAGGGTTTCCTAATTACTTAACTTGAAAATTAGGATTAGGGTTTCCTAATTATCATTACAAATATTAAATTAATACTTAGGCTTTTCCCTAATTATAAATTAGGGTTTCTAATCCGAAAATTAGGTTTTTATAAATTTGGAATTAGGGTTTGCTAATTAATTAAGCTTTACCCTAATTAATATTCTAATTAATAACACTTAAGCAATATAATAATCATTTAAGTTCCCAGATTAGGGTTTTAAATTTTTGAATTAGGGTTTCGGATTCCCGAAACTGAAATTAGGGTTTCCAGAACCGGTTTTTAGTGTTTCTTGTTAATCGTAAGAATTTCCTAACCGAACGCTGACGTTCTTAATATATACTTAGGGTTTGTTACATATATCGTTTATCTGGTCAACCCTTGACCCTTAACCACATATTGTACAAGTATTTTAATTTCTAAAATTTCCAAATTAGGTTTTCAAAATTGAAAATTAATATTTCTTAATTATAATTAGAATTGTCTAATTATATTAAAATTTCTTAATCATAATTTAAATCTTGCTAATTAGGATTAACATTTCCTAATTAAAATCGCTAATTAGTAATTAGGGTCAAAATGGTCATTAAGGTTTATAACCCACAATTAGGGTTTTAATAGAAAAATTGTGACGCCCCCAAAATTAGGTATACATCACCCATCTTGAGTCGTCAGATATATGGTACAAAATTCAAATACAACTTAATAATACAACTGTCAGGTATATAATACGAAAAACATAAATCGTGAGTTTGAATACAAATATTGTCTACTAGAGAGTATACAAACTCAAAAGGAGTCCTCATTACAATTATTATCACACTATTTCACGATTAATAGTGCGGACTACTAATGCACCATCTAGGACCATCACTCCATTCCCCGACTCGTCCCAACTATATTCTCATTTCTCAAGAGAATAAAGGAAAGAAAGGGTGAGCTCAACTAGGCCAAGAAGAAATATTATGACAAAGATAATGCGTAATAAATTATCATTAGCCTTCAACAATGTTAAACCGATACATATAACAAACATCAAGTTTAATCTGCAATGAACAAGCAATCCATTAGAAGAGTCAAGTAGAGAATAATATCTACTATCTTCTATGATTTAAAAGGTTTTTCATCACTTTTAACGCCGGGACTCAGCTTAATAAATAATCCACATCATCGAATCACCCCTGCACTACGGCCAAGGATATTCTTTAGTATCACGACCACAATTATCCATGCACTACGGGCCAAGAATATTTGTGTATTCATTAATGGTCATGATCATGCGAACAACTGTCCATTAATGCACTACGGGCCAATGAGGACTTTTACCACATCATTTGTAACATTACGGTCATGATTACACCGAATAATCCCTGGTTATAATCATACCAAGTCCATCTATGCACTACATGCCACAGATGACTTTCAAAAAAATATAAATATGAGGATGATGACAATGATATAAGAATTCAATAAAACAAGTTCAAGAATTAATTTGTCTAAGAACCAATAACGTCCAAATTGTCAATATGATACTGCTTTGTAGAGTAAAATTCAAGAATGCTCAGAAGAATATTTCCATGCAAAGATACTGGATGAAGCACAATTATCAAGGATATTCCACTAATTTAATGGAGTATAGAAGTCAAAACTTTAACCAACTGAGTATAATAAAGAATGGAATAACAAAAGAAATCACCATGCATGCGGTATTGCATGATAAAAGTTATTCCAACAGAATACTAAATAACGGAACTGTGTCGAAGTAAAATTAAGCACCGAAGCGTGGATGTTCCAAATGTAATAATAAAGAATGGAATAACAATGTAAATCACCATGCATGTGGTACTTCGTGACAGAAGTTATTACAATGAAAACGCAGTATACTAATAAGGATTTTAATCAGTCCCACAAAAACATACGACCATGATATTCCAAATGTAATAGTAAAGACGAAATAATAGAAGAATGTCACCAAGTATAGGGTAGCTCACAGATACAAAAAGTTATTCCAATGTAATAATAAAGAATGGAATAACATAAGTTCTCTTCATGAATACAAAAGAATAACACCCCTTACGAGTACAACAAATAATATTCCTTACCTTAAGAAAAAGAGTACTGGATATATAAGTAGTGAAGTAGCAGAATACTTTCTTCTTTCTCTCTAGAGTTTTAGTGAATTCGTAAGAAAATAATGAAGAAATGAGCTTCTATTTATAGAAAAATGGACTACATAGTAACTAACTCATGAACGGTCCAGATTGATTTACTTTAATCTGACGGTCCATATTTAAAGCAAAATCTTTTAAATAAAATAAATTATATTGTATTTATAATCTAATAAAACGAATAACTTTATAAAAGATTTTACTATGCAAACACTATGCAGGCACTATGCAAACACTATGCATAATAAAATATAATATATTCTAATTATTGTCTAATAAAATAGATAACTTTATAAAAGTATTCTGTTTTATATAAAAAGATTTTACTATGCAAAATACTATGCAGACACTATGCATAATAGAATATAATATATTCTATTTATAGAATAACTTTATAAAAGTATTCTGTTTTATATAAAAAGATTTTCTGTATTATTACATTAATAATACCAACAAAACTGAGTGACTTATCACGTAAGCATCAATAATTAATACCGTGTGCTACTATGCAACCACGCCAGACATCGCATTTTTTAACACCGGTGTTTCAACAGTTAACTGTAAAACTTCCGCCTTTTTTTTCATAAAAAGTATTTTTGTCGCTTTCTCAATCCGACAATAATTCCGCTAGGGTCCACCAATGATTGTGTCGTTGTGCATTAATATTCCCGTTAAAACGAATATTCCCCACCAATCGAATATTATATAACAACTTATGTATTTTGCAAAATTTATAAATGTTACCCACAACTATAACATTATATCAATTTCACTCCATAATATTCAAAAATAATATTTATAGAAAATTCATCTTTATTCAAAAAGTTGGAGTTTTACAATCTCCCCTTCTTATGAAATTTCTCCCTAGAAATTAGGGTACGTATCTGGTATATTGAAGAGGTAAGGATACCTTGATTTCATTTCAGATTCTAACTCCCAAGTCAATTCCTCAACATCGTGGTTTCTCCACAAAACTTTGACTTGAGGTATAACCTTGGAGCGTAGAATATGTTCCTTCTTATCCAAGATTTGAACAGGAACCTCTTCATACGTCAAATCTTCCGCTATTTCGTCCGGTTCTAACTCAATAATGTGGTTCGGGTCTTCCACATATTTACATAACATAGATATGTGAAAAAACGTTATGAACACGAGACATACTTGACGGTAAAACGAGTCTATAGGCCATAGTTCCTACTCGATCAAGGATTAAAAATGGGCCGATGAATCGAGGATTGAGCTTTCCTCTCTTTCCAAATCTCGTAACTCCTTTCCATGGACCAACACGTAACAACACATGATCTCCTATATCGAATTCCACGTCCTTTCGATGAAGATCAACATAACTCTTTTGTCGATCTTGTGAGGTTTTTATACGTTGTCAAATCGTTTGAATCTTTTCCGTAGTCATACGTACCAAATCCGGTCCCAACAACGTTGCTTCATCCACCTCATCCCAGCATACTGGAGAACGACACTTTCTTCCATACAATGCCTCGAATGGAGCCATGCCAATACTTGCTTGATAACTGTTGTTGTAGGAGAACTCCACCAACGGTAAGAACTTGTACCAACTTCCCTTGAAGTCAAGGACACAAAGTCTTAATAAATTTTCCAGAGTTTGAATAGTCCTCTCTGATTGTCCGTCCGTCTAAGGATGATATGACGAGCTAAATAGTAAATCCGTGCCCATAGCTTTTTGCAAACTAACCCAAAATCTTGAAGTGAATCTTGGGTCTTGATCAGAAACTATGGATACTGGCATACCATGCAATCTTACAACCTATTTTATGTACATACGAGCAAGACGTTCAAGTGTATAAGTTTCTCGTATCGATAAGAAATGAGCTGACTTGGTCAATCTATCAACAATGACCCAAATCGCATCTATGCCTTGAGAAACTTTGGGAAGACCCCAGAATTGAAATCCATGGTAATGTGCTCCCACTTCCATTCTGGAATTTCAAGTGGTTGCAATAGACCTTTTGGTACTTGATGCTCCGCCTTGACTCGTTGACACGTTAGACACCTTGAGATAAACAACGCTATCTCTCTCTTCATATTGCTCCACTAAAATGTATGACGAATATCATGATACCTTTTGGTACTCCCAGGATGGATTGCAAACGGTGTGTTATGCGCCTCCATCATGATTTTATACTTTAAACTAGGGTCGTTAGGAACACAAAGTCTGGAGTTGACTCAAAGTATTCCTTCTTCATCGATTCTTGCTTCCGGCATAGCACCTTCTTGCACTTTCTTCCTCATACGCATCAGCTCCAGGTCTGTAGCTTGAGCAACTTTAACTTTATCAATTAAAGTCGGTTCAACTCGTATATTCACCATTGTCACATGGGTCCTTGGAGTCTTTAACTCTATCTCCATCCTTTGCAAGTCACACAAAATGGGCCTTTGCGTTGACAATATCGCATTCGCACTTGCATATGATCTTCTACTCAATGCGCCGCCTACCACGCTCGCTTTTCGAGGATGGTATTGATGGTATGATCATAATCTTTCAACAGTTCAAGCCAACGTCATTGTCGCATATTGAGTTCCTTTTGAGTGAAGAAATATTTGAGGCTTTTATGATCTGTAAAGATCTCCACTTTCTCCTCATACAAGTAATGCCTCCAAATCTTTAGTGCGAATAGAACAACTGCCAAATCTAGATCATGAGTAGGATAATTCCTCTCATATTCTTTGAGTTGTCATGAGGCATATGCTATGACTTTCCCATGTTGCATAAGAACACATCCTAACCCTTTGCCCGAAGCATCACTGTAGATGACAAATTCCTCCGAACCAGATGGTATTGTCAGAACGGGTGCTGAAATGAGTCTCCTTTTGAGTTCTTGAAAACTCTTTTCATAGTCCGCGCTCCAACCAAACTTTGTATCTTTTTGAGTCAGCTGAGTTAGTGGAGTAGCGATTCGAGAAAACCCTTCTACGAATCTCCGATAATAACCAGCTACGTACTTCAGTCACTGATTTAGGTTGCTCCCAGCTTTGAATAGCTTCAATCTTTGCTGGGTCAACAGATATTCCATGACTTGATACCACGTGCCCAAGGAATGCTACTTCCTCAAGCCAGAACTCGCATTTCTTCAACTTGGCATAAAGCTTATATTCACGAAGCTTTTGGAGTATCAGCCTCAAGTGTTTCTCATGATCTTCACGGGTTTTGGAATATATGAGGAAGTCATCAATAAAGAGGACCACAAAGTGATCCAAATATTCCTTGAATACTCGGTTCATCATATCCATGAAGGCAGCAGGAGCATTAGTCAATCCAAAGGACATGACTAGGAATTCATAATGCCCGTACCGAGTTCTCGAAAGCCGCCTTTGGAATGTCATCACCTCTAATCTTCAATTGGTGATATCCTAATGAAGATCAATCTTTGAAAAGAATTTGGCTCCTTGCAATTGGTCAAACAGGTCATCAATACGTGGCAATGGGTACCTATTTTTGATGGTGACATGATTCAACTCCCGATAATCAATACAAAGTTGCATACTCCCATCTTTCTTCTTCACGAATAGAACAAGAGCACCCCAAGGTAAAGTACTAGGATGAATAAAGCCAATGTCTAACAATTCCTGCAGTTGAGTCTTTAACTCCTGAAGTTCAATAGGAGCCATTCGATATGGGGCTTTGGAAATGGATTTTGTACCGGGTTCAAGGTCGATACAAAATTCAATTTCACGCTCTGGGGGTAGGCCAGGAAGTTCTTCAGGGAATACGTCAGGAAATTCATTAACAATAGAAATATCATTAAAAACTGACGTATTTTTGTTTAGATCCGTGACATGAGCTAAGAAAGCTTGACATCCGCTTTTCAATAAACGAATAGCTTTACGGCTTGAGATGACAAAGGATTGATTTTAATGGTTTGGTTTCTTGAATTCGCATAATAGGTTGGTTAGGAATATGAAAGCTAACAACCTTACGAAAACAATCAATTTTTGCATGATGAGTAGTTAACCAATCAATCCCTAGAATCATATCAAATGCAAGTATTTTCAATGAAATAAGATCAACAGGTAATGTGAGGGTACTGATTTGAACCAAACAAGACTTATAAACAGTGGATGTAATGAAGGTTTCTCCCAACGGAGTTTCAACAGCTAAGTCAAAGTCTAATTTCTCCGGAGTCAAATTTAAACGTTGAGCACAAGTAGGAGAAATAAAAGAATGGGTAGAACCGGTATCAAATAAGGTATAGACTTCGCTAGAGTTTATGATAAGCTTACCCGTGATGACCTCATTCGGGTTCCTTGCTTTCTATGAGGTCACAACAAACGCTCTCCCTTGCACTACCGGCTTTGACTTTTCTGGGACGGCCTTTGGTGCCTCCATCCTGGCTGAACTTGTCTTCGGTGAATGACAAAATCGGGCTAAGTGACCTTCTCTTCTACAATTATAACATGCTTTGGATGGCATCACGCAGTTTGGACTGATGTGTCCCTCCCCTCCGCATTTGAAGCATATGATTGGTGGTCGTTCTCCTTCCTTAACAACGGGTGTTGGTGCTGGCGTCCTTCCATCATTGTTGAATCTCCTTTTCTTGAAATGTCCATTTTTACTGTCTTGGCCATGATTACCACCGAAGTGGTTACCATTTCTGGCATGTTGATTCCCTCCACATTTGTTGTCACCGTTTCGATGACTGATACCACTGGTATTTTCATGCTGCCGGCTGCTTTCTCTTGGTTGTGTTGACTCGTTATCGCAGTCCAATAACTGAGCCCTATTTACAACATCTGAGTACAAACATAGTTTATGAGAAATAAGATATTGACGTATCTCCGGTTTCAAACCTCTTAAAAACATTCGCGTCATTCGCTCCTCATTATCGACCAAATGGGATGCAAACCGGATAACTCATAAATTTAGCCTCAGACAGTGACATGGTCATATTGTTTTGTTCCAATTTGATAAACTCCACTTCTTTCATGTGACGAATACTCTCGGGAAAGTACTTGTCGTTGAATAGCTCTTGGAACTTCTCCCAAGACATCTTGAGTCGTCCAGTCAAGTAATGCGTTTTAAAGATTCCCACTAGTAATCTACCTCTTCACGCAACATGAAGGTGGCGAAGGGAACCTTTTTCTCCTCAGAGCATCCCAAGACATCAAATATCTTGGTGATCTCGCTTTATCCATGCTTCCGCCTTAAGTGGTTTTGGCTCTCCAATAAACTCCGGTGGTCCCAAATCCTTGAATCTGCTTAGCGGTGATCATCCAGAGTTTCCAATGTTTCCACCTACATTTCGACAGAGTCGCTCTACTTTGATGTTGCATGAATTGCATAAAGCCTCCGAACAATCCATCGCTCATCATTTGGTCCGTGTGTTGTTGTTTGCATGAGGATTGTCGCCTTCTTGATGCACATTATCCTGATTATTGATATGTGGAGACTCAACGGTCTCTTGTGCTCCATTGCTATTCTCAACATTCTCGGATGTAATTTTCAGATACTGCCACAAAACAAGGGTTAGTTGACATGTAACATATTATCTCTAAACTCCACCAACCAATTTAAATACAAAATAAATTTAAGTAGGTCATACTAGCGAAGAATTCCCGCCTCCCTCCTAGTTCTACTCTCACATCTTAGCCAGGATCATATCCCTAAGCTTTGATACCAACTGTGACGCCCCAAAATTAGGTATACATCATCCATCTTGGGTCGCCAGATATCATGGTACGTAATTCAAATATAACTTATTATACAATACAATTGTCGTAGTACAATACGACAAAACATAAACCGTGAGTTTGAATACAAATATTGTCTACTAGAGATTATACAAACTCAAAAGGAGTCCTCATTACAATTATTATCACACTATTTCACAGAATAGTGAGGATTACTAATGCTATCCTCTGGACCATCACTCCGTTCCCCGACTCGTCCCAGCTATATTCTCATTTCCTGAAGAGAATAGTGAAAAAAAAGGGTGAGCTCAACTAGGCCAGTAAGAAATATTATGAATAATATAATGCAAAATAAATTATCATCAGCCTTCAACAATGTTAAACTGATACAATAAAACAAACATCAAGTTTAACTGCAGCGGAACAAGCAATCTATTAAAAGAGTCAAGTAGAGAATAAAATCTACTATCTTCTATGATTTAAAAGGTTTTTCATCACTTTTAACGCTGGGACTCAGCTTAATAAATAATCCACATCATCGAATCACCCCTGCACTACGGCCAAGGATATTCTTTAATATCACGACTACAATTATCCATGCACTACGGGCCAAGAATATTTGTGTATTCATTAATGGTCATGATTATGCCAACAACTGTCCATTAATGCAGTATGGGCCAATGAGGACTTTTACCACATCATTTCTAACATTACGGTCATGATTACACCGAATAATCCGTGGTCATAATCATACCAAGTCCATCTATGCACTACAGGCCACAGATGACTTTCAATAAAATATAAATATGAGGATGATGACAATGATATAAGAATTCAATAAAACAAGTTCAAGAATTAATTTGTCTAAAAACCAATAGCGTCCAAATTGTCAACATGGTACTGCTTTGTAGAGTAAAATTCAAGAATGCTCAGAAGAATATTTCCATGAAAAGATACAGGATGAAGTGCAATTATCAAGGATATTCCACTAATTTCATGGAGTATAGAAGTCAAAACTTTATCCAACTGAGTATAATAAAGAATGGAATAACAAAAGAAAACACCATGCATGCGGTACTTCGCATAGACAGGTTATTCCAACAGAATACTAAATAACGGAACTAGGTCAGTTGAAATTCGGACCGACAGGATGTTCCAACAGAATAATAAAGAATGGAATAACAACAGAAATCACCATGCATGCGGTACTTCGCATAGACAGGTTCTTCCAACAAAATACTAATAAGGATTTGAATCAGTCCCACAGAAAACGCATGCATGTGATATTCCAAATGTAATAGTAAAGACGAAATAATATAAGAATGTCACCAAGAATAGGGTAGCCCGCGTATACAAGTTATTCCAACAGAATAATAAAGAATAGAATAACATAAGTTCTCTTCACGAATACAAAAGAATAACACCCCTTACGAGTACAACAAATAATATTCCCTACCTTAAGAAGAAGAGTACTTGATATATAAGTAGTGAAGTAGCAGAATACTTTCTTCTTTCTCTCTATAGTTTATCTCTGTAGAGTTTCAGTGAATTTGTAAGAAAATAATGAAGGAATGAGCTTCTATTTATAGAAAAATGGACTACATAGTAACTAACTAATGAACGGTCCAGATTGATTTACTTTAATCTGACGGTCCATATTTTAAGCAAAATCTTTTAAATAAAATATAATATATTCTATTTATAATCTAATAAAATGAATAACTTTATAAAAGACTTTACTATGCAAACACTATGCAGACACTATGCAAACACTATGCATAATAAAATATAATATATTTTAATTATTGTCTAATAAAATAGATAACTTTATAAAAGTATTCTGCTTTTATATAAAAAGATTTTACTATGCAAAACACTACGCAGATACTTATGTAACACTATGCATAATAGAATATAATATATTCCATTTATAGAATAACTTTATAAAAGTATTATGTTTTATATAAAAGATTTTCTCAGATTATTACATTAATAATACCAACAAAACCGAGTGACTTATCACGTAAGCATCAATAATTAATACCGTGTGCTTACTATGCAACCACGCCAGACATCGCATTTTTTAACACCGGGTGTTTCAACAGCTAATCTGTAAATACTTCCCCAAGTTATTTTCATAAAGTATTTTTGTCGCTTTTCTCAATCCGACAAATAATTCCGCCAGGGTCCACCAATGATTGTGCCGCTTGTACGAATATTCCTCGACCAATCGAATATTATATAACAACTTGCGTATTTTGCAAAATTTATAAATGTTACCCACAACTATAACATTATATCAATTTCACTCCATAATATTCAAAAATAATATTTATAGAAAATTCATCTTTATTCAAAAAGTTGGGGTTTTACAAAAATAATATTTCTAATTCAGAAATTAGGTTTCCTAATTAGATTAGGGTTTCCTAATTACTTAACTTGAAAATTAGGATTAGGGTTTCCTAATTATCATTACAAATATTAAATTAATACTTAGGCTTTTCCCTAATTATAAATTAGGGTTTCTAATCCGGAAATTAGGTTTTTATAAATTTGGAATTAGGGTTTGCTAATTAATTAAGCTTTACACTAATTAATATACTAATTAATAACACTTAAGCAATATAATAATCATTTAAGTTCCCAGATTAGGGTTTTAAATTTCCGAATTAGGGTTTCCAGAACCGGTTTTTAGGGTTTCTTGTTAATCGTAAGAATTTCCTAACCGAGCGCTAACATTCTTAATATATACTTACGGTTTGTTACAAATATCGTTTATCTGGTCAACCCTTGACCCTTCACCACATACTGTACAAGTATAATAACATTTACATAGAACATAATCACGTATACACTTAATCCTGAATAATTCACCTAAATCCTTCACAGAATTTTGAAATCCTCAAAATTTTATCTTAAAAATATCAAACGCATACACTAATTTTCTATCTAGGTTCTAATTTTGAACCTTAAATCAATAATTAAAAATATTCAAAATTATCGGGTTGTCACATTCACCCTTCTTCTAAAAATTTTGTACCCGAAATTTACCTTACACCTTACACCATACATACACAGCATCACATGCTACGCAATACACCACTCACCAGAGTAAAAGTTTTCAAATTGTGCTGAGGGGTCATATAGACCATGAACACATAGTTTTAACGGTTTTGATCATACCGCAAAACAATACATTACTTGGTATGTTTACAATCACAAAGAAGGTAAACTACAAATTAGTACTTTTAGTGATCACCTTTATCGTGATTTTTACGTACCGTGTATAACGTATTAATTATGTATAACGAATATTTACGCTTACTTGATTGGATTATTTATCCAAACAACATAGTTCACCTCGGTCTTATCATAGGATTCCGTATCAAAGCAATTTGGTTCGGAAATTTCTTTCAATGAACACTTTAGAGTTTTCATAACATTAGTCTAAATTGAATCAAATAGCATAGACTCATATTAATAATTCAATTCAATCGAATTATTAAAGTGTAGCCAAACCCCGTTGGCAAATTAAAATTTTTGAAAATATTTTCGAGAATGACGTCATGATGCCGTCATCAGATTAATGATCCGCTTGAGGATGCCGTCATTGTATGACTTTGTCATAACACATCATACAATAGTGGAACAACGATTTTAGATCAAATTCACACTACGTATTCCTGTATTTACAACTCCATCAAATTTTTATCATCTCTGCACCAGGTTAAATAGTACATGAGTGATAAATAAAATAAAATTTGATATTTCTAATCGTTTGTGTCTAGCTGAAATAAGTAGCATAGACTATACTTTAAACCGTTTCAAAAATGATTACGAGTCTACATATTTTTTTTTAAAGGCACATAGTGCGTATTTAGCTTGATGTCAACATTTCGAAGTCTAGCATAGCCAGGACTTTTGGAAAACTTAATTCTTCACTAATAATCATTTACTTAAACAGTCTATCTATTCTTATTATCCTCGATACTTCATTTACACACAACTATAACCAGTTCGTAAAACCACACTTATGAGTCCATAATAATTGCCACAATCATATAAGTTTAAGAACTTATCCTAGTCTCACATTTGGTGTCCGTTCGCTGAGGGGTTCATAAACATTTCATATAACTATGAATCAAGTATGTCACATAAGTATGAGTTTTAAGAACTCGTACTTAACCTTATATCCTCTACCTATGACCTATCTATCTGTTATACACATGAGAAAGGAATCACCCTCTTAACATGCATATATCAAATAGCGCGACACGAACATTTCAATGATTATCATTGTCAGAACTAAGTAGTTTTTACACCAAGTACAATTCCCCGCCCACACAAGGAATCATACAACTCAGCTGCCGACATGAATCCTCAATTGAATCCCCACCTATCACTAACCCCCTTTTCAATACGAATTTCATTTAATCCGTCGTATTCATAATCCATAACTCTTTCATGAGTTTTCATAGTACAATTTCATAGTACAACTGCCACACAGCAAACTTTGCTGTAACTTTCCAATCATCAGATTGATTCTTAGTCCATACTATAACCTTATCCGATCACGGGGTGATCTCATCGTATATGTTACGATTCATTTCTATAGGTTTCCTAATTAGATTATGGTTTCCTAATTAGATTAGGGTTTCCTAATTACTTAACTTGAAAATTAGGATTAGGGTTTCCTAGTTATCATTACAAATATTAAATTAATACTTAGGCTTTTCCCTAATTATAAATTAGGGTTTCTAATCCGGAAATTAGGTTTTTATAAATTTGGAATTAGGGTTTGCTAATTAATTAAGCTTTACCCTAATTAATATACTAATTAATAACACTTAAGAAATATAATAATCATTTAAGTTCCCAAATTAGGGTTTTAAATTCCCGAATTAGGGTTTCGGATTCCCGAAACTGAAATTAGGGTTTTCAAAACCGGTTTATACGGTTTCTTGTTAATCATAAGAATTTCCTAACCGAACGTTGACGTTCTTAATATATACTTAGGGTTTGTTACAGATATCGTTTATCTGGTCAACCTTTGACCTTTAACCACATACTATACAAGTTTAATAACATTTACACAGAACATAATCACGTATACACTTAATCCTAAATAATTCACCTAAATCCTTCACAGAATTTTGAAATTCTCAAAATTCTATCTTAAAAATATCAAACGCATACACTAATTTTCTATCTAGGTTCTAATTTTGAACCTTAAATCAATAATTAAAATTTTTAAAAATATTCAAAATTCTCGGGTTGTCACAAGAATTCTGTCCCCAGAATCACAACTCAAAAAATTTATTCATTACATTCTTCCCTTAACAAGATTCTGTCCCAAAATCGCTATACAAAATCAAGCAAACAATTGAGGATAATTCTTCATCATAACGCTTTCAAGTTCCCACGTAGCTTCCTCAGCATTGTGGTTCCTCCAGATTACCTTAACAGAAGGTATTACCTTATTCCTCAGTACTTGCTATTTTCTGTCAACAATTTGAACAGGGACTTCTTCATATGTTAAGTCTTTCTCAAACTGTAAGGGCTCATATTCTATAACATGTTTATAGTCAGGCTTATATGGTCTCAACACCGAGATGTGGAAAACATTATGGATATGCATCAATTCTGGAGGTAAAGCTACCTCCTATGCCACGTCACCCACACATCGAAGTACTTCAAAAGGTCCTATAAATCTAGGGCTCAATTTCCCCTTCTTGCCAAACCGAATTTTCCCCTTCCAGGGAGACACTTTCAAGAAGACATAACTACCGACCTCAAATTCTCTATTTTGTCGGTACTGATCGGCATATTTCTTTTGTCTATCCTGTGCAGCTAGCAATCTTGCTCGAATCACCTTGATGATTTCGACGGTTTGTTGCACCAACTCTGGACCCAATAGTTGACGTTCACCTACCTCATCCCAGCATAACGGGGTTCTGCAATTTCTGCCGTATAACGCTTCGTAAGGCGGCATGTCAATACTCGCATGATAACTATTATTATAAGCAAATTCCACCAAAGGCAGATGGTCATCCCAATTTCCTTTGAAATCCATTATACATGCTCTGAGCATATCTTCTAGTGTTTTGATAGTTCTCTCGCTTTGTCCGTCGGTTTGAGGATGGTACGTTGTGCTCATTCTCAGTTTGTTCCTAAACATTCTTGTAAACGCTTCAAGAACTTAGATGTGAAACGTGGATCTCTGTCTGATACAATGGACACAGGTCCACCGTGTCTTGAAATAATTTCTTTCACGTACAGTTTTGCTAACCGATCTAGGGTAAATCGAATCTTGATTGGCAAAAAGTGTGCCAACTTCGTCAGTCGATCGACAATCACCCAAATAGCATCGTAACCTTGTTGGGTCGTTGGAAGACCTTCCACAAAATCCATTGTGATATGCTCCCATTTCCATTCTGGTATCTCCAACGGTTGTAATAATCCGCTTGGCCTTTGATGTTCAGCTTTAACTTTCTAACACGTTAAGCATTTTGCCACACACTCAGCCACATCCCTCTTCATATTCAACCATTAAAAATGATGTCTAAGATCCTGGTACATTTTCGTACTTCCAGGGTGAATCGAATGAGTTGTGATCTTCACTCAGAACTTCTTCATTAACTTTTGGTACTGGCAGAACCTAAATTCTCCCTTCGATTCGAAGTAACCCTTCCGAATCGATTTTGAATTTGTTTTCCTCCCCTTCAGATATCTTCTAATTTATCTTTTTGTAGTCTTCATCCTGAAGTTGTGCAGTCTTCACTTTATCTACCAACGTTGAACTGTTTCCCATCTGGAACAAATTTTCATCGAATTCTGTCGGATATCTAATTTCCAAATCCATCTTAGCCATTTCCGACACTAGCTTCTCCTGAGCAGTCAACAACATTAACTTCTCTCGTCCCTTCCTGCTTAAGGCATCAGCAACAACATTTGCCTTTCCGGGATGATAGAAAATCTCGCAATCATAGTCTTTGATCAGCTCCAACCATCTTCTTTGTCACATGTTCAAATCTTTTTGTGTAAAGATATACTTCAGACTTTTATGGTCAGTATATATCTCACACCTCTCTCCGTAAAGATAATGTCTCCAAATCTTCAGGGCAAACACCACCGCAGCCAACTCTAAGTCATGAGTGGGATACCCCTTCTCATAATCTTTTAACTGACGTGATGTATACGCAATAACTCTGCCGTTCTGCATAAGCACACAACCTAGTCCTTTATGCGATGTGCCATCAGACACTACAAAATTCCTCAGATCATCAAGAATGACAACACACAAAGTCTTGAGCTCAGCCTCTTCTTCAATTCGTGAAAACATTCCTCACACTTCTCTGTCCAAACAAATTTAACTGCCTTCCCGGTTAAATTCATCAACGGGGTCACGATTTTGGAAAAATCTTAAATAAAATGCCTATAGTAACCTGCCAACCCTAAGAAACTCCTTATCTCTGATGGTGTCTTCGACTGATCCCAGTTTACTACAGCTTCAACTTTTGATGGATCTACCAAAATTATGTCTTTTTCAATAACATGCCCGAGAAACTGTACACGTTCCAACCAAAATTCACATTTTGAAAATTTTGCGTATAACTTCTCTTTCCACAATGTCTCCAACGTCACTCTTAAGTGTTCAACATGTTCTTCCTTGGTCTTAGAATACACCAGGATATCATCAATAAACACCACCACAAATTTATCTAAGAATGGTTTAAACACCCTGTTCATCAAATCCATGAACGCTGCAGGTGCATTAGTTAAACCAAATGACATAACCAGAAACTCGTAATGACCATACCGAGTTTTGAATGCCGTCTTTGGTACATCTTCTGCCCTCACCTTCAGTTGATGATAACCACTCCTCAAATCTATCGTTGAAAAATACCTCGCACCCTTCAGTTGATCAAACAGGTCGTCAATTCTTGGTAACAAATACTTATTTTTAATCGTAACCTTATTTAATTCTCTGTAATCAATGCAGAGCTGCATCGATCCATCCTTCTTCTTAACAAATAGCACTAACGCTCCCCAAGGCGATACGCTCGGCTGGATATACTTCTTGTCGAACAATTCTTGCAGTTGCACCATCAACTCTTTCATCTCTATCGGGGCCATTCCATATGGTGCTTTAGATATCGAGGCTATTCCTAGTAGTACGTCAATCACGAACTCAATTTGTCGATCCGGCGGAAGACCCGACAAATCGTCTGGAAATACGTCTGCAAAATCTCTTATGATCGGTATCTCTTCTAACTTCGCACTTTTCTTCTGTGTATCAACAACGTAAGCAGTATCCTACACATCCTTGTCTTAACAACTTCTTGGCTTGCATCACCGTCAGAAAACTTGATTGTCGAGGTGATTTGCTGCCATAGAATATAACCTTTGACGGAGTCATAATGTTAACACATTTTCTTTGGCAATCAATTACTGCTCCGTGATTGAATAACCAATCCATTCCCAGTATAACATCAAACTCCCCCAGTCTAATTGGTATCAAGTCTACCCTCATCTCTTAACCCTTTATAACCACTCTATAATTCTTATATATGAATCTAACAGGAATCACTTCCTTATTTGCAATCTCTATACTCAAGGGATAATCTAATTCTTCCTGAGGAAAATCTAAATTTTGAGCAAATTCATCGGATATAAATGAACAAGTAGCACCCGAATCAAAATAAAGACATAAGCATTAATACCATTAATCTAATGATACCAGACACCACATCCTTAGATCAATAAAGATCCTCGCATACCATATTAAAAGTTCTCGCAGAGGGCTCTCATTGACTGAGCTTGGTCCAAAGATAGTCAATGCACCACCACCGTTGTTGTTTCCCTTTCCTCCACTTGCATTCCCCGCTGGCTTTTTAGGGCAATCACGAGCCATGTGTTCCTTCAAACCGCAGGCAAAACATGCTCCTTTCTTCGGACTAAAATAGTTCGGTGCAATGTGTCCCTCCTGACCACAGTTGAAACACACTCGCTTTCCCTTCAAACACACCCCAGTATGGTTCTTACCGTAAGTAGCACAAGCTTCAAACGTTTTCTTCTACTGACTTCCCTGCTGTCCCCCCGTAGTCGAATTCTCGTTCCACTTCCTCTTCTGATTATTACTTCCAACATTACTTCCACTAGCCTTATTCTCGTTATCATTCTTCCTCTTCTTCTGTTCTTGATTGTACTTGGTCAAGGCATCGCTTCCACCTTCTGCGATGATTGCCTTTTCCAGTATAGCCGTAAATGTATTCAACTGGAACATTGAAACCTTGCTATACAACCAGGGTTTCAATCCTTGTTCTAACCTTCTCGCTTTACGTTCATCAGTATTGACTTGATATGTGGCAAACCTCGCCAACTTGTTAAACTTCGCAGCATATTCTGGCACCGTCATAATTCCATGCTTTAGCTCCAGAAATTTAACTTCCAACTGGTTCCGAGAACTCATTGGAAAGTACATTTCGAAGAACATCTCCTTAAATCTATCCCACGCTATCACTCTTTGTCCTCCACGAACCTTATTTTCTTAAGCATAAACGTTGCAAATGCAGTCTTCTGATCTTTGTTAACTCTAGCAACGTCAAACACTTTCTCTATTTCCATGATCCAGGTTTGAGCTTCCACTGGATTCATAGACCCTTGAAACTCTGGCGGTCCAACCGCTTTGAAGTCCTTGAAAGTCGTAACTTGAGCTTGCGGATGATTCGCAAGTGCTCCCATCAACAAACTTACCAACTGCTGAACCGGATTAGCGTTGGCCTCATTATTATTGTTAGTAGACCCCTCAGGAGGTGGTTTTTGACGTGGTTGTCTTCTTATAGGATGCATTTTCTATTAAGATATACGTTTATTAGCTCATTACTCAACTTCTTGGATATTTGAAGTTTAACTTAAACATTCTAAGATTAAAGCTATATCACATAATACTTCAAATAAACTTTGATATTTTATTTATTCAGAAAGTTTTAAAACATATTCAAGATAACATAACTACTATAAACATTCACTTTCCTGAACTAGACCAGTTTCAGGATTACATACCCATACATACCCATACTATCCCTTTATTTATCTCAAAATAATGGATTCACAATTTATTTATTCACATAATTAACCACATATTATTATCACCCTTGTTCTATCTAGGCATATTAAGACGTCGTAAGGCCTCTCGATGTTCTTCCTCAATGATACGGTACGCCGTCCTTCGATCCATCACGAACCACGATGAGTCTTCAAACTGAGGTGGGTAATAGTGGACTCAATCCTGGGACCTATCAATCGCAGAATTAAAAGCATAATCCATCTCCTTCATCTTGACTTTCTTCAGTTGGACCTTAGCCTCATCACGGTTTGCACGTTGAGTCGCCTTCATCCAAGCATCCTCTGCTCTCGCACGCTTAGCTGACTCCTCTTTGAAGTCATCTTTCAACTTCTCCATGTTAGTCTTCATCTTCTCGTTCACTGCCAACAGGTCTTCATGCTGACCCTTGGTATGAACTAGATCCCATTCTGTGTTTCCGAGTTTTGAATCAAGTTCCTGAATCTCCACATCCTTCTGTTCCAATGCAACATGATGCATCTCAACAATCTCCTTTAGCTCCTCAACATTATCATGTAACTCTATGTTATAGTCATACAGAGCATCATACATCTCAGCCGATACGGAGTTTGGTGGAAAATCCACAGGATCCTCCTCATCTATCTCCTCAGGACTATCCTCCTCGGGATCGGTCACAGACTCATCCTCCTGGATTAACTGTTCTCGCACTACGTGAATATCTCGGGGTTCATCGTCTATAGGTACCTGAGGTATCACCTCTCTAGCTGGACTGGATCCTCCTTCGTCTGACATTCTGACAACAAAATATTTTAAATTTTACTTAACATTATCGATACTTGCGAGCACATAAGTTATTAACACATAGCGCATAATGTCTTTTATTTTTTTAGTTTCAATGGATGCCTTAATACATTCCTTAAAACCCGATAAGAGTTAAACACCTCTATGTTTTCTGTTTCCTTAAAGGCTACATCCTAAGGTTTCCCCACCTAAGGTTCATAACCTAAAGCTTTGATACCAACCTGTGACACCCCCAAATCCAGGTACTTCATTCCCACAGGATTTGGTGCTCACTTATCAAGAACTATTATATCTAACTACCCATAAGCAAAGGATAAAGACATAATTTAAATAACTTAAACAATAATCTTTCCCATTAAAGGGTTACATCATAATCTCAAAATAAATTCCAGGTAATCTAACCTTAAATTATTACATCAGTTTGCGGAATACATTATAAAATAAAGCAAGTCTTATAACATGAAACATTTAAATTAATTTCATTAATTCTTCAGCTTTTAGACATCTTGCCCTTTCGTTTGCTGGTAGATGGCTCATCAACTCTTTCAAGCTTAGCTGCAGTGTTAATTGCAAGAGTGAGCAAACAATTGCTCACTGATATAAAAAGTAATAATAATAACAACATGAGAGTGAACAAAGAATGTTGAACAATAATGAACTTCCTCTATGAATCAAAATAGAAAACAAGTTCGATCTTTAATTATTTGAGGGTCTTAAGACCACGAACTATGTCCACGGTGTTTAGGTATTATTACCTTAACCTTAACAGTCATTAGACTGTACAGACTCTTCTTAACGTACTCAGGGGGATAAACCCTTTGTACCATGTATTGTTCACAAACATCTAAACGTTACACGTACAAAATCCCCTATGCTAGGGTTGTTCGTCTTAGCTTGAACTTAGAATTTCTGCACTAAAGAAAGTTTAGTTTGGAACTAGCTTATCAGTGGTTCTAGAATTTTAGAACACTATTCAACTTCCATCAATAAAGGTTTAATACGAGAATGTATAACTTGAATAAGGCTAGTAAAGTCAAAGATCGGATATCAACAATATATATAACTGAATAACATGATATACATGCATAGTGAATCAATGCGTTAGAACAATGTATGCTTCGAATGATAATAAGGAAAGTAAAACTCGCTCGATATAACGAATTAGGTTATAAGAGTTTGTACAAACATATTCAAGATAGATTAGACTTGCTCAATTTTTAAGAACTTCAACAATAATAATAATATAGGAATGGAAACTTGCATTCAATGTGAAAAGAATGAAGTTAGAAAGCTTGCTCAATGTAAAGAGATAAGGTTTAGAAACTTGCACAATTATGAAAGTAGAGTTAGAGAACTTGCCTTGATTGTAAGCTACACAAATGTAATATAATCTTCAATTACCCTACATGTGACACCCCCAAAATCAGTATACATCACCCATCTTGAGTCACCAGATATCATATTATAAAAATCAAATATAAACTTCATTTATACAACTGTTGAACTGTCGTGCAGAGTATGACAACAGATAAGTTGTGAGTTTTAATACAAATGTATGTAACTCTCATGGTGCCTCGACCACAAACCTTACAATGGTACTTTACATAAAAGTACAGTAAAAAACTATTTTAGAAATTAAAATCTTTGGGAAATGCTCAAGGAAACCTTCGTACATGGGAGGCCATGCGTTTAGGTTATGATAGATATCATATGTCTACAGAATTATCCTTGGTTGACCCAAAATTCCCCAAAGAAAAACAAGAAGATTACTATCATCTTCTTTCCAATGGTGAGTCTTCTCTTGACATATAATTATCTCCGTTGTCTCCAAGTGGAAATTATATTTCAAATATACTCTAAGATCATATAGGTAGTGCTCGTAGATATATTCAGCAAGTGGATATGCACAACCATTTCTTATGATAACACGAGGTTGTATGTCATTAGACATCTTGTATGATAGTGGCAAAACACCCTTCCAAAGTTGGGTTCACCTCACCCTATTCGATTCAACAAAGTTAAATATCAAATGACGTATACAATACTACTCATCTAAAGTTCTCAACAAAATTATTTCCATATTATTTAGGGAGAACTTCAACAGCTATGGACCACCGTTTTTTTCCCCTGTTATCGCCGCTCGACCCAGCTACACTCTTATTACCTGAAAGGAATTGTGAAGCAAAAAGGGTGAGCACAACTAGCCCATCAAAGAATATCATGACTAAAGATAATTTACATCATCAATAGCCTTCATCAGTAATAAATCAAAGATTTAGGACATATGGTAGATGATAAAACTTTTCAACCATAATTGTGATACTAAATTCCTCTTCGCACCCAGGTTGAAGATACTTTTCATCACCTATCTTCACCTGAAACATCAAAAATTATGGTTATACCAATTCACAATTCCTGCTCATAATAATACTAATAAATTCATCTTTGCACTGCGGCCAAAGATATTCATTAACAATTCATCTTTGCACTACAGGCCAAAGACATACAACTGTATTTTAGAAGAGTCAAGTAGAGCATGATATCTACTATCTTTTACGAATTAAAAGTGTATAATCAATATTTTATCGCTGAGACTCAGCTTAATAAATAATCCACATCATTGAATCACCCCTGCACTACGGCTAAGGATATTCGTTAATATCACATCTATGAATTTATATTTCATCGCTAAAACTCAGCTCGATAATCAATCCATATCACTGAATTATCCATGCACTACGGCTAAGGATATTCGTTAATATCACGACCACGAATTATCCATGCACTACGGGCCAAAGATAATCGTGTTTTCATCAACGGTCATGATCATGTCATAAAACAATTCATCTTTGCACCCTTGGCCGAAGAGAATCCATAGCCATAATAATACCAAAAACTGTCCATCAATGCACTACGGCGAATGAGGACTTTTACCACGTCATTTGTAACATTACGGTCATGATTATACCGAATAATCCCTGGTCATAATCATACCAAGTCCATCTATGCACTACGGCCAAAGATGACTTTCAACACAATATAAGCATGAGGACGATGACGATGATATAAGCATTAATGAAACGAAAACAAAAATAAAATTAAAGACTTTAAATTTATCCAAATATTATCAATCACTTAATAAACTCATAATCTAATATTATTAATATTATAATAATATTTTAATCACTTCTTAAACTTATAAACAATTTATTTCAATTGTTTACACTTTACCAAATAATGCATTTAATAATTCAAAAATGTCATACTCATAAGATTTCATCACCAATGATCAAATCTCTCATCAAAAATCTGCATATACCCTATATAGGATTCCCAAGCTATAAAATCCTATTTTTCAATTTTGTTACTTCACATAACATATTTAATT
Source organism: Panax ginseng (assembly GCA_020205605.1). Lineage (NCBI taxonomy): Eukaryota > Viridiplantae > Streptophyta > Magnoliopsida > Apiales > Araliaceae > Panax > Panax ginseng. Next base: position 46,219,077 of record CM035145.1, on the reverse strand, counting down.
CATTTACTCATAACTAGTTCATTTTCATGAAAAATACCAAATCAGTCCCAAAAATATTTCTTTTCTGGGATTTAGCAGAATATAGTCCCATATTGAACATATATTTTTCTCAGAATTTTTAAAATTCATTAACTATTTTTCATATGGCTAAAACTGCCAAATATTTAGACATTTATCATAAATTGTACTTTTGTCCAAAATTCTGAAATTTACAGGGTATACTGTTGTTATATAGATGTACTCCCAATAAAAATTTCACTAATTTTGGAGTTAACCACAAGGAGTTATAAGGGTTTACTTTTAAAATAACCTTTTTTCCATAAAATTCATAACTCCTAATCTATATATCCAAAAATCGTCATTTTTGGACACAATCTAGAAAACTCATCAAATTATTATTTCAAATTTTTCCAGAATTTTTGAGGGTCAAAAAAATTACGAAACTGCCCCTGGCAGAAACTCATTTTTAATGAAAATACTATTCATATGAATACAAATGATCATTCACCATGCATGCGGTAATCCACATAGACGTGTTATTCCAATGTAATAATAAAGAATGGTATAATGTAAGAATTCACCATGCATACAAAGAGTCCACGTGAGACAAAGTTATTCCAATGTAATAATAAAGAATGGAATAATGTAAGAATTCACCATACATACGGTAGTCCGCGTGAGCAGTTTATTCCAATGTAATAATAAATAATGGAACCAGTCATACGTAATTCGCATAGATATGATATTCCAATGTAATAATAAAGAATGGAACCAGTGTCATGTGTAATAATGCGCATGCATGTGATATTCTAATGTAATAATAAAGAATGGAACCAGGTCATGCGTAATCCGCAGAGACATGATATTCCAACAGAATAACAACGAATGGAATAACAGAAGAATTTCACCATGTATACGGTAGTCCGCGTATACAGGTTATTCTAAAAGAATAATAAGAAATGGAATAACAATAGCTCTCTTCATGAATACGAAATAAATAACACCCCTTACTATAATAATAATATCCCTTACCTCAAAAGAAGACTGGATACTGGAATGGTGAGGTAGCAGACTTCTCTTCTTCTTTCTCTCTATAATAATTGCTATATAGCTTTAGTGACTTGGTGAGAAATGAAGGAAGAATGAGCTTCTATTTATTGGAAAATATAGTTTCGATAATTGCACGTTTTGGGGCTCAGAATATTATAGTATAATACCTCCCTCTTTTTCTTCATTTTTAATTTAGTCCTGCAAGTATTATCAATCTTGCACCAATTCCCCTAATAGTAAATCATGTGAATCAATACTACACACATGTGAACACATAGTTATAAGCATGTGAATTAATAGTAATTAATTCCTCATATATCTGATTAATTACCCGATTGGTCAATATAACCTCCAGACATCAATTATTATCGAAATAAATGTCGATTTTCACTAACACTAATAATCCCAACACAATGGAACTATTTTTATCAAAAAATTTATTTTTGAAGTTTGACTTTTTCCAAAAAAGTCAACTGTTAACTTTTTGACCAAAAAGTCAACCCCGGGAAATTTTGTGTTTATAGTCTATTTTAACTAATTTCATCGTTCCGGACTCAAATATAATATCCGCGACTCCAAATTTAACTACGAACTAAAATTTAATTTTTAATAACATTTATTCATTATTATTAGTATTCGCAATATTTAACAATCAGGTCGTTCCTAGGAAAAGAGTGGGCTTTCCAATAAGGATTTCTCCTGATTGTCGCGCAATTAGGTGACCAAACCTCTCCTTGACAGAACTTCTAGACATTGTCAATATTGTAAATAATAATATGAATAACTTTGCCGTCTCAATTATTGATTTAATAATATAACATATTATGCAAATGATAATGTAACAATAATTGAATCAATAATATGAGAGATATGATGCAACAATTATTGTAGCTGTAATAACCCGAGATTTCCTAAATAAAATAAATAAGAAAATTTACGTATAATTTTTTTATTTAATGACGAGAATAAGTGAACGATAAATACGAATATATTTATTTCTTTAAAAATTAGAAATAATTTTGGAATTATTAATTACTACAAATTATATTTTATGGTAATTAATTTACAGTAGCGTAAATATTTTTATTAATTATTTTCCATGATAACATGATTGGAAATAATATATGAAGTGATAATTAGAATTATATAATAAATATTTTATTATATGATTTGTTCGTAATATTTAAGTTAATTATTTTAACTTGATTATTGATGTTTGTAAAAGAAAGAGAAGTCGATATATGAGATCCAAACCTCGAATTGGGATTGTGATCAAGAGATGAGAATAATAATATTATATTATTGTTATAATGATTTTACAAATTACAATAATTATGTAATCGTGTATGTCTTGACAGATAATATTGAGCAATGATACCAATTAGGTCATAACATATTACCTATTTGTGAAACCCTAATTATTAAACTCAGTTACGAGATATGACTGAGTAGTGACTGTGTATATGAAGGTTACTGTGTATAAGATGTCGGTAATTAGAAGAAAACCCTAATTACTGTTGTATGTCGATAATTAGGACAAACCCTAATTATTACAACCCTAATCGGTTGAAGTTAGAGACCGTAACGACTGTGTTAGAACATACACAGATAATTAGAGAACCCTAATGGTCAATTAGAAATCCTAATTGATGGCGTTAAGAAACCCTAATTAGAAAACCCTAATTTTTCAATCAAAACCCTAATTTAAAATTATCGGGTTTAATTACGATGTTAATGTATAAAAGTTTTAATTTACCAAAGGATAGAATTAATTGGTAAATGATAAGAATTACCATCTAGTGATTAAATACTACATTTAATTGCTATGTACAAAAATGCCCATGAAATTATATGCGAAATTACCAAAATTAATCATTCACCACAGATTCAATTCCTAACAAAATCAATCCGTTTAAACTTCGTTGTTTTCGTTTTTCAACATACTAACAACATCTATTATAAATTTTAGATTATATATATGTTCTAACCATCAATTTAAGCGTTAAAATAGACCAAAATACATATACTAAGCAATAAACCAAATTTCTTCTTTTAACACTTGTTTCCACGAATTTGATTACATGAAAATCTGTTATAGATTACATATAACAAATTATACATACTAATTAACATATATGATCAATCTCTTAAAAAATCTAAAAATAGAAATCCAATTTTTCAAAAAAACTCAAGAAGTATAATACTAAAAACTCAAAGCTAGATTATTACCTTTGATTAGCTATAATTTTTTTTAACAATCATCTTGTTTCTTCCTTCCATAATTCTCACAAATTTCTTCTCTCAATTTACAGAGAACTTCTTCTCTTTCTCTCTCAATTTCTCTCTTTCTCTATTCTTCCCCTCTTCTCTGTTCTTTCTTCCTTCTGTTCTTTCTTAGGCTTAAGTCAACACTTAACGTAAAATTAAAACAGACGCTAACAAAAAAATAAAATTGACGTATAATAATAAGGCTACTAAATACATATCAGTTATTTTTATTTTAAATTTAAAAGTCATAAGGCCTTGTTTGGCAAAACCAATTAAAATAATGAATTAATCATTCCTTAAGCCTTATTTGGCAAAAGCTCTAAGGCTTTGTTTGGTAAAACCAAATTAAAACTCTTTTAATTTATTTTCATAAGTCATTTATAATATAGTTTATTATCACACTTTATTTAAATAAATTCTCATATTCAAATTAAATTAAATCTAATAATAATTTATTAAATCAGTTCACCACATAAATCTATACAATAAAATTATAATTTTCATTATAATTATAATTTTATTTAATAAATTAACACATAATTTTAATTACAAAATCAAATTAAAATAACATTATAATAATTTATTTAATCATAATATAGTTTCAACTTAATTTAAATTACCCAATATTTCCCTTGCCATCAAATTCCTTATCGTGACTAATTTCTTTTATTTCCTTTAATGGTTTAATCAACTATTAAATCTCATAAAAAATAATTTATTCACACCAAAACACATAATTCAAAATATATACATCTCATAATAAGAATTTTAATTATTAAATTCTTATTTTAATAATTTATGAAAATTCGGGTTGTCACATCCTTCTTCCCTTATAAGGATTCCGTCCTCGGAATCATCGAAATCCTAACTTACTCAGGTTTTCATCAATGTACATAATTCTCTTTAAAAAAAAACTTTAAAAATTTATCGTTGAATAACTTCAACACATTACCTGAATATAAGTTTTATATTTTCTACTACATTTATTTATTCAACAAATTCTAGGTTTTATTTCATAACTTTAACTTGAACTCAATTATATTTTGAGTATTATATATTCTTTAACCCATTCATTTCCTTTTTTAAGGATCATTATCATAAACACTCGAGGTATTACAAGTTTCCTTCAGCTTTATATCCGATATTTCAGACAGAAGTATTGTTCTTTTAAGGTAAGGGGTGTTATTTCTTTATAAATGATGTTTTTCTTTCAATATCATTATGCCAAAAATATTGGCATGAATTTTATTGTGAAATATTTACCTTTTCATATCGAGGTTACTATTCACATATACGACACTATTCACGTATACGACACTATTCACGAATACGGTACTATTCATGAAGTATGATTTTTCTTGTGGAATTTCCACTTTTTCGTGTCAGAATTACTATTCACGTATACGGCACTATTCACGTATACGACACTATTCACGAATACGACACTTTTCATAGAAAAATAAAATTTTTTCTTCTTTGTCCAAGTTGTCTATTATGGCTACTATCTTTGATTGTATCCATGTTTTGATCTTTATTCTTGAATTTTACTCCACTATGGTTTATTATGGAGTATTTTTTTAACTTGGATTATCTAAAGTACGAATCCTTAATCTTTGTCCTTTTATCTCACTGGATTCGTTTCTTTAAAATATTTTTCATCATCCTTAGTCCTAAATGATGATATAACTGAATATCTTTGGCCTGTAGTGCAAAGATTAATGATTGTCTGATGAATATCTTTGGCCCGTAGTGCAAAGATGAACAGGTGTTGAGATGAACATGACCAACTGTGACATCCCCAAATCCGGGTACTTCATTTCCACGGGATTTGGTGTTCACTGTACAAATATCATCTATCTATCTACCCATAATAAATGCAAACCATGCAATAAATAGAAATAAAATCTTCCCCTTAAGGGTTACAACATCCGAATAATAATACAATCACAAGTTAAGCTAACCTTAAACATCTGTGCGGAAACATAAACAATAATTCTTAAACAACATCAAGTCTTAACACATAAATTCAACATCTCATAAATACAAGTCTTCAACATTTGCTAATCTTGCCCTTGCCTTTACTAGTAGAAGGCTCATCGGTTCTTTCGTTCTTAACTACAATGTTATTATTAAGCAAGAGTGAGCATGATTGCCCACAAATAATATAATGAAATAACAATGTATAATAACATGCGAGGGAATCAAAGACTTCTGAAATAAAAGCTCAACTTTTGAATCAAGAATGAATAACAAGAATCAAAAGATTTCTGAGGGTCATAAGACCTTGAACTATGTCCTAGGTTATCAAGGGTTATACTTGAAACCTTTAATGATCATAAGACTATGGACCTTTCTACTCGTACTTAGGGGATCGACCCTTAGTACAATATTGTGCACAATATCTTAACGCTAACGCATAAGTAAATCCCTTTGCAGGGTTGTTCATCTCAGTTTGACATTCGAGTCCGCACCAAAGAAAGTTTGGTTTGGATAATTCATCAAGGGTTCTGAAATTTAGAACGCTCATCAACTATGGACTAGTCGAATCAATAAGGGTTCGCTAGTATAATAAGGTTCAATAATAATGATATTCAAATTGAATAATAATCTCAGGAAGTATACAATAGGATAATTATTGTATAACTGAATCATGCTTCGAAAAGATAATCAATCTTTAATATAACATTTGAACATGAATAATAGTAATGATAATTTACTCGAGGTAAATAATAAACTTGAACAATAATGACAAGTAGGGTTAGGAAACTTGCTTCGTGCGTAGATTACACTTTAACTAAGCACATTCTTTGAATTTAATCCTATATACCATTCACATTCACAATACCAGTTAATTATAACTTAACTAATCATCATAAACTCATTCTCTTTGTCTACTTTGATTATTGACTATACTTAGTCAAATTACCACTTTGTCACATAATTTGTACTTCATGAATTATCAAGCTAATTATGTATTCAATAATTCAATCCACATGCAATTATGTTATTTACATGTTAAATAACTATTTTATATCACATTATACTTATAACATATTTTTATGTTCATTACATTAATTTACTAACACATTGTTAGACTTAAACATTTTAAAAGAAATCTCATTCTAAATATTTTGGAGAGTGGCTTTACAATGCCTTATTACTAATTCCTGTGACTCTACAACATGGCATGGTCGTTAGCCATTCTGGTTGTGAGTCTCAAGGCTCGAGTTTGTGGCCACAGGCTGAGGCTCGAGTTTTCAGCTGCAATTCGTGAAAATTGCAGAACATGGCCAAGGAACTCCAATAAAATTATTACTACTCGAATTATATCATACCCACATGATATAATTCATGTATAATCATAACCCAACACTTATATACTGACATTAACCAATTTAAACACTTAATAACAGATTTAAAGCATGCGAATTTCACTCACTCTGATGTTCTTGGAGGTTTTGAAAATAAAACATGAAAATTGTCACTACGGATTCGTTATAACACCGAATCCGTTCATTTAAACTTTGGTCTCTTCGTATCAACATGCATAACAACATACAAGTGTAAAATTTAGGGATAATATACGATCAATACATAAAATATCACGTATAAGGCCACAAGGCCAAAAACCATACTCTGTAATTTTGTAGAAATCATATACGACATGTTTTCATGAATTTGATGATATGGTTTACATAATATATATAATTAAACACGATTTGATATGTCATAACACACATACAACCCATAATCATTACTCCTAACCCAATTACAGAGGTTAAACTAAAAACTTTAAAAGCCATTTTCATGAAAACTAAAATACGTAAAGTAGAAATTAGGAAGGAGTAGATTACCCAAAGCGTAGTGTGGATTTTAATAAGAGATGAATATCTCTCTGACTTCTCAACTAATACTCTGTATCTCTCTCTGTGAAAGCTCTCTAGACTTAGCAATAATGAAGAAAAGAAAAGAAGACGTCTGATATATTAAAGGAACTGACGATCGAGTGGTCGATTAACTTGATCATGGGCAACTGCTAGTAACTCCCATTAAGGCCATGTTTGTCTAGGCTTAATAGATTTCAAAACCATTTAATTTAATAAAGCTTTATCATATGGTTTAATTAATGTCACACTCCTTCATAAAATAAATCAATATCTTATTTAATTTATTTTAAATAAAATATAATAATTTCTCATAATTTCACATAGTCATATAATTAAATTTCTCATTAATAATTAATGTCAAATTATTAACTCTCTAATTAATAATTAAATTAATTAAAATAACATCATGCTTAATTAAATATTTCATTTAATTCAATAAGCTCACATAAATACATACTTGAATAATAAATATTCTCAAAGATTAATTTAATAAATGTAACACATAATTAAATTAATCTACCACAATCAGCATCAAATAATTATTTAATCCAATAATTAAATCATCGAAAAATATTTATTTAATTCAATAAATATTAAAATTAAATTACAAAATTCTCGTTAAATTACATCTTTCCCCTTAAAAGGATTCTCATCCCCGAATCACGACTCAATAAATTCGACGCTACACATTCTCCCCTATACAAAGATTCTGTCCCCAGAATCGCTTACAAATAATTAAGTAAATAAATGAGGGTAATTCTTCATCATATTCTCTTCGAGTTCCCACGTAGCTTCTTCAAATATTGTTTCCTCCAAATTACCTTAATGTAAGGTATAACTTTATTTCTCGAGAACTTGTTCTTTTCAGTCGACAATTTGGACAGGGATTTCTTCGTAATATAAGTCTTTCTCAAAATGCAGGGGTTCGTATTCAATTACATGCTTGTAATCGGCCTTGTAGGGTCGTAACACAGACACATGGAAGATGTTGTGGACATTCTCGAGTGCTGGAGGTAAGGCTACCTCGTACGTGACTTCTCTGATTCTACGTAATACTTCAAATGGTCCAATAAATCTTGGACCATAACTCCCTGATTCAAACTTGATATTTTTACGATGTGGATCAGCGTATTTCTTCTGTCGATCTTGAGCCGCTACCAATTGTGCTCGGATCACTTTGACTATTTCTGCCGTCTGTTGTTCCAATTCTGGCCCTAACAATTTGTCTTTCACCAACTTCATCCCAGTAAAGCAGAGTTCTGCACTTTCTGCTGTATAACGCTTCATAAGGTGGCATGCCTATACTAGCGTGATAACTGTTGTTGTAGCCGAACTCTACTAACAGTAAGTGATCATCCCAATTTCCTTTGAAGTCCATCACACAGGCTCTTAGCATATCTTCTAACATTTGAATTGTTCGTTCGCTCTGTCTGTCTGTTTGAGGGTGATAAGCTGTACTCATTCGCAATTGCATACCCATGCATTCCTGAAGGCGGTTCCAAAAATTTGACGTGAAGCGCGGATCTCTTTCAGAAATAATTGACACTGGCACTCCGTGCCTCAAAACGATCTCTTTCACATATAACCTTGCCAACTGATCTAAGTTGAATCTGATTTTGATCAGAAGGAAGTGTGCGGATTTTGTCAGTCGGTCAACGATAACCCATACTGCGTCGTAGCCTTTCTGAATCGTCAGAAGGCCAACCACGAAGTCCATTGTAATATGTTCCCATTTCCATTCTGGGATTTCTAACGGTTGAAGCAATCTACTTGGTCTCTGATGTTCTGCTTTCATTTTTTTACAGGTTAGGCACTTGGCAACACATTCTGCAACCTCACGTTTCAAATTCGCCACCAAAAATGTTGTCTAAGATCTTGGTACATCTTGGTACTACCAAGGTGAATCGAATATCGTGAACTATGAGCCTCGCTCAAAATTTCTTCTTTAATTTCTTGTATTGGCGGTACCCAAATTCTACTCTCAAATCTCAGTATTCCTTCCTTATCCATCTTAAATCTCAGTTCAGTTCCTTCAGATATCTTCTTTGTCACCTTTTTACATTCTTCGTCCTGAAGCTGAGCCTCCTTAACTTTATCTAGTAGGGTTGTACCAGATTGCATCTGAAATAGCTTCTCATCAATTTCCATAGGATACTTCACCTCTAACTCTAGTTTCTCCATTTCTGAAATTAGCTCCTCCTGAGCAGTTAACATCATCAATTTCTCACGACCCTTTCTACTTAAGGCGTAGGTAACTATATTTGCTTTACCCAGATGGTATAAAATCTCACAGTCGTAATCTTTAATTAATTCCAACCATCTTCTTTGACGCATATTCAAATCGTTCTGCGTGAAAATATATTTCAGACTCTTGTGGTCCGTATATATTTCACACTTCTCCCCATAGAGATAGTGCCTCCAAATTTTCAAAGAAAAAACAACTGCAGCTAACTCCAAGTCGTGGGTCGGATATCCCTTCTCGTAATCTTTCAATTATCGTGATGCATATGCAATGACTTTTCCGTTTTGCATCAGCACACAGCCAAGTCCTTTATGCGACGCATCACTAAAAACAACAAAATTTCCTGTATCATTCGGAAGAGATAACACAGGGGCCGTACTCAAGCTCTTCTTCAATTCTTGAAAACTTTCCTCATACTTATCCGTCCAAATAAATTTCATAGCTTTTCGAGTTAAATTTGTTAACGGAGTTGCGATCTTGGAAAAGTCTTGTATGAAACTTCTATAATATCCTGCCAATCCAAGAAAACTTCTTACTCCGACGGCGGCGTTCTCACCGATCCCGCTTAATCACGGCTTCGACTTTTAGATGGATCTACCGAGATTCCATTTTTATCGATCACGTGACCAAGAAATTGTACTCGCCGATCCGTAATTGAATTTCAAAATTTAGCGTCAACTTCTCCCTTCTCAATACTTCCAACGTTAACCTCAAATGTTCTTCGTGTTCTTCTTTGGTTTTTGAATATACCAAAATGTCGTCTATAAATACCACTACGAATTTGTCCAAAAACGGCTTGAACACACCATTCATTAGTCCCATAAATGCTGCAGGAGCATTCCTAAAACCAAACGACATTACTAAAAATTTGTAGTGACCATATCGCGTGCTACGAACGCCATCTTCTTGTACATCCTCCGCCTCACCTTCAGTTGATGATAACCACTTCTCAAGTCTATCTTGGAAAAGTATCTCGCCCATTCAATTGATCAAACAGTCATCGATCCTCGGTAATGGATATCTGTTCTTAATCATGACCTTATTCAGTTCTCTATAGTCAATGTAGAGTTGCATCGATCCATCCTTCTTTTTCACAAACAACACCGGCGCTCCCCACGGCGATACGCTCGGTTGAATGTACTTCTTGTCCAACAATTCTTGTAGTTGTACCATTAATTCTTTCATCTCTACTGGTGCCATTCGGTATGGTGCCTTCGATATTGGAGCGGTTCCGGCCACCAGATCGATCACAAAATCTACCTCTCTATCCGGTGGAAGTCCTTGCAAATCGTCTGGAAATACATCGACGAAGTTCCTCACAATCGGTATCTCTTCTACCTTTGGATTCTCTTTTCGACTGTCGACTATGTAAGCTAAATATCCTACACAGCCTTGTCTTAACAACTTCCTGGCCTGCATCATCGTCAGATAACTCGCTTGTCTAGGCGACTTGCTACCATAAAATACAACCTTTTACGGAGTCATAAGGTTAATACGCTTCTTTTGGCAATCAATTACAGCCCCGAAATTGAATAACCAGTCCATTCCAAATATAACGTCAAATTCCCCAAGTCGAATAGGGATAAGATCTACGTTCATGATATTACCCTTAATATCCACTCTACAATTCTTATATATGTACTTAACAGGGATTATTTCTCTATTCGTAATTTCTATGTTCATGGGGTAATCCAATTTATTCTTAGGCAAATCTAAATTCTTGGCAAAATCATCGGATATAAAGGAACAAGTAGCACCCGAATCAAATAAATACGTAAGCATTAACTTTATTGACCGGAATGATACCTGACACTACATCACGGGATTGAACTGCATCTTGCACCGTCATGTTGAAAGTCCGGCTGGTCGGTTTATTTTGTCATGCGGTTGGTCCGGTGATGGTTAAGGTATTTCCACCGTTATTTCCCGGTTTCTCTCGATCCCCGACCCTCCCGATCCCTTCTTGGGACGATCTCTTTGCCGATGGTCCTTCAACCACAAGTAAAATAAGCACCCTTCTTTGGGTTTGATACTTTGGTGCTATGTGGCCTTCCTAACCACAATTGTAGCACACTCTTTTTCCTTTCATACAAACTCCCAGATGTGCTTTCCCACAAGTCGGGCATGCTTCAATTCTTTTCTTCTGATTACCTTGCTGATTCCCCGATGATGAGCTGTCATTCCACCTTTTCTTCTGATTAAAATTTCCACCTCTTGTGCCACTTCCACTGGCCTTGTTATTAATTTCTCCTTCACTCTTCTTCTTCTTCTGATCTTGATTGTACTTGGTCACCGTATCGCTTCCACCTTCAGCGAGGATGGCCTTTTCCAAAACTCCAGGAAATGTGTTTATCTGAAACATTAATACATTTTTGTACACCCAAAGGCTTTAGTCCTTGTTCAAACCGTCTCGCCTTCCTCTCATCCGTGCGAACTTGATACGGGGAAAATCTTTCCAACTCATTGAATTTAGCCACGTAGTTAGGTACACTCATGTTTCCCTGCTTCAGTTCCAGAAATTGAACCTCCATCTGATTTTGCGAACTAGTTGGGAAATACATTTCGAAAAACATTTCTTTAAATCTCTCCCACGTAATTACACCTTCACCTCCTCGCACTTTTTTTGCTTGCCACCACTAGCTAGCCTCAGACTTCAGCATAAACGTTGCAAAAGTGGTCTTCTAGTCTTCTCTAACCCTAGCAACATCGAAAACCTTCTCCATCTCCATAACCCACGTTTGAGCCTCGATTGGGTTCATGGAACCTTTGAACTCTGGGGGTCCCACCACCTTGAAGTTCTTAAACGTTGTGTTTGGTGGAGCTTGAGGTTGATTATTTATTGCTCCAGTCAGTAAGTTCACCAACTGCTGAACAAGATTAGCATTGGCGTTATTGTTATTATTGGTAGACTCTTCCTGAGCCTGTTGACGTTGTTGTCTTCTCCTTGGCGGCATTTTTCTATTAAATAAATGCTTTATTAGAACTTTATTTATTTTTCTAAATAGTTAAGGCATTACTCAATAATTTAACATACTCATTTAACACATCATCTCAAACAACTTGATATATTTTCATTCAAATCAAAAGTTTTAACATCAAACTATAGCATCACTGCTATTTACATCAACTATCCTGGAATAAAGAATCCACAGGATTTAAAACATTAACATATTCCTTCGTTCATAAACATATTGGAATTTACATATAAAATTAACTAAGTTATTCACATAATTAAACAAATCATATCACCGCTTGTCAATGTATCGATTAGCCTTTTCTACGCCCTTCTTCTAAGATGTGATGCATCGTCCTGCGATCCATCATGTACAATGGTAGTCCTTCGAACTGGATTGGGTACCTCAAAACTCTATCTTGGGTCTCATTCATTGCCTTGTTAAGTGTAGAGTACGTTTCCCCAATCTATGCTTTCTTTGCACGACTATCATCCTCTGCACGATCAGCTCGACGCGATTCTCTTACCCACCCTTCCTCTCATATGTTCACCTTTTCTGGAGGTTTCCTTCGCCTTCTTCAGCTTCTCTATCTCCTTGGTCTTATCTTCAGTTTGACCCTTCTCATGGACCAAATCCCATTCTACATTTTCCAGTCTAGAGTGAAGAGTCGCAATCTCCCTCTCTTTCTACTCTAGAGTAATATGCTGAATAATCGCTCGCTTAGTCAAATCCTGGACCTTGTCTCGTAACTCCACGTTACAGTCGTATAACGTGTCATACATCTCAGCATCAATGGTGTACCGTGGTAACTCCTCTTCTTCCTCTTCCTCTTCCTCAACAAATTCCTCCTCAGGATCAATCTCAGGTTCATACTCCTGACCAACAACGGTGATCAATGGAGATGATTCCCTCTGCACCAGCTACTCCCTAACGACATGAATGTCTCGAGGCTCCTCCTGTGTCGGTACTATAGGTACACGGGGTTCCTCCTCGGAGGGTACTATAGGTACCCGGGTTCTTCCTCCCCACTTGACTAGCTTCTCCAATATTCGACATCCGACAACAACAAAATTTTAAGTTTTAGTTACTAAGTCGTATCATCTAACGCATACTTTAACACATAAACACATAAGGTCTTTTATTATCTTCAATGAATTACGAAATTCATTTCTTATAACTCGATAAGAGTTTTCCATCACTATCTTATTTCTATAAGGCTACTACCTAAGGTTGTTCCCCACCTAAGGTTCATAACCTCTGACTTTGATACTAACTTAGGACACCCCCAATCCGGGTACTTCATTTCCACGGGATTTGGTGTTCATCATACAAATATCATCTATCTATCTACCCATAATAAATTCAAACCATGCAATAGATAGAAATAAAATCTTCCCCTTAAGGGTTACAACATCCGAATAATAATAAAATCCCAGGTTAAGCTAACCTTAAACATCTGTGCGGAAACATAAACAATAAGTCTTAAACAACATCAAGTCTTAACACATAAATTCAACATCTCATAAATACAAGTCTTCAACATTTGCTAAACTTGCCCTTGCCTTTACTAGTCGAAGACTCATCGGTTCTTTCGTTCTTAACTGCAATGTTATTATTAAGCAAGAGTGAGCATGATTGCCCACAAATAAAATAATGAAATAAGAATGTATAATAACATGCGAGGGAATCAAAGACTTTTGAAATAAAAGCTCAACTTTTGAATCAAGAATGAATAACAAGAATCAAAAGATTTCTGAGGGTCATAAGACCTTGAACTATGTCCTAGGTTATCAAGGGTTATACTTGAAACCTTTAATAGTCATAAGACTATGGACCTTTCTACTCGTACTTAGGGGGATCAGCCCTTAGTACCATACTGTGCACAATATCTTAACGCTAACGCATAAGTAAATCCCTTTGCAGGGTTGTTCATCTCAAGTTTGACATTCGAGTCCGCACCAAAGGAAGTTTGGTTTGGATAATTCATCAAGGGTTCTGAAATTTAGAATGCTCATCAACTATGGACTAGTCGAATCAATAATGGTTCGCTAGTCTAATAAGGTTCAATAATAATGATATTTTAATTGAATAATAATCTCAGGAAGTATACAATAGGATAATTATTGTATAACTGAATCATGCTTTGAAAAGATAATCAATCTTTAATATAACATTTGAACATGAATAATAGTAATGATAATTTACTCGAGGTAAATAATAAACTTGAACAATAATGACAAGTAGGGTTAGGAAACTTGCCTCGTGCGTAGATTACGCTTTAACTAAGCACATTCTTTGAATTTAATCCTACATACCATTCACATTCACAATACCAGTTAATTATAACTTAACTAATCATCATACACTCATTCTCTTTGTCTACTTTGATTATTGACTATACTTAGTCAGATTACCACTTTGTCACATAATTTGTTCTTCATGAATTATCAAGCTAATTATGTATTCAATAATTCAATCCACATGCAATTATGTTATTTACATGTTAAACAACTATTTTACATCACATTATACTTATAACATATTTTTATGTACATTACATTAATTTACTAACACATTGTTAGACTTAAACATTTTAAAAGAAATCTCATTCTGAACATTCTGGAGAGTGGTATTTGGCTTCCACATTACTACCTCGTTTCTCAGGCGTGGCGGCGGCAGAGGGCCATGGTGAGTCTCAAGGCTCGAGTCGTATATGCAAGCGGGTTGAGGCTCGATTTTTCTGCAATTCGTGAAAATTGCAGAACATGGCCAAGGAACTCCAATAAAATTATTACTACTCGAATTATATCATACCCAAATGATATAATTCATGTATAATCATAACCCAACATTTATATACTGACATTAACCAATTTAAACACTTAATAACAGATTTAAAGCATGTGAATTTCACTCACTCTGATGTTCTTGGAGGTTTTGAAAATAAAACATGAAAATTGTCCCTACGGATTCGTTATAACACCGAATCCGTTCATTTAAACTTTGGTCTCTTCGTATCAACATGCATAACAACATACAAGTATAAAATTTAGGGATAATATACGATCAATACATAAAATATCATGTATAAGGCCATAAGGCCAAAACCCATACTCTATAATTTTGTAGAAATCATATACGATATGTTTGCATGAATTTGATGATATGGTTTACATAATATATATATATAATTAAACACGATTTGATATGTCATAACACACATACAACCCATAATCATTACTCCTAACCCAATTACAGAGGTTAAACCAAAAACTTTAAAAGCCATTTTCATGAAAACTAAAATACGTAAAGTAGAAATTTGGAAGGAGGAGATTACCCAAAGCGTAGTATGGATTTTAATAAGAGATGAATATCAATTTCTCTCTGACTTCTTAACTAATACTCTGTATCTCTCTCTGTGAAAGCTCTCTAGACTTAGCAATAATGAAGAAAAGAAAAGAAGACGTCGATATATTAAAGGAACGGCGCGATCGAGTGGTCGATTAACCTTGATCATGGGCAATCGCTAGTAACTCCCATTAAGGCCATGTTTGGCTAGGCTTAATAGATTTCAAAACCATTTAATTTAATAAAGCTTTATCATATGGTTTAATTAATGTCACACTCCTTCATAAAATAAATCAATATCTTATTTAATTTATTTTAAATAAAATATAATAATTTCTCATAATTTCACATAGTCACATAATTAAATTTCTCATTAATAATTAATGTCAAATTATTAACTCTCTAATTAATAATTAAAATGACATCATACTTAATTAAAATGACATCATGCTTAATTAAATATTTTATTTAATTCAATAAGCTCACATAAATTCATACTTGAATAATAAATATTCTCTACATTAATTTAATAAATGTAACACATAATTAAATTAAACTACCACAATTGCATCAAATAATTATTTAATCCAATAATTAAATCATTGAAAAATATTTATTTAATTCAATAAATATTAAAATTAAATTAAAAAATTCTCGTTCGTGTAAAATACGACAAAACATAATCTAAGAGTTTTAATAAGAATATTGTCATCTAGACAATATCCACTCTCAATGGAGTCCTCATTACATTTAATGTCACACTATTTAACAGAATAGTGAGGACTAATAATGCTATCATCTGGACTGTCACTCCGTTCTCCGACTAATTTCGGCTACGTTCTCATTTCCTAAAGAGAACAGTGAAAGAAAGGGTGAGCTCAACTAGCCCAATAAGAAATATTATGACTAAGATAATGCAGAATAATTTATCGTTAGCCTTCAACGGTGTTAAACTGATAAAATATAACAAACATCAAGTTTAACTGCAGCGGAACAAGCAATCCATTAGAAGTGTCAAGTAGAGAATAAAATCTACTATCTTCTATGATTTAAAAGGTTTTTCATCACTTTTATCGCTGAGACTCAGCTTAATAAATAAACCACATCATCCCTGCACTACGACCAAGGATATTCATTAGTATCACGACCACAAATTATCCATGCACTATGGGTCAAGGATATTCGTGTATTCATCAATGGTCATGATCATGCTAACAACTGTCCATCAATGCACTACGGCCAATGAGGACTTTTACCGTATCATTTGTAACATTACGGTCATGATTATACCGAATAATCCCTGATTATAATGATACCAAGTCCATCTATGAACTACAGGCCACAGATGACTTTCAACATATTATAAACATGAGGATGATGACAATGATATAAGAATTCAATAAAACAAGTTCAAGGATTAATTTTTCCAAGAACCAATAATGTATAAATTGTCAACATGATACTGTTTTGTGGGATAAAACTCAAGAATGCTCAGAAAAATATTTCCATGAAAAGATACTGGAAGAAGCGCAAATATCAAGGATATTCCACTAATTTCATGGAGTATAAAAGCCAAAACTTTAACCAACTGAGTATAATAAAGAATGGAATAACAAAAGAATTCACCAGGTATGCGATAGACCGCACAAACCGGTTATTCCAACATAATAATAAATAATGGAACCAGGTCATGCGTAAACGCACAGACATGATATTCCAACTGAATAATAAAGAATGGAATAATAGAAGAATTTCACCATGTATGCGGTACTTCGCATAGATAGGTTATTCCAACATAATAATAAATAACGGAACCAAGTCATGCGTAATTCGCACAAACAGGATGTTCCAACAGAATAATAAGGGATGGAATAACAATAGCTCCCTTCAAGAACACAAAAGAAATAATACCCCTTACCTTAGAAAAATTGGATACTGGAATAGTGAGGTAGCAGATTTCTCTTCTTCTTTCTCTCTATAATTTCTCTCTATAATAATTGCTCTAAAGCTTTTGTGAATTGGTGAGAAATGAAAGAAGAATGATCTTCTATTTACAAAAAAATATAGTTTCGATAATTGCACATTTTGGGGCTCGAAATATTACAGTATAATACCTTCCTCTTTTTCTTCATTTTTAATTTAGTCCTACAAGTATTATCAAACTTTCACCACCTTCCCTAATAGTAAATAATGTGAATCAATAGTTCAATCATGTGAACCAATAGTATAATTATGTGAAAATACGAATTACAGTATAGTACCTCTATCTATACCTCTATTTTTAACTTAGTCATGCAAGTATTATCAATCTTGCACCAACTCCCCTAATAGTACATGAATGTGATTCAATAGTACGCACATGTGAACAAATAGTTATATAAGCATGTGAATTAGTAACAATTAATTGCTCATTTATCCGATAAATTACCCGATTTATCAATATAACCCCCAGACATCAATTATCATCGGAATAGATGTCGATTTCCAATAACACTAATAATCCCAACACAATGGAACTATCAAATTCATCTTTAATCAACACAACTTATTCATCATTAATATTATAACTCACAATATTTAACAACCAGGTCGTTCCCAGGAAAAGATGGGGCTTTCCGATAAGGATTTCTCCTTATTGGCGCGCAATTAGGTGACCAAACCTCTCCTTGACAGAACTTCTAGACATTGTAAATATTAAAATTTAATAATATGAATAACTTTGTCATCTCAATTATTGATTTAATAATATATCATATAATACAGATGATACTGTGACAATAATCGAATTAATAATATGAAAGATATGATACAACAATTACTATAGCAATAATTGAGTATAACTGAGTGAATTCTCACGTAAGCATCAATAACCAATACCGTGTGCTACTACGCAACCACCAGCGTATTCTCAGTACTTTACTACTAAGGGTAGTTCAACAGCTTTTAACGGTAACACTTCCGCCGTTATTTTTATAAAAAGATAATTCTGTCATTTTCTTACTACGACAATAATTCAGTTGTGGGGTCCACCAATGATTGTGCCTTCGTACGAATATTCCATGTTAAAATGAATATTCCCCGACCAATCGAATATTATATAACCACTTGCTTACTTTGCAAAATTTGTAAATATTACCCACAACTATAACATTATATCAAATCCACACCATAATATTCAAAAAAAATATTTCGAGAAATTTAAATCTTTATTCATAAAATATGGGGTCTCACAATCTCCCCTCCTTATGAAATTTGGCCCTCGAAATTTACGTACGTACCTGGTATGCCGAAGATGTGAGGATACCTTGAATACCTTTATCGTCAAAAACATTACATGTTGCATACGTGCATGCCTGATGTCCTCTGATTGCCTCTGAATGCACATCAGTCCCTAAAATATCCGTTTTAGGCCTTGATACCGACCTCAACTCTCAACATATAAAGAATGAAAGTTTTAGGTCTACTCGTTATCTTTCTGAATCATCCTGAATCACCTCAATCGGAGTTCGTATGAAAATGTTATGTCCAATTTACTAAAGGACGTCCGGACAGATTTTGTCTTAACACTTGACCAGTACCTAGGCGCCCAAATTTGGCCTTGGGCAAATGCCTAGGCGCCCAAGAACAAAATTTAAGCATCGAGTCTAGCGCCTAGCTGATCGACCCTTGGCACCTAACTCAAATTTCCAAATTTTGCAACTTTTGACACACATACTTTAAATCTTCATAATTCTTCATCCGTTATCAGAATTAGTCCATTTATGAGGCTATGAAAAGCTTGTAACATGCTCTATAAAACCCCCATGATTTCATCATTTTTCAGATTCATTAATTATTCCAAAATTTGGCTCCAAAGTCCCATAAGACTAAGTTTTTACTAACAACGATACGTGAAAAACGTTATGAACACGCCGATACTTGGTGGTGTAAAAAGCGAGTCTATACGCCTACGCGCTTCTACTCGATCGAGGATTTCAAATGGGCCAATTTAAATCGAGGGTTGAGATTTCTCTCTTCGTCGATTCTTGCTTCTAGAATAACGCCTCTTGAACCTTCTTCTTCACATTCATCGATTTACGAGTATGTAGCTTGAGCGGCTTTAACTTTATCGATTAAAGTCGATTCTAATCATATATTCGTTATCTTCACGTGGGTCCCTTGAGTCTTTAACTCTATCTTCATCATTTGTAAGTTATACGAAATTGGTTTTTGTGTTAACAACATCGCACTCGTAAACGCATACGATCTTCTACTCAACGCGTCAGCTACTACGTTCGCTTTTCCACAATGATATTGAATGGTATAATCGTAATCTTCAACAGCTTGAGCCAACGTCCTTGGCGCATGTTATGTTCGTTCTAGGTGAAGAAATATTTGAGGGTTTGAGAAATGGGTTTTGTACTGGGGTCAATACAAAATTCAATTTCACGCTATAGGGGTAGGCTAGGAAGTCTTCAAGAATACGCCAGGAATTTATTAACAATAGAAATATCATTCAAAACTGTGACCCTCATCCAAGACTTGGATAACACGTCACATTGATACATATCAACTTGCCATCGTTATTCACAACGTCCCCTACGGATATTCTAGCTTCGGTGTATTCCAAGACTTGGAAGTCACCGACGAAAGGCTCAGGGCTCTTTACTTATGGCTTAATATAACAGTGATTGACTTTAGTGGTTTGGTTGCTTAAATTCGCATAACAGGTTGGTTAAGAATATGAAAGCTAACAACCTTACGAAAATCATGATGAGTAGTTAAACAATCGATTCCTAAAATTACATCAAGGGCAAGTATTTTCAAAGAAATAAGATCGACAGGTAACGTGAAAGTGTCGATTTGAATCAACATGATTTATAAACAGTGGAGGTAACGAAGGTTTCTACTAACGAAGTTTCAACCAATAAGTCAAAGTCTAACTTCTCTGGGTCAAATTTAAACGTTGAGCGCAAGCAAGAGAGATAAAAGAATGGGTAGAACCGGTATCTAATAAGGTATAGACTTCGCAAGAATTTATAATTAACTAACCCGTGCTAACTTCGTTCGGGGTACTCACTTTTTGAGAAGTCACGAAAAACTCTCTTCCTTGCACTACCGGCTTTGACTTTTCTGGGACGGCCTTTGGTGCCTCCATCCCAGCTGGACTTGTCTTCGGTGAATGACAAAATCGGGCTAGGTGACCTTCTCTTCCATAATTGTAACATGCTTTAGATTGCATCGCGCAGTTTGGACTGATATGTCCCTCTCCTTCCTTAACAACGGGTGTTGGTGTTGACGTCTTTCCATCATTATTGAATCTCCTCTTCTTAAAATATCCATTCTTATTGTCTTGGCCATGATTACCACTGAAGTGGTTACCATTTCTGGCATGTTGATTCCCTCCACGTTTGTTGTCACCGCTTCAATGACTGGTACCACTGGTATTATCATTTTGTTGACTGCTTTCTCTTGGTTGAGTTGACTCGTTATCGAGCTCCAATAAATGAGCCCTATTTACAACATCTGAATACAAACACAGTTTATGAGAAACTAGATATTGACGTATCTCGGGTTTCAAACCTCTTAGAAACATCCCCATCATTCTCTCCTCATTGTCAACCAAGTAAGACGCAAATTGGGACAACTCGGAAAACTTAGCTTCGTACTGCGACACGGTCATATTGTTCTGCTCCAACTTGATGAACTCTACCTCTTTCATGTGACAAATACTTTCGGGGAAGTACTTGTCAATGAATAGTTTTTGGAACTTCTCCCAAGACATCTTCAGTGCGGTAGGTTGAGTATGCTATACCGATTCCCACTAGTAATCTGCCTCTCCTAGCAACATAAAGGTGGCAAAGGGAACCTTTTACTCCTCGGAGCATCCCAAGACATCAAATATCTTGGTGCTCTGCTTTATCCATGTTTCCGCCTTAAGTGGTTTTGGCTCTCCAATAAACTCCGGTGGTCCCAGCTCCTTGAATTGTTTAGCGGTGACCGTCCGAGAGTTTCCAGTGTTTCCACCTACATTTTGGACAGGAGTCGCTCTCACCTGATGTTGCATGAATTTCATAAAGCCTCTAAACATTCCATCGTTCATCATTTGGTCAGTGTTGTTATTTGCATGAGGATTGTCGCCTACCTGATGCACATTATCCTGATTATTGATTCGTGGAGACTCAACGGTCTCTTGTGCTCCATTGCTATTCTCAACATTCTCGGATTTCATTTTCAGATATTGCCACAAAACAAGGGTTAATTGACATGTAACATATTATCCCTATACTACGATCGACCAATTAAATACCAAATAAACTTAGGTAGGTCATACTATCGAAGGAATTCCCTGTCTCTCCCCTCCTAGTTCTAGTCTCACATGTTAGCCAGGGATCATATCCCTAAGCTTTGATATCAACTATGACGCCCTAGGAATACATCACCCATCTTGAGTCGCCAAATACATGGTATAAAATTCAAATACAACTTAATTATACAACAGTCGTGTAAAATACGACAAAACATAATCTAAGAGTTTTAATAAGAATATTGTCATCTAGACAATATCCACTCTCAATGGAGTGCTCATTACATTTATTGTCACACTATTTAATAGAATAGTGAGGACTACTAATGCTATCATCTGGACCGTCACTGCGTTCCCCAACTAGTTCCGGCTACGTTCTCATTTCCTAAAGAGAACAGTGAAAGAAAGGGTGAGCTCAACTAGCCCAGTAAGAAATATTATGACTAAGATAATGCAGAATAATTTATCGTTAGCCTTCAACAGTGTTAAACTGATAAAATATAACAAACATCAACTTTAACTACAGCAGAACAAGCAATCCATTAGAAGAGTCAAGTAGAGAATAAAATCACAAAGTCAAACAGTATCATTTCTAATCATTGCTTTATAATTCGCAAGCATCTTTTGGACTTCACATTTGGAAGTTTGTAATCAAACATTCAATTCTATCACTTTCCATGCTTCTTAACACATTACCTACCATACTGGTCATATAATATAAGTTAAAGTAACCATATAAGCATGCCTATAACTTCAGACCATAAACAGAATACAAAACTATCTGTAGGATGGTGCAGTTACGCTCTGATTGAGGCTTAGGGACGGTACAGCTGCGTTGTCCTCTAGCCTGACCAGAGTTGAGCTTCTGCTCTCCTAATTTTAGTCAAATCTGCACATACTACGTCATTATTAACTATAATGTACACATGGTCATAGTGTTCATATCATTTATTCATAACTAGTATCGTTTAGTACTTTAAAACATGCTTTAAACTTATGTTTAGTTTAGTTGTCATTATATCCAACACATATGAATCATGTTTAGAGACGTAATGAACGTAAACATGACATCTTAAATCTTTAGAATCTAAATACTCATATTTAATGCAACTTGATTTGAAAACATATTCAAGTTTGCCTTTGAAATCATTTTAAACTTGAATGATGCAATACAACACATACAAGACAACTTTAAAGCTTTTATCATATGTAGTTAAGTCATGTTAACATCTTCTCAAGATCAGAATTTACATCATGTAGTATTCATGCATATTTGCTTTAATATAACAAGCTTTGCCTTGAAAAAGTTCTTTAACACAAGGTCTAACAAGTTTGTCATGAATACAAGAACTAAAAATCATAACTCTTGCTCATTTATGTATGAAATCAGTCATGTGTATATACTACTAAGCTCAAAATTTGCAGAACATGAGTTTCAACAAGGTTTGTTTTCAAAACATAAAGTTCTTGTTAAAAATCTTCTACTAAATCACGTTAGACACTTCATAACTCATAAGGAGGCTTTGTACTACATGTTATACTTATTTTCAGGCATGTTCAAGTCATATCAGTAGGTTAGAATTAACCAGATTGAAAAACAGAATCAAATTCACATATTGGGTCCGGCGTAGCTGCGTTGCACCCTAGTATAAAGTGGGCGCAACTGCGCCCTTCTTCGACCAGCAGCAGTGAGATACTCTATTTTGCAGAGTATCATCCTACTTCGAATTCCTTTAGTTTAATCATGCTCAATTCCACTATTATAGGTTCCATACATGTCAACATCCTTCATAAACATTTGATAACATGCTAAATCATGCTAATTGACATAGAAATTCAAGAGATTTCAAGAATTTAACAAAACCCAATTCAAGAACACAAAAATAGAATTTATACCTCTTGAAGCTTAGTTTTCTTAATTTCTCCCTTTTGAGATTTTTAGACTCCTCTTTGAACCACAAACTCTCAGACTCAATTTCTCAAGGTTTCACAGACAAGTTTCAGCAACGTAAGAATGAAAATATAGTTGCTTTATATAGAGAAATGGTGGACTGGGTATAAATTTTACACTGAGGTTAGAATCCATGGTGTAGAAGGAAAACTCAATGGGTAACTAAGAGTTTCTTAACCACCCATTATCAGCCATCTTCTAGCAAATGATCACCTAGTTTCATAGTCACTGTGCACAGCTTGGTGGTTACGCAAAGAAGAAGCAGGCTACTGTTCATGTACTATGAGGGTCACTGATTTTGGGACATGGTTTAAATCCCAGCAATAAGCTTTGTTTGGTTCCTTTAATTGCCAAAATATAATTTTAATGTACAATTGTTACTATATTAGGCAAAATTAGGGATTATTTATGTACTCACATCATATAATCCATGTACATTAAGTACACATAATAAAATAACGCAATTAGATATTATTGTCTGGGTATCTCCCATAAATATTTTTACTACTCACATAACCACATAATAATATTATTTAATATTAAATGTTTATTTAAACATTTAATTCCTTTCTCAATTTCTAGAATTCATATTTACTTAATCTTTTCTGTATTAAAATGTTACATATGATTTTATCATATGATTTTATTAATGTCACACATTACAATAATGTCTCATTTAATTTCTACAAGAATAACAAATATTTCCCAAATCACATTGGCAAGAATTTGCAAGGCCAGATTTGTCTTCTTGGGAGGGTGCAATCGCATCCGATCCTCGGCAGTGCCAAACTGGTTTAGCTCTAAGCCAGTTCCGACCTCTATCGCCATACTAGTTTTACATGACATGAATTAACTTCTATATTGATAATATTACTAGTTAAAGAGTTTATTCATTCCTTATATGGAATCATATAACTACACATAATTAATCTTCCTCTTAATCAACTATTTCTCTTTTAATTCACTTAGTGAATTTCCTTATTCCTCATTATGCCACACCAGGAATTTCACGATTCTCAATACTCATATAAATTCAATTTACACTAATTGAATTACTCATCTTACAACACATCAATATTTATATTTAAATAAATATTCGTTTTCTTATTATATTAAAATAATTATTATGCATGAAATTCTCGGTTCTTACATCCTACCTCCCCTATATAAAAAATTCCGTCCTCGGAATTGGTACAAGGTTATACAAATAAATGGGGATAATCCATTCGCATCTTATCTTCTAATTCCCACGTGGCTTCCTCGGCGTCGTGGTTTCGCCAAAGTACTTTCACAGAAGATATACTTTTATTTCTTAACGTCTGTTCTTTCCTATCTAATAGTTGGACATGAATTTCTTCTTATGCCAGATTCTTCTTTACTTGGATGGGCTCGTAAGAAATCACGTGTTTGTAGTCAGGCTTGTACGGACGTAACACGGATATGTAAAACACAATATGAATGTGCTCCAACTCAGGTGGTAATGCAAATTTGTACGCCACTTCGCCCACTCGCTTCAGTATCTCAAATGGTCCTATGCACCTCAGAATCAATTTTCCTTTCTTTCCGAATCATATTTTTCCCTTCCAGAGAGATACTTTTAAGAAGATGTGACTTTCGAATTCAAAGTCGCGGTCCTAACAATGCAAGTCTGCATATTTCTTCTGGCGATCTTGTGCAGCTACTAATCTAGCTCTTATCAATGTCACTACATCTGCTCTTTGTTGGACTAATTCCGGCCCTAGCATCTTTCGTTCTCCTACTTCATCCCAACATAATGGCATTTTACACTTTCTCTCGTAAAGAGTTTCGTACGGTGGCATGCCTATACTCGCATGGTAACTATTGTTATAAGCGAATTTTACTAAGGGTAGGTGATCGTCCCAATTTCCCTTGAAGTCCATCATGCAAGTTCTAAGCATGTCCTCCAACGTTTGTATCGTTCGCTCACTTTGTCCATCTATCTGCGGATGATGAGCGATACTTAACCTTAGTTGTGTTCCCATCCTCTCTTGCAAACTTTTCCAGAATTTGGACGTTAAACGCGGATCTCGGTCTGAGACAATCGATACCGGCACTCCATGTCGTGAAACAATTTCCTTTACGTATAGATTCACTAATACATTTAAACTATATCAGATCTTGATCGGTAGAAAATGAGTCATCTTTGTTAGTCGATCTACGATAACCCAAATGGCGTCAAAACCTTTCTGTGTGACTGGAAGCCCCACCATGAAGTCCATCGTAATGTGCTCCCATTTCCACTCTGGTATTTCCAATGGTTGGAGTAGACCACTCGGCCTCTGGTGCTCTGCGTTGACCCGTTGACACGTAAGACATCTACTAACGCACTCCACGATTTCTCATTTCAGATTGGGCAACCAAAAATGTTGCCTCAAATCCCGGTACATCTTTGTGCCTCCCGGATGAACGAAATACGTCGTATTGTGTGATTCGTGTAAAATTTCTTCCCTCAACTCAGTTACCGTTGGCACCCACACTCTCCCTTCTAACCTCAACATACCATCTCTATCCATCTTGAACTTTTCTTCCTCATTTTCTATGATCCTTTTCATAACTGTCTCGCACTTTTCATCCTTTTCTTGTGATTCCTTTATTCTGTCCAACAAGGTTGGACGAGCTTATAGTGCAAACAACCTTTTTCCAGACCTCTTCGGTCCTTTCACTTTTATCTCCAATTTTTCCATATCCCTTATCAACTGAACTAATTTCTCCCTTCCTTTCTTACTTAACGCGTCGGCTACTACAATCGCCTTCCCCAGGTGATAAAGAATGTCGCAATCATAATATTTGATTAATTTTAACCACCTTCTCTGACGCATGTTCAACTCCTTCTGTGTGAAGATATATTTCAGACTCTTATGGTCTATGTATATCTCACATTTTTCTCCGTAAAAATTGTGTCTCCAAATCTTTAACGCAAAAACTACTGCCGCTAACTCTAAGTCATGAGTAGGGTATCATTTTTCGTAATCCTTCAATTGTTGTGACATATATACAATGACTTTGCCATGCTGCATTAGCACACAACCAAGTCCTCTATGCGACGCATCACTATATACTACAAATCCTCACGTATCATCTGGTAACGATAATACAAGCGCCTCACTCAACCTCTTCTTCAACTCTTGGAAACTCTCTTCGCACTTGTCCGTCCACACGAACTTCACTGTCTTCCTCATTAGATTGGTCAACATGGTTGCTATCTTAGAAAAATCCTGGATAAATCTTTGATAGTACTCAGCTAACCCTAAGAAACTTCTTACTTCGGTTGGCATCGTTGGTTGCTCCCAATTACTCACTACTCCTACTTTCGTAGGGTCTACTGGAATTCCATCCTTATCCACCATGTGACCTAAGAATTGAACCTTCTCCATCCAAAATTCACACTTAGAAAATTTTGCATACAACTTCTCTTTTCTTAGTGCCTTCAAAACCATCTTCAGATTTTCGGCGTGTTCTTCTTCCGTTTTCGAGTAGATCAAGATATCGTCGATGAAAACTACCACAAATTTATCTATGAATGGCTTAAAGACCTAGTTCATCAAGTCCACTGTCAACACGAATAACATTACTAAAAATTTGAAATGTCAATAACGAGTTCGAAACACCGTCTTTGATACGTCCTCCTTCCGTACCTTCAACTCGTGATAACCCATTTGCAAATTTGTCTTCGAGAAACACTTCGCTCCCTTCAGTTGATCGAAAACATCTTCTATCCTCGGTAACAGAGCCTCATCGATCCATCCTTCTTCTTCACAAACAACATTGGTGCTCCCCAAGGAGACATACTCGGTCGTATGTAACCCTTATCTAGCAATTCTTGCAATTGTATCACCAATTCCTTCATTTTTACTGGCGCCATACAATATGGGGCTTTCAAAATCGGTGTAGTTCCCGGTGCTAAGTCTATTACGAATTTGATTTCTCTGTCTAGCGGAAGACCAGGCAGATCATTCACGAATACATCTTGAAATTGCCTTACTACGGGTATATCCTAAATTTCTACTCCCTCTTTCTGAGTATCAACAATGTACGCTAAGTAACCTACACATCATTTTCTTATTAATTTCTTAGCCTGCATCATCGTAAGGCAACACGATTGCTTAAGCGATGAGCTACCATAAAACACAACCTTGGACTTATTCGGAGTCTGAAGGTTTACACTCTTATTCTGGCTGTCAATTATCGCAACATGGTTATGCAACCAATCCATTCCCAATATTACATGAAACTCACCCAATCTTATCGGGATCAAATCTACGCTTAATTCATGATTTCTAATATTTACGCGACAATTTCGGTAAATATACTCTATATGGATTACTTCATTATTTGCAACTTCTATGTTCAAAGGATTTCCTAATCTTTCTTGGGGTAAATTTAGTCGACTAGAAAATTCCTGAAACACAAAAGAATAGGTGGCACCCGAATCAAAACATACAAATTTATATTATTGATCAGGATGATACCTAACACAATGTCCTTCGCAGCTACTACGTCCTGGATGGTCATATTAAACGTTCTGGCACTTGGACGGTTGGATGGCATCAGTCCGCCAATCATCAGTATGCTGCTTCCCCCATACTGGCTGTTTCCTCCGCTAATTCCTTTCTTTGGAAATCTTTGATCAAGTGGTCCGTTGAACCACAAGCGAAACATCCCTTGATCTTCTTCGACTTTAGGCAGTTTGGCGCAATATACCCCTCTTGGCCATAGTTGTAACAAACATTGCGCCCTTTCCAACACTCGCCCTGGTGATACCTTCCACACTTCGGTCATCCCTCCACCTTCTTCTTAAACTCTCCATGAAACTTCCCCACTTGATTATTAAAATTCTTGTTATTGTTGTTGTTATTTTCCCACTTCCTTTTTCCTAAATTACTTCCTCCTCTACTACTCCCTCCATGGCTATCACCGCATGTGCTCTTACCCTTCTTCTCCTTGTTATATAAACTCAAAGCTTCAAAACCTCCCTCTTCAATAATAGCCTTTTCCAACAATGTTGCAAAAGAATCAATTTGAAGAATCGATATCTTATAAGACAACCAAGGCTTTAGTCCTTGTTTGAAACACCTAGCTTTCCTCTCTTCACTTGCTACTTGGTGTTCTGCAAAGCGAGCCTGTTCATTGAACTTAGCCACATATTGCACCACTGTCATATCTCCCTGCTTAAGTTCTAAGAACTTCACCTCCATCCTATTTTTCATGCTCTTCAGGAAATAATTCTCGAAGAACAGAGTCTTAAATCTCTCCCACGTTACTACTCCTTTTCCTGCTTTATGTCGATTCGCCTCCCACCAATAGTTTGCCTCGCCTCTCATCATGTAGGTTATAAAAGTCATCTTCTGGTCTTCACCCACACGAGCGATGGTGAAAGCTTTCTCCATTTCCTTGATCCACATCTATACCACGATTGGATCGGTAGTGCCTACGAATTCCGGAGGTCCTACACTTCTAAAATCCTTAAAGTGTGTGACGGGAGTTGCTTGGGGAATGGGTGGTACTGGTTTATTTCTTCCCCTAAGAGCTTCTCCTAACAAGTCTACTAGTCTCTGTATAGGATCTACTGGTCCTCTATCATCATTAACCGATTTTTCCGGTGCAGTTATTCTACGTCTGGGCGGCATTTTTTTGCATCACAAAATTTTCATTTTTATTGTTATCTTATTATTTTATTTAAACATTTCTCAAATAAGAATAACATTTTATAACACATTCCTGGAACAAGATCATTTATATTCATATGCCAAATTGTTACAATTACATGATCCTCTCTAGCATACTTTTATAAATGACAACAACATATCCCCTATTATCACAAAAGACGTGGACCATACCAACATACTACCCCTCTAACATTTTTCAAAAGTTTGGGGTTCACATCTATCTCACATCTTACACAAAAGACGGAGATTTCAACAACCGATTAAACATCATATATATAAATACGATACTACAACTACTAAGCTTCTACATCTAGACTCAATCTAACATTCCACGCTCCACGGCGCTCTCATACTCCTTATGAGATATGTGCACCACCAAATCTCGGCTTATGGTGTGTCGGGTCTGTCTCTGCTCTTCTGGGTAATGATGTACCCCATCAATCAACCTCTACATGGCCATGCACAAGGCATAGCTCATCTTGTTCATCTTCATTCTCTTACATCTCACCTCATCCTCTAAGTCGTTAACCCGATCATTAGTTTCTTCCCACTTCTCC
Source organism: Panax ginseng (assembly GCA_020205605.1). Lineage (NCBI taxonomy): Eukaryota > Viridiplantae > Streptophyta > Magnoliopsida > Apiales > Araliaceae > Panax > Panax ginseng. Next base: position 46,188,847 of record CM035145.1, on the reverse strand, counting down.
TCGAAATGAATCCTATCCATCACCTCCATCTCTGTCATCTCGCTCAACTCTCTATGCTCCATCCCTTCCAACATTCATGCCAGCTCTACATTTCTTGCCACCGACATGTGAAACAAAGTTCCCATCTGGATCCCTGCCTCCTTTCGGTGAGCAATCTCCACCTCCATCTCCTGCATCACTAACTTTGTCTAGTGGTCCTCGTCCCTCAGTTTCTGGAACTCAGACTCCCTTTCTCTAGCCTCAGCCTCTTACTCCTCAACTCTACATCCTAACTCCATAATCTGCTCCTCATACTCCCCCAATATCCAATCCTCGAAAGTAGCCTCGTCGGAGTCCTCCATGGGCTTAGGCTCCTCCTTCATTGGCTCCTCCTCTAGATCAGACTCCTCGAGTAATAACTCCATCTCCTCCTCTTCGTCATCATCATATATAAGGGCCACTGCCGATATAGGCTCCGCTATCAATGGTGCCTCAAATAACTGAGTGACTTCTCACGTAAGCCTCAATAATCAAAGATACTATATAATACTGTGTGCTACTATGCAACCACGCGTATTATTTTACTTTTACCACCGGGTATTTCAACAGTTAACGGTAAAAATTGTGCCATTATTTTTATAAAAAGTTATTTCTGTCGCTTTCTAAATCTGAAAGTAATTCCGTAATGGGGTCCACCAATGATTGTGACGTCGTACGGATATTCCGCAACAAAAAGAATATTCCCCAACCAAACGAATATTTTATGATAACTTGCTTACTTTATAAAATTTATAAATATTACTCAAAACTATAACATTATATTAAATGTTTATTCATAAAAGTTGGGGTCTTACAACCTCCCCTTCTTATGAAATTTTGTCCTCAAAATTGGTGTACGTACTTGGTATGTCGAACAGGTGAGGATACCTTGTTTCATTTCAGATTCTAACTCCAAGGTTATTTTCTCAATACCGTGGTTGTGACGCCCCCAAATTCAGACCACACTTGTCTCAAATTTGGTTGTCACGTACTAACTCTAATAATAAATCATAATCTCACACAATAGAATAATAGAATAAATTACATTGTCATAATATAATTATTCTCGTCCCAAGGGTTTGTAACTTAAACATCTCTTACATACCTTAAGCATAATTAAACATATTTAGATATAACTAGTACATAGTACAACTTATGTCATCTCATGAATATAATAATTGTCATTAAATATAACTACTGAGTAGCTTTGCCCTTGCCCTTATCAATGCATGAGGGTCCGCCTTGCTATGCCTTAACTGAAATGTTTTTAGGGAAACAAGAATGAGCAACAAATTTTCCCAACAAGTAATATAGCAAAAGGGGAAATCAATGTAGCTTTAATTTCTCATGGGTATAAAAATAATGATAGTTCAAGATAGCAAGAAGTATCGATGAATATCAACAATAGTTGCTATGGACAGAAAATATCAATAATATTTAATGATTAATCAATTCCAGATTTCAAAGTAATGAATACTGAGCAGTCACCAAGGACTATGAACTTCTCCTAGAATTAACAATAATAAACTGATAATTCTACAAAATGAGTACAACAGGTGATCATCCTAAAGTACCCTATGTCATGCATACATTTAATCTTTCTCAAGTGCACACATCGGTTTCCCGACAATATATAATTCCCCTACCAAGAGGGTTGTTCATCTCAGTTATAAGAGTCCGCACCAAATAAATTTGGTTTGGAAAGCTTTCAATTAGATATCAATAGTCTAGCCGAAGCAATGGCTTAGACAGTTTTCTTTCACATTATATATATGAACAATTATCGTTCGAAATCAAGGTTTGTAAACAATTTCATTTCTAGATTACGAAGTATTATACTTTCAAATTTCTACTTGTATGATCAATAATAGTACAAGTTCAAGTAATGCTCAATAAAGCGTAAGGTTCGAGTAATTGCATTCAATATACGAATCAAATGGAATTCGAGAACTTGCACAATATCCAAAGTTGTGTAAGTTAGGAAACTTACTCAATATAAAAGATAGTTCGGATACTTGCCTCAAGCGTGGTTTACTAAAATATAGCTTATCAACACTCTTTCGAATCCTAACATAATATAGTTACGCGTATATAGTTACATATGCTCATACATGATATGTAAATTTAAACGCACACATAAACGTCTAATTTAGTCCTACACTCTACACATATTTCACCACATACTTTCACGTACTTATAGCACAAATTAGATTACAAGACATCACAAAGTCAAACAATATCGTTTCTAATCATTGCTTTATAATTCGCAAGCATCTTTTGGACTTCACATTTGGAAGTTTGTAATCAAACATTCAATTCTATCACTTAGCATGCTTCTTAACACATTACCTAGCATACTGGTCATATAATATAAGTTAAAGTAATAATATAAGCATGCCTTGAACTTTAGACCACAAACAGAATACAGAACTGTCTGCAAGATGGCGCAGCTGCGCCCTGATTAGGCATAGGGATGGCACAAATGCGCTGTCCTCTAGCCTGACAAGAGTTGAGCTTCTGCTCTCCTGATTTCAGTCCAATCTTCACAGACTAAGTCATTATTCACTATCATGCACACATGCTCATAGTGTTCATATCATTTATTCATAACTACCATTGTTTAGTATTTTGAAACATGCTTTAAATTCATGTTTTATTTAGTTGTCATTATATCTAACACATATGAATCATGTTTAGAGACGTAATAAATGTAAATATGACATTTTAAATCTTTAGAATCTAAATACTCATATTTAATGCAACTTGATTTGAAAACATATTCAAGTTTGCCTTTGAAATCATTTTAAACTTGAATGAAGCAATACAACACATACAAGATAACTTTAAAGCTCTTATCATATGTAGTTAAGTCATGTTAACATCTTCTCAAGATCAAAATGTACATCATGTAGTATTCATGCATATTTGCTTTGATAAAACAAGCTTTTCCTTGAAAAAGTTCTCTAACACAAGGTCGAACAAGTTGGTCATGAATACAAGAACTATAAATCATAAATCTTGCTCATTTATGTTTGAAATCAGTCATATGTATATACTATTAAGCTCAAAATTTGCAAAACATGAGTTTCAACAAGGTTTGTTTTCAAAACATAAAGTTCTTATTAAAACTCTTCTACTAAATCACGTTGGACACTTTATAACTCATATGGAGGCTTTGTACTACATGTTATACTTATTTTCAGGTATGTTCAAGTCATTTCAGTAGGTTAGAATTAACCGGATTGAAAAATAGAATCAAATTCACATATTGGGTCCAGCGCAGCTGTGCTGCACCATAGTATAAACTGGGCGCAATTGCACCCTTCTTCGACCAACATCAGTAATATACTCTGTTTTGGAGAGTATCATCATACTTCGAATTCCTTTAGTTTAATCATGCTCATTTCCACTATTACAAGTTCCATACATGTCAACATCTTTCATAAAAATTTGATAGCATGCTAAATCATGCTAATTGACGTAGAAATTCAAGAGATTTCAAGAATTTAACAAAACCCAATTCAAGAACACAAAAATAGAATTTATACCTCTTGAAGCTTAGTTTGCTTAATTTCCCCCTTTTGAGATTGCTAGACTCCTCTTTGAACCACAAACTCTCAGACTCAATTTCTAAAGGTTTCACAGACAAGTTTCAGCAACGTAAGAATGAAAATGTAGTTGCTTTATATAGAGAAATGGTGGACTGGGTATACATTATACACTGAAGTTGGAATCCATGGTGTAGAAGGAAAACACAATGGTTAACTAAGAGTTGCTCAACCACCCATTATCAGCCATCTTCTAGCAAATGATCACCTAGTTTCATAGTCACTGTGCACAACTTGGTGGTTACGCAAAGAAGAAGTAGGCTACTGTTCATGTACTATGAGGGTCACTGATTTTGTAACATGGTTTAAATACCAGCAATAAGCTTAGTTTGGTTCTTTTAATTCTCAAAATGTAATTTTAGTGTACAATTGTTACTATATTAGGCAAAATTAGGGATTATTTATGTACTCACATCATATAAATCCCATGGGTGGCTGATTTAATAAATATCACCGGGGGAGGGGGGAAGGGGGGGAGGGACAAGAAGACAATGGTAGGAAAAAAGAAAGAAAGAAAAGGAAAAGAAAGAAGAAAAGAAAGAGAAAATGATAAAAAGAAAGAAAAACAATGAATATGCCCCCTCCCACCTCCAATTTCCTTCCTACGCCAACTTCATCAGAAGAGCTTAGGGAAGAGAAGAGAGAAAATGAAGAAGAAGAAGAAGAAGAAGAAGAAGAAGAAGAAGGAATAAGAAGGAAATTAAAAGGAAAAGGTATGTTAAAAACCTTTGATTTATTTTTCTATTTAAGTTTTCATGAATTTTATATGAAGAGATTTTGTTCATACTTGATTTAGATGATTTAAACTTGTATAAACAAGGATCAAATGAGAGAATCAAGAAATCAAATGAAGAACAAAATCTAGAAATTTTCAGAAAAATTAGTTTACTACTTGATTTTGTAAAATCCATAACTCTTTGTGTATAATGAGTTAGGAGATGAGCCAAATATCAAAAGAAAGCCCTAGAAGTAAGCTATACGTAGAAATTTGAATCACCCAAAAATTCTTTATGGAGTTTTTGTGGTGATTGTTTGAGTGAAACTGGTTCGAAGGACTCATAATCCAAAAAATCAGTGTTCTTAAGCTCTATTGCGTGAGTTATAATTTTTAATCAAATCGTTGGATCATTGTGATTTTTGTATATGTTATACATATATAAGTTGAGTATATGTCCATAAATTTTAAACCGTTAAAGATTAATGTATGATTGTTTACGAATTTTAAGATGTAACTGATCCGGAATTTTTGGTAGCAGAATTTTCGGTAAGCCTTTCTCTCTATGTTAGAGTCAGAATTGGAAAACACTTTCTTCTAAATTTTAGAGAATTAAATTTTACATGGAAAAGACATAAGTTCTATATTTTTTGAATAAAAGTGCTAATTATTATGAATTATTGAAGTTTATAAGTATTGAAATTTTTAAGTAATTTATCAAAAAATTTATTTGGGCTAAAATATTTTTACAGAATGCTTATAATATCATCTTAGAATTTCTGTAAATTTTTGATGAATTATTAAAAGGCAGAAGTAATTATTGTATTTTAAACTATTTATAGTTAGTTTGAAAAATAAAAGAAATTCATAGAAAATTCTATGAATGATGAAAAATATGAAACTTGGTGAAAAATCTTATAATATTATTTTATAATTTATGGGCAGTTTTGAAAAATTATTGAATAACAAAAATATTTATTGTATTTTTAAGCTATTTATGGTTAGTTTAAAAATAGAGAAATTCATAGAAAATTTTATGAATGGTGGAAAATTATGAATTTTGCTGAAAATATTATAATAATATAATATTAATATTGATGATGTTTTAAAGATATAAAAGTATGTGGAGTTTGTATTTCTATTTTGAATCTATTAAGTGATAGTTTTTATAAATAGAAATAATTATAGAAAATTATCGGATAATCCGAAAAGTGTGAAAAATACAGTAATATGTGTGATTCCACAGTAGTACACGATATTTCTCAGTAGCACACGATATTGTGCAGTGATTCATATTATTGAATCTTACGTAAGAAGTCACTCAGTCTTTCATTCAATAATTGTCACAGTAGTTATTGCACAATAACTCATATTATTTGATATGAAATAATTATACTAGTTGGAGGTATTGCGAGTCTATGTTAATAATTGTGAATAATGGTTCAAAGATTGAAAAGAGGATTGATTAAAGATAAATATGATATGCAGATGTTTGTTCAATTATTTTCTTTTTACAATAGTAAGTTTGATAGGACTTGCCGACACTCTACTTTTCCTAAAGTAATATGGACCACAACTCTCTTATTGAACAAATTTTGTTAAAACGTGTACAAGTTGGTTTTCTCTGTGGGACCATAAATTCCTCTACCATTATTATAGACCTCATTTGGTTATTTTGTGAAAGCGGGTGTGCTAGTTGTTTACTAAATTTTTGGTATAAATAGGTTGCCCGGTTGAGCAATTAAAGACACACCATCACTATACTAAAAATATAAAATTCTTTTACTACAATATTGTGAGTATAATAATGTGAGTATTTCTATTGAGTAAAATGTTACTCCAAGTGTAGATAAGGAATGCAAGCATTGTTTAAGTGGATCAATTTCACAGAAAGCGGAATTAAATCACATGCTAAGGTAAGGGATGCCATTATTATGGTAAGGGGGTATCAGTTTTATGGTAAAATGATGTCATTTTCTTTCATACTCAATATTATGGAAATATATTATTATTTGTTTCTTCAGCTTATCATTAAATGGTGAAAAGTCTTGAAAAAATCTGAATATCCTTAATAGTTTGTGCTTCATCTAATATCTTGACATGGATATTTCTATTCAGTCGTAAGTTATGATTTTTGAGTTAGGAACTTTACATTACTTGGACCTTATATTTTATCAGGAATTCTAATCGATTTTCTGGATATCATGTTGACAATTTGAACTCTAGATAATTAACTTAAAAAATCACTAAGATTTATTTATCTTATTATTCAGATTATTTCTGTCCATTCATTATATATATATCATTGTCATCATCCTCATGCTTATATTGTGGTAAAAGTCATCATTGCCCCATAGTGCATTGATGGACAGTTGATGGCATGATCATGACCATTGGTGATAGCACGAATATCCTTGACCCATAGTGCATGGATAATTCGTGGAGGTGATACTAATGAATATCATTGGCCTGTAGTGCATTGATGGACAGTTGGTGGCTTGATCATGACCATTGGTGATAAAAACGAATATCATTGGCCCGTAGTGCATGAATAATTTATGGATGTGATACTAATGAATATCCTTGGCCTGTAGTGCATGGATAATTCAGTGATGTGGATTATTTATTGAGATGAGTCTCAACGATAAAATTGATGATAAACAAAATCCTCTTTGGCTTACGTATAAAGATGGAACGTTGTTTGGTATGATTATGACCAGAGATTATTCGGTATAATCATGACCTGTAATGTTACAAATGATGTGGATTATTTATTGAGCTGAGTCTCAGTGATAAAATTGATGATAAACAAAATCCTCTTTGGCTTACGTGCAAAGATGGACAGTTGTTTGGTATGATTATGATCAGGGATTATTCGGTATAATCATGACTTGTAATATTACAAATGATGTGGATTATTTATTGAGCTAAGTCTCAGCGTTATTGGTTTTATAGTTGTATATGTCTTAGGCTTGTATTGCAAAGATGGAATGTTGATTTACCTGATTATAAATATGAATTGTGAATTTAACTATAATCTTTGGTGGTTTAGGTGAAGAAAGGTGATGAGAGTTCTCTTTGTCTTGGGTACAACAAAGAACTGTTGATGAGTATTACATGAATGAAATGTTAACGATGAACTTTTAATTTGGAGTCGATAGTAGACATTATGTTCTACTTGACTTTTCTAATGGATTATTGATTCCGCTGCTATTATGGTTGAAAACTTTTATCAACTACAATATGTTCTAAATATCTGATTTATTATTGATGAAAGCTATTTATAATTTATTTATCTTAAGTTATGATATTCTTTACTAGGCTGTTTGTGCTCACCCTTTTACTCCACCACCCCTTTCAGGTAATAAAAGTGTAGTTGCGACTAGCAGAGAGAACATGTGTATAAAGTGGTGTTACAAATTAGTCACAATCTTAATCAAATTATGAAATGATGTGGCATAATAATTGTACTGAGAACACAAAATGTGTGTGACATATTTTATACATCATTTAATATTTAATTTTGGTGAACAACAATAGTGTAAGACCCCAACTTTTATGAATAAAGATTATTTTTTCTCGAAATATATTTTTGAATGTTATGACGCCCCCAAAATTAGGTATACATCACCCATCTTGAGTCGCCAGATACATGGTACAGAATTCAAATACAACTTAATAATACAACTGTCGTGTACAATATAATAAAACATAAACTGTGAGTTTGAATACAGATATTGTCTACTAGATAGTATACAAACTCTAAATGAGTCCTCATTACAATTATTATCACACTATTTCACAGAATAGTGAGGACTACTAATGCACCATATAGGACCATCACTCGCTCCCCGACTCGTCCCAAATATATTCTCATTTCCTTAAGAGAACAAAGGAAAGAAAGGGTGAGCTCAACTAGCCCAAAGAAGAAATATTATGACTAAGATAATGCGTAATAAATTATCATTAGCCTTAAATGATGTTAAACCGATACAATATATCAAACATCAAGTTTAATCTGCGGTGAACAAGCAATCCATTAAAAGAGTCAAGTAGAGAATAAAATCTACTATCTTTTATGATTTAAAAGGTTTTCATCACTTTTATTGCCGGACTCGACAATAAATAATCCACATCATCGAATCACCCCTCGCACTACTACCAAAGATATTCTTTAGTATCACGACCACAATTATCCATGCACTACGGGCCAAGAATATTTGTGTATTCATTAATGGTCATGATCATGCCAACAACTGTCCATCAATGCAGTACGGGCCAATGAGGACTTTTTCCACATCATTTGTAACATTACGGTTATGATTACACAGAATAATCCCTGGTCATAATCATACCAAGTCCATCTATGCACTACAGGCCACATATGACTTTTAACAAAATATAAACATGAAGATGATGACAATGATATATGAATTCAATAAAACAAGTTCAAGAATTAATTTATCCAGGAACTAATAACGTCCAAATTGTCAACATGATATTGCTTTGTAGAGTAAAATTCAAGAATGCTCAGAAGAATATTTTCATGAAAAGATACTGGATGAAGCACAATTATCAAGGATATTCCACTAATTTCATGGAGTATAGAAGTCAAAACTTTAACCAACAGAGTATAATAAAGAATAGAATAACAAAAGAAATCATCATGCATGCGGTACTTCGCATAGACAGGTTATTCCAACAGAATACTAAATAACGGAACCAGGTCAAGCAAAATTCGCACCGACAGGATGTTCCAACAAAATAATAAAGAATGGAATAACAACAGAAATCACCATGCATGCGATACTTCTTATAGACAGGTTATTCCAGCAGAATACTAATAAGGACAGAATCAGGTCCGGCATAAAACGCACAAATAGGATATTCCAATAGAATAATAATAAAGATTTTAACCAGTCCCACAGTAAAACGCATGTAGACAGGATATTCCAATGTAATAATAAAGACGGAATCAGTCCCACGTAAAATGCATGAATAGGATAATCCAACAGAATAGTAAAGACGGAATAATAGAAGAATGTCACCAAGTATAGGGTAGCCCGCGTATACAGGTTATTCTAACAGAATAATAAAGAATGGAATAACAAAAGTTCTCTTCATGAATACAAAAGAAAGAATACCCCTTACGGGTACAACAAATAATATCCCCTACCTTAGAAAGAAGAGTACTAGATATAGAAGTAGTGAAGTAGCAGAACACTTTTCTTCTTTCTCTCTATAGTTTCTCTCTCTAGAGTTTCAGTGAATTCGTAAGAAATAATGAATGAATGAACTTCTATTTATAGAAGAATGGACTGCATAATAACTAATTCATGAACGGTCCAGATTGATTTACTTTAATATGACGGTCCATATGTAAAGCAAAATCTTTTAAATAAAATATAATATATTCTATTTATAATCTAATAAAACGAATAACTTTATAAAAGATTTTACTATGCAAACACTATGCAGGCACTATGCATAATAAAATATAATATATTCTAATTATTGTCTAATAAAACAGATAACTTTATAAAAGTATTATGTTTTATATAAAAAGATTTTACTATACAAAACACTATGCAGGCACTATACAACACTATGCATAATAAAATATAATATATTCTATTTTATTACATTAATAATACCAATAAAACAAAACTGAGTGACTTATCACGTAAGCATCAATAATCAATATCGTGTGCTACTATGCAACCACGCGTATTACTGTACTTTTAACACTGGGTGTTTCAACAGTTAACGGTAAAACCTCCGCCGTTATTTTCATAAAATATTTTTGTCACTTTCTCAATCCGACAATAATTCTGTTGCGGGGTCCACCAATGATTGTACCGTCGTACGGATATTCTCCGACAAAAAGAATATTCCCCGACTATAACATTATATCGAATATTATATAACAACTTGCGTACTTTGCAAAATTTATAAATATTACCCAAAACTATAACATTATATCAAATCCACACCATAATATTCAAAAAATTATTTTGAGAAAATTAAATATTAATTCATAAAATCCGGGGTCTCACAATCTCCCCTCTTTATGGAATTTCGCCCTCGAAATTTACGTACGTTCCTGGTATGCCGAAGAGGTGAGGATACCTCGACTTCATTTCAAATTCTAACTCTTGAGGTATAACCTTTGAATATGATTCTTCTTATCCAAGATTTTAACATGTATCTCCTCAAACGTTAAATCATCTGTTATCTCGTCCGGTTCTAAATTAATAATGTGGTTCAGGCCATCCAGATATTTACGTAACCGATACGTTAAAAACGTTATGAACACGCGACATACTTGGCGATAAAACGAGTCTATAAGCCACAGTTCCTACTCGATCGAGGATTTTAAATGGGCCAATTAAATCGAGGGTTGAGATTTCCTCTCTTCGTCGATTCTTGCTTCTAGAATAACGCCCTCTTGAACCTTCTTCTTCACATTCATCAACTCTGAGTATGTAGCTTGAGCGGCTTTAACTTTATTGATTAAAGTCGATTCTAATCATATATTCGTTATCTTCACGTGTGCGTTCGTATATTCGCAATTGTAACCGCATACAATCTTCTACTCAACGCATCAGCTACCACGTTCACACTTCCACGATGATATTGCATGGTACGATCGTAATCTTCAATAGCTCGAGCCAACGTCTTTGGCGCATGTTACGTTCGCTTTAGTTGAAGAAATATGTAACGGTTTTAGAAATGGGTTTTGTACTGGGGTCAATACAAAATTCGATTTCATGCTCTAGGGGTAGGCTAAGAAGTCTTCAAGAATACGTCAGGAAATTTATTAACAGCAAAAATATCATTCAAAATTGTGACTCTCGTCCAAGACTTGGATAACACGTCACAGTACCTATTAACTTGTCACCGTTATTCACAACGTCCGCTACGGAAAGTTTGGCTTCGGTGAATTCCACACAAGGAAGTCAACAACGAAAGGATCGGGGCTCTTTACTTATGGCTTGATATGACAATGATTGACTTTAGTGGTTTGGTTGCTTGAATTCACATAACAGGTTGGTTAGGAGTATGAAAGTTAACAACCTTACAAAAAGCATGATAAGTAGTTAACCAATTGATTCCTAAAATCACATCAAAGGCAAGTATTTTCAAAGAGATACGATCGACAGGTAACGTGAAAGTGTTGATTTGAACAAGATTTATAAATAGTGGAGGTAATGAAGGTTTCTCCCAACAGATATATCAAAGTCAAACCTCTCCGGAGTTAACTTCAAACATTGAACACAACTAGGTGAAATAAAAGAGTAAGTTGAACTGGTATTTAATACGGTATATACTTCGCAAGAGTTTATGACTAACATACCCGTGATAATTTTATTCAGGTTCCTCGTCACGAAAAAAAACCGCTCTCTCTTAAACTACCGTCTTTGGCTTGTCTGGGACATCCTTTGGCATCACTATTCCAACTGGAATTGACTTCACCATACGACAAAATCGAGCTAGGTGACCTTCTCTTCCGTAATTAAAACACATTTTGGATTGCTGCATACAGTTTGGACGGATGTGTCCCTCCTGTCCGCATTTGAAACATACGACCGGTGGTCGTTCTTCTTCCTTTGAAACGGGTGCTGGTGCCGACGTCTTTACATCATTGTTGAACCTTCTCTTCTTGATATGTCCATTCTTATTGTTTTGGCCATGATTACCACCGAAGTGGTTACCATTTCTGACATGTTGATTCCCTCCATGCTTATTGTCACCACCGATGATCAATTATCACCGTATTATCATTTTGCCGGTACCGCTTTCTTTTTGGTTTGGTTGACTCATTATCGCGCTCCAATAACTGAGCCCTATTAACAACATCTGAATACAAACACATTTTATGAGAAATAAAATATTGACGTATGTCCGGTTTCAAACCTCTTAAAAACATTCGCGTCATTCGCTCCTCATTATCAACCAAATGGGATCCAAACCGGGATAACTCCGCAAATTTAGCCTCGTATTGCGACACAGTCATATTGTTTTGTTCTAACTTGATAAACTCCACCTCTTTCATGTGACGAATGCTCTCGGGAAAGTACTTGTCGTTGAACAGCTCTTGGAACTTCTCCCAAGATATCTTGAGTGCGTCAGGCTGGGTACATTTTACAGATTCCCACCAGTGATCTGCCTCTTCACGCAACATAAAGGTGGAAAAAGGAACCTTTTGCTCCTCGGAGTATCCCAAGACATCAAATATCTTGGTGATCTGCTTTATCCATGCTTCCGCCTTAAGTGGTTCTGGTTTTCCCAAAAACTCTGGTGGTCCTAGCTCCTTGAATTGCTTAACGGTGACCAACCGTGGGTTGCCATTGTTTCCTCCTGCATTATGAACAGGAGCCGTGTTCGCCTGATGTTGCATGAATTCTAAAAAACACCTAAACGTACCGTCGTTCGTCAATTAATCAGTGTTGTTGTTTATAGTAGGATTATCGCCATCCTGTTGCATATTGTCCTGATTATTGATCTGTGGAGAATCAATAGTCTCCTGTACTCCGTTGCTTATCTCAACATTTTCAGATGCCATTTTCAAATACTACCACAAAACAAGGGTTAATTAACATATCACATATTATCTCTATACTCTGAGCGACCAATTAAATATCAAATAAACTTAGGTAGGTCATACTAGCGAAGGAATTCCCCGTCTCACCCCTCCTAGTTCTAGTCTCACATCTTAGCCAGGGATCATATCCCTAAGCTTTGATACCAACTGTGACACCCCTAAAATTAGGTATACATCACCCATCTTGAGTCGCCAGATATATGGCACAGAATTCAAATACAACTTAATAATACAACTATCGTGTACAATACGACAAAACATAAACTGTGAGTATGAATACATATATTGTCTACTAGAGAGTATACAAACTCAAAAGGAGTCCTCATTACAATTATTATCACACTATTTCACAGAATAGTGAGGACTATTAATGCACCATCTAGGACCATCACTCCGTTTCCCGACTCGTCCCAGCTATATTCTCATTTCCTTAAGAGAACAGTGAAAGAAAGGGTGAGCTCAACTAGCCCAGTAAGAAATATTATGACTAAGATAATGCAGAATAAATTATCATTAGCCTTAAACAGTGTTAAACTGATACAATATAACAAACACCAAGTTTAACTGCAGAGGAACAAGCAATCCATTAAAAGAGTCAAGTAGAGAATAAAATCTACTATCTTTTATGATTTAATAGGTTTTTCATCACTTTTATCGTTGGGACTCAGCTTAATAAATAATCCACATCATCGAATCACCCCTGCACTACGGCCAAAGATATTCTTTAGTATCACGACCACAATTATCCATGCACTACGGGCCAAGAATATTTGTGTATTCATTAATGGTCATGATCATGCCAACAACTGTCCATCAATGGCACTACGGCCAATGAGGACTTTTTCCACATCATTTGTAACATTACGGTTATGATTACATCGAATAATCCCTGGTCATAATCATACCAAGTCCATCTATGCACTACAGGCCACAGATGACTTTCAATAAAATACAAACATGAGGATGATGACAATGATATAAGAATTTAATAAAACAAGTTCAAGAATTAATTTATCCAGGAACTAATAACGTCCAAATTGTCAACATGATATTGCTTTGTAGAGTAAAATTCAAGAATGCTCAGAAGAATATTTCCATGAAAAGATACTGGATGATGCGCAATTATTAAGGATATTCCACTAATTTCATTGCGTATAGAAGTCAAAACTTTAACCAACTGAGTATAATAAAGAATGGAATAACAAAAGAAATCACCATGCATGCGGTATTGCCATGAGCAAGTTATTCCAACGAGAATAATAAATAATGGAACCAGTCGCAAAATTACACCGAAGCAGGATGTTCCAACAGAATAATAAAGAATGGAATAACAATGTAAAATCACCATGCATGAGGTACTTCTTATGATGTGTTATTCCAATGTAATACTAATAAGGACGGAATCAAATCCGGTGTAAAATGCATGCATGTGGATATTCCAACGAATAATAATAATAAAGACGAACCCAGTCCCATAAAAACGCATGCATGTGATAATCCAATGAATAATAAAGACGGAATCGAGTCCAACAGTAAAAGCGTGCAGACGGGGATATTCCAATGAGAATAGTAAAGACGGAATAATAGAATAATGTCACCAAGTGCAGGGGTAGCCAGCGTATCTGAGTTATTCTAACGTAATAATAAAGAATGGAATAACATAAGTTCTCTTCATGAATACAAAAGAAAGAATACCCTTACGGGGTACAATAAATAATATCCCCTACCTTAAAGAAGAGTCTTTGGATATAGAAGTAGTGAAGTAGCGAGAACACTTTTCTTCTTTCTCTCTATAGTTTCTCTCTCTAGAGTTTTAGTGAATTAAGTAAGAAATAATGAATGAATGAACTTCTTTTATAGAAGAATGGAATCTGCATAAGAACTAATTCATGAACGGTCCGATTGATTTACTTTAATCGACGGTCCATATTTAAAGCAAAATTGTTTAAATAAAATATAATATATTCTATTTATAATCTAATAAAACGAATAACTTTATAAAAGATTTTACTATGCAAACACTATGCGTGAGCACTATGCAAACACTATGCATAATAAAATATAATATATTCTAATTATTGTCTAATAAAATGTATAACTTTATAAATGTATTCATTTTTATATATAAAAAGATTTTACTATGTAAAAAACACTATACAGCACTATGCAACACTATGCATAATAAAATATAATATATTCTATTTATAGAATAACTTTATAAAAGTATTCATTTTATTACCTTAATAATACCAATAAAACAAAACCTAATGACTTATCACGTAAGCATCAATAATCAATCACAGGTGTGCTACTATGCAACCACACAGCGTATTCTTATACTTTAACATCGGTTGGGTGTTTTCATTAACGGTAAAACTTCCGTTATTTTCATAGTATTTTTGTCATTTTCTCAATCCAAAAATAATTCCGTTCTTGGGGTCCACTAATGATTATCTTGTACCGTCGTATGGATATTCTCCCATTAAAAAGAATATTCCCACCAATCGAATATTATATAATAAAACTTGCGTACTTTGCAAAATTTATAAATATTACCATGAAATATAACATTATATCAAATTCACACCATAATATTCAAAAAATTATTTCGAGAAAATTAAATATTTATTCATAAAATCTGGGGTCTCACAAATGTTATGGTGTGGATTTGATATAACGTTATAGTTGTGGGTAATATTCACAAATTTTGCAAAGTAAGCAAGTTGTTATAAAATAATCGATTGGTCGGGAAATATTTGTTTTAATAGGGAATATTCGTACGACGACACAATCATTAGTGGATCCCATAACGGAAGTATTTTCATAGTTAGAAAATGACAAAAATATCTTTTATAAAAATAACTATGAAAATTTTTACCGTTAAAACCGTTGAAATACCCGATGTAAAAGTACGAATACGCTATGGTCGCATAAGAAATACAATATTGATTATTGATGCTTACGTGAGAAGTCAATCGCTTATACTCAATTATTGCTACAATAATTGATGCATAATATCTCTCATATTATTGATTCAATTATTGTCACAATATCATCTGCATAATATTTTATATTATTAAATCAATAATTTAGACGATAAAGTTATTCATATTATTATTTGCATTATTGACGATGTCTAGAAAGTTCGTACGAGGAAAGGGTTTGGTCACCTAATTGCGCCGCCATCAATAGGAGAAATCATTATCTGAAAGCCCCTCTTTCCGGGAATGATCTGGTTGTTAAATATTGTGAGTTATAATATTAATGATGAATAAGTTCGTGTTGATTAAAGATGAAATTGTTGATAAAAATATTTCCATTGTGTTGGGATTATTTGTGTTAGTGGAAATCGTCATTTATTTTGATAATAATTGATTTCTGGATGTTAAATTGACCAAATGGGCAATTAATTGGATAAATGAGCAATTAATTACTATTGGTTCACATGCAAATTTACTGTTGGTTCACATGTATGTAGTATTAGGGGAGGTTGTGCAAGATTGATAATACTTGCAGGACTAAATTAAAATTGGAGGTATAGATGAAGGTACTATAATGTAATAATTCGAGCTCCTAATCGTGTAATTATCGAAACTATATTTCCCTATAAATAGAAGCTCATTTTTCTTTCATTCTCACCAATTAACTAAGACTCACAAGAGCATTTATAGAGAGAGAAGCTATAGAGAGGAAGAAGAAGAGTATTATGCTACTTCACTATTCCAGTATCCAATCTTCTTCTAACGTAATGAGTATTATTTCTTTCATATTCATAAGAGATGTTATTTATTTCTTATTCGTAAGCGATATTATTTTTGTTCAGTATTCGTATGAAATAATGTTTGCTTCCATACTCTGTAGTATGTAAGTAATATTATTTCATTTCGTACTCCTAATTCTACACTCGTTTTGTTAAAGTATTGCTTGACGCTTCTATACTCTATGAAATTAGTAGAATATCCTTAAAATTTACACTGCATTTAGTATCGTTTCACAAGGATATTTTTCTGAACATTCTTGTTAAATTTTAAGCTTTTCATGCCGGAGTACTATTCATGGGTACTATTCATTTATATAGTACTATTTACAAAGTACTATTCATGAGGTACTATTCATGAAGTACTATTCACGAAGTACTATTCACAAAGTACTATTCCTGAAGTACAATTCCCGAAGTATTATTCACGGGGTAGTATTCACTTGGGTATTATTCACCCGGGGTACTATTCATGATATAAATTGATTTCTTTTCTATCAAAATCATTTTTGATACAATATTATTCTTGAATTTTACTCCAGAAAGCAGTATCATGTTGACAGTTTTGACATTATTGAATTCTGGATAAATCAAATTGTAAATCTTTAAAAATTTATCCTTTACTTTCGTTTAATTGAACTCTTATATCATTGTCATCATCATCATGCTTATATTATGATGAAAGTCATCTTTGGCCTTAGTGCATAGATGGACTGTTGATTGGTATGATTATGACCATAGATCATTCGGTATAATCAAGACCCGTAAAATTACAAATGATGTGATAAAAGTCTTCATTGACCCATAGTGCATGGATAATACGTGGATGTGATACTAATGAATATCCTTGGCCCGTAGTGCAATGATGATTCAGTGATGTGGATTATTTATTGAGCTGAGTCTCAGCGATAAAGTTGATAATAAACTTTTTAAATCATAGAAGATAGTAGATATCATGCTCTAATTGACTCTTCTAATAGATTGCTTGTTTCGCTACAGTTAAACTTGTTGTTTATTATCAGTTTAACACTGTTGAAGACTACCGATAATTTATTCTGCATTATTTTAGTCATAATATTTCTTACTGGGCTAGTTGAGCTCACCCTTTTGCTTTCATTGTTCTCTTCAGGAAATGAGAACGTAGTCGGGACTAGTCGGGGAACGGAGTGATGGTCCGAGATGGTGGCTATAGTAGTCCTCACTATTTTATAAAATAGTGTGATAATAATTATAATGAGGACTCCTTTTTGAGTTTGAATACTGTCTATTAGACAATATTCGTGTAAAAACTCTCAGCTACGTTTTTTCCGTATTGTATAAGGAAGTTTGTATTTGATTTCTATACCATGTATTTGGAGACTCATAATGGGTGATGTATACCTATTTTGGGGGCTTCACAGTTGGTATCAAAGCTTAGGGATATGATCCCTGGCTGAGATGTGAGACTAGAACTAGGAGGGGAGAGTCGGGTAATTCCTTCGCTAGTATAACCTACCTAAGTTTATATGTTATTTAATTGGTTAGTCATAGTATAGGAATAATATGTGGCATGTCATTTGTTACAATGTTTGAAAATGGCATCTGAAAATGTTGAGATAAGCAATGAAGCACATGAGACCGTTGAGTCACCAACGATCAATACCCAGGATAATGTGCATCAGGAAGGAAATAATCCTTTGGTAAACAACAACTCCGACCAGATGATGAACGATGGGATGTTCAAAGGCTTTATGCAATTCATGCAACATCAGGTGAGAGAGACTCCTGTTCAGAATGCAGATGGAAACACTAGCAACTCTCGGATGGTCATTGCTAAGCAGTTCAAGGAGCTGGGACCACCGGAGTTTATGGGAAAGCCAGAACCACTTAAGGTGGAGACGTGGATAAAGCAGATCACCAAGATATTTGATGTCTTGGGATGCTCCGAGGAGCAAAAAGTTCCCTTTGGCACCTTCATGTTGAGAGGAGAGGCAGATTACTGGTGGGATTCAGTAAAACATAATCTGCCTACCGCACTCAAAATGTATTGGGAGAAGTTCCAAGAACTTTTCAACGACAAGTACTTTTCTTAAAGTATTCGTCACATGAAGAAGGTAGAGTTCATCAAGTTGGAGCAAAATAATATGACCGTGTCGCAGTACGAGGCTAAGTTTGCCGAGTTGTTTCTGTTTGCATCCCATTTTGTTGATAATGAGGAGAGAAGGAGACGGATGTTTCTAAGAGGTTTGAAACCCGAGATACATTAATACCTCATTTCTCACAAACTTTATTTGTATTCAGATGTTGTAAATATGTCTCTGTTATTGGAGCGTGATAATGAGTCAACCTAACCAAGAGAGAGCAAATTTAAAAAATAATAATACCAAAGAGTAGCGATCCATCGGCGGTGACAACAAACGTGGACGGAGTCAACATGCCAGAAATTATAACCACTTCAATGGTAATCATGGCCAAGATATTTGCTGATTGATTTCACAATCAAAACATACATGCAAGTATACACGGTTAACAAGTAATAAAGTGAAAGTAAAGTATCGTTCCCACGAGGAATTATTTAATAGAAATCACCAAGTACTAGTTCTTAACCAAACTAATATTATTTCAACAATCGATTTAGGGTTGTGAATTAAAATATATAATTAACCTAATTCTAATTACCACTAATTGAAAATCAGGTTATTGAGATTTAAGATCACAACTTCACTTATTATTTCACTTATATTAAAACACTTCTTATTAATTATGCTCACTATTCTGGATTATTAATAAGGAACTTATTAGTATTTATAACCACCTTCTATGCATCACAAACATATTAATCCAAATCTACAGTTGATAGAATTGAATCAAACACCCTAATTAACCAATTCACTATATTCCTATGTGAATTACAATTAAAAAGGATTTAAAGCACATGTTCTGTAACATTCCAGAATTTTAAAGTGTAATATTAAATATTTATTGATTTATATAAGTATTTAATGGATATGTTTATTGTTGAATAAATACTTGTTCAATTTGAGTTGATGTGGTTTAGTTAATTATTTGTTGAATAAATAATTAAATATTAAATATTAAATATTTATGTGCAATATTAAATATTTATTGAATTATATAAGTATTTAATGGCAATTTGAGTTGATGTGATTTAGTTAATTAATTGTTGAATAAATAATTAAGGAGCTAAGAAAATTAATTGTTATCGTGTTATATACTAATTTAATTTAATAATTAAGTTAGAAAGCTAATAATGATTAAATGAATTATAATATTTTAATTGGAATTTGTGATTAAAATAAAGTCTTAGCTGGTTGAATAAAATTATAATTATAAAGAAAATTATAATTATGAGATAATAATTTATGTGTTAAAGTAATTTATTACATTAATATTTTAAATGATTAAATTGATTATTTAATTTAATAAGAAGTGTGACAAATAACCTTGCTATAACGAGTTATTAAAATAAATTAAAAGAGTTTAATTTAGTTTTGCCAAACATGTCTTAATGTAATAAGTCTTTAATCTAATTGTGTTTTACCAAACAAGACATAAGGGTTAATTGATTATCTTTTTAGTGGTTAGCCAAACAAGCCTTATGGCTTTTGATTTCAAATAAAAAAAAATAACTGATGTCAGTTAAGTTAGAGTTATATTATATATTTAATATATATATTATATCTTATACATTATATTTCTAATACGTAAGAATAGAATAGAGAGGTAAGAGAGAAGAATAGAGTGATAGAGAGAAAAGAAGAGAGGATTGGGAGAAGACTAGTGTAAGACCCCAACTTTTATAAATAAAGATGAAATATCTATAAATATTATTTTTTAATATTATGGAGTAAATTTGATATAATGTTATAGTTGTGGGTAATATTTATAAATTTTCCAAAGTAAGCAAGTTGTTATAAAATATTCGTTTGGTCGGGGAATATTCTTTTTGTCGGGGAATATTTATACGACGGCACAATCATTGGTGGACCCCACAATGAAAATAACGGCGGAGGTGTAAAATTGTTGAACTACCCGGTAGTAAAAGTACAGTAATACGCGTGGTTACATAGTAGCACACGGTATTGATTATTGATGCTTAAGTGAGAAGTCACTCAACTATACTCAATTATTGCTATAGTAATTGCTGCATCATATCTCTTATCTAATTGATTCAATTATTATCACAGTATCATCTGTTTAATATGTTATATTATTAAATCAATAATTGAGACGACAAGTTATAAATGATTAATAATTGTTGAAAGATTAAATATGTGCTGATTAAAAATAAAATGATTTGTGGTAATATTTATCTAATCCTTGATGTATATAAAGAGTCTATTATGAGACGTTTGTGGTAAGTTTGGTTATTTTATGGGGCATATGTCGTCATCTAAAAGTCTCTTCGTCAATAGTAATTACCTTCGTCAATAGTAATTACCTTTACCAGATGTCAAACCACTTGCCGTTTCATATTACAGGCGTCGAACCAATTGTCATTTCACATTACAAAAAGGCCAAACCAATTTTCTTTTCACATCACCGATTAAATCAAGCCACTTGCCTTTTCACATTTCAAGTGCTAAGCTAGAAATCTTCTATAAATAGAGGCCTAATGCTTCATTATTTTTCATAAATTCATTCAAGCTATAGAGAGAAAAGTATAGAGAATAAGAGAGAAAGAAGAAGAGTATTCTACATTACACCACTCTAGCAGATTCAACTGCTACTAATGTAAGGGGTGTTATTTTTTCTTATTCATGAAGAGAACTGTTGTTATTCCATTGCTTATTATACTGCTAGAATAACCTGTATACGCGGTTTACCCTATATTTGGTGACATTCTTCTATTATTCTGTTGGAACATCCTGTCTGTGTGTTTTACCCTATACAGTTGTATTAGTAAGTTATATTTGAATTTTATACTATGTATCTGACGACCCAAGATGGGTGATGTATACCTAATTTTGGGGTCATCACAGTTGGTATCAAAGCTTAGGGATATGATCCCTAGCTAAGATGTAAGAATAGTACTAGGAGGGGAGAGACGGGGAATTCCTTCGCTAGTGTGACCTACCTAAGTTTATGCGGTATTTAATTGGTCGGTTAGAATTTAGGGATAATATGTTACATGTCAATTAACCTTTGTTTTGTGGCAGTATCTAAAAATGACATCCGAGAATGTTGAGAATAGCAATGGAGCACAGGCGACCGTTGATTCACCACATATCAATAATCAGGATAATGTGCATCAGGAAGGCGACAATCCTCATGCAAACAACAACACTGACCAAATGATGAATGATCAAATATTCAGGGGCTTTATGCAATTCATGCAACAGCAGGCGAGAGCGGTTCTTGTCCAAAATGTAGGTGGAAACACTGGAAACTCTTGGGCGGTAACCGCTAAAAAGTTCAAGGAGCTTGGACCACCGTAGTTTAAGGGAGAGACAAACCACTTATGGCGGAAGCATGGATAAAGCAGATCACCATGATATTTGATGTCTTCGGATGCTCTGAGGAGCAAAAGGTTCCCTTTTTCGCCTTTATGTTGTGCGGAGAGGCAGATTACTGGTGGGAATTGGTAAAACGTACTCAACCTGCCGTACTGGAGATGTCTTGGGAGAAGTTCCATGAGCTGTTCAACGACAAATACTTTTCCGAAAGTATTCGTCAAATGAAGGAGGTGGAGTTTATCATGTTGGAACAAAACAATATGACCGTGTCGCAATACGAGGCTAAATTTTCGGAGTTATCCCGGTTTGCGTCCCACTTGGTGGATAATGAAGAGAGAATGACACAGATGTTTTTAAGAGGTTTGAAGCCGGAGATACGTTAACATCTTATTTCTCATAAATTGTGTTTATATTCAGATGTTATAAATAGGGCTCAGTTAGTGGAGAGCGATAACGAGTCAACACAACTAAAAGAGAGCAGCTGGTAAAATGATAATACCAATGAAAAGTGCGATCATCGAAGCGGTGACAACAAGCGTGGAGGAATCAACAGCCAAAAATGGTAACCACTTGATGGTAATCGAGGCCAAAACAATAAGAATGGACATTTAAAGAAAAGGAGATTCAACAATGATGGAAAGACGTCAGCACCAGCACTTGTCATTAAGGAAGGAGAACGACCACCTATCATATGTTTCAAATGTGGAGGGGAGGGGCACATCAGTCCAAACTGCGCGATGCCATCCAAAGCATGTTATAATTGTAGAAGAGAAGGTAACTTAGCCCGATTTTGTCGTTCACCGAAGACAATTCAGCTAAGATGGAGGCACCAAAGGCCGTCCCAGAAAAGTCAAAACCGGCAGTGCAAGGGAGAGCATTTGTTGTGACCTCCCAAAAAGAAAGGAACCCGAATAAGGTCATCACGGGTAAGCTTATCATAAACTCTAACAAAATCTATACTTTATTTGATACCAGTTCTACCCATTCTTTTATTTCTCCTACTTGCGCTCATCGATTAAATTTGACTCCGGAGAAATTAGACTTTGACTTATCAGTGAAAACTCCGTTGGGAGAAACCTTCATTACATCCACCGTTTATAAGTCTTGTTTGGTTAAAATCGGTACCCTCACACTACCTGTAGATCTCATTTCATTGAAAATACTTGCATTTGACGTGATTCTAGGGATTAATTGGTTAACTACTCATCATGCAAAAATTGATTGTTTCCGTAAGGTTGTTAGCTTTCATATTCCTAATCAACCTATTATGTGAATTCAAGCGACCAAACCATTAAAATCAATCACGGTCATCTCAAGCCATAAAGCTATTCATTTATTGAAAAACGAATGTCAAGCTTTCTTAGCTCATGTCACGGATTTAAACAAAAATACGTCAATTTTGAACGATATTTCAATTGTTAATAAATTTCCGGATGTATTCCCTGAAGAACTTCCTGGCCCACCCCTTGAGCGTGAAATTGAATTTTGTATCGACCTTAAACCCGGTACAAAACCCATTTCCAAAGCCCCATATCGAATGGCTCTATTGAACTTCGAGGAGTTAAAGACCCAACCGCAAAAATTGTTAGACATCGCCTTTATTAAGTCCCTAGTACTTCTCCTTGGGGTGCTCCTGCTCTATTCGTGAAGAAGAAGAAAGATGGGAATATGCGACTTTTGTATTGATTATCGGGAGTTGAATCATGTCACCATCAAAAATAGGTATCCATTGCCACGTATTGATGACTGTTTAACCAAATTAAGGAGCCAAATTCTTTTCAAAGATTGATCTTCATCCCGGATATCACCAATTGAAGATTAGAACCGATGACATTCCAAAGACGGCTTTTAGAACTCGGTACGGGCATTATGAATTCCTAGTCATGTCCTTTGGATTGACTAATGCTCCTGCTGCCTTCATGGATATGATGAACCGAGTATTCAAGGAATATTTGGATCACTTTGTGGTCCTCTTTATTGATGACATCCTCATATATTCCAAAACCCGTGAAGATCATGAGCAACACTTGAGGCTGATACTCCAAAAGCTTCGTGAATATAAGCTTTATGCCAAGTTGAAGAAATGCGAGTTCTGGCTTGAGGAAGTAGCATTCCTTGGGCACGTAGTATCAAGTTATGGAATATCTGTTGACCCAACAAAGATTGAAGCAATTCAAAGTCGAGCAACCTAAATCGACGATGGCCGCAATCGTAGCTTTCTGGCTTTATTTGGTTATTATCGGAGATTCGTGGAAGGATTTTCTCAAATTGCTACTCCATTAACTCAGCTGACTCGGAATGATACAAAGTTCGGTTGAAGCGAAGAATGTGAGAAGAGTTTTCAAGAACTCAAGAGGAGACTCATTTCAGCACCTGTTCTGACAATACCATCTGGCTCGGAGGGATTTGTCATCTACAGTGATGCTTCGGGCAAAGGGTTGGGATGTTTTCTCATGCAACATGGGAAAGTCATAGCCAATGCCTCAAGACAACTCAAAGAATATTAGAGGAATTATCCTACTCATGATCTAGAGTTGGCAGTTGTTGTCTTTGCACTTAAAATTTGGAGGCATTACTTGTATGGGGAGAAGGTGGAGATCTTTACGAATCATAAAAGCCTCAAATATTTCTTTACTCAAAAACAAATCAACATGCGACAACGACGTTGACTTGAACTGTTGTAAGATTATGATCATACCATCCAATACCATCCTGGAAAAGAGAACGTGGTAGCTGATACATTGAGTAGAAGATCATATACAAGTACGAGTGCGATATTATCAACGCAAAGGCCCATTTTGTGTGACTTGCAAAGGATGGAGATAGAGTTAAAGACTCCAGGGACCCTTGTGATGATGACGAATATACGAGTAGAACCGACTTTAATCGATAAAGTTAGAGCTGCTCAAGTTACAAACCTGGAGCTGATGCGTATGAGGAAGAAAGTGCAAGAAGGTGCTATGCCGGAAGCAAGAATCGATGAAGAAGGAATACTTCGAGTCAACTCTAGACTTTGTGTTCCTAACGACCCTGATTTAGTATAAAATCATGATGGAGGCGCACAACACACACCGTTTGCAATCCATCCTGGGAGTACCAAAATGTATCATGATATTCGTCATACATTTTGGTGGAGCAATATGAAGAGAGAGATAGCGTTGTTTATCTCAAGGTGTCTAACTTGTCAACAAGTTAAAGCGGAGCATCAAGTACCAAAAGGTCCATTGCAACCACTTGAAATTCCAGAATGGAAGTGGGAGCACATTACCATGGATTTCGTTACTGATCTTCCTAAGGTTTCTCAAGGCATAGATGCGATTTGGGTCATTGTTGATAGATTGACCAAGTCTGCTCATTTCTTACCGATACGAGAAACTTATACACTTGAACGTCTTCCTCGTATGTACATAAATGAGATTGTAAGACTGCATGGTATGCTGGTATCCATAGTTTCTGATCGAGACCCAAGATTCACTTCAAGATTTTGGGTTAGTTTGCAAAAAGCTATGGGCACAGACTTACGATTTAGCTCGGCATATCATCCTCAGAAGGACGGACAGTCAGAGAGGACTATTCAAACTCTTGAAGATCTATTAAGACTCTGTGTCCTTGATTTCAAGGGAAGTTGGGACAAGTTCTTACCATTGGTGGAGTTTTCCTACAACAACAGTTATCAAGCAAGTAATGGCATGGCTCCATTCGAAGCGTTGTATGGAAGAAGGTGTCGTTCTCCAATATGCTGGGATGAGGTGGGTGAAGCAACGTTGTTGGGACCGGAGTTGGTACGTATGACTACAGAAAAGATTCAAATGATCCGACAACGTATAAAAACCTCACAAGATCGACAAAAGAGTTATGCTGATCTTCATTGAAAGGACGTGGAATTCGATATAGGAGATCATGTGTTGTTGCGTGTTGCTCCATGGAAAGGAGTTACGAGATTTGGAAAGAGAGGAAATCTCAATCCTCGATTCATTGGCCCATTTTTAATCCTCGATCGAGTAGGAACTGTGGCCTATAGACTCGCTTTACCGCCAAGTATGTCTCGTGTTCATAACATTTTTCACATATCCATGTTACATAAATATGTGAAAGACCCGAACCACATTATTGAGTTAGAACCGGACGAAATAGCGGAAGATTTGACGTATGAAGAGGTTCCTGTTCAAATTTTGGATAAGAAGGAACATATTCTACGGTTCAAGGTTATACCTCAAGTCAAAGTTTTGTGGAGAAACCACGATGTTGAGGAAATGACTTGGGAGTTAGAATCTGAAATGAAATCAAGGTATCCTTACCTCTTTGACATACCAGGTACGTACCCTAATTTCGAGGGCGAAATTTCATAAGAAGGGGAGGTTGTAAGACCCCAACTTTTATAAATAAAGATGAATTTTCTATAAATATTATTTTTGAATATTATGGAGTAAATTTGATATAATGTTATAGTTGTGGGTAATATTTATAAATTTTGCAAAGTAAGCAAGTTGTTATAAAATATTCGTTTGGTCGGGGAATATTCTTTTTGTCGGGGAATATTCAGATGCGATGGCACAATCATTGGTGGACCCCACAATGGAATTATTTTCTTGATAGAGAAATGACAAAAATACTTTATGAAAATAACGGTATGAGAGGTGTTACCGTTAAAACCTGTTGAACTACCCGGTAGTAAAAGTACAGTAATACGCGTGGTTGCATAGTAGTACACGATATTGATTATTGATGCTTACGTGAGAAGTCACTCAGTTATACTCAATTATTGCTACAGTAATTGCTGCATCATATCTCTTATATTATTGATTCAATTATTGTCACAGGATCATCATCAGATAATATGTTATATTATTAAATCAATAATTGAGAGGACAAGTTATAAATGATTAATAATTGTTGAAAGATTAAATATGTGTTGATTAAAAATAAAATGATTTGTGGTAATATTTATTCAGTCCTTGATGTATATAAAGAGTCTATTATGAGACGTTTGTGGTAAGTTTGGTTATTTTATGGGGGGCCCCATATGTCATCATCTTAGAGTCTCTTTGTCAATAGTAATTACCTTCGTCAATAGTAATTACCTTTACCAGACGTCAAACCACTTGTCGTTTCATATTACAGGCGTCGAACCAATTATCGTTTCATATTACAGGCGTCAAACCACTTGGTGTTTCACATTACAGGCGTCAAACCACTTTTCTTTTCACATCACCAAATGCGTCGAGCCACTTGCCTTTTCACATTTCAAGTGTTAAGCTAGAAATCTTCTATAAATAGAGGCCTAGTGCTTCATTATTTTCACAATTCATTCAAGCTATAGAGAGAAAGTATAGAGAGAATAAGAGATAAAGAAGAAGAGTATTCACATTACACTACTACGCAGATTTAATCGCCTACTAATGTAAGGGGTGTTATTCTTTCTTATTCATGAAGAGAACTGTTGTTATTCCATTGCTTATTATTCTGTTGGAATAACCTGTATATGCGGTTTACCCTATACTTGGTGACATTCTTTATTATTCTGTTGGAACATCCCGTCTGTGTGTTTTACACCGGACCTGGTTATGTCTTTATTATTATTCTGTTGGAACATCATGTCTGTGTATTTTACACCGGACCTGGCTTCGTCTTTATTATTATTCTGTTGGAACATCCTGTCTGTGTGTTTTACACACCAGACCTGGTTCCATCTTTATTATTATGTTGAAACATCCTGTCGGTGAAAATTTTGCCTAACCTGGTTCCATTATTATTATTATATTGGAATAACCTGTCTATGCGAAGTACCGCATGCATGGTGATTTCTTTTGTTATTCCATTCTTTATTATACTTAGTTGGTTGAAGTTTTGACTTCTATACTCCATGAAATTAGTAGAATATCCTTGATATTTGCGCTTCATCCAGTATCTTTTCATGGAAATATTCTTCTGATAATTCTTGAATTTTACTCTACAAAGCAGTATCATGTTGACAATTTGGACATTATTAGTTCCTGGATAAATTAATTCTTGAACTTGTTTTATTGAATTCTTATATCATTGTCATCATCCTCATGTTTATATTATGTTGAAAGTCATCTGTGGCCTGTAGTGCATAGATGGACTTGGTATGATTATGACCAGGGATTATTTGGTGTAATTATGACCGTAATATTACAAATGATGTGGTCAAAGTTATCATTGGCCCATAGTGCATTGATGGACAGTTGTTGGCATGATCATGACCATTAATGAATACACGAATGTCCTTAGCTGTAGTGCATGGATAATTTTTGGTCGTGATACTAAAGAATATCCTTGGCCGTAGTGCAGGGGTGATTCGATGATGTGGATTATTTATTAAAATTTGAGTCCCAAATGATAAAAGTCATAAAAATCTTTTAAATCATAAAAGATAGTAGATTTTATTCTCTACTTGATTCTTTTAATGGATTGCTTGTTCCGCTGCAGTTAAACTTGATGTTGTTATATTTTATCAGTTTAACACTGTTAAAGGCTAACGATAATTTATTCTGCATTATCTTAGTCATAATATTTCTTACTGGGCTAGTTGAGCTCACCATTTCTTTCACTGTTCTCTTCAGAAAATGAGAACATAGCGAGGGACTAGTCGGGGAACGGGTGATGATCCGAGGAGGATAGCATTAGTAGTCCTCACTATTACGTGAAATAGTGTGTTAATAATTGTAATGAGGACTTCTTTTGAGTTTGTATAATCTCTAGAAGACAATAATTGTATTCAAACTCATAGTTATGTTTTGTCGTATCGTACACGACAATTGTATTAGTAAGTTGTATTTGAATTTTGTACCTTGTATTTGACGACCCAAAATGGGTGATGTATACCTAATTTTGGGGGCGTCACAACTAGAGAATTTGATAAAGAAATTGGGGAGAAGAAGCTTGATAAGCAAAGGATAGCCATTATCTTCCAACTCTAAAGTATCATCTTCTACTAACAAGGTATTTCTCCTACTTTTTTTTTAAGTTTTTAAGTTTTAGTTTCTCTTCTCCTATTTCTCTATAAACTTCTTGTGATAGGATAGTTGTTGTGACGAACGAGATTTTCTAAATTTATTTTAATATTTATTAAATTAAATAAATATTTTTTGATGATTTAATTATTGGATTAAATAATTAATTGATGCAATTGTGGTAGATTAATTTAATTATATGTATTACATTTATTAAATTAATGTAGAGAATATTTATTATTCAAGTATGTATTTATCTGAGCTTATTGAATTAAGTGAATTATGTAATTAAGCATGATGTTATTTTAATTAAATTAATTATTAATTAGAGAGTTAATAATTTGACATTATTAATTAATGAGAAAATTAAATATATGACTGTGAATTTTTGAGAAGTTATTATATTTTATTTATATTAAATATGATATATGAATTATTGTGCAAGTGGGTGTGACATGAATTAACTATGTGATAAAGTTTTATTAAATTAAATGGTTTTTGAAACCTATTCTAGCTAGGCAAACATGGCACTAAAGGGAGTTGGGGCCAGTTAACCCATGACTGGGTAACTGACTACCAACGCGTCAGTTGTTCATTATTTAGTTTACGTATTCTTTTATTTCTTCTTCATTATTTGCCTAAGTCTAGAAAGCATAACAGAGAGAAATATAGAGAAAGAGTTGAGAAGTCAGAGTTGTTAAGAGGATTGTGAGAGTCATCTGGGAAGGAATTCATCTTCCATTAATTATACTCTGGGTAATTCTCCTTCCCAAATTCTATTTTACGTCATTAAGTTTTTATAAGAAAATGGCTTTCAAAGTTTCTATAAAGCCTCTGTGGTTGAGAAATGAGTAATATTTATGAGTTATTTATGGGTTAAGATGTATCAAATCGTATTTTATATATATTGCATGATTCCATATCATCAGTTTCATAATATTACATCGTATATGATTTCTACAAAATTATAGAGTATGGGTTTTGGCCTTATGGCCTTATACGTGATATTTTATGTATTGATCGTATATTATCCCTAAATTTTACACTCGTATATTATTATGCATGTTGATACGAAGAGATCAAAGTTTAAATAAATGGATTCGGTGTTATAACGAATCCGTAGTGACAATTTTCATGTTTTATTTTCAAAACCTCCAAGAACATCAAAGTCAGTGAAATTCACATATTTTAGTTCTGTGATTATGTGTTTTAATGGGTTAAAACCATTCTATAAATGTTGGGTTATGATTATACATGAATTATAACATGTGGGTATGATTAAATTCGTTTAGTGATTATTTAATTGGAATTTTTTGGCTGTGTTTTGCAATTTTTCATGAATTGCGTAGCAGTTCTGTTCGCCATTGCGTGTGGCCACAATTCCAACGCCTTAAGGCCCGCATCAGAAGCACCACCGCTACCAAGATCGCCAGATGTCCAAAGAAGTGCAGCAAAGACTTAATACAAAAGTGGCGCCGCAGCACCACTCTGCAGAATGTCCAGAAATGAAATATTTTTAATATTAAAGTCTAGCAACGTGATAGCAACTTGATTTAATTAACATAAAACTATGTTATAAGTATAATGTGATGTTAAAATAGATACTTAGCATGTAAATAACATAATTACATGTGGATTGAATTATTGAATACATAATTAGCTTGTTATTCATGATGTGTAAATTATGTGACAAAGTGGTAAATTAACTAAGTATAGTTAATAATAAAAGTAGACAAAGTGGTAATTTGACTAAGTATAGTCAATAATCAAAGTAGACAAAGAGAATGAGTTTATGATGATTAGTTAAGTTATAATTAACTGGTATTGTGAATGTGAATGGTATGTAGGATTAAATTCAAAGAACGTGCTTAGTTAAAGTGTAATCTACGCACGAGGCAAGTTTCCTAACCCTACTTGTCATTATTGTTCAAGTTTATTAATTACCTCGAGTAAATTATCATTATTATTATTCAAGTTCAAATGTTATATTAAAGATTGATTACCTTTTTTTAAAGCATGATTCAGTTATACAATAATCGTCCTATTGTATACATCTTGAGATTATTATTCAAATCGAATATCATTATTGTTGAACCTTATTAGACTAGTGAACTTTATTGATTCAACTAGTCCTTAGTTGAGGAACGTTCTAAATTTCAGAATCCTTATTGAATTATCCAAACCAAACTTCCTTCTATGCGGACTCGAATGTCAAACCGAGATGAACAACCTCGCAAAGGGATTTACTTATCGTTAAGCGTTAAGATATTATTGCATGTGATGTGGTACTAAGGGCTGATTTCCCTAAGTACGAGTAGAAAGGTCTATAGTCTTATGACTGTTAAAGGTTTCAAGTATAACCCATGATAACCTAGGACATAGTTCAAGGTCTTATAACCCTCAGAATTCTTTTGATTCTTGTTATTCATTCTTGATTCAAAAGTTGAGCTTTTATTCGGATGTCTTTGATTTACTCGCATGTTATTATCTTTGTTATTTCATTATTATACTTGTGGGCAATAGTGCTCACTCTTGCTTAATAATAACATTGCAGTTAAGAACGAAAGAACTGATGAACCTTCCACTAGTAAAGGCAAGGGAAAAATTAGCAAGTGATGAAGACTTGTTGTTTATATGATAATGTATTTTGTTTAAGACTTGATTTAATGATATTGTTCAAGACTTATTTGTTTATGATTCCGCACAGATGTTTAAGGTTAGTTTAACCTGGGATTGTATTATTATTCGGATGTTGTAACCCTGAAGGGGAAGATTTTATTTCTATCTATTGCATGGTTTGAATTTATTATGGGTAGATAGATAGATGATATTTGTCCAGTGAACACCAAATCCCGTGGAATTTAAGTACCCGGATTTGGGGGT
Organism: Panax ginseng; assembly: GCA_020205605.1. Lineage (NCBI taxonomy): Eukaryota > Viridiplantae > Streptophyta > Magnoliopsida > Apiales > Araliaceae > Panax > Panax ginseng. Next base: position 46,156,831 of record CM035145.1, on the reverse strand, counting down.
GTCACAGTTGTAAGACCCCAACTTTTTATAAATAAAGATTTAATTTCTCTAATTATTATTTTGAAATAGTAAGGGGCTGATTTGATTAATGTGGTTAGTTATGGGTAAAATGCGCAAATATTTCAAATAAGCAAGTGATTATAAAATATTCATTGTTGTCGGGGAATATTCGTTTTGGTCGTGGAATATTCTTACCGTCGGGAATATTAAATGCGAAGGCAAACCTTGTGTGGGCCCATATAACGGAGCGATTGGATGAAGAAAATGACAAGTATAGTTGTTTATAAATAACGGTACCAGTAGTTATTACTGAATTATCTTTGTTGGAATACACGGTGGTTAAAACACAAATGTCTGCGTTGTTGTTGCAGCCATACACCAGGTATTGCACCAATTATTGATTCTTACGTGAAGGCACTACTCAATAATTATTACAATAATTATTTATTCAAATATTTTATTTTATTGATTCAATAATTGATGCGTTGATATTTCATATTACTGTTGTTTCAATAATTGTCACTACACATTATTTTCCATTATCGAAGCAATAATTCATATTATCTAAATAATATTATTAGATAACATTATTGGCAATGTCTAGAAAGTTACTGTCTAAGGAGAGGTTTGGTCACCTAATTGCATGCGCTAGTAAGGAGAAATTCTTATTGAAAGCCCCTCTTTCTTGGGAACCGGTTTTGTCGATATTGTGATTACGTAATATTATTTGTGAATAATTAATTATTGATTTATATGATGAGGAAAAATTGATTTTATGTGGATATAGATGGAGAAAATTTTTAAAGTGACAATTGTTAAAAATTGATATTTTATCTTTTTGATAAAATAATTCGATAAAATAATATTTTATTATATTATATTATAATGGTGATATTTTTACAATGAATGTGGGATATATGAGTATATGAGGAGGAAGAGTATTTTGTTTCATTAAATGATTAACACATGTTTTGTGTGTTCGGTGGACCCCATTTCTTGACTGAAATTTGATTATAGCTTGTAAAATCGCCCGTTTGTGGATTTCGGTCAATTTCTGTTTGGAATTTAGAAAAACTTAAACTTACAAAGTTGTAGATAATGGAATTTCCTATGAAAAGGACATAATGTTCAAATTTTTCTGATAAAAGGGCTATTTATTATGAATTATTGAAGTTTCGTAGTTCCGAAATAATTGGTTTTTGAAAGTTTTAATAATTTTTAATTACAAAAACGTTTTTTTGGTTTTTGTCATTATTTGGTGGCTGAATTCAGATGGTCAAGGTGGGCTAAGGAAAATAATATAAATATATTAATATTTTATTAAATTTTATACTTTAGTGTTCTAAGCAATTTCCTATAAATAGGGTGTTTAGGTTAGAATTGAAAATCACACCAGAAACTGAAGTTTTCTCTCTCTATAATATCGATCATATTTTTGTGAGTATTTAGATACTTTGAGTGTTTATATACTGTTGATATACAGTGCAAGTTCCTTCAGCACTATATCCAGTATTCCAGTCAGAAGTACTATCTTTTTGAGGTAAGAGATATTATGTTTTTAAAAATGATATTATTTCTTTCAATATCATTATGCCGGAATATTGGTAAGATTTTTCTTGTGAAATTCTTATCTTTTCATGTCGGAGTTACTATTCATGAGTTACTATTCACGAGTTATTATTCACGAGTACTATTCACGAAGCATGATGATTTTTCTTGTGGAATTTCTACCTTTTAGTGTCGGAGTTACTATTCACGTATACGACACTATTCACAGAAAAATTAAATTTTCTTTTATGTGTCCAAGATTGTTTGTTATGGTTTCTATCTTTGATTGGATCTAAGTTTTGATCTTCATTTTTAAATTCTGCTTCACAATATTTTATTATGAGGTATTTTTCGACATGGAATAGCTGAAATACAAATCCTTAATATTTATTCTTTTGTTTCACTGGATTCGTTTTCTTTAAAATATTTTTCATCATCCTCAGTCCTAAATGATGATATTACTGAATATCTTTGGCCTGTAGTGCAAAGATGAATGATTTCTGATTAATATCTTTGGCCCGTAGTGCAAAGAAGAACAAGTATTTAGATGAACATGACCAATTGATGAATATCTTTGGCCCGTAGTGCAAAGATGAACAGATGTTGAGATGAACATGACCAACTGATGAATATCTTTGGCTTGTAGTGCAAAGATGACTATTTGATTCAAGATGTATATTGATTGATGTTACAGGGATAAAATATCGATGATGGACTTTTAAATTCATAGACGATAGTAGATTTCATTTTCGACTTAACTCTTCTAATGAATTGTTGTTTCCGCTGCAGTTGTTGATCTAAAACTAGTTGTCTATTGTATTCTATCAGATTTTTCCCTGTTGAAGACTAAGGATAATTTGTTGTACATTATCTTAGTCATAATATTCTTTACTGGGATAGTTGAGCTCACCCTTTTCCTTTTTGTTCCATTTTTTCTCTCGAGACGCGAGAATATAAGCGAAACAAGTCGGGGTGTGGAGTAATGGTTCAAGACAGTTGTTCTAGTAGTCCTCGCTATTTTGTAAAATAGTGTAACAATAATTGTAATAAAGACTTATTTGAGTGTGGATATTGTCTAGATGACAATATTTGTATTTAAACTCACAGTTTTTATGTTGTATTAATAGAGTTGTAGTTGTTTCTGTACTATGTATTTTGACGACTCAGAATAGGTTGGTTAGATTAGACCTATTTTGGGGCGTCACAGTTGGTATCAGAGCTTAGGGATATGATCTCTGGCGGAGATCGGGGAATAGAACTAGGAGGGGAGAGACGAGTAAATCCTTTACTAGTGTGTCCTACCTAAGCTTATTTGTTATTTAAAAGGTCGATCATAATATAGAGATAATATGTGGCATGTCAAATAACCATTATTTTGTGACAGTAAAATGGCATCTGAAGATGTTGAGATAAGAAATGGAGCACATGAGACCGTTGAGACACCACTGATCAATACCCAGGATAAGGAAGGCAATAACCCTCCTGTAAATAATAACACCGACCAAATGACGAACGATGGTATATTTAGGAACTTTCTAGAATTCATGCAAAACCAAACAAGAAAGACTACTGTTCAAAATGCAGGTGGAAACACTGGAAACTCACGAATGGTCACCGCTAAACAGTTCAAGGAGTTAGGACCGCCAGAGTTTTTGGGAAAGCCAGAACCACTTACAGCAGAGACGTGGATAACGCAGATCACTAAGATATTTGATGTCTTGGGATGCTCAGAGGAGCAAAAGGTTCATTTCGCCACCTTCATGTTGTGAGGAGAGGTAGATTATTGGTGGGAATCCGTAAAGCGTACTCAGCCTGCCGCACTGGAGATGTCTTGGGAGAAGTTCCAAGAATTGTTCAACAACAAGTATTTTCCCGAAAGTATTCGTCACATGAAGGAGGTAGAGTTCATCAAGCTGGAGCAAAACAATATGAACGTGTCGCAATACGAAGCTAAGTTTACCGAGTTGTCCCGATTTGCATCCCATTTGGTTGATAATGAGGAGAGAATGACGTGAATGTTTCTGCGAGGTTTGAAACCCAAAATACATTAATACCTTATTTCTCACAAACTTTGTTTATATTCAGATGTTGTGAATAAGGCTCAGTTATTGGAGCGCAATAATGAGTCGGCTCAACTGAAGAATAATGACCAACAACTTGATGATAATCGTACCGGTGGCAACGATCATCGGAACAATGATAATCATCGTGGAGGAAATTATCATGCCAGAAATGGTAACCACTTCGGTGGTAATCATGGCCAAGATAATAGGAAAGGTGAGTCAAGTGAAAATTTCAAAAAGAGAAGATTCAACAATGACGAGAAGATGTCGGCACCAACACCAGCAACGAATTCTAGGGGAGGAGAAAGTCCGCCAGTTAGATGCTACAGATGCGGAGAAGAGGGACACATAAGTCCAAACTGTTCACAAACTTCCAGGGTATGTTTTAGTTATGGAAAGGACGGTCATATAGCTCGAGATTGTCCTGTAGTGAAACCAAGTCCAACGGGGATGGTGACTCCAAAGGCTGTCCCGAACAAGTCAAAGTCAACGGTTCTTGGAAGAGCGTTTTTCGTGACTTCTTAAAAAATGAGTAACCCGAACGAATTTAGCACGAGTTAGTTAATCATAAATTCTTGCAAATTTTATACCTTATTAGATACCGGTTCTACCCATTCTTTTATCTCTCCTACTTGTGCTCAACGTTTGAACTTGACTACTGAGAAATTAGACTTTGACTTATTTATTGAAACTCCGTTAGGAGAAACTTTCGTTACATCCGTTGTTTATAAATTTTGCTTGATTCACATTGGTACCCTCACCCTACCTGTTGATCTTATATCTTTAAAAATTCTTGCATTTGATGTGATCTTAGGGATTGATTGGTTAACCACTCATCATGCTAAAATTGATTGTTTTCGTAAGGTTGTTAGTTTTCATATTCCTAACCAACCTGTTATACGAATTCAAGCAACCAAACCACTAAAGTCAATCATTGTCATATCAAGCCATAAAGCCATTCGTTTATTGAAAAACGGATGTCAAGCTTTCTTACCCATGTCATGGACTTGAATACGTCGTATTTGAATAATATTATGTTGTTAGTAAATTTCATGACGTATTTCCTGAAGAACTTCCTGGCCTACCCCCAGAGCGTGATATTGAATTTTGTATCGACTTTGAACCCGGTACAAAACCCATTTCTAAAATCTCATATCGAATGGCTCCTATTGAACTTCAGGAGTTAAAAACCTAACTACAGGAGTTGGTACCTTAGCCTCTATCTGGTGACTTCCTTTGTGGAATGCACTGAAACCAAACTCTCTGTAGGGGATGTCATATTCATGCGGTGGTAAACTGATAGGTGCCATTGTGATGTGCTATCCAAGATTGGGATATGAGTCACATTTGAGAGCAAACTAAGTCAATAATCGAAATAAGTAGCTTTCTAGGCTTAGCTAGTTACTATCGGAGATTCGTGGAAGGATTTTCTCGAATCGATACTTTATTAACTCAGCTGACTTGAAAAGATACAAAATTCGAATGGAGCGAGGAATGTGAGAAGAGCTTCTAAGAACTCAATATGCGGCAACGACGTTGGCTCGAGCTGTTGAAAGATTACGACCATACCATTCAATACCATCCTGGAAAAAACGGACGTGGTAGCTGACGCGTTGAGTAAAAGATCGTATGCGTTTACGAGTGCGATATTGTTAACACAAAGACCCATTTCGTACGACTTACAAAAGATGGAGATAGAGTTAAAGATTCCAAGAACCTGCGTGAAGATAACGAATATATGATTAGAATCGACTTTAATCGATAAATTTAAAGCTACTCAAGCTACAGACCTGGAGTTGATGAATATGAAGAGGAAGATGCAAGAAGTCGTTATTCCAAAAGCAAGAATCGACGATGTGAGGAAAGCTCAAACCTTTGATTTATTAGACAATTTGAGATTCTCGATCAAGTAGGAACTGTGGCCTATAGACACATTCTACCGCCAAGTATGACGCGTGTTCATAACATTTTTTACGTTTTGATGTTACGTAAATATGTGGACGACCCGAACCACATTATTGAGTTAGAACCAGATGAGATAGCAAAAGATTTAACGTACGAGGAGGTACCAGTCAAGATCTTGGATAGGAAGGAGAATGTCCTACGCACGTCAATTTCGAGGACGAAATTTCATAAGTAGGGGAGGTTCTAAGACCCCAACTTTTTATAAATAAAGATTTAATTTCTCTAATTATTATTTTGAAATAGTAAGGGGTTGATTTGATTAATGTGGTTAGTTATGGGTAAAATGCGCAAATATTTCAAATAAGCAAGTGGTTATAAAATATTCATTGTTGTCGGGGAATATTCGTTTGGTCGTGGAATATTCTTACTGTCGGGGAATATTCGTACGACGGCGCAGCCTTGTGTGGGCCCCATAACGGAAGGCGATTGGATGAAGAAAACGACAAGTATAGTTGTTTATAAATAACGGCGTAGTTGTTACCGTTAATACTGTTGGAATACCCGGTGGTTAAAACATAGTAATACGCGTTGTTGCACAATGCACCGCAGTATTATTGATTCTTTACGTAAAAAAGCACTACTCAATAATTGTTACGATAATTCTTTGTTCAATGATTTTATTTTATTGATTCAATAATTACTGCGTTGATATTTTATATTACTGTTGTTTCAATAATTGTCACTACATAGTATTTTCCCATTATCGAAGCAATAATTCATATTATCTGAATAATATTATTAGATAACATTATTGGTAATGTCTAGAAAGTTCTGTCTAAGGAGAGGTTTGGTCACCTAATTACGCCATGAGAAGGAGAAATTCTTATGGAAAGCCCCTCTTTCCTGAGGAGCTACTGGTTGTCGTCGATTGTGATTACATAATATTATTTATGAATAATTAATTATTGATTTATATGATGAGAAAAATATTGATTTTATGTGGATATAGATGGAGAAAATTTTTAAAGTGACAATTGTTAAAAATTGATATTTTATCTTTTCTGATAAAATAATATTTTATTATATTATATTATAATGGTGATATTTTTACAATGAATGTAGGATATATGAGTATATGAGGAGGAAGAGTATTTTTGTTGCATTAAATGATTAACACATGTTTTGTGTGTCGGTGGACCCCATTTCTTGACTGAAATTTCATTATAGCTTGTAAAATCGCCCGTTTTTGGATTTCGGTCAATTTCTGTTTGGAATTTGGAAACACTTAAACTTACAAAGTTGTAGATAATGGAATTTCCTATGGAAAGGACATAAGGTTCAAATTGTTCTTACAAAAGGGCTATTGATTATGAATTATTGAAGTTCCGTAATTCTGAAATAATTGGTTTTTGAAAGTTGTAATTATTTTTAATTACAAAAACGTTTTTTTGGTTTTTGTCATTATTTGGTGGCTGAATTCAGATGGTCAAGGTGGGCTAAGGAAAATAATATAAATATATTAATATTTTATTAAATTTTCTGCTTTGGTGTTCTAAGCAATTTCTTATAAATAGGGTGCTTAGGTTAGAATTGAAAATCACATCAGAAACTGAAGTTTTCTCTCTCTATAATATCGATCATATTTTTGTGAGTATTTAGATACTTTGAGTGTTGATATACGGTGCAAGTTCCTTCAGCACTATATCCAGTATTCCAGTCAGAAGTACTGTCTTTTTGAGTTAAGAGATAGTATTTTTTTAAAAATGATATTATTTCTTTCAATATCATTATGCCGGAATATTGTTAAGATTTTTCTTGTGAAATTCTTATCTTTTCATGTCAGAGTTATTATTCATGAGTTACTATTCACGAGTTACTATTCACGAAGCATGATGATTTTTCTTATGGAATTTCTACCTTTTAGTGTCAGAGTTACTATTAACGTATAGTACACTATTCACGTATACAACACTATTCACGAATACGACACTATTCACAGAAAAATTAAAATTTCTTTTCTGTTTCCAAGATTGTTTGTTATGGTTTCTATCTTTGATTGAATCTATGTTTTGATCTTCATTTTTGAATTCTGCTCCACAATAGTTTATTATGAGGTCTTTTTTGACATGGAATAGCTGAAATACGAATCCTTAATATTTATTCTTTTGTTTCACTGGATTCGTTTTCTTTAAAATATTTTTCATCATCCTCAGTCCTAAATGATGATATTACTGAATATCTTTGGCCTGTAGTGCAAAGAAGAATGATTTCTGATAAATATCTTTGGCCCGTAGTGCAAAGAAGAACAGGTGTTTAGATGAACATGACCAATTGATGAATATCTTTGGCCCGTAGTGCAAAGATAAACATGTGTTGAGATGAACATGACCAACTGATGAATATCTTTGGCCTGTAGTGCAAAGATGACTATTTGATTCAAGATGTATATTGATTGATGTTATAGGGATAAAATATCGATGATGGACTTTTAAATTCATAGACGATAGTAGATTTCATTTTCTACTTAACTCTTCTAATGAATTGTTGTTTCCGCTGTAGTTGTTGATCTAAAACTTTTTGTCTATTGTATTCTATCAGATTTTTCCCTGTTGAAGGCGAGGGATAATTTGTTGTACATTATCTTAGTCATAATATTCTTTCTTTGGGCTAGTTGAGCTCACCCTTTTCCATTTTGTTCCATTTTTCTTCTCGAGAGGCGAGAATATAAGCGGGAACTAGTCGGGGTGTGGAGTAATGGTTCAAGACAGTTGTTTTAGTAGTCCTCACTATTTTGTAAAATAGTGTAACAATAATTGTAATAAGGACTTATTTGAGTGCGGATATTGTCTAGATGACAATATTTGTATTTAAACTCATAGTTTTTATGTTGTATTAATAAAGTTGTAGTTGTTTCTGTACCATGTATTTTGACGACTCAGAATAGGTTGGTTGGATTGGACCTATTTTGGGGGCGTCTGAATAATTGTTGATTTTATGTGTGTTCATATGATAAACTAGTGTTGTAAAGTTATTTTCATAGGGTATATATGATTATAATCAATGTATTGTGGTTATGTATGTAGTTTGTGAAGAAAACTTTTTTACAAAGAGTTTTTGTGAATGAGTATGGGTTAATTTAAAGTAGAAATTGAGGGTTAATTAGTTGTTTAGTTGATAAATTGACTATTGAATTTGATAGAGTATATATAATCATAACCATGATATTTTGAATTTACTGTGTTGGTTGAAAAACAAAATCACAGTGTTGATTTTCATTGAAAACATCAAAATGGAGTTTTTATCAAAAATAGTGAAATTGGATGTTTTAAATTTGTTGTTTATGTTGTTGTATGGGTAGAAACATGTTATGAGTTCTTAAATTATGTTTACATGAAGTTTTTGTATGAATTGCATGTGAATTAGTCTGTTATAAACGACCTTGTAGGCCAAAATTGGCTTTTTCTAATCTTTCATTGCTTAAGCTTATCGATTGAATCTGATTTATATGTATGGCCTTGACCAATGATCGTTAAATGGCCATATGTCATTATCGCATCGCCGCATGCCATTGTGGCAATTACATAGTTTATTTATCGTAGTAGTGCCATCTCCCGCCAGCCAGTGCGACCACGATGTAAATGTGGCGCCGTATGTGAGGTTAAGAGAATAGTGCGACGATGTACTTTATGTACACGAAATTTTAAGAAAAGTTATGTGATGATAGTAGGACTGTAAAAGGTTGATTTTAGTATTTCTATACTATGAATTATTATGTTATTAAAGATTAACTTGTGTTATAACTTGATTATGTGATCAAATAAGCAAACATACATGATGAATGTAGTTAGTTAAGTTGTAAAGTGGTAGTTACTAACTATGTCATGATGACATATGTTTATAGGATATTGTGATTCGTATTGTTCGGTTTAATCTACAAACAAGGCAAGTTTTCTAATCTATTATCTTGTTAATTTAATTACTGTTTTCAATTCGATTACAATATAATGATGTAAGTTATTTTGGTATTTAACTTGTTGTTTAGCATGCACAACTATATATACTAATGTCGAACATTTTTATTGTTCAAATTGCTATGCATGCTTAGTATTCAATTCTAATTAACCTTGGCTTAGTATTTTTCAAGCAAGGTATGCTATAGTTATTCAAATTGTATGCTATTAGATTATTCCTAAAGCATGACTTTAGTTTACTATGATGGATTCAATCACGATTATTCTATAGTATAGTGTTATTGGTTTTATTCAACTACTCCTTAGTTGATGTTCGTTGAATTCCAAATTACCTTGAAAGCTTATCCAAGCCAAACTTCCATGGGTGCGGACTTGTACTCTAAATACTGAGATGAACAACCCTATTGTTATGATTAGGGGTTAACTTACACTTAGCGTTAAAATGTTTGTGCACAATACATTGTATGAAGGGCTGATCCCCCTAAGTAGGAGGTCCTTATAGTCTTATGACTGTTAAAGTTGGAGTTGAAAGATTACTTGCAACTGTGGACGTAGTTCATGGTCTTACGACCCTCAGTGATGTATATTTTCCATATTTTGGAATTTTAGTTTCTGATTATTGTTGATAGAGTACTATTCACTTTTGATGAGCCTATTTCGACAGTTATTATTGTTAAACTCCTGTTGATTCCATATTATATCCAGTGAGCAATTGTTTTGCTCAATCTTGCATATTTATAAACTCATTGCAACTAAAAAAGAGAAGGTAGGTCAACCTTCGACTACCAAAGGAAAAGAAAAAAATGTACAAGTGATGAAGACTTGTAATTTTTACTTAGATTAAGATGTTAGACTTTTATTATGATAATCTTAGACTTTGTTTTTAAAGAATTTATGTAATGTTGTCCGCATTTGAATGATGATTAAAGGTTAGATAACCTAGGATATTTTTATTTAAGTTTAATCCTGTATGGCAAGGTTTTATTATTCAATTTTATTATGATTGGGTAGTTAGAAATGAATGTTTTGATTAAGTGAACACGAAATCTTGAGGAAATGAAGTACCAGGATTTGGGGGTGTCACATGTTCCCTTATTAGATTACACGTGGCGTAAAGGTATATCCCTATCCTAAACACAAATCATGAATTCCGGGCAGAAAACATAATCACATGCTAATATGATTAGATCTAAATCTATACTTCATCTCCCAAGTAATTGTTAGCTAGACAATTAAACAATTATGCATAAATAATAGTAGACAATCCCTAGAATAGAGCACAATAGTTAATAAAGAAGCATACTAAAATAAGTTATGTAGTAAGATCCTATGCAATCTTAAACAAGAAATTTAGTTCATTGTCATTGAATTAAAATCTAGAATCCACAACTAAATAAATATTAAAAGACAAGAATAGAAGTAGAGTAGAGAATAAAATCTGTTGTCTGCAAATATGATGCCCCCCTCTTGCTCCTGCTCCCGCTCTTGATTTTCAATGATCTCCAAGTTGCTTTAATCTCCAACAATCCAATATAAACTAGGATTTATGTTCTAATCTATTGCAGTGTTTTTTCTAATCTAATCTATCTCATCCTACTTTTATTTTATACCTCACATCATGTATTTATAGGTTATAAGTACAATTTTTAGCTTAAGAGCAAACCCAATCCAATTTGGAGTCAAAAAAGTACCAAAATTCACCTTAATATGCGTCCAAGCTTGAACAGAGGCGACCCAAGACCCCAAATATTTTCACTCCGTTGTGGGATTCTCTAGCTCCTCAAATACTGAAATAGGCAAGGAATGGGTGCCCCCGCGCTGGCCTCTTTTTTCTGAAAATTTTCTGTTCTGACGTGCTTTGGAAAAATGGCCATAACTTCTTCGTCCGAATATTCAAACTTTTAAGCACATATGAACCCTTCCCAAGTATTTCAAACATACATATTTTCTTTCCACTTTCCATCTCACTTTCCACTTTACATTGAACGAGTGCATTTTATGCTCCATCTCGTTTTCCACTTTTCATTGAATGAGTGCGTTTTATGCTCCATCTCGTGCCTGTGTTTATGGGGGGTGCCTTTTACGCTCCATCTCGACCCACAACATGCTTCAATTATTCAACTCGGGAAGGTTCCAATATTTTGTTTTCAAAAATACCCCAAGATTTCCCCCAAACGTATGTGAATGCCTAATTTTCACTTCGAATGATGCTCAAATAAGATTTCTCAAGTTGCAATGGTATCTTTCATAAGCATTTAGCCCAAAATATCAATCCCAACTGGCTAAACAAATGGATGTGTAAAAATTTTCAAAAATTTTGCAAGTAATGTGAAAACCAACTAATGAGTTAAAATATATACTAAGCATGCTAATCAATTCTCCAAGAGTTAACAATATCAACCACCCACTTATCATTGGCCAAAATCAAATTCCATCAAAAGATTGCCCAAGTAAATACTAAACATGATAAATACCCCAAAACTTAAAACAGACATTGTCCTCAATGGCTAAGATAGGAAAAATTAAAAGAGAGGACTTCCCTGACATAAATCAATTTATCTCCTTGTTTACGAAGTCTAAAGAATAGGTTAGGCACATTGGAATGAATCGGGCACCACACTTGAGTTAGACTTAACTAACCTGTGAACACAAAAGAAGCAAGCTTATTAAATCCTAAATAAATGAAAAAAATCTATCAACTAATATGAAACCTAATAAAAACTAAAAATAAAAATTAAACTTGGGTTGCCTCCCAATATGCGCTTGTTTTATAGTCTCAGCTTGACTTCTTCAATTCTCTATTTAATTCCCCTACGACAATTGAGGAACCCTCCATCCATCAGAAGTAATTTCTCTTTTGGGAGGTTCCCATTAGTAATGGCCATTAAATCTAAGTCACCTAGCATGATCTTTTCAGATACTATCCCTATTAAGTGCGACAAACCACTACGTGCTTTCCGCATTATGTTTGTGATCAAATTATGGCATGGAAGCTTGTCAAACACAACATGGTCTTCTTTTATCTTCCCTTTCTCATCCCACCATGGCTCTAAAGTTGTCTTAGCTCTCATATCTCATATAGCCTTGCCTATGACATGATTACCAATTGGATACGATCTTGAAAAACTACCCGGATCCTTGAACTTTGGTGGAGAAGGTACATGGGACACCATCAAAATTGGCTCATCTTCGTTGGTACTCAAAGTTAGATCTTCGCCGATATCCTTTTCTTGGTCCCCAAGTGTCTCCTCTCTTTCAACATCTATATCATTTTGCACATCCGGTTGCAGATTTGGTTCGGGCTCATCATCAGTCTCGGAATCCATGTCATAGGGCCAAGTGTATTGAGGACAAATGTTCGAGGCATTGAATAGGTGTTCCGCAAAATTTTGACTCGATATTTCTTGACTAATCCTCCTCTCCTCACTTGAAGCTATGAACTTGGACAAAATTTCCTCCAAATTTAGATTTTCTTCCTGTTGTAGTGGAGGTGAACACGAGAACTCCGGTGAGTATGTTGAATTTAGAACATAAAATTAATCTTGATAAGTATGGCTCCATGAAAAATCCGGGTGATACCCTTAATCTTGATAATAGTTGTTGGGAAAGACGTAATTGTTGGGGTAATCACCACCATACGGTACCAGCTTGAAACTGGTGGTACATTGATGACTCGGATGATTTCTAGCAACATAATCACAAGTAACCACCACACTTTGACGATGTTGTGCTGCAAAAGCGTCTAACCTCCTCGAAAGTGTCTCAATCTGTGCTGACAATGCAGAAAGTGTCGTGAGTCCATCAATCTCTGCTCCCCTTGGCTGAGTCATTCTCGTATACGACCATTGATAATTAAATTCCGCCATGGTACCTGAAAAGAAAGAAAAATAATAGAAATAGATTTAAATAAAAAAATAAAAATAAAAATAAAAATAAGAAACGTTTAAATTAAAACTAATTTGATTAAAATTAATATTGACAAAATTATTAAACTAATTCCCCAGCAACGGCGCCAAAAACTTGTTGATCGATTTCACAATCAAAACATATATGCAACTATACACGGTCAACAACTAATAAAGTGAAAGTAAAGTATCGTTCCCACGAGAAATTATTTAATAGAAATCACCAAGTACTAGTTCTTAATGAAACTAATTTTATTTAAACAATCGATTAAAGGTTGTGAATTAAAATATATAATTAACCTAATTCTAATTACCACTAATTGAAAATCAGGTTATGGAGATTTAAGATCACAACTTCACTTATTACTTCACTTATATTAACACACTTCTTATTAATTATGCTCACTATTCTGGATTATTAATCAGGAACTTATTAGTATTTATAACCACCTTTCGATGCATCACAAACATATTAATCCAAATCCACAGTTGATAGAATTGAATCAAATACCCTAATTAACTAATTCACTACATTCCAATGTGAATTACAATTAAAAAGGATTTAAAACACATTTTCCCTTATTTGAAACCTAAACTGGAGTTTGTGATCAGTCAGTAATTGTGTTAATGTGATTCATATCATGTATGATAGAGTTTGTTGCTAATTATGGGAAAACCTAATTATTAATTTAAAACCCTAATATCTAGAACCCTAATTTGGTAATTAGAGACCCTAATTGTAATTTGGTAACCCTAATTATCAAAATCGTAAACCCTAATTGTTTAATTAGCAAGGTTAACTATAATTAGTAAATAATACCCTAATGTTCATGTATAATATAATTAGTAAACCTAATCTAATTAGAGATTTCTAAATTATAGTTTTAGAAACTAAAATGTTACATTATCAAACCCTAAATTAGACATCCTACAAATTATTTGTGCTAAACCTTAGGGTTTAACCCTAAGGGGCAAACCCTAAGGGTTTGCCAAAAGACCATAGTGCCATTAAAATCATAAGGCCATTGACCAAAATGCCCCTCTTGGATAATTGAAGATAACTTGTGTATCTAGCCAAAATTGGAGTTAATGAACTAAAATGTTGACTTAGCATAACCTAAATCTCCAGCACATTAGTCTATACTCAGCCAATTCATGCATCTAACACTTGTATATATAGATTGGGAGAGAGAGAATGTCATTTTGTTAGTCATTTTTCACAAACACATATCCTAGAGCTTCTCTCTCTCTAACCCACGAATTTCATAAGTTTTTCAGTCCCAAATACCAGCCCCACTAATACATATAACAAAGATTAGAAGCCAGAATCAGAGATTGATCATCAAGGTATAAAAACTAACCCTAGAAATCTGATCTTGATCAATGTGTTGGATGTTGTGTTTTTATGTTAAAACATGTTATATGTAGTGTACTTAGATGATCCGGGTTGCTAGTTGTTGGATTCATAACATTTAGAAGCTCGGATTTGAGATTTTATAAAATATAGAAAAATTTTGCTAGGTGGTCTGACAATGAATGCTAGTGCTTTTAGATTCTTGTCTGATCTTGGTTTTTGTTGTTTAAATGTTTAAATATGTAGTCTGATAGTTGGTCTTTGATCTGGATCAAGAATCAGGCTTATATCTGGTCTAGATTGCAAATTATTGTTGGTCAAAGTCGGTTGACCGACCATGACCGGACCATTTTTGGGCAACCTAGAAGGTCATTACCAGTGTCTGACAACATATTCAATCGCTTAGATCTGGCAGGTTATGGGAGTTTTAATGTTGTTGTTGAATCTAAGTTGTACATTTGTATATGTACTTCATATTTATGCCTTAAAATCTCCTAAACATCAAGTAGGCTGGATTCAGTGGTCGGTCAAAGTAGTCTGGTCAAACACAGTTCAAGGTTTTTGGGTAACCTAGAAAACTGATGAACATGTATTCTAACATGCGTTGACCGACACAGATCTTGATGATGTAATGTTGTTAGATGGATTTTATGTTACAGATCTATTCTCTTGCAGGCTAGCTACAATCTAAGACTCTTACATCACTAAAACAACACTTAGATCACAAGTTGTGGAAGCCCAAATATGAGCAGTCGAACTGTTCTTCATTTCTGGGTAACCCAGAAAATGAAAAACAGCTCTGACAACTATTTTGGGCGATCAGATCTCTTTCTTGTTATGTGGTTTGATCATGTTTGTTGTTGGGTCTTGTAGTGTTGCATTTGTAATACACGATCTGACCAAAAACAAGTCCAGAAACTACTTGATCAGTGTTTAATAATTGGTCAAAGTAGCCAACTCGGTCGACGCGTATGAGTTTCTAGGATTAGCCAAGAACACAAAGAACACCTATAGCTACGGTTCTGTTGCTATAGGCAACCTTTAGTGACAAAAAATTTTGGAAATTAATTATTTTAATTAAATAAATAGAAAAAAATTAGTTTTAAATTATTAAAAATACATAATAAATTATTAAAAATTATTTAAAGTCTGAAAATTAGTTTTTAATTATTTTAAGTATATTTCATAATTATTTAATATTTTTGAAATATTAATGGTATTTAATTTATTTAAATATTATATTAAATAAATTATTTAAAAATGATTTTAATACTTTAAAAATCATTTAAAATTATATTATGATATAAGAAAATATTTTAAGTTATTTTGAATGACTTTTAATATTTTGTGATAAATTTCATTAACAAATTAATATTAATGATAATTAAATTATTTAATAAATTAATTAATTAAATAAATTAAAAATGATGATTTTATTATATTAAAAATTATTTTAAATAATAATAAGGTATTTAAAAATATTTTAAGTTATAAAATATAACTTTTAATATTTAAAGTTAAACTTCATTAATTAATTATTATTAATGATATTAAAGTTATTTAATAATTATATTAAATAAATTAGGTTAAAAATGATTTTAATATGATAAAATCATTTTAAATGAAAATAAAGTGTTTAAAGATATTTTAAGTTATAAAACTTAACTTTTAATATTTAAAGGATAATTTCATTAATAATTTAATATTAATGATTATTAATTTAATATTAATAATATTAAATTTATTTAATAATTATATTAAATAAATAGTTTAAAAATGGTTTTATTAATTTAAAAATCATTTAAAAGGATATAAATGAATTAAAAATATTTTAAGTTATAATTAATGACTTTTAATATTTTGATAAATAGTACATTAATATTTAAATATTAATGGTAATTATTTAAAAATGATTTTAAATATTTTAAAAATTATTTAAGGGTAATATTAATACTTTAAAAGTATTTTAAGTTATTATAAATAACTTTAATATTTTGGCAATGGTTTCATTAATAGTTTAATATTAATTAAATATTAATGATAATAGAATTGTTTAATATTTAAATCATTTAATAATGATTAGATGTTTGAAAATTCATGATAAATTATAATAAATGTTTAAAAATTATTATAAGTCATTTAAAAATAATATATTTGATAATTACGATTATTGAATTAATGAATAGAGTCTTAGACTTCGATAATTACCAAATAAAGTTAAAATTGAAGACACAGCATGTTTCGTAAATTGATCCGGACTTAGATAATTTGATTAGATATGTGTTTGTTTGTGATCCAATGGTTGTTTGAATATATGTGTGGCAATGTGATTAGGTTATGTGTTTGAATGCATAAGCAGGTGTATTATGTGTTATGATATGTTATTCTAATCGGTAAAATGATCTTATTAACTTGATAGGTTGTTATATAAAATAAAACTAAGTTGCATAATTGTAAGCGGTTATGCAGAAGCAAAGTATCCTACCTTTGCATTTTTTCTTTTATGCAATGGATGAAGTAAGAAAGTTTCAAAATTATATTATTATTGTACCAGATTATTAACCCTATTGTTATATATGTTATATCCGATCATTGATTATCAACATGTTACTATACTTTAATTCAGATATATATATTCTGTTCGTTAATTTCTAAATATAGTTATGCAAGTGTCCCCACTTGGATAATCATTGTATTTAATCACATGTTGATATATATATATATATATATATATATATATATATATATATATATACCTATTGATCACCAGTATGTATACAATAAGTAAAAGTCGTCTAAGCTATTTGATCAGCTAAACACAGATTTAGAAATAATGTTGAATATGATAAAACCTTTTGGTATTCAATCAAATTATTTTGTTTCAGATTCCCGACTAAGTATGAACATCTCAAACAAGGGAAAACTTTTATGCGCCCAAGGCGGACAGAGTGAACGATAACATCGTTCTTACATGTAGTATTGATCAATAAAGGGCATAACGGGCTGATCACCCCCCGTGCCCGTAAGTTATGACGGTTTACGGATGAAGTTCTGCTAAACCTATTCAAAAATTGAAAACAATGTTTATAGTATGTCACCTTAACCCTATTTATAGTCAATTCGTAGTTTCAAAAATTTAATAGAGAGTTGTTATGTTATTATTATCGGTTCAGATTACTTCACAACTATTGATTTGTTGTAGCAGTGTAGTACAAAGAAAACATTTAATCCTTTCAGCTAATATTTATAATTGTTATTACTTGTTGGGTACTCAAATGCTCATCCTTGCTTAATTTAAATATTTTCAGCTAAGTATGAACAACCTGAAGGCTCTACTAAGAACAAGGGATAAGGACAGGTTGCTGAATGAATGTAATGTTATCTTATGTAATAGTTTGATATTATTAAGACAATGATATATATTATTTATCATGTTATGTAAGGAATGTATTAAAGGTTACGTACTTGGGAGCTAGACTATGATGATTATGTAAATAAAGTTTGATATTTATATTATTTTTATTATTATTAGTATTATTCCGCTCATAGAAATGGTATCATGAAGCACCGAGTTCGGGTTCTAAGTACCCGGATTTGGGGGCTTTACAGGTTGGTATCAAAGCTTCAGGGTTAAAAACCTTAGGTGGGATAGACCTTAGGCTATAACCATAGAACAGAGGGAAACGTTGAAAATACAAATAACTCATATAGAGTTTATAAAAAGATGAATTGAATAAATTCATCGTCAAACAAAATAAAAGATAACTTATATAAAACTATTATTTACTATGTGTATATATTATATGTTAATCAGGATAATTTATGTGAGTAGATGTCTGGTAGAAAAAGCTTGTTATATGCTTATAGCTTGCAGAAGGATCAAATCCATACACACGAGCTAATATCGAAGCCAATAGCTGAAATATAGGCTCACAATGAAAACGACTCAAACGAGGTGGTTATTTTAGAAAATGTAGTACCAGATCCGGAGATGATAGAGCTGACAGATAGTGATTCAAACACTAAAGTTGAAGCTGATCAAGAATCAACGGAGGTGCATGATCTGGGGAACAAGGTTTCTTCTCTAGAAAAGCTGTGGAAAATAGAAAAGCTATTGAATAGTCAGTTGCGAAAAGCCTTACTAGAAATAATGGAAGAACAAGATAAGCTTAAAATCCAAATTGATCAAATGGGAGCCACAAGAAACACATCGTGTGCAGCTCTGAGCAATAAGGGAAAAAGAAAGATAGAAGATCATGACTTTGGAAAAAACCGATAAGAAGAAAGGGAAAAGAATATGTTACCTTTGCGGCTATGAGGGACATACCACTCTTTATTGTCCCGACTATAAACCAAGATCATGTTTTATCTGCGGGATATAAGGTCATCAGGCGAAAGGTTGTCCAAGAAAAGGAGTAATAAATAGGTAGTATAGGTTCTGTTGAGTAGGTGTGTTTAATATAATATATATGATAAGTATGTCTGTGTAATGAAATGTTCCCAACTTTTGTATTAGTCAAGACTATAAATCCCGACTTTTGTGGTCACAAAGGGATAGCAGATGTTTAAAGCATTATGTGCTATACTATGTAAAGTATTCGTTAAATGAATATGAATCTATGTTTAAGTAATGAAACAAGTTTAATACATTAAACTTATATGATAAGGTTTAGAATGTAAGTTAAATTTATGATTTTATTTAATCAGATAATGTCGCCAAGACGTCGAACTCGAAATCAAAGGGCAGAAGAATCATCACAACAACGTTGAGGACAACAACAAGAAGACCGATCTGCAAAACTTTTGCAACATGGTAGCACAAGCTATCTGTTAACAGGAATACCAAACCATAGGAACCAACCAGACAATCGTTTGGCGAATTTCGAAGATTTTAAGGTTGTAGGACCGCCATAATTGAAAGGTACAACTGACCCTGTTGAAACCCAAACTTGGGTTAAAGAAATTGAAAAAGTATTCGCGATAGCTAGGGTAGCTGAGGGGCAAAAGACCGCTTTTTCCACCTACATAATGAAAGGGGAGGCGAACTTTTGGTGGGAAGCAAATCAGGCGATGAGAGGAGAAGGTGTAGTTACATGGGATAGGTTTAAAACACTATTTTTCGAAAACTATTTTTTCATCTATTATGCGAGCTAGGATGGAGGTAAAATTTTTAGAGTTGAAGCGAGGAGAATATGATGGTGTCGAAATCATACAAAAATTTAATGAGTTAGGCTAGGTTCGCTTTCTGCATCAAGTTGATCTGAGAGGCTAGAAAAGCTAGAAGGTTTGAGCTGGGATTAAAACCACGGCTCTATAACAAGGTGGCGGTGTTGCGATTCCTACATTTACAACACTCATGGAAAAAGCTATTATATAGCGAGGGAGGGAGTGAGGCCATGAGCCTCTACAACAAGAGAAGAAGAACAAAGGTAAGATCGAAGGAGCTTGGAAGGTGGGAATTAATAGTGGAAGTAAAAGTGGTAGATGGAAGAGGAAGGTGAACAATTTTGGGAATGTGCGGGTGAAAAGCAAGAAGGTGTGAAGAAGCGAGATGGTGCCATGTAAGAATTGTGTGGAAAGAACCACTATGGGGAATGTCAAGGGGAAAATTTGTATGCTACTATAAGTGCGGGCGGAGGGCCATATCTCTCCCAACCCCCCCCCTATCCTAGAATGAACAGTGGGTGTTTTCTATGTGGGTCGACTGAGCACAAGGTGAAGGATTGTCCGAAAAGGAGGACGGAGGCAGGAAGTGTGAATACTGGCAAAGGCAGCGGGACTTTAGCAATTACGGGACCAACGTCATCAAGCAAGCCAACAAAATCAACAACAAGGGTCTACAACATGATTGTCCAGGATACGATGGCAGCTGGCAATGGAACTTCAGGTATTATTTGTATACATTTTATTTTCTTATATACATGGTTTTCCTATATATAGTAAATTATTTTTAAAGAAATTTTGAAGGAGGAATTTGAGTTCATTTAGAAATCAAATTTTTGTTTAATCAGATAGACAAGCTTTCTGTGAATAGTTAAAGATCAGTTCGATCAAAGTTGATCGAGATCTACTTGCAATGATTGTGTATGTTATGTACCCTTGTATGTATAGGTTTTAAAATGGTGATTAGGGGATGGAATCTTTATAAGGAGGGTGAATGTAACAACTTGGATATTTTCTATATAATTAAATCAAAATTTTATGTATAATTTTTTTTTTATTTTAAAGATGAGGATTTATACAACATAAAGAGTATGTATTTATATGATAAATAAAAATATATTTATTACATGAATAATTACAAATAATTTTATTTTAGAATTATTGATTATTATAAATTATATTCTTATAATAATTAATTTTATAGTAAAAATGTTTTTATTAATTATTTTCCATGAAAATATAATTATATATTATTTAAATAATATATGAAATGATTTTAAATTATTATAATAATTATTTATTTTATTATATGAATTTATGCTAGATTAATTAAGTTAATTATTTTAACTTAATTAATAATATTAAATATGAAAGATAAATCGGATATGGAATCCAAACCCTAATTTTGGATTTTTATCAAGGAATGAGAATAATAATATAATAATATTATATTTTGATTTTTTTCAGTCTTTATAAATATGTATTTATGTATGCGTATTGATAATGGTTAGTCATTATGGTGTATTATGATATGAAACCCTAAAAATATTTTTATAAACCCTAGTATTATTTTTTAAACCCTAATTTTGAAGTCAAATGAGACTTTAAAAATATGTTAAGACAATGTGTTATATGTGTTATACGATTTGTAATTTTAGGTAAAGCCTTATTATTATGGAAAATCATAATTATAAATTAAAACCCTAATTTAAAATTAGAAACCCTAATTTGAAACTTAAACCAAGAGTTTGTGATCGATCGAAAATTGTGTTAATGTGATTAATATCATGTATGATAGAGTTTTATTGCTAATTATGGGAAAACCTAATTAGTAATTTAAAACCCTAATATCTAGAACCCTAATTTGATAATTAGAAACCCTAATTGTAATTTGGTAACCCTAATTATCAAAATATAAACCATAATTGCTAAATTAGCAAGGTTAATTATAATTAGTGAATTTTAAACCCCTAATGTTCTTGTATAATATAATTAGAAAACCTAATCTAATTAAGAAACCTAAATTTCTATTTTTAGAAACTAATTTTATTTTTAATTTTAATTTAAACCTAAATTAGAAATCCTACAAATTATTTTGTGCTAAACCTTAGGGTTAAACCCTAAGGGGCAAACCCTAAGGGTTTGTCAAATTACAATTTGCCATTAAAATAAAAGCCCATTGACCCTTTTACCCCTTTTGTGCATTATTGAATATGCTTGTGTATCTTGTTGCCAAATTGGAGTTAGTTAACTAAAATGTTTACTTAATGCATAACCTAAATCTCCAAATTACATTAGTCTATACTCACCAATTCATTGCATCTAACATTATATATATATAGATTGGAGAGAGAAAAATCATTTTGTTAGCTTATTTTTGCACAAACACATATCCTAAAGCTCTCTCTCTCCAACCACACGAAATTCATAAGTTTTTCAATCCCAAATCAAGCCCACTATCACCTTTAATATAACAAATCGTAGAAGCTAGAATCAAAATTGATCATCATAAATGTATAAAAACTAACCCTAAAAATTTGAACTTGATCATGTGTTAGATGTTATGTTTTTATGTTAAAATATGTTGTTTATGTAGTGTATAATATGATGATCCAGGTTGCTAGATGTTAGATCCATAACATCTAGAGGCTCGGATTTGAAGATTTTACAAAATATGGAAAAATTTTGTTTTGTGGTCCGACAATGAATGCCGGTGCTTTTAGATTATTATTCGATCTTGGTTTTTGTTGTTTAAAGGTTTAAATATGTAGTCGATAGTTGGTCTTTGATCTGGATCAAGAATCGGGGCTTAGATCTGGTCTAGATTGCAAATTATTATTGGTCAAAGTCGTCGGTTGACCGACCATGACCGAAAACATTTATGGGCAACCTGTAGAAATCATTACTATGTGTGACAACATTTTTAATCGCTCTAATCTGTCGATGTTGTGTTTTGATGTTGTTGTTGTTCATCTAAGTTGTAGTTTGTATATTTATACTACATATTTATATGCCCTTAAAATCTCCTAAACATCAAACTATGATTATAGATTCAGAGGGTTGAACCAAGTCAAACGATTCATTCGAAATTTTAATTGGGTAACCTAGAAAAACGCGATGAACATGTGTCGCGAACATGGTTTGACCATCATGGATCTTGATGATGTAAAGTTGTTCTTAGATGGATTTTATGTAATAAATCTCTTCTCTTGTCATGCTAGCTACAATCTAAGACTCTTACATCACTATAAAACATTAGATCGGATTAATAAGTTGTGGAAGCCCAAATGATGAAGCGATCGAATCGTTTCTTCATTTACGGGTAACCTAGAAATGAAGAACGACTCTGACTGATAACTTTTTGAAGCGCTTAGATCTCTTTTTGTTATTATATTTTTTGATCATGTTTGTTGTTGGGTCTTGTAGTTTTGCATTTGTACTACAACGATATCGACCAAAAAACAAGTCCATAAACTACTTGATCGGTGTTTAATAATTGATCAAAGTAGCCAACTCGGTCAGTGCACATGAGTTTCTGGGATTAGCCAAAAACACGAAGAACACCTATAGCGATGGTTCTGTCGCTATAGGAAACCTTTAGTGACAAATATTTTTGGAAATTAATTATTTTAATTAAATGAATAGAAAAAAATTAGTTTTAAATTATTAAAAATACATAATAAATTATTAAAAATTATTTTAAAGTCTGAAAATTAGTTTTTAATTATTTTAAGTATATTTCATAAATATTTAATATTTTTGAAATATTAATGGTATTTAATTTATTTAATTATAATATTAAATAAATTAGTTAAAAATGATTTTAATACTTGAAAAATCATTTAAAATTATATTATGATATAAGAAAATATTTTAAGTTATTTTTAATGACTTTTAATATTTTGTGATAAATTTCATTAATAAATTAATATTAATGATCATTAAGTTATTTAATAAATGAATTAATTAAATAAATAAATAATGATTTTATTATATTAAAAATATTTTAAATAATAATAAGGTATTTAAAAATATTTTAAGTTATAAAATATAACTTTTAATATTTAAAGGTAAATTTCATTAATTAATTATTATTAATGATATTAAATTTATTTAATAATTATATTAAATAAATTAGTTTTAAAATGATTTTATTATTATAAAAATCATTTTAAATGAAAATAAAGTGTTTAAAGATATTTTAAGTTATAAAATATAACTTTTAATATTTAAAGGATAATTTCATTAATAATTTAATATTAATGATATTAATTTAATATTAATGATATTAAATTTATTTAATAATTATATTAAATAAATAGTTTTAAAATAGTTTTATTAATTTAAAAATCATTTAAAAGGATATAAATGAATTAAAAATATTTTAAGTTATAATTAATGACTTTTAATATTTTGATAAATAATACATTAATATTTAAATATTAATGGTAATTATTTAAAATGATTTTAAATATTTTAAAAATTATTTAAGGGTAATATTAATACTTTAATAGTATTTTGAGTTATTATAAATAACTTTAACCTTTTGTCAATAGTTTCATTAATAGTTTAATATTAATTAAATATTAAGGATAATAGAATTGTTTAATATTAAAATCATTTAATAATGATTTCGATGTTTGAAAATTCATGATAAATTATAATAAATGTTTAAAAATTATTATAAGTCATTTAAAAATAATATGACTGATACTTACAGTTATTGAACTACTGGATAGAGTCTTAGACTCGATAATTACCCGATAAAGCCGTTAGTAGACCGACATGTTTCAGAAATTGATCTGGACTTAGATAATTTGACTTTATTAATGTTTGTTTGTGATTCAATGACTGTTGAATATATGTGCCAATGTGATTAGGTTATGTGTTGACTGCAATAGGCAGTATTATGTGTTATGATATGATTCTAATCAGTAAAATGATCTTATTACTGATAGGTTGCTATATAAAAGATAAAACTAAGTTGCGTATATATAAGCGGCGACCGAAAGTATCCTTACCTTTGCATTTCCTTTATGCAATGGATATGAGTAAGAAAGTTTTATTATTATATTATTATTGTACGGATTATTAACCCTATTGTTATATATGTTATATCCGATCATTGATTATCAACATATTTACTATACTTAATTCGGATATATATATTTACATTCGTTAATTTCTAAATATGGTTATTCAAGTGTCCCCACTTGGATAATCATTATATTTAATCACATATTGATATATATATATATATATATATATATATATATATATATATATATATTGATCACCATATATATATACAATAAGTAAAAGTCGTCTAAGCTATTTGATCAGCTAGACACGGTTTTAGAAATAATGTTGAATATGATAAAACCTTTTTTTATCCAATCAAATTGTTTTGGTTCAGATTCCCGACTAAGTATGAACATCTCAAACAAGGGAAAACTTTTATGCACCCAAGGCAGACAGAGTGAACGATAACATCGTTTTTACATGTAGTATTGATCAATACAGGGCATAACGGGCTGATCACCCCCGTGCGTAAAGTTATGACGGTTTGCGGATGAAGTTCTGCTAAACCTATTCAAAAATTGAAAACAATGTTCATAGTATGTCACCTTAACCCTATTTATAGTCAATACGTAGTTTCAAAAATTTAATAGAGAGTTGTTATGTTATTTTTATCGGTTCGGATTACTTCACAACTATTGATTTGTTGTAACATGGTAGTACAAAGAAAATATTTAATCCTTTCAGCTAATATTTATAATTGTTATTACTTGTTGGGTACTCAAATGCTCATCCTTGCTTAATTTAAATGTTTTCAGCTAAGTATGAACAACCTGAAGGCTCTACTAAGAACAAGAGAAAAGAAAAGGTTGTTGAATGAATGCAATGTTATCTTTTGTAATAGTTTGATATTATTAAGACAATGATATATATATTATCTATCATGTTATGTAAGGAATGTATTAAAGGTTACGTACTTGGGAGCTAGACTCACGATGATTATATAAATAAAGTTTGATATTTATATTATTGTTATTATTATTAGTATTATTCCGCTCATAGAAATGGTATCGTGTGTCTTGATAAAAATTCACATAACAACTCTCTTTCAAATTCTTTAAATTTGGCTCGCTCTACCCTTGAATAGGGTTTAAGAAACATACTATGAACATTCTTTTCATTTTTGAAAAGGTTTAGCGAATTCTATCCTCAAACCGTCATAACTTACGACACGGAGGGTGATCGACCTTCATTGTAACTGTAGATTGATCAATACTACATAACTTGAACAAAATTCATCGCTCACTCTATCCGCCTTGCGCAAAAATCTTCCCATATAGGGATGTTCATACATGCACGGTTCCAAACTCAAAGGTTTTAATCTTGCTCAACAATAATATGTAATTCAACATATATATACGGGTAATTGACAAAGGTGTATCAACATGTGAACAAATGCCATGATTATCCAAGTGGGGACACTTGTATAACCATTTATAGAAATCAATGAATGTAATATATATCCGAGCTAACATGTCGATAATCAAAGAGTACATAATCCATGCGGGGATAGAATAATTACGAAACTTCTTACTCATGTCCATTGCATAAAGGAAGTGCAAAGGTAGGATACTTTTGATTCACGATTACAAATCTCAACTTAGGTTTTATCTCTTTATCACAACTTATCAATAATCGGATCATTCGTTCGATTAGAACAATATATCTTAACACATAGTACATTTATTATTACGATCAAAGACATAGTCTAATCACATAATCACAAAGATCATACTTTTAGTTCCTATTCTATACTTGAAATATTTTTATACATTTTCAAATATCTCATCCATGCTCTTACAATAGTCTTTTCTTTCTTTTATAAGTTCCGACATTTGTGGGATGTATCGACGACTTTATCGGGTAAATCTTGAGTCTAAGACTCTTATTCTATACCTCAACATCTCAGA
Organism: Panax ginseng; assembly: GCA_020205605.1. Classification (NCBI taxonomy): domain Eukaryota; kingdom Viridiplantae; phylum Streptophyta; class Magnoliopsida; order Apiales; family Araliaceae; genus Panax; species Panax ginseng. The sequence continues at coordinate 46,129,933 of CM035145.1, read as the reverse complement.
AATATCGGACATCTTATTTTTAATCATTTTCGTAATTTCGAAATTGAAAATTTTAAAATAATTCAAATCATCACTAAAGGGCCTATAGTGATATAATCTATTACTATAGGTGTTCTTCTTCAAATTCGAACTTCATAATCGGTTCTCAAGTCAATAGTTTGGTAAATTATAACTTTCAAATATCGGAATCATAATTAAATGATTTAAACATTAAACAATTCCATTATCATTAATAGTTTAATTAATACTAAACTATTAATGAAACCATTACTAAAATATAAAAGTTATTTATAATAACTCAAACTATTTTAAAACATTTATATTACCCAAATAATTACCATTAATATTTAAATATTAATGTACTATTTATCAAATATTAAAAGTTATTAATTATAACTTAAAATATTTTTAAATCCTTAATATCCTCTTTAAATGGTTTTTAAATAAGTAAAACCATTTTTAAACTATTTATTTAATATTAATCATTAAATAAACTAAATATCATTAATATTATCTTAATATCATTAATATTTAATTATTAATGAAATTATCATTTAAATATTAAAAGTTATATTTTATAACTTAAAATATTTTAAATACCTTATTTTTATTTAAAATGATTTTTATAATATTAAAATCATTTTAAACTAAATTATTTAATATAACCATTAAATAACTTTAATATCATTAATAATTATTAATTAATGAAATTCATCACAAAATATTAAAAGTCATCACAAATAACTCATTTACATAATCAATTCCAAGCCAAAATAAACATAGTAAACTAACTAGTTTATTAACAACACTAACTAAACTTCAAAAATTCAAACTTTAACTAACAATTAAAAATAATAACATTACAAAATTAAATAAGAAACATACCCTAAATACTTAATTCCACAATTTGAATCGCATTTCCACGCCTAAAAATTAACTAAGGAGATCTTTATAAAAAGTTCTCCCACAACAAAGCCTTTCTCAAAAAATTGGAGGCCTTATTGTTGGTGAATGAAACAAAGGCCAAGTCCTTCTATTTATAGGTTTAGAAAATGGTGAAGTTCTCAATTTAGTCGATGTGAGACTTGGTTTATACTAATTTTTCAATAGCTCACTTTGCGATTTTCTAACGCATTGCTCATAACTCCGATTAATCTGATTTTTGGATATGTTATACATGGTATGTAAGACTATTTTTAAAAAATACGAATTACCCAATTCGGGTTCATTAGGTAGCCCAAACAGTGCGTCAAAAGTGGACGTTCATAACAGTTTTCAATCTCGTTTCAGCTTTACCCTCTTTTGCTAAAATAGTCATAACTCTTTCATTTTAAAATATTTTTGAGCGATTCTTGAGCCCACGCGAAGCTAACTTCTGGAGCTACAACTTTTATTCTTTGACCATTTCCAAATTACGAACACACCAGTCCAGAAATTCCGTTCAAATGGACTGCACCGCACTTGTTGGGAAGTTTTGACACTACTACTTTGAAATGTCATAACTCTCTCCTCCGATATCGGATTTAGTCCGTTTCGGAGTCTATGGAAAGCTTATTCAGTGTACTATAACATACCAAAAGCTCAGAAGGTTTTGGAAACATTAACTGATCGAAACAGTGTCCCGAATAGCACATCCCGCTGCTGACTTTCAATTTTGAGAAATTTGACACATTTCCTTCCAATCACCGTAATTCCCTCATCCGAGGTCGGAATGAGGTCATTCCAAAGCCTATGGCTTCCTAACTCAGTGCACTACAACATCTCAAAAGTCCAGACCTTTTAAATCACAAAAAGTGGACGAGAATGCCCCCATTACAAATCGCCCAAAAATAGTTTATCAAGATCGGTCAACCATGTTTTACCATCTATAACTTCTAATCTATACATGATATGGACTTGATTCTTTTTGCAGATTAAAGACCACATATCGAGCTACACATAACAACTTTTGAAGAACAAAACTCATGATCGAGCAAAGAGTTATGGCCTCCTCACATTTGGTGAAAAAATAACGAAATTCGGTTTTTCCAACTTGCTTAAATCTTCAAATTAGTGCACTTTGATGTTATGGGTCTTTGATTTATCAACCCATATCATCAATTAACATTCTATTACACAACTTTAAACAATCAATTGCATCAAATAACATCGAATCAAAGGATTTCTAGGTTTAGTGTTCTTATACCCTTTTTGCCAAAAATTCTTGATTCTTGCTTCTGATTTGTTATGGGTGATGGTTGGGCTTTGTTTAAGAGTGTATGGGCAATCTTGTACAAGGCAATTAAATATAATATTTAATCACTAGATTTAATTCTTATAATTTACCAATTAACTTCTATCCTTTGGTAAATTAAAACACTTATACTAATAACATCGAAATTAAACCCATAATTAAAATTAGGGTTTCTCAACGTCATCAATTAGGGTTTCTAATTGACCATTAGTGGTTCTTTAATTATCTGTATGTTACTAACACGATTAAGTTACGATTTCTAATTTCAACCTAGGTTAGGGTTATAATAATTAGGGTTTTCCTAATTATCGACGTCTGTGATAATTAGGGTTTCTTCTAATTACCGATATTCTTATTCACAAGAACTTCATATACACATCACTACTCGTAAATATCCCATAACCGAAGTTTAATAATTAGGGTTTCACGAAGACGGTAATATGCTATGACCTAATTGAATCGTCGTTGCTTTCAATATTATCTGTCGCACATACCCAAAGACATAATTATGGTAATCAGTAAAATCATTATATAAATAATATAATATTATTATTCTCATCTCTTGATCACAATCCCAATCCCAATCCAGGGTTTGGATCTCATGTCCGACTTATTCTTCGTACAAGATCAATAATAAAGTTAAAATAATTAACTTAAATATTCGAACAATTCATATAATAAAATATTTATTATATAAATCTAATTATCACTTCATATATTATTTCCAATCATGTTTTCATGGAAAATAATTAATAAAAACATTTAAACTACGTAAATTTATTACCATATAATTTGTGGTAATTAATAATTCCAAAATTATTTCTAATTTTTCAAGTAATAAATGTATTCGCATTTATCGTTCACTTTACTTGACACTTAGTCTCGTCATTAAATAAAAAAAATTTATACGCAAAATTTCTTATTTATTTTATATAGAAAATCTCGGGTTATTACATCGTGAAGCACCGAATTCGGATTTCAAGTACCCAGATTTGGGGGCTTTACATGAACAATAGGACTGATTGCCCAGGCTCGAACGTTCTTTGTATTAATTTCTTGTCGTGCCATCTCTTGACCTTTTCCTTGTACAACTTTTAGTTCTCGTAGGCTTGCAGTCGGAATTCGTCGAGCTCATTTAACTGAAGCAATTTCTTTTCACCCACAGCTGCTTGATCGAAGTTAAGTTTCTGAATGGCCCAATAGGCTTTGTGTTGTAACTCAACAGGTAGGTGACAAGATTTCCCGTATAGTAATTGATATGGTGACATATCAATCGGTGTTTTGTACGCAGTTCGGTAGGCCCCATAGTGCATCATTTAACCTGAAAGACCAATCCTTTCTATTCGGGTTTACCACCTTTTCCAAGATTCTCTTCACCTCCCTATTCAGAACCACAGCTTGCCCACTGGTTTAGGGATGATATGTTGTAGCTACCTTATGGTTGACCCCATACTTTGCCGAGAGAGCTGTGAATGATCTGTTGCAGAAGTTACTACCTTCGTCACTTATAATAGCTCTTGGCTTGCCAAATCTCGTAAAAATATTCTACTACAGGAACTTGAGAACCACTTTGGCATCATTGGTTGGGAGTGCTACGGCTTCAACCCATTTTGATATGTAGTCCACCACAAGCAATATATACTGATTACTGAACGATGATGGAAATGGCCCCATAAAATCGATGCCCCAAACATCAAAAATTTCAACCTCCAAGATCATTTGGAGTGGCATCTCATTCCTTTTCGATATGTTGCCCACCCTTTGACATTTATCATAAATTTTGACAAACTGGTGGGCGCCTATAAATAGAGTAGGCCAATAAAGCCCGGATTGAAGCACTTTTGCCGCTGTCCTCTCACTACCATAATGTCCTCCAAATGTCGATGAGTGACATTCATGTAGTATGTTCTTCACCTCACTGTAAGGCACACACCATCTGATCATCTTGTCGGTGCACTGTTTGAATAAGTAAGGATCATCCCACATATACCACTTGACGTCGTGATGAAACTTCTTTTTTTGTTGTCTTGTAAGATCAGGAGGAAGAATGTTGCTCACTAGATAATTGGCGAAGTCCGCGTACCATGGAAATTCTGTATTTATCCCAAACAGTTGCCTTGATAAATGATTGGCAACTTGATTCTCCGTCCCCTTTCTATCCTTTTTTTCTAAATAAAATTCTTATAAAAGGATGATCCATCTGATAAGGCGTGGCTTAGCATCTTTTTTCAAAATTAAGTATCGAATAGTCAAGTGATCTGTATAAACTACCACCTTTGTTCCGATCAAGTATGCCCGGAATTTATCAAACACATACACCACTGTAAGTAATTCTTTTTTCGTAGTTGTGTAATTCAATTGGGTCTCCGTAAGTGTCTTACTTGCATAATATATGGCATGAAATACATTCTCTCGACGTTGACCTAAAATAGCTCCAACTGCATAGTCGCTCGCATCACACATTAACTCGAAGGGCATATTCCAATTTGGCGTGACGATTACGGGAGCTATAGTCAACTTCTTCTTCAACAGCTCTAATGCCACTTTACACTCCTAATCAAACTTAAAAACCAAATCCTTCTCTAAAAGACTATATAAAGGTTTTGCAATTTTAGAGAAGTCCTTTATAAATCTCCTGTAGAACCTAGCATGTCCCAGAAATCTTCTAATTCCCTTAACTGAACTAGGTGAAGGAAGCTTTTAAATTATTTCTAGCTTGGCTTTATCAACCTCTAATCCTTGAGTCGAGACTTTTTGACCCAAAATTATACCTTCTTCAACCATAAAGTGGCACTTTTCCCAGTTAAGGACCAAATTCGTGTATGTGCATCTTTGTAGGACCATTACCAAATTCTCCAGGAAAGCATCAAAATTATCTCCATAGACAGAGAAGTCATCCATGAAGACTTCCACACTTTTCTCCACCATGTCCGAGAAAATGGCCATCATATACCTCTGGAATGTAGCGGGTGCATTACACAAGTCGAACGACATTCTCCTGAATACGAATGTGCCATATGGGCACGTAAACGTAGTCTTCTCTTGATCTTCAGGAGTGATGACGATTTGATTATAACCCGAATATCCATCCAACAAGCAGTAGTACTCATGTCCTTCTAATCTGTCTAACATCTGATCGATAAAGGGCAAATGAAAGTTATCTTTGTGGGTTGCCTTATTCAACTTCCTATAGTCCATGCAAACCCTCCAACCAGTCACTGTCCTTGTCAGAATTAGCTTATTGACATCATTCTGAACCACGGTCATTCCTCCCTTTTTCGGTACACATTGCATCGGACTGACCCACTTACTGTCTAAAATCGTGTAGATGATACCAGCATCCAACCATTTTAGGATTTCTTTCTTGACTACTTCTTTCATGATTGGGTTGAGCCGTCTCTGTTGCTCCACTGTCGGTCTTGCATCGTCTTCCATCAGAATTTTATACATGCAAAATAATGGGCTGATTCCCTTGATATCCGCGATTGTCCATCCTATAGCCGATTTGTGGTCCCTAAGCACTCTTAGCACTTTTATTCCTACAATTCGTTAAGTGCAGCAGAAATAATAACAGGTAAAGAATTAGACTTGCCTAAATACACATACCTGAGGTGTTTAAGGAGTGGCTTAAGTTCAAGAGCCGGTGGCTCCTCCAATGACGGTTTTATCCTTGTTGTGGCATTTTCCTCCGTGTGCACTGGTTCAAAGGGTGTTTTAAATCTACTAACTCGTGGCAGGGAGTCTAGCATCTACAAGTAGTCCACAAATTCTGGATCATTTCATTCTTCATCTCCCAAAAATGTCGTTTCCAATGAATCATTAACCAAACTCTTGCCCATGCCTTCGCTGATTATCTGATCAATTATATCCATCTGGAAACAATCTTCTTCATCCGTAGGAAATTTTATGGCCTTGAAAACATTAAATTTTACTTCTTGATCTTGGACCCTCATCGTTAGTTCACCTTTTTGTACGTCGATGAGTGTCCTACCCGTAGCTAAAAATGGTATCCCTAGGATAATTGGGATGTTCTTATCTTCCTCAAAATCCAGAATTATGAAATCCGCGGGGAATATAAACTTATCCACCTTTACCAATGTGTCACAATGCCTCTCGGGTATGTGACTGACCTATCTGCTAACTACAATGAGATGTTCATAGGCTTTGGAGCGAGCAAACCCAATTCTGTATAAACTGATAACAACATAAGGTTCACACTTGCCCCCAAATCACATAAGCACTTGTTAAATGACATGTTCCCAATCGTGCATGGAATGGTGAAACTCCTCAGATCTTTCAACTTTAGTGGCAACTTTCGCTGTAAAACCGCACTACACTCCTCTGTTAATGCCACTGTCTCGAAATCTTCCAACTTCTTTTTCCTGGACAAATTCCCTTTCTTGAATTTCGCATAACTTGGCATTTGCTCTAGGGCTTCTGCGAACGGGATGTTAATCTGAAGATTCTTAAAAACTTCCAAAAATTTTGCAAATTCCGTATCTAGTTTCTACTTTTGAACTCTTTGCTGAAAATGTGGGGGAGGATAGACAACTGGTTCGTTAACTGGTTTGCTCTTTTCCACTTATTTTTCTTCCCCTTGCTTGTCCTCAACCACTGTATTTTCACTATCTGTTCCAACCTCCCTTGGTAGCTAAATTTTCTATTTTCTGACCCTCAAGAAGTTTTCCACTTCGCAACATTATTGCCTGACATTGCTCATGATTACCTTTCGGATTTTTCTCTGTATCACTTGGTTATGTTCCTTGCGGCCTGTTATTCAATGTAAACGCTATATGTCCCATCTGATTTTCTAAATTCATGATGGCTATTGCTTGGTTTTTCATGGCTACCTCGTTGCTCGTTATATACTTTGATAGCAACTCCTCTAAATCTGATTTCCTCTCTTGACGTTGATTTGGTTGTTGTTAATTCTAAAATCCTGGGGGATACGACGGTCGTGGAAATTGTTGACTCTGATTATTATTCCATGACAAATTAGGATGATTCCTATTCCCCTGATTATGGCCCACAAATAGATGCACCATCGTACGAATATTCCCCGACAACAAGAATATTCCACGACCAAATGAATATTTCTCGACAACAATGAATATTTTATAACCATTTGCTTATTTTGCAAAATTTGCACATTTCACCCATAACCAAATCATTATATCAAATTAACACCTTATTATTCACAATAATAATTAGAGGAAATTCAATTTTATTAAAAAAAATTGGGGTCTTACACACATGTCACAGATTTAAACAAAAATAAGATATATTTGAATGATATTTCTATTGTAAATAAATTTCCTGAAGTATTCCATGAAGAACTTCCTAGCCTACCCCCAGAGCGTGAAATCGAGTTTTGTATCGACCTTGAACCCAGTACAAAACCTATTTCCAAAGCCCCATATTGAATGTCTCCTATTGAACTTCAGGAGTTAAAACCCCAAATGCAGGATTTGTTAGACATCAGTTTCATTCATCCTAGTACGTCTCCTTGGGGTGCTCATGTTCTATTTGTAAAAAAGAAAGACGGAAGTATGCGACTTTGTATTAACTATCGAGAGTTGAATCATGTCACCATCAAAAATAGGTACCCATTACCTCGCATTGATGACCTGTTTGACCAGTTGCAATGCGCCAAATTATTTTCAAAGATCAATCTTCGTTCCAGATATGACCAGTTAAAGATTAAAACTGATGACATTCCAAATACTGCTTTCAGAACTCGGTACGAGCATTACGAATTCTTAGTCATGTCTTTTGGATTGAATAATGCTCATGTTGCCTTCAAAGATATGATGAACCGAGTATTCAAGGAATATTTGGATCATTTCGTGGTTGTATTTATTGATGATATCCTTATATACTCCAAAAGCCGTGAAGATCATGAGCAGCACTTGAGGCTAATACTCCAAAAGCTTCGTGAAAACAAGCTATACGCCAAGTTGAAGAAATACGAGTTCTGGCTTGAGGAAGTAGCATTCCTTGGGCACGTGATATCAAATCATGGAATATCTGTTGACCCAGCGAAGATTAAAGCAATTCAAAGCTGGGAACAACCTAATTCAGTAACCGAAGTACGTAGTTTTCTCGCCTTAGCTGGTTATTATCGGAGATTTGTAGAAGGGTTTTCTCGAATCGCTACTCCATTAACTCAGCTGACTCGGAAAGATACAAAATTCGGTTGGAGCGAGGAATTGTTGGGTTTTGACACATAAAACGCAGCGGAAATTAAACAATTTAAAGTTCAATTTTGAAACCCTAAAACAGGATCCATGCGAAAACCAAATTAGTTCATTGATTAGAAATTTATACCGATTATTGAATCTAGAATCAATGCGGTCGAATCTCCAATGCAATCCAAATGAATTGCGTCTCTACGGTATCCGCACGAATGCCCCGCGAATCGTCGTACGATCTATAGGAAAAAGGAACCGCGGTACTAGCCACCAAGGATGAGGATTTTTGAAACTATTTTTCTCTAGTCTCTCTCTAAGAGCGGCTAGGGTTTTGGTTAATGATCTCCTTCCTAAATGGCTGATATATCTTATATATAGCAGTTAGAAGGAATTAATCAAAACCTAATCCAATTAAATCCTTACAATTTAAATTAATTCCCTTTTAAATTACATTCTATGTGTGTGACCCTATATGTTATTATTACGTTGACAATAATTTTAAATCATATTATAAAATTATAAACAGTGAGCGACATCTAGTAATACATCACTGCTACCCAAGTAATAATAAAATCGATGATTCAATGCAACCTTTTCGTGACCAATGTTTCAATGTAATTTAATCCTTTCAACCTTGACATCATAGATTAAACTCAAGTCATGGAATGTGTCATTGTAACGACCGAGAAATTCGGATCCTTTGTAAAATACTTGAAAGAATTAAATAATGAATAAAATAATATTATTTGTTATTATTACGTGTTAATAAGATGTATGTCGTTTTATAACCTAGAAACGTCAGAACGTCGTAGTATTTTAACTACGTGAAAGAATTAAGGTGTTTGAATTTCCAAGACGAAAATAAAAGCTTTCTGAGAAATTTTCCGAAAAACACTATTCATCATTTTCCGCTCGAGAATTATTTTTGAATTTCTGAGAAATACGTACCGTTATAATATCGAGGTGAGATGGATTATGTAATAATAATTCAAGTATGGAAAACACAATATTTCGCATTCGGACTTAAAATTAAGAACGTTAAGGATTAAGTTTAATGAAATGGAATTGTGGATCTTGTAGGAAGTACAAGTCCAATAAGCATTAAGGAGAAAGCCCAAGTTATGGTAATGTTTAGCCCAAGTGTTGGTATATATTTCTATTTAAACTCACAGTTTAAGTATTGTCGTATCTTGCACGACAATTGTATTAATAAAGTTGTAGTTGTTTTCTGTACCATGTATTTGGCGACTCATAATGGGTTGGATGGAATGGACCTATTTTGGGGTTGTCACATTTGGTATCAGAGCTTAGGGATATGGTCTCTGGCGGAGATCGGGGAATAGAACTAGGAGGGGAGAGATGAGTAAATCCTTCGCTACTGTGTCCTACCTAAGCTTATTTGTTGGTCAGTCATAATATCAGGATATTATGCGATATGTTAATTTGTTCAATTAACCCTTGTTTTAAAGCTGTATTCTAGAATGATATCTGAAATACAGGAGATGAGCAATAGAGAAATCATGATGATAAGGAAGATGGAATCTGAAATGAAAGCACTCTTTGAAATACCAGGTACGTAAATTTCGAGGACGAAATTTCATAAGGAGGGGAGATTGTAAGACCCCGAATTTTATGAAATAAAAGTATTCAATTTTCTTATAATTACTATTCAGTAAATGGTTAAATTGATAAAAGTTAAAGTTAAGGGTGATATATGAATATTTTTTTTAAAATATGCAAGTGGTTATGAAATATTCATTGTTGTTAGAATATTAAGCTTGGTGGTGGAATATTCTTTACGCCGGAGAATATTAAATGCGACAAGTAAGCAGACCATTAGTGGGCCCATAATGTAATAAGCTGCTTGGATGAAGAAAACGACAACGAGGAATTTTTATAAATAACGGCGTAGTTATTACAGTTAACAACATTGGAATACTCGGTGGTTAAAATACGATGTCTACGTTGTTGCAAGAAGATGGCACGCAGTATTGCACCAATTATTGATTCTTACGTAAGAAGGCACTACTCAATAATTATTACGGTAATTCTTCGCTCAATATTTTATTTTGATTCAATAATTCTTTGCGTTGATATTTTATATTCTTTGTTGTTTTAATAATTGTCACTACACAATATTTTCCATTATCGAAGCAATAATTCATATTATCCTAATAATATTATTAGATAACATTATTGGTAATGTCTAGAAAGTTACATCTAATGAGAGGTTTGGTCACCTAATTGCTTGGCATAATAAGGAGAAATTCTTATTGAAAGCCCTCTTTCCCTGGTAAATTACACGGTTGTCGATTTGTGATTCTATAATATTATTTGTGAATAATTAATTATTGATTTATATGATAAGGAAAATATTCATTTTATGTGGATATAGATGGAGAAAATTTTTAAAGTGACAATTGTTGAAAATTGATATTTTATCTTTTCTGATAAAATAATATTTTATTATATTATATAATATAATAATGATGATATTTTTACAATGAATGTGGGATATATGAGTATATGAGGAGGAAGAGTATTTTTGTTGCATTAAATGATTAACACATATTTTGTGTGTCGGTGGACCCCATTTCTTGACTGAAATTTGATTATAGCCTGTAAAATCGTCCGTATGTGGATTTTGGCTAATTTCTGTTTGGAATTTGGAAAACCTTTCTTCTGCAAAGTTGTAGAGAATTAAATTTCCTATAAAAAGTTACGACATTCGAATTTTCTAATAAAAGGGCTATTTATTATGAATTATTAAAGTTCCGGAATAATTGATTTTGAAGTTTTAATAATTTTTATTAAGAAAAACATTTTTATATTGTTGGTGGGCCCCAATCGGTGTTGAATGCATCTTTGAATTCAGATTCTTGGTGTAATGTAGAGAAATTTATATAAAATAATATTATTTTAATAAATTTTACGCTTTTGGTGTTCTAAGCATTTTCCTATAAATAGGGTGCTTAGGTTAGAATTGAAAATCACACGAAACTACAAATTTCTCTCTCTTTCTCTCTCTATAATATCGAGCGTATTTTGTGAGTATTTTGATATCTTGAGTGTTGCTATATCTGGTTACAAGTTTGTTCGTTGATTATTCCATCGGAATCTCTTGCTCTTTTGATAGGATAGTAAGGGATTTTAAGGGATTGAAAGGGATGTTATTTTCTTCGTAGGTGATATTATTTCTTTAATATCATTATGTTGAAATATTGGTTTGAACTTTTTATCAAATTTGGAACTTTTTCAGGTCGGGGTTAATATTCATGAGTTACTATTCACGAGTTACTATTCATGATTTACTATTCATGAGTTACTATTCACGAGTTACTATTCATGAGTTACTATTCACGGGTACTATTCACTACAAAATTGGTTTCTTTTTCTAACCAAATTATAGTTGATTTATGAATATTACTCTGGAGATTAAAACTATATATTGATTTTATTATCATATATAACATTTTTATAACCCTCGACGTTGAAATTCTCTTTTCTTTGGAGTGTAAAGATGGGTAGATTATTGGTATGATCATGACTAGGGTTCTCTTTGGCGATGGTGAAAAGTTGAATTGTATTTGGTATGATCATGACCATTGAATTTATAATTGAATATCTTTAGCTTAAGTGCAAAGGTGACTTGATCAACAGGGTTATAATTATTGTTTATATAAATTCTGAAATGATTATATATTTCTTTGAGATATGAATATCTTTGGCCCATAGTACAAAGATGACTTATTGATTAATATCTTTGGCCCGTAGTGCAAAGATGAATGATTTTATGATGAATATCTTTGGCATGTAGTGCAAAGATGGTCTGTTGATGAATATCTTTGGCCCGTAGTGCAAAGATGAATTTATTAGTATGATTATGGACATGAACTGTGATTTGGTATAACCATGATCTTTGATGTTTCAGGTGATGAAAATTATCTTTGTCCTAGATGAAAAAAGGAATTTAGAACAACAATTACGATTATGAGTTATACATGTGATTGTGGACATGAATAGTTGATTGATGTTACAGGGATAAAACATTGTTGGTGGACTTTGAACATGGAGAAGATAATAGACTTTATGGTCTATTTGACTCTTCTAATGGATTGCTCGTTCCGCTGCAACTATGGTTCAAAAGTTTTATCATCTACCATATGTTCTAAATCTCTGATTTAATACTGTTGAAGGCTATTGATAATTTATTTATCTTTAGTCATGATATTCTTTACTGAGCTAGTTATGCTCACCCTTTTTGCTTCACAATTCCTTTCAGGTAATAAAAGTGTAGCTGGGACATGCGGGGAATAACAGGGGAATAGAGCGGTGGTCTATAGATGTTGAGGGTGAGGTGAATTTAACTTAGAAGAGTGTTTTTGTAAGACCCCAACTTTTATAAATAAAGATGAATTTTCTATAAATATTATTTTTGAATATTATGGAGTAAATTTGATATAATGTTATAGTTGTGGGTAATATTTATAAATTTTACAAAGTAAGCAAGTTGTTATAAAATATTCGTTTGGTCGGGGAATATTCTTTTTGTCGGAGAATATTCGTACGATGACACAATCATTGGTGGACCCCACAATAGAATTATTGTCGGATTGAGAAAATGACAAAAATACTTTATGAAAATAACTACGGAGGTGTTACCGTTAAAAAGCGTTGAATTACCCAATAGTAAAAAAGTACGATGTCTACGGCGTGGTTGCATAGTAGCAAGCGGTATTGATTATTAATGCTTACGTGAGAAGTCACTCACTATACTCAATTATTACTACAAGAATTGTTTGTATCATATCTCTTATATTATTGATTCAATTATTGTCACAGTATCATCTGTATAATATGTTATATTATTAAATTAATAATTGAGATGACAAGTTATAAATGATTAATAATTCTTGAAAGTTTAAATATGTGTTGATTAAAAATAAAATGATTTGTGGTAATATTTATTCAATCCTTGATGTATATAAAGAGTCTATTATGAGACGTTTGTGGTAAGTTTGGTTATTTTATGGGGGGTATATGTCATAATCATCTAAGAGTCTCTTCGTCAATAGTAATTACCTTCGTTAATAGTAATTACCTTCGTCAATAGTAATTATATTCGTCAATAGTAATTACATTAGTCAATAGTAATTACTTTAAATCAATTGTAATTACCTTTACCGAGACGTCAAACCATTCTTGGTTTCATAATACAAAAGCGCCGAACCAATTGTCGTTTCACATTATAGGCGTCTAAACCACTTGGTGTTTCACATTACAAAGGCCAAACCACTTTTCTTTTACATCACCAATTCGTCAAGCCACTTGCCTTTTCACATTTCAAATGCTAAGCTAGAAATCTTCAATAAATAAAGGCCTAGTGCTTCATTATTTTCACGAATTCATTCAAGCTATAAAGAGAGAAAAGTATAGAGAGAATAAGAGAGAAAAGAAGAGTATTACGTTAGCACACTACTGCGATATTCAATCTCCTACTAATGTAAGGGTGTTATTCTTTCTTATTCATGAAGAGAACTGTTGTTATTCCAATGCTTATTATTACATTGGAATAACTCAGTATATGCTGGCTTACCCTATACTTGGTGACATTCTTCTATTATTCATTTGGAACATCCTGCGTCATGTGTTTTACACGGACTGGTTCCGTCTTTATTATTATTCTGTTGGAAAATCACATGTCATGTGTTTTACACGGACTGCACTGGTTCCGCTCTTTATTATTACATTTGGAACATCCTATCATGCAAAAATTTGCTCGACACGGTTCCGTTATTATTATTCTGTTGGAATAACCTGTCTATGCAAAGTACCGCATGCATGGTGATTGCTTTTGTTATTCCATTCTTTATTATACTCAGTTGGTTAAAGTTTTGACTTCTATACTCCATGAAATTAGTAGAATATCCTTGATATTTGCACTTCATCCAGTATCTTTTCGTGGAAATATTCTTCTGATCATTCTTGAATTTTATTCTACAAAGCAGTATCATGGTGACAATTTGGACATTATTAGTTCCTGGATAAATTAATTCTTGAACTTGTTTTATTGAATTCTTATATCATTGTCATCATCCTCATGTTTATATTATGTTGAAAGTCATCCGTGGCCGTAGTGCATAGATGGACTTGGTATGATTATGACCGAGGATTATTCGATTGTAATCATGATCGTAATGTTACAAATGATGTGGTAAAAGTTATCATTGGCCCGTAGTGCATTGATGGATGGAAATTTGTTGGCATGATCATGACCATTAATGAATACATGAAAGTCCTTGGTCAGAGTGCATGTATAATTTGTGGTCGTGATACTAAATAATATCCTTGGCTGTAGTGCAGGGGTGATTCGATGATGTCGATTATTTATTAAGTTGAGTCCCAGCAATAAAAGTCATGAAAAACCTTTTAAATCATAAAAGATAGTAGATTTTATTCTCTACTTGACTCTTTTAATGGATTGCTTGTTCATCTACAGCTTAAACTTGATGTTGTTATATTTTATCGGTTTAACATCATTGTTGAAGGCTAACGATAATTTATTCTACATTATCTTAGTCATAATATTTCTTCTTGGGCTAGTTGAGCTCACCTTTCTTTCACTTTATTCTCTTCGGAAATGAGAACAAAGCGAGGACTAGTCGAGGCGAGTGATGGTCGAGAGGATAGCATTAGTAGTCCTCACTATTCTATGAAATAGTGTGTTAATAATTGTAATGAGGACTCCTTTTGAGTTTGTATAATCTCTAGTAGACAATAATTGTATTCAAACTTACGATTATGTTTTGTCGCATTATTGTACCACGACAGTTGTTTATTAGTAAGTTGTATTTGAATTTTGTACCCATATATCGGCGACACAAGATGGGTGATGTATACCTAAATTTGGTGGCGTCACGGTTAGTAATAAAATGCTTGGGATATGATCCTGGGCTAAGATGTGAGAATACTACTAGGAGGAGAGATGGAGAATTCTTCCTAGTATGACCTACCTAAGTTTATGTGGTATTTAATTGGTGGGTCGAAATTTAGGGATAATATGTTACATGTCAATTAACCTTTGTTTTGTGGCAGTATCTGAAAATGACATCCGAGAATGTTGAGAATAGTAATGGAGCACAGGCGACCGTTGATTCACCACATATCAATAATCAGGATAATGTGCATCAGGAAGGCGATAATCCTCATGCAAACAACAACACTAACCAAATGATGAATGATCAAATATTCGGGGCTTTATGCAATTCATGCAACAAAGAAAGAGAGCGGCTCTGTCCAAAATGTAGGTGGAAACACCTAAACTCTCGGTACATCACTACTAAATAGCAGTTCAAGGATCTGGGACCACCGGAGTTTATGGGAGACCCAAAACCACTTATGGCGGTAGCACGGATAAAGCAGATCACCAAGATATTTGATGTCTTGGGATGTCTCAAAGCAAAAGGTTCCTTTCACGCCGCCTTTATGTTGCGTGGAGAGGCGATTCTTGGTGGAATCGGTAAAACATACTCAACTTCGCCAGATTGAAAATGTCTTGGGAGAAGTTCCAAGAGTCATTCAACGACAAATACTTTCCCGAAAGTATTAAATCACATGAAGGAGGTGGAGTTTATCAAGTTGGAACAAAATAATATGACCGTGTCGCAATACGAGGCTAAATTTTCGGAGTTATCCCGGTTTGCGTCCCACTTGGTGGATAATGAAGAGAATATGACACATATGTTTTTAAGATGCTTGAAGCCGGAGATATGTCAACATCTTATTTCTCATAAACTGTGTTTATATTCAGATGTTGTAAATAGGGCTCAGTTAGTGGAGTGCGATAACGAGTCAACGCAACTAAAAGAGAGCGGTAAAGAAAATGATAATACCAAATGAGAGAAGTCATCGAAGCGGTGGACAATAAGCGTGGAGGAATCAACGGGCGAAATGGTAACCACTTGATGGTAATCGTACAAAAACAATAAGAATGGACATTTCAAGAAGAGGAGATTCAACAATGATGGAAAGACGTCAGCACCAGCACCTGTCGTTAAGGAAGGAGAACAGAAGGTCACTTAGCCCGATTTTGTCGTTCACTGAAGACAAATTCAGCTAGGATGAGGCACCAAATGTCGTCCTAGAAAAGTCAAAACTGTCAGTGCAAGGGATAGCGTTTGTTGTGACCTCCCAGAAAGAAAGGAACCCGAATGAGGTCATCATAGGTAAGCTTATCATAAACTCTAACGAAATCTATACTTTATTTGATACCGGTTCTACCCATTCTTTTATTTCTCCTACTTGCGCTCATCGATTAAATTTAACTCCGTAGAAATTAGACTTTGACTTATCTGTGGAAACTCCGTTGGGAGAAACCTTCATTACATCCACTGTTTATAAGTCTTGTTTGGTTCAAATCGGTACCCTCACACTACCTGTAGATCTTATTTCATTGAAAATACTTTCATTTGACGTGATTCTAGGGATTGATTGGTTAACTACTCATCAAGCAGAAATTGATTGTTTCCATAAAGTTGTTAGCTTTCATATTCCTAATCAACCTATTATGCGAATTCAAGCGCCAAAACCATTAAAATCAATCACGATCATCTCAAGCCATAAAGCTATTCGTTTATTGAAAAACGGATGTCAAGCTTTCGTAGCTCATGTCACAGATTTAAACAAAAATACATCAGTTTTGAACGATATTTCTATTGTTAATAAATTTCCTGACGTATTTCCTGAAGAACTTCTCAGCCTACCCACAGGCGTGAAATTAAATTTTGTATCGACCTTGAACTCGGTACAAAACCCATTTCAAAGCCCCATATCGAATGGCTCTATTGAACTTCGAGAGTTAAAGACCCAACTGCGAGGAATTGTTAGACATCGGCTTTATTCATCCTAGTACTTCTCCTTGGGGTGCTCTGCTTCTATTCGTGAAGAAGAAAGATGGGAGTATGCAACTTTGTATTGATTATCGGGAGTTGAATCATGTCACCATCAAAAATAGGTATCCATTGCCACGTATTGATAACTTGTTTGACCAACAAAAGAGCCAAATTCTTTTCAAAGATTGATCTTCGTTCCGGATATCACCAATTGAAGATTAGAACCGATGACATTCCAAAGATAGCTTTCAGAACTCGGTACGGGCATTATGAATTCTTAGCCATGTCCTTTGGATTGACTAATCTTTCTTCTTTGCCTTCAAGGATATGATGAATGTAGTATTCAAGGAATATTTGGATCACTTTGTGGTCGCCTTTATTGATGACATCCTTATTTATTCCAAAAGCCGTGAAGATCATGAGCAACACTTGAGGCTGACACTCCAAAAGCTTCGTGAATACAAGATTTATGCAAAGTTAAAGAATGCGAATTCTGGCTTGAGGAAGTAGCATTCCTTGGGCACGTAGTATCAAGTCATGGAATATCTGTTGACCCAGCAAATATTGAAGCAATTCAAAGCTGGGAGCAACCTAAATCGATGGATCAAGTCGTAGCTTTCTCGGCTTAGCTGGTTATTATCGGAGATTCGTGGAAGGATTTTCTCGAATTGCTACTCCATTAACTCAGCTGACTTGGAAAGATACAAAGTTCGATTGGAGCGAAGAATGTGAGAAGTGTTTTCAAGAACTCAAGAGGAGACTCATTTCAGCACCTATTCTGACAATACCATCTGGCTTGGAGGGATTTGTCATCTATAGTGATACTTCGGGCAAAGGGTTGGGATGTGTTCTCATGCAACATGGAAAAGTCATAGCCTATGCCTCAAGACAACTCAAAGAATATGAGAGGAATTATCCTACTCATGATCTAGAGTTGGCAGCTGTTGTCTGTGCACTTAAAATTTGGAGGCATTACTTGTATTGGGAGAAGGTGGAGATCTTTACGGATCATAAAAGCCTCAAATATTTCTTTACACAAAAGGAACTCAACATGCGACAACGACGTTGGCTTGAACTGTTGAAAGATTATGATCATACCATCCAATACCATCCTGGAAAAGCGAACATAGTAGCTGACGCATTGAGTAGAAGATCATATGCAAGTACGAGTGCGATATTGTCAACGCAAAGGCCCATTTTGTGTGACTTGTAAAGGATGGAGATAGAGTTAAAGACTCCAGGGACCTATGTGATGATGGCGAATATACAAGTAGAGCCAACTTTAATCGATAAAGTTAAAGCTGCTCAAGTTACAGACCTGGAGCTGATGCGTATGAGGAAAAAAGTGCAAGAAGGTGTTATGCCGAAAGCAAGAATCGATGAAGAAAGAATACTTCGAGTTAACTCCAGACTTTGTGTTCCTAACAACCCTGATTTAAAGTATAAAATCATGATGGAGGCGCACAATACACCGTTTGCAATCCATCTTGGGAGTACCAAAATGTATCATGATATTCATCATACATTTTGGTGGAGCAATATGAAGAGAGTGATAGCGTTGTTTATCTCAAGGTGTCTAACTTGTCAACGAGTTAAAGCAGAGCATCAAGTACAAAAAGGTCCATTGCAACCACTTAAAATTCCAGAATGGAAGTGGGAGCACATTACCATGGATTTCGTTACCGATCTTCCTAAGGTTTCTCAAGGCATAGATGCGATTTGGGTCATTATTGATAGATTGACCAAGTCTGCTCATTTCTTACCGATACAAGAAACTTATACACTTGAACGTCTTGCTCGTATGTACATTAACGAGATTTTAAGACTGCATGGTATGCCGGTATCCATAGTTTCTGATCAAGACCCAAGATTCACTTCACGATTTTGGGTTAGTTTGCAAAAAGCTATGGGCACAGACTTACGATTTAGCTTTCGGCATATCATCCTCGAATTTGGACGGACGATCGAGAGGACTATTCAAACTCTTGAAGATCTATTAAGACTCTGTGTCCTTGATTTCAAGGGAAGTTGGGACAAGTTCTTACCATTAGTGGAGTTTTCCTACAACAGTTATCAAGCAAGTATTGGCATGGCTCCATTCGAAGCGTTGTATGGAAGAAAGTGTCGTTCTCCAGTATGTTGGGATGAGATGGGTGAAGCAACGTTGTTGGGACTGGAGTTGGTACGTATGACTACGGAAAAGATTCAAACGATCCGACAACGTATAAAAACCTCACAAGATCGACAAAAGAGTTATGCTGATCTTCATCGAAAGGACGTGGAATTCGATATAGGAGATCATGTGTTGTTGCGTGTTGCTCCATGGAAAGGAGTTACGAGATTTGGAAAGAGAGGAAAACTCAATCCTCGATTCATCGGCCCATTTTAATCTTCGATCGAGTAGGAACCGTGGCTATATAGACTTTTTTCTGCCAAGTATGTCTCCTGTTCATAACGTTTTTCACATATCCATGTTACGTAAATATGTGAAAGACCCGAACCATATTATTGAGTTAGAACCGGACGAAATAGCCGAAGATTTGACGTATGAAGATGTTTTTGTTCAAATTTTGGATAAGAAGGAACATATTCTACGCTCCAAGGTTATACCTCAAGTCAAAGTTTTGTGGAGAAACCACGATGTTGAGGAAATGACTTTGGAGTTAGAATCTGAAATGAAATCAAGGTATCCTTACCTCTTCGACATACCAGGTACGTACCCTAATTTCGAGGGCGAAATTTCATAAGAAGGGGAGGTTGTAAGACCCCAACTTTTATAAATAAAGATGAATTTTTTATAAATATTATTTTTGAATATTATGGAGTAAATTTGATATAATTTTATAGTTGTGGGTAATATTTATAAATTTTGCAAAGTAAGCAAGTTGTTATAAAATATTCGTTTGGTCGGGGAATATTCTTTTTGTCGGGGAATATTTGTACGATGACACAATCATTGGTGGACCCCACAATGGAATTATTGTCGGATTGAGAAAATGACAAAAATACTTTATGAAAATAATCTACGAGGTGTTATTCTGTTAAAACCTGTTGAACTACCCTAGTAAAAAAGTAAAGAATACTGGCGTGGTTGCATAGTAGCACACGGTATTGATTATTGATGCTTACGTGAGAAGTCACTTCACTTATACTCAATTATTACTACGTAAATTGTTTGCATCATATCTCTTATATTATTGATTCAATTATTGTCACAAAGATTATCATCAGATAATATATTATATTATTAAATCAATAATTGAGACGACAAGTTATAAATGATTAATAATTCTTGAAAGATTAAATATGTGTTGATTAAAAATAAAATAATTTGTGGTAATATTTATTCAATCCTTGATGTATATAAAGAGTCTATTATGAGACGTTTGTGGTAAGTTTGGTTATTTTATGGGGGGGCCCATATGTCATCATCTAAGAGTCTCTTCGTCAATAGTAATTACCTTCACCAGACGTCAAACCACTTGCCGTTTCATAATACAGGCGTCGAACCAATTGTCGTTTCACATTATAGGCGTCAAACCACTTGGTGTTTCACATTACAGGCGTCAAACCACTTTTCTTTTCACATCACCAGTCGTCAAGCCACTTGCCTTTTCACATTTCAAGTGCTAAGCTAGAAATCTTCTATAAATAGAGGCCTAGTGCTTTATTATTTTTCAGCAATTCATTCAAGCTATAGAGAAGAAAGTATAGAGAGAATAAGAGAGAAAGAAGAAGAGTATTCTGTTACTACACTACTGCAGTATTCAATCTCCTACTAATGTAAGGGGTGTTATTCTTTCTTATTCATGAAGAGAACTGTTGTTATTCCATTGTTTATTATTACATTTGAATAACTCGTGTATAAATGGTTTACCCTATCATTGGTGACATTCTTCTATTATTCTGTTGGAACATCACATCTGCATGTGTTTTACACCGGACCCGCCCGCCTTTTATTATTATTCTGCTGGAACATCCTCATGCGTGTGTTTTACACCGGACTTGGTTCCGTCTTTATTATTATTCTGTTGGAACATCTTGTCTATGTGTTTTACACCAGACTGGTTCCGCTTTTTTATTATTCATTGGAACATCCTGCTTGCAAATTTTTCCTCGACTGGTTCCGTTATTATTATTCTTGGAATAACTTTCATGCATCACAATCTCCGCATGCATAGTGATTTCTTTTGTTATTCCATTCTTTATTATACTCAGTTGGTTAAAGTTTTGACTTCTATTCTCCATGAAATTAGTAGAATATCCCTGATATTTGCGCTTCATCCAATATCTTTTCATGCAAATATTCTTCTGATCATTCTTGAATTTTACTCTACAAGCAGTATCATGTTGACAATTTAGACATTATTAGTTCCTCGATAAATTAATTATTGAACTTGTTTTTATTGAATTCTTATATCATTGTCATCATCCTCATGTTTATATTATGTTGAAAGTCATATGTGGCCTGTAGTGCATAGATGGACTTGGTATGATTGGCTCGTATTGCATTGATGGACAGTTGTTGGCATGATCATGACCATTAATGAATACACGAATGTCCTTGCCTGTAGTGCATGGATAATTTGTGGTCGTGATACTAAAGAATATCCTTGGCCGTAGTTCAGGGGTGATTCGATGATGTGGATTATTTATTAAGATGAGTCCCAGCGATAAAAGTCATGAAAAACATTTTAAATCATAAAAGATAATAGATTTTATTCTCTACTTGACTTTTTTAATGGATTGCTTGTTCCGCTCCAGTTAAACTTGATGTTGTTATATTTTATCAGTTTAACACTGTTGAAGGCTAACGATAATTTATTCTGCATTATCTTAGTCATAATATTTCTTACTGGCCTAGTTGAGCTCACCCTTTCTTTCACTGTTCTCTTCAGGAAATGAGAAAATAGCAGGGACTAGTCGGGGAACGGAGTGACGGTCCAGAGGATAGCATTAGTAGTCCTCACTATTATATGAAATAGTGTGTTAATAATTGTAATGAGGACTCCTTTTGAGTTTGTATAATCTCTAGTAGACAATAATTGTATTCAAACTCACAGTTATGTTTTGTTGTATTGTACACGACAGTTGTATTAGTAAGTTGTATTTGAATTTTGTACCATGTATCTGACGACCCAAGATGGATGATGTATACCTAATTTTGGGGGCGTCACAGTTTTGCCACTATCATACAAGATGTCTAATGACATACAACCTCGTGTCGCCATAAGACATGGTTGTGCTTATCCACTTGCTGAGTATATTTACAAGCACTACCTATATAATCTTGGTGTTTGTTTGGAGTATAATACCCAATTAAAGACAGTGGAGATAATGATATGTCAAGAGAAGACTCACCATTGGGAAGAATATGATAGTAATCTTCTCATTTTTCTTTAGGGTCTATTAGGTCAACCAAGGATAATTTTGTGGCCATATGATACCTATCATAACCTAGACGCATGGCGTCCCATGTACGAAGGTTTCCTTGAGCACTTCCCAAAGATTCTAATTTCTAAAACAGTTTTCGACTATACCTTTATTAAAGGTGTCATTATAAGGTGTTGTCCACGGTTGGGACATGAGTCACAGTTGGTATATATTTGTATTTAAACTCACAGTTTAAGTGTTGTCGTATCTTGCACGACAATTGTATTAATAAAGTTGTAGTTGTTTTCTGTACCATGTATTTGGCGACTCAGAATGGGTTGGATGGAATGGACCTATTTTGGGGTTGTCACATTTGGTATCAGAGCTTAGGGATATGGTCTCTGGCGGAGATCGGGGAATAGAACTAGGAGAGGAGATATGAGTAAATCCTTCGCTAGTGTGTCCTACGTAAGCTTATTTGTTAGTCAATCATAATATCGGGATAATATGTGATATGTTAATTTGTTCAATTAACCCTTGTTTTGAAGCTGTATTCTAGAATGATATCTGAAATACAGGAGATGAGCAATGGAGAAATCATGATGACAGGGAAGATGGAATCTGAAATGAAAGCAAGGTATTCTCAACTCTTTGAAATACCAGGTACATAAATTTCAAGGACGAAATTTCATAAGGAGGGGAGATTGTAAGACCCCGAATTTTAGGAAATAAAAGTATTCAATTTTCTTATAATTACTATTCAGTAAATGGTTAAATTGATAAAAGTTAAAATTAAGGGTGATATATGAATTTTTTTTTTCATATAAAATATTCATTGTTGTCGGGGAATATTCGTTTGGTTGTGGAATATTATTTATGTCGGAGAATATTTGTACGACGGCGCAGCCATTGGTGGGCCCCATAACAGAATAACTATCGGATGAAGAATACGACAAAAGGGAATTTTTATAAATAACGGCGTAGTTGTTATCGTTAACATTGTTGGAATACCCGGTGGTTAAAATACAGTAATACGCATTGTTGCACAGTAGCACACGGTATTGCACCAATTATTGATTCTTACGTGAAGGCACTACTACTCAATAATTGTTACGATAATTCTTTATTCAATATTTTATTTTTGATTCAATAATTGCTGCGTTTATATTTTATATTACTGTTGTTTTAATAATTGTCACTGCACAGTATTTTCCATTATCGAAGCAATAATTCATATTATCTTAATTATATTATTAGATAACATTATTGGCAATGTCTAGAAAGTTCTATCTAATGAAAGGTTTGGTCACCTAATTGCGCGCCAGTAAGGAGAAATTCTTATTGGAAAGCCCCTCTTTCTGAGGAACTACACGGTTATCGATGATTGTGATTACGTAATATTATTTTTGAATAATTAATTATTGATTTATATGATAAGGAAAATATTCATTTTATGTGGATATAGTGGAGAAAATTTTTAAAGTGACAATTGTTGAAAATTGATATTTTATCTTTTCTGATAAAATAATACTTTATTATATTATTATAATATAATAATGATGATATTTTTACAATAAATGTGGGATATATGAGTATATGAGGAGGAAGAGTATTTTTGTTGCATTAAATGATTAACACGTGTTTTGTCTGTCCGGTGGACCCCATTTCTTGACTGAAATTTGATTATAGCCTGTAAAATCGTCCGTATGTGGATTTCTGTCAATTTCTGTTTGGAATTTGGAAAACCTTTCTTCTGAAAAGTTGTAGAGAATTGAATTTCTATAAAAAATTACGAGATTCAAATTTTCTTATAAAAGGGCTATTTATTATGAATTATTAAAGTTCCGGAATAATTGATGTTGAAGTTTGAATAATTTTTATTAAGAAAAACATTTTTTATATTGTTGGTGGGCCCCACTGGTGTTGAATGCATGCTGAATTCAGATTCTTGGTGTACGTAGGAAATTTATATAAAAATAATATTATTTTAATAAATTTTCTGCTTTGGTGTTCTAAGCATTTTCCTATAAATAGGGTGCTTAGGTTAGAATTGAAAATCACACCAGAAACTACAGATTTCTCTCTCTTTCTCTCTCTATAATATCGAGCGTATTTTGTCAGTATTTTGATATCTTGAGTGTTGCTATACGGTGCAAGTTCGTTCAGCATTATTCCAGTCAGAAGTACTGCTCTTTTGAGGTAATGGATAGTAAGGGATAGTAAGAGATTTTAGGGGATTGAAAGGGATGTTATTTTCTTCGTAAGTGATATTATTTCTTTAATATCATTATGTTGAAATATTGGTTTGAACTTTTTATCAAATTTAGAACTTTTTCATGTCGAAGTTACTATTCATGAGTTACTATTCACGAGTTACTATTCACGATTTGTTATTCACGAGTTACTATTCACGATGGGTTACTATTCATGAGTTACTATTCATAAGTTACTATTCACGGGTACTATTCACTACAAAATTGGTTTCTTTTTCTAACCAAATTATAGTTGATTTATGAATATTACTCTTGAGATTAAAACTATATACTGATTTTATTATCATATATAACATTTTTATAACCCTGATGTTGAAATTCTCTTTCACTGGAGTGTAAAGATGGGTAGATTATTGGTATGATCATGACTAGTGTTCTCTTTGGCTAGTAGTGAAAAGTTGAATTGTGACTGGTATGATCATGACCATTGAATTTATAATTGAATATATTTAGCTGAAGAGCAAAGGTGAATTGATCAACATGGTAATAATTATTGTTTATATAAATTCTGAAATGATTATATATTTCTTTGAGATATGAATATATTTGGCCCATAGTACAAAGATGACTTATTGATGAATATCTTTGGCCCGTAGTGCAAAGATGAATGATTTTATGATGAATATCTTTGGCCCGTAGTGCAAAGATGAATTTATTAGTATGATTATGAACATGAACTGTGATTTGGTATAACCATGATCTTTGATGTTTCAGGTGATGAAAATTATCTTTGTCCTGGATGAAAAAAGGAATTTAGAACAACAATTACGATTATGAGTTATACATGTGATTGTGGACATGAATTGTTGATTGATGTTACAGGGATAAAACATTGTTGGTAGACTTTGAACATGGAGAAGATAATAGACTTTATGGTCTATTTGACTCTTCTAATGGATTGCTTTCGTTCATTTGCAAACTATGGTTGAAAAGTTTTATCATCTACCATATATTCTAAATCTCTGATTTATTACTGTTGAAGGCTATTGATAATTTATTTATCTTTAGTCATGATATTCTTTACTGAGCTAGTTATGCTCACCCTTTTGCTTCACAATTCCTTTCAAGTAATAAAAGTGTAGCTAGGACAAGCGGGGAATAACAGGGGAATAGAACGGTGGTCTATAGATGTTGAGGGTGAGGTGAATTTAACTTGGAAGGGTGTTTTGCCACTATAATACAAGATGTCTAATGACATACAACCTCGTGTCATCATAAGACAGGGTTGTGCTCATCCACTTGCTGGGTATATTTACAAGCACTACCTATATAATCTTGGTGTTTGTTTGGAGTATAATACCCAATTAGAGACAGTGGAGATAATGATATGTCAAGAGAAGACTCACCACTGGGTAGAATATGATAGTAATCTTCTCGTTTTTCTTTGGGGACTATTGGGTCAACCAAGGATAATTCTGTGGCCATATGATATCTATCATAACCTAGACACATGGCCTCCCATGTACGAAGGTTTCCTTGAGCACTTCCTTAAGATTCTAATTTCTAAAACAGTTTTCGACTATAACTTTATGTAAGGTGTCATTATGAGGTGCTGTCCACGGTTGGGACATGAGTCACAGTTGGTATATATTTGTATTTAAACTCACAGTTTAAGTGTTGTCGTATCTTGCACGACAATTGTATTAATAAAGTTGTAGTTGTTTTCTGTACCATGTATTTGGCGACTCAGAATGGGTTGGATGGAATGGACCTATTTTGGGGTTATCACATTTGGTATCAGAGCTTAGGGATTGGTCTCTGGCGGAGATCGGGGAATAGAACTAGGAGGGGAGAGATGAGTAAATCCTTCGCTAGTGTGTCCTACCTAAGCTTATTTGTTGGTCAATCATAATATCGGGATATTTTGTGATATGTTAATTTGTTCAATTAACCCTTGTTTTAAAAGTCATATTCTAGAATGATATCCAAAATACGGAGATGAGAAAGCAATGGAGAAATCATGATGACAGAGAAGATGGAATCTGAAATGAAAGCAAGGTATTCTCAACTCTTTGAAATACCAGGTACATAAATTTCAAGGACGAAATTTCATAAGGAGGGGAGATTGTAAGACCCCGAATTTTAGGAAATAAAAGTATTCAATTTTCTTATAATTTTCTTATAAGTACCGCATGCATGGTGATTTCTTTTGTTATTCCATTCTTTATTATACTCAGTTGGTTAAAGTTTTGACTTCTAGATGAAATTAGTAGAATATCCTTGATATTTGCGCTTCATCCAGTATCTTTTCATGGAAATATTCTTCTGATCATTCTTGAATTTTACTCTACAAAGCAGTATCATGTTGACAATTTGGACATTATTAGTTCCTCGATAAATTAATTCTTGAACTTGTTTTATTGAATTCTTATATCATTGTCATCATCCTCATGTTTATATTATGTTGAAAGTCATCTCAGTATCTGTAATGCATAGATGGACTTGGTATGATTATGACCAGGGATTATTCGGTGTAATCATGACCGTAATATTACAAATGATGTGGTAAAAGTTATCATTGGCCTGTAGTGCATTGATGGGCAGTTGTTGGCATAATCATGACCATTAATGAATACACGAATGTCCTTAGCTGTAGTGCATGGATAATTTGTGATCATGATACTAAAGAATATCCTTGGCCGTAGTGCAGGGATGATTCGATGATGTGGATTATTTATTAAGCTGAGTCCCAACGATAAAAGTCATGAAAAACCTTTTAAATCATAAAAGATAGTAGATTTTATTCTCTACTTGACTCTTTTAATGGATTGCTTGTTCATTAGATTAAACTTGATGTTGTTATATTTTATCGGTTTAACAATTTGTTGAAGGCTAACGATAATTTATTCAGCCTTATCTTAGTCATAATATTTCTTACTGGGCTAGTTGAGCTCACCCTTTCTTTCACTGTTCTCTTCATGAAATGAGAACATAGCAGGGACTAGTCAGGGAACGGAGTGACGGTCCAGAGGATAGCATTAGTAGTCCTCACTATTATGTGAAATAGTGTGTTAATAATTGTAATGAGGACTCCTTTTGAGTTTGTATAATCTCTAGTAGACAAAAATTGTATTCAAACTCACAGTTATGTTTTGTCCTATTGTACACGACAGTTGTATTAGTAAGTTGTATTTGAATTTTGTACCATATATCTGACGACACAAGATGGGTGATGTATACCTAATTTTGGTGGTGTCACAGTTGGTACAAATGCTTAGGGATATGATCCCTGGCTAAGATGTGAGAATACTACTAGGAGGGGAGAGACGGAGAATTCCTTCCCTAGTATGACCTACCTAAGTTTATGTGGTATTTAATTGGTCAGTCAGAATTTAGGGAAAATATGTTACATGTCAATTAACCTTTGTTTTGTGGCAGTATCTGAAAATGACATCCGAGAATATTGAGAATAGCAATGGAGCACATGCGACCGTTGATTCACCACATATCAATAATCAGGATAATGTGCATCAGGAAGGCGACAATCCTTATGCAAACAACAACACTGACCAAATGATGAATGATCAAATATTCAGGGGCTTTATGCAATTCATGCCGTACTGAAGATGTCTTGGGAGAAGTTCCAAGATCTGTTCAACGACAAATACTTTCCCGAAAGTATTCATCACATGAAGGAGGTGGAGTTTATCAAGTTGGAACAAAACAATATGACCGTGTCGCAATACGAGGCTAAATTTGCGGAGTTATCCCGGTTTGCGTCCCACTTAGTGGATAATGAAGAGAGAATGACACGGATGTTTTTAAGAGGTTTAAAGCCAGAGATACGTCAACATCTTATTTCTCATAATCTGTGTTTATTCAGATGTTGTAAATAAGGCTCAGTTAGTAGAGGGCGATAACGAGTCAACGCAACTAAAAGAGAGCAGCCGGCAAAATGATAATACCAGCGAGAGCAGTCATCGAAGCGGTGACAACAAGCGTGGAGGAATCAACGGGCGAAATGGTAACCACTTCGGTGGTAATCAGGGCCAAAACAATAAGAATGGACATTTCAAGAAGAGGAGATTCAACAATGATGGAAAGACGTCAGCATCAGCACCTGTCGTTAAGGAAGGAGAACGACCACCTATCATATGTTTCAAATGCGGAGGGGAGGGGCACATCAGTCCAAACTGCGCAATGCCGTCCAAAGCATGTTATAATTATGGAAGAGAAGGTCACTTAGCCCTATTTGTTGTTCACCGAAGACAAATTCAGCTAGGATGAGGCACCAAAGGCCGTCCCAGAAAAGTCAAAATCGGTAGTGTAAGGGAGAGCGTTTGTTGTGACCTCCCAGAAAGCAAGGAACCCAAATGAGGTCATCATGGGTAAGCTTATCATAAACTCTAACGAAATCTATACTTTATTTGATACCGGTTCTACCCATTCTTTTAGTTCTCCTACTTGCGCTCATCGATTAAATTTGACTCTGGAGAAATTAGACTTTGACTTATCTGTGGAAACTTCGTTGGGAGAAACCTTCATTACATCCACTGTTTATAAGTCTTGTTTGGTTTAAATCGGTACCCTCACACTACCTGTAGATCTTATTTCATTGAAAATACTTGCATTTGACGTGATTCTAGGGATTGATTGGTTAACTACTCATCATGCAAAAATTGATTATTTCCGTAAGGTTGTTAGCTTTCATATTCCTAATCAACCTATTATGCGAATTCAAGCAACCAAACCATTAAAATCAATCACAGTCATCTCAAACCATAAAGCTATTCGTTTATTGAAAAACGGATGTCAAGCTTTCTTAGCTCATGTCACAGATTTAAACAAAAATATGTCAGTTTTGAACGATATTTCTATTGTTAATAAATTTCCTGACGTATTTCCTGAAGAACTTCCTGGCCTACCCCCTGAGCGTGAAATTAAATTTTGTATCGACCTTGAACCCAGTACAAAACCCATTTCCAAAGCCCCATATCGAATGGCTCCTATTGAACTTCAGGAGTTAAAGACCCAACTGCAGGAATTGTTAGACATCGGCTTTATTCATCCTAGTACTTCTCCTTGGGGTGCTCCTGTTCTATTCGTGAAGAAGAAAGATGGGAGTATGCAACTTTGTATTGATTATCGGGAGTTGAATCATGTCACCATCAAAAATAGGTATCCATTGCCACGTATTGATAACTTGTTTGACCAGTTGCAAAGAGCCAAATTCTTTTCAAAGATTGATCTTCGTTCCGGATATCACCAATTGAAGATTAGAACCGATGACATTCCAAAGACGGCTTTTAGAACTCGGTACGGGCATTATGAATTCCTAGCCATGTCGTTTGGATTGACTAATGCTCCTGCTGCCTTCAAGGATATGATGAACCGAGTATTCAAGGAATATTTGGATCACTTTGTGGTCGTCTTTATTGATGACATCCTTATTTATTCCAAAAGCCGTGAAGATAATGAGCAACACTTGAGGCTGACACTCCAAAAGCTTCGTGGATACAAGCTTTATGCCAAGTTGAAGAAATGCGAATTCTGGCTTGAGGAAGTAGCATTCCTTGGGCACGTAGTATCAAGTCATGGAATATCTATTGACCCAGCAAAGATTGAAGCAATTCAAAGCTGGGAGTAACCTAAATTAGTGATCGAAGTACGTAGCTTTCTCGGCTTAGCTGGTTATTATCGGAGATTCGTGGAAGGATTTTCTCGAATTGCTACTCCATTAACTCAGCTGACTTGGAAAGATACAAAGTTCGATTGGAGCGAAGAATGTGAGAAGAGTTTTCAAGAACTCAAGAGGAGACTCATTTCAAAGACTGCTCGACAATACCATCCGGCTTGGAGGATTTGTCATCTATAGTGATGCTTGAGCAAAGGTTGGGATGTGTTCTCATGCAACATGGAAAAGTCATAGCCTATGCCTCAAGACAACTCAAAGAATATGAGAGGAATTATCCTACTCATGATCTAGAGTTGGCAGCTGTTGTCTGTGCACTTAAAATTTGGAGGCATTACTTGTATGGGGAGAAGGTGGAGATCTTTACAGATCATAAAAGACTCAAATATTTCTTTACTCAAAAGGAACTCAATATGCGACAATGACGTTGGCTTGAACTGTTGAAAGATTATGATCATACCATCCAATACCATCCTGGAAAAGCGAACGTGGTAGCTGACGCATTGAGTAGAAGATCATATGCAAGTACGAGTGCGATATTGTCAACGCAAAGGCCCATTTTGTGTGACTTGCAAAGGATGGAGATAGAGTTAAAGACTCCAGGGACCCATGTGATGATGACGAATATACAAGTAGAACCGACTTTAATTGATAAAGTTAAAGCTGTTCAAGTTACAGACCTAGAGCTGATGCGTATGAGGAAGAAAGTGCAAGAAGGAGCTATGCCGGAAGCAAGAATCGATGAAGAAGGAATACTTTGAGTCAACTCCAGACATTATGTTCTTAACGACCCTGATTTAAAGTATAAAATCATGATGGAGGCGCACAACACACCGTTTGCAATCCATCCTGGGAGTACAAAAATGTATCATGATATTCGTCATACATTTTGGTGGAGCAATATGATGAGAGAGATAACGTTGTTTATCTCAAGGTGTCTAACTTGTCAACAAGTTAAAGCGGAGCATCAAGTACCAAAAGGTCCATTGCAACCACTTGAAATTCCGGAATGGAAGTGGGAGCACATTACCATGGATTTCAAGCTTACGGCCTTCCTAAGGTTTCTCAAGGCATAGATGCGATTTGGGTCATTGTTGATAGATTGACCAAGTCTCGCTCATTTATTACCGATAATCGAAAAACTTATACACTTGAAACGACTTGCTCGTATGTACATAAACGAGATTGTAAGATCGCATGGTATGCCAAGATCCATAATTTTTGATCGAGACCCAAGATTCACTTCACGATTTTGGGTTAGTTTGCAAAAAGCTATGGGCACAGACTTACGATTTAGCTTCGACATATCATCCTCGAATCAGACGGACGGTGGAGAGGACTATTTAAACTCTTGAAGATCTATTAAGACTCTGTGTCCTTGATTTCAAGGGAAGTTGGGACAAGTTCTTACCATTGGTGGAGTTTTCTCTACAACAATGCTTATTAAGCAAGTATTGGCATGGCTCCATTCAAGCGTTGTATGGAAGAAAGTGTCGTTTCTCGGTATCTTTGGGATGAGGTGGGTGAAGCAACGTTGTTGGGGGACCGGGAGTTGATGTACGTATGACTACGAAAAGATTCAAACAATCCGACAACGTATAAAAACCTCACAACATCGACAAAAAGAGTTATCTTGATCTTCATCGAAAGGACGTGGAATTCGATATAGGAGATCATGTGTTGTTGCGTATTACTCCATGGAAAGGAGTTACTGATTTGGAAAGAGAGGAAAACTCAATCCTCGATTCATCGCCCATTTTAATCCTCGATCGAGTAGGAACTGTGGCCTATAGACTCGCTTTACCGCCAAGTATGTCTCGTGTTCATAACATTTTTCACATATCCATGTTACATAAATATGTGAAAGACCCGAACCACATTATTGAGTTAGAACCGGATGAAATAGCGGAAGATTTGACGTATGAAGAGGTTCCTGTTCAAATTTTGGATAAGAAGGAACATATTCTACGGTTCAAGGTTATACCTCAAGTCAAAGTTTTGTGGAGAAACCATGATGTTGAAGAAATGACTTGGGAGTTAGAATCTGAAATGAAATCAAGGTATCCTTACCTCTTCGATATACCAGGTACGTACCCTAATTTCGAGGGCG
Source organism: Panax ginseng (assembly GCA_020205605.1). NCBI lineage: Eukaryota > Viridiplantae > Streptophyta > Magnoliopsida > Apiales > Araliaceae > Panax > Panax ginseng. The sequence goes on along the minus strand of CM035145.1, from coordinate 46,097,230 downwards.
AAATTTCATAAGAAGGGGAGGTTGTAAGACCCCAACTTTTATAAATAAAGATGAATTTTCTATAAATATTATTTTTGAATATTATGGAGTAAATTTGATATAATGTTATAGTTGTGGGTAATATGTATAAATTTTGCAAAGTAAGCAAGTTGTTATAAAATATTCGTTTGGTCGGGGAATATTCTTTTTGTCGGGGAATATTCGTAGGACGACACAATCATTGGTGGACCCCACAATGGAATTATTGTCGGATTGAGAAAATGACAAAAATACTTTATGAAAATAACGACGGAGGTGTTACCGTTAAAACTGTTAAACTACCCGGTAGTAAAAGTACAGTAATACGCGTGGTTGCATAGTAGCACACGGTATTGCTGCATCATATCTCTTATATTATTGATTCAATTATTGTAACAGTGTCATCTGTATAATATGTTATATTATTAAATCAATATTTGAGACGACAAGTTATAAATGATTAATAATTGTTGAAAGATTAAATATGTGTTGATTAAAAATAAAATGATTTGTGGTAATATTTATTCAATCCTTGATGTATATAAAGAGTCTATTATGAGACGTTTGTGGTAAGTTTGGTTAATTTATGGGGGGGCCCATATGTCATCATCTAAGAGTCTCTTCGTCAATAGTAATTACCTTCGTCAATAGTAATTACCTTTACTAGACGTCAAACCACTTGTCGTTTCATATTACAGGCGTCGAACTAATTGTCGTTTCACATTACAGGCGTCAAACCACTTGGTGTTTCACATTACAGGCGTCAAACCACTTTTCTTTTCACATCACCAGTCGTCAAGCCACTTGCCTTTTCATATTTCAAGTGCTAAGCTAGAAATCTTCTATAAATAGAGGCCTAGTGCTTCATTATTTTTCACGAATTCATTCAAGCTATAGAGAGAGAAAGTATAGAGAGAATAAGAGAGAAAGAAGAAGAGTATTTTGTTACTACACTACTTTGCAAAGATTCAATCTCCTAAAAATGTAAGGGTGTTTTTCTTTCTTATTCATGAAGAGAACTGTTGTTATTCCATTACTTATTATTCTCATTGGAATAACTTTTGTATACACTTATTTACCCTATACTTGGTGACATTCTTCTACTATTCTCATTAGAACATCCTCATGCATGTGTTTTACATCGGACTGGTTCCGCTCTTTATTATTATTCTGCTGGAACATCCTGTGCATGTGTTTTACACCCATGGTTCCGCTTTTTTATTATTATTACATTGGAACATCCTCGCTCATGTTTTTACACCGACTGGTTCTGCTCTTTATTATTACATTGGAACATCCTCGCCGGTGCAAATTTTGCACGACTGCTGCTTTTATTATTACATTGGAATAACTTTGTCTATTCAAGTACTGCATGCATAGTGATTTCTTTTGTTATTCCATTCTTTATTATACTCAGTTGGTTAAAGTTTTGACTTCTATACTCCATGAAATTAGTAGAATATCCTTGATATTTGCGCTTCATCCAGTATCTTTCCATAGAAATATTCTTCTGATCATTCTTGAATTTTACTCTACAAAGCAGTATCATGTTGACAATTTGGACATTATTAGTTCCTCGATAAATTAATTCTTGAACTTGTTTTATTGAATTCTTATATCATTGTCATCATCCTCATGTTTATATTATGTTGAAAGTCATCTGTGGCCTGTAGTGCATAGATGGACTTGGTATGATTATGACAAGGGATTATTCGGTGTAATCATGACCGTAATATTACAAATGATGTGGTAAAAGTTATCATTGACCCGTAGTGCATTGATGGACAGTTGTTGTTATGATCATGACCATTAATGAATACACGAATGTCCTTGGCTATAGTGCATTGATAATTTGTGGTCGTTATACTAAAGAATATCCTTGGCCGTAGTGCAGGGGTGATTCGATGATGTGGATTATTTATTAAGTTGAGTCTCAGCGATAAAAGTCATGAAAAACCTTTTAAATCATAAAAGATAGTAGATTTTATTCTCTACTTGACTCTTTTAATGGATTGCTTGTTCATTGCAGCTTAAACTTGATGTTGTTATATTTTATCGGTTTAACAACATGTTGAAGGCTAACGATAATTTATTCTGCATTATCTTAGTCATAATATTTCTTACTTGGCTAGTTGAGCTCACCCTTTCTTTCAATGTTCTCTTCAGGAAATGAGAACATAGCAGGGACTAGTCGGGGAACGGAGTGACGGTCCAGAGGATAGCATTAGTAGTCCTCACTATTCTGTGAAATAGTGTGTTAATAATTGTAATGAGGACTACTTTTGAGTTTGTATAATCTCTAATAGACAATAATTGTATTCAAACTCACAGTTGTATTAGTAAGTTGTATTGTACACGACAGTTGTATTAGTAAGTTGTATTTGAATTTTGTACCATGTATCTGACTACCCAAGATGGGTGACTACCTAATTTTGGGGGCGTCACAGTTTTGCCACTATCATACAAGATGTCTAATGACATACAACCTCGTGTCACCATAAGACATGGTTATGCTCATCCACTTGCTGAGTATATTTACAAGCACTACCTATATAATCTTGGTGTTTGTTTCGAGTATAATACCCAATTAGAGACAGTGGGGATAATGATATGTCAAGAGAAGACTCACCATTGGGAAAAATATGATAGTAATCTTCTCGTTTTTCTTTGGGGTCTATTGGGTCAACCAAGGATAATTCTGTGGTCATATGATATCTATCATACCCTAGATGCATGGCCTCCCATGTACGAAGGTTTCCTTGAGCACTTCCCAAAGATTCTAATTTTTAAAACAGTTTTCGACTATACCTTTATTAAAGGTGTCATTATGAGGTGCTGTCCACGGTTAGGACATGAGTCACAGTTGGTATATATTTGTATTTAAACTCATAGTTTAAGTGTTGTCGTATCTTACACAACAATTGTATTAATAAAGTTGTAGTTATTTTCTGTACCATGTATTTGGCGACTCAGAATGGGTTTGATGGAATGGACCTATTTTGGGGTTGTCACATTTGGTATCAGAGTTAGGGATATGGTTTCTGGCAGAGATCGGGGAATAGAACTAGGAGGGGAGAGATGAGTAAATCATTCGCTAGTGTGTCCTACCTAAGCTTATTTGTTGGTCAATCATAATATTGGGATATTATGTGATATGTTAATTTGTTCAATTAACCCTTGTTTTGAAGCTGTATTCTAGAATGATATCTGAAATACAGGAGATGAGCAATGGAGAAATCATGATGACAGGGAAGATGGAATCTAAAATGAAAGAAAGGTATTCTCAACTCTTTGAAATACCAGGTATGTAAATTTCGGGGACAAAATTTCATAAGGAGGGGAGATTGTAAGACCCCGAATTTTATGAAATAAAAGTATTCAATTTTCTTATAATTACTATTCAGTAAATGGTTAAATTGATAAAAGTTAAAGTTAAGGATGATATATGATTTTTTTTTTTCAAAATATGCAAGTGGTTATAAAATATTCATTGTTGTCGGGGAATATTCGTTTGGTCGTGGAATATTCTTTCTGTCGGAGAATATTCGTATGACGGCGCAGCCATTGGTGGGCCCCATAACAAAATAACTGTCGGATGAAGAAAACGATAAAAGGGAATTTTTTAAAGTGACAATTGTTGAAAATTGATATTTTATCTTTTCTGATAAAATTATATTTTATTATATTATTATAATATAATAATGATGATATTTTTACAATGAATGTGGGATATATGAGTATATGATGAGGAAGCGTATTTTTGTTGCATTAAATGATTAACACATGTTTTGTGTGTCGGTGGACCCCATTTCTTAACTGAAATTTGATTATAGCATGTAAAATTATCCGTATGTGGATTTCGGTCAATTTCTGTTTGGAATTTGGAAAAACTTTCTTCTGCAAAGTTGTAGAGAATTGAATTTTCTAAAAAAATTACGAGATTCAAATTTTCTGATAAAATGGCTATTTATTATGAATTATTAAAGTTCCGGAATAATTGATTTTGAAGTTTTAATAATTTTTATTAAGAAAAACATTTTTTATATTGTTGGTGGGCCCCACTGGTGTTGAATGTATGCTGAATTCAGATTCTTGGTGTACGTAGGAAATTTATAGAAAAATAATATTATTTTAATAAATTTTCTGCTTTGGTGTTCTAAGCATTTTCCTATAAATAAGGTGCTTAGGTTAGAATTGAAAATCACACCAGAAACTACAGATTTCTCTCTCTATAATATCGAGCGTATTTTGTGAGTATTTTGATATCTTGAGTGTTGCTATATGGTGCAAGTTCGTTCAGCGTTATTCTAGTCAGAAGTACTGCTCTTTTGAGGTAAGGGATAGTAAGGGATAGTAAGGGATTTTAAGGGATTGAAAGGGATGTTATTTTCTTCGTAAGTGATATTATTTCTTTAATATCATTATTTTGAAATATTGGTTTGAACTTTTTATCAAATTTAGAACTTTTTCATGTCAGGGTTACTATTCATGAGTTACTATTCACGATTGCTATTAATGAGTTACTATTCACGACGGGTTACTATTCATGAGTTACAATTTATTAGTTACTATTCACGAGTTACTGTTCACAGGATCTATTCACTACAAAATTGGTTTCTTTTTCTAACCAAATTATAGTTGATTTATGAATATTACTCTGGAGATTAAAACTATATACTGATTTTATTATCATATATAACATTTTTATAACCTTGATATTAAAATTCTCTTTCACTGGAGTGTAAAGATGGGTAGATTATTGGTATGATCATGACTAGGGTTCTCTTTGGCCAGTAGTGAAAAGTTGAATTGTGATTGGTATGATCATGACCATTGAATTTATAATTGAATATCTTTAGCTTAAGTGCAAAGGTGAATTGATCAACATGGTTATAATTATTGTTTATATAAATTCTGAAATGATTATATATTTCTTTGAGATATGAATATCTTTGGCCCATAGTACAAAGATGACTTATTGATGAATATCTTTGGCCCGTAGTGCAAAGATGAATGATTTTATGATGAATATCTTTGGCATGTAGTGAAAAGATGGTCTGTTGATGAATATCTTTGGCCCGTAGTGGAAAGATGAATTTATTAATATGATTATGAACATGAACTGTGATTTGGTATAACCATGATCTTTGATGTTTCAGGTGATGAAAATAATCTTTGTCCTGGATGAAAAGAGGAATTTAGAATAACAATTACGATTATGAGTTATACATGTGATTGTGGACATGAATTGTTGATTGATGTTACAGGGATAAAACATTGTTGGTGGACTTTGAACATGGAGAAGATAATAGACTTTATGGTCTATTTGACCCTTCTAATGGATTGCTCGTTCCGCTGCAACTATGGTTGAAAAGTTTTATCATCTACCATATGTTCTAAATCTCTGATTTATTACTGTTGAAGGCTATTGATAATTTATTTATCTTTAGTCATGATATTCTTTACTGAGCTAGTTATGCTCACCCTTTTGCTTCACAATTCCTTTCAGGGAATAATAGTGTAGCTGGGACAAGCGGGGAATAACAGGGGAATAGAACGGTGGTCTATAGATGTTGAGGGTGAGGTGAATTTAACTTGGAAGGGTGTTTTGCCACTATCATACAAGATGTCTAATGACATACAACTTCGTGTCATCATAAGACAGGGTTGTGTTCATCTACTTGCTGAGTATATTTACAAGCACTACCTATATAATCTTGGTGTTTGTTTGGAGTATAATACCCAATTAGAGACAGTGGAGATAATGATATGTCAAGAGAAGACTCACCATTGGGAAGAATATGATAATAATATTATCATTTTTATTTGGGGTCTATTGGGTCAACCAAGGATAATTATGTGGCCATATGATATCTATCATAACCTAGACGCATGGCCTCCCATGTACGAAGGTTTCCTTGAGCACTTCCCAAAGATTCTAATTTCTAAAATAGTTTTCGACTATACCTTTATTAAAGGTGTCATTATGAGGTGTTGTCCACGGTTGGACATGAGTCACAGTTCGTATATATTTGTATTTAAACTCACAGTTTATGTGTTGTCGTATCTTGCACGACAATTGTATTAATAAAGTTGTAGTAATTTTCTGTACCATTTATTTGGCAACTCAGAATGGGTTGGATGGATTGGACCTATTTTGGGGTTGTCATATTAGGTATCAGAGCTTAGGGATATGGTCTCTGGCAGAGATCGGGGAATAGAACTAGGAGGGGAGAGATGAGTAAATCATTCGCTCGTGTGTCCTACCTAAGCTTATTTGTTGGTCAGTCATAATATCGGGATATTATGTGATATGTTAATTTGTTCAATTAACCCTTGTTTTGAAGTCGTATTCTAGAATGATATCCAAATACGGAGATGGGCAATGGAGAAATCATGATGATGTGGAAGATGGAATCAAATGAAAGCAAGGTATTTTCAACTCTTTGAAATACCAGGTACGTAAATTTCGGGGACGAAATTTCAAAGGAGGGGAGATTGTAAGACCCCGAATTTTATGAAATAAAAGTATTCAATTTTCTTATAATTACTATTCAGTAAATGGTTAAATTGATAAAAGTTAAAGTTAAGGGTGATATATGAATTTTTTTTTCAAAATATGCAAGTGGTTATAAAATATTCATTGTTGTCGGGGAATATTCGTTTGGTCGTGGAATATTCTTTATGTCGAAGATTATTCGTACGACGGCGCAACCATTGGTGGGCCCCATAACAGAATAACTGTCGAATGAAGAAAACGACAAAAGAAAATTTTTATAAATAACGACGTAGTTGTTACCGTTAACACTGTTGGAATACCCGGTGATTAAAATACAGTAATACGCGTTGTTGCATAGTAGCACACGGTATTGCACCAATTATTGATTCTTACGTAAGAAGGCACTACTCAATAATTGTTACAGTAATTATTGTTCAATATTTTATTTTTTATTCAATAATTGCTGCGTTGATATTTTATATTACTATTGTTTTAATAATTGTCACCACACAATATTTTCCATTATCAAAGCAATAATTCATATTATCAGAATAATATTATTAGATAACATTATTGGCAATGTCTAGAAAGTTCTATCTAATGAGAGGTTTGGTCACCTAATTGCGCGCCAGTAAGGAGAAATTCTTATTGGAAAGCCCCTCTTTCCTGGGAACGGCCTGGTTGTTAGTATTGTGATTCTGTAATATTATTTGTGAATAATTAATTATTGATTTATATGATATGGAAAATATTCAATTTATATGGATATAGCTGGAAAAAAATTTTAAAGTGACAATTGTTGAAAATTGATATTTTATCTTTTCTGATAAAATAATATTTTATTATATTATTATAATATAATAATGATGATATTTTTACAATGAATGTGGGATATATGAGTATATGATGAGGAAGCGTATTTTTGTTGCATTAAATGATTAACACATGTTTTGTGTGTCGGTGGACCCCATTTCTTAACTGAAATTTGATTATAGCTTGTAAAATTGTCCGTATGTGGATTTCAGTCAATTTCTGTTTGGAATTTAGAAAAACTTTCTTCTGCAAAGTTGTAGAGAATTGAATTTCCTATACAAAGTTGTGAGATTAGAATTTTCTGATAAAGGGCTATTTATTATGAATTATTAAAGTTCCGGAATAATTGATTTTGATGTTTTAACAATTTTTATTAAGAAAAACGTTTTTTATATTGTTGGTGTGCCCCACTAGTGTTGAATGCATACTGAATTCAGATTCTTGGTGTACGTAGGAAATTTATATAAAAATAATATTATTTTAATAAATTTTCTGCTTTGGTGTTCTAAGCATTTTCCTATAAATAGGGTGCTTAGGTTAGAATTGAAAATCACACCAGAAACTACAGATTTCTCTCTCTTTCTCTCTCTATAATATCGAGCGTATTTTGTGAGTATTTTGATATCTTGAGTGTTGCTATATGGTGCAAGTTCGTTCAGCGTTATTCTAGTCAGAAGTACTGCTCTTTTGAGGTAAGGGATAGTAAGGGATTGAAAGGGATGTTATTTTCTTCGTAAGTGATATTATTTCTTTAATATCCTTATGTTGAAATATTGGTTTGAACTTTTTATCAAATTTGGAACTTTTTCATGTCGGGGTTACTATTCATGAGTTACTATTCACGATGGGTTACTATTCACGAGTTACTATTCACGGGTACTATTCACTACAAAATTGGTTTCTTTTTCTAACCAAATTATAGTAGATTTATGAATATTACTCTGGAGATTAAAACTATATATTGATTTTATTATCATATATAACATTTTTATAACCCTGATGTTGAAATTCTCTTTCATTAGAGTGTAAAGATGGGTAGATTATTGGTATGATCATGACTAGGGTTCTCTTTGGCCAGTAGTGAAAAGTTGAATTGTGATTGGTATGATCATGACCATTGAATTTATAATTGAATATCTTTAGCTTAAGTGCAAAGGTGAATTGATCAACATGGTTATAATTATTGTTTATATAAATTCTGAAATGATTATATATTTCTTTGAGATATGAATATCTTTGGCCCATAGTACAAAGATGACTTATTAATGAATATCTTTGGCCCGTAGTGCAAAGATGAATGATTTTATGATGAATATCTTTGGCATATAGTGCAAAGATGGTCTATTGATGAATATCTTTGGCCCGTAGTGCAAAGATGGTCTATTGATGATCACCCTTTTGCTTCACAATTCCTTTCAGGTAATAAAAGTGTAGCTAGGACAAGCGGGGAATAGAACGGTTGTCTATAGATGTTGAGGGTGAGGTGAATTTAACTTGGAAGGGTGTTTTGCCACTATCATACAAGATGTCTAATGACATACAACCTCGTGTCATCATTAGACAGGGTTGTGCTCATCCACTTGCTGAGTATATTTACAAGCACTATCTATATAATCTTGGTGTTTGTTTGGAGTATAATACCCAATTAGAGACAGTGGAGATAATGATATGTCAAGAGAAGACTCACCATTGGGAAGAATATGATAGTAATCTTCTCGTTTTTCTTTGGGGTCTATTGGGTCAACCAAGGATAATTCTGTGGCCATATGATATCTATCATAACCTAGACGCATGGCCTCCCATGTACGAAGGTTTCCTTGAGCACTTCCCAAAGATTCTAATTTCTAAACAGTTTTCGACTATACCTTTATGTAAGGTGTCATTATGAGGTGTTGTCCACGGTTGGGACATGAGTCACAGTTGGTATATATTTGTATTTAAACTCACAGTTTAAGTGTTGTCGTATCTTGCACGACAATTGTATTAATAAAGTTGTAGTTGTTTTCTGTACCATGTATTTGGCGACTCAAAATTGGTTGGATGGAATGGACCTATTTTGGGGTTGTCACATTCTTTAACCCTAAGTGATCATACTTAAGGCTTAATTATGTCTTAACAATGTTTCATTAAGATACTTAGTTAATTGTTAATCATTAACCATTCATGTTCCACATGTAAACATTCTTTATTATCTACGTTTTAGGGTTGGTATGTGGCTAAACTATTACATTCGTGTTGCTACCGCAAATAAGCATACATGTGAATGCCTAGAAACCGGACTTTCTACCGCCATGCGTGAGTCTCCTTTGTTACGAGTCGCGTTGCGGCGTGACTCTCCAGGGACTGAGCGCCATTTTGGTGTTGCGGCACCGACTAATTGGCTTGGAGTCGCGCCGCGGCACGGACTCTGTGCCACATATAATTTTGACAGATTTTTTCAACTTATGAGCTTCCAGGACTCATAACTTCTTCGTTATAAGACTGAATTGGCTCATTCAAGAGCCTACGGTTCACAAATCACATACTCTATGTGTTCATGCAAAAAAAATTTCTATTTGACTTCGTTTGCTAACAATTCACCTATTAGTCCATTTTTAACAAAAACGATAAACGTTCGTAAACGTTCAACGCTCGTTTCTTCGTTCTAAATCGAAATCCGGCCATTTTCGAGTCCGCAACTCTATAATGCCAAATACGACTTACCTCCATCGAAAACCAATGTTTCTGAGTTCAAACACAAAATATGACTTCCATTCCGAGAATTTCACGAATTCGACGATTATCGTTTAATCGTGTAAATTCCGGCAAAACTTTATTATTAACGATTTGTTCATCATTCCAAAAGAATTCATTTCAATAACTAGACATCTCACCTTATATCATTCAATAACTTATATCCAAATTAGATTATGACTTGTTCCATATAAGTTCATAACTTAACAATTCTTCAATACAAGATTTTCATTCCCTTATGACTTTATCATGAGTTAAGTCCTTTAAGCAACATTATTACATCTTATTAGTATATTAATCTTCTTTCATGTAAATATGTTACAAATTTATATATATGATCATCATAAGTTCCTAACTTACTTAGGTTTAATTTGCTTATTTCTTGCTTATTCGGCTTAAGTCCATTGATTAAACATCTTTATGAGTTCTTAATGTACATGATCATCACTTCTCTATCAAACTATCATGGTAGAGATAGAAGAATATAGAAAAAGAGTCTTACCCTTGATGAACTAGTTCTTCTTCTCCTTGGAAAATCTAACAATGGAAGTTAAGCTTCAAAGTGCTTATTCTCTCTAACACTTAAGTTGTTTTAATGTTGGATGAAACTAACCAACATCAAATGAATTAAAAGGCTTGGTATTTATAGGAGAGCTAAGGTTAGGTTATTAAGGTCATTAGGGCATTCCACCTCCTCACTAACCTCCTTACTATTCCTAACTTAAGGCCTAAATAAAATTGCTAACTACAACATTTGCTTGGCCATCACATAAAGGTCTTGCTCTCCACTTCACCCATGGGTTGCCCCATGGATCCTACTTTACCCATTGGATCACCATTTGGGCTTTAGGCTTAATTAAATTAACTTAACTTATCTTTGGGCTTATCTTCAATATAGTTTGGGCTTCACATTATTAACTACTTGGGCTTAATATTAAACCCCACCTAGGTTTACACCTTTATTCATAATGGACTTGCTTTTTATACAAGATTCACCATTCCATTTCATTGGAAATTAATGCTTAGCATTTTTGAATTACGTCCACGTGCAAAATATTACGTTTTCCATACTTAGATTATTATTACATAATCCATCTCGCATTGATATTATAACGTTACGTATTTCTCTGAAGTTCAAAAATAATTCCCGAGCGATAACCGATGAATAGTGTTTTTCATAAACTTTCTCGAAAAACTTTTATTTTCGTCTTGGAAATTCAAACACTTTAAATCTCTCACGTGGTTCAAATACTACGATATTCCAACGTCACTAGGTTATAGAACGACATACATATTCTTAACACATAATAATAACAAATAATATCATTTTATTCATTATAACTGTATTTATAAATAGTTCAATTTTCTGGGGCGTTACATTGTAGATGTCAGGAGAACATAGAGACGTACAGGTAGTCAGTGAAGGGTCGGTTAATCAGATAGAGATTGTGCCAAACCCCATAGCAGCAGAGCCTGAAGTTGTAGTGGTTCACCGAGACTCGTGAGAGCTTAGACCTTATGCTCAGATTCACGACATGCTGGGATGAAGAGGTGGAGGTAGTGTCTTTCAACCCGGTAGCTATAGAAGCAGAGATGGCTCCAAGGGAGTCCATGATGTCACTTTTTATGTCAGTCGTGGATAGAAACATCCATTACTGTCAGGAGGTTAAGGAGCTAAAAGCAGAGTTCCAGGCTGTAATAGAAGATAAGACGGACGTGGAGTCCATGTGGGAGCAGGAGCATGATGAGAGAGTTTTGGCCAAGGACAAGGTCCATGAGCTGAAACAGGAGGTCTTTGAGTTCAGGGGAGAGCTAAACACCAAGAAGCAAAAGATAGGGAGAATGTTCTATCTTCATAGGAGTTCTCATATGGACTTCTAGCAGCAGGTAGCTGGTTATACCGTAGAAATAGGGCAGACGCGGCATACTATCAGCCGTTATATTATCGTCGATCTTGCCAAGGCGGATTTTGAGAATGCCTTAAGGCATATGTAATCTATTAGTAAATAGAGTAGTTATATATTTAAATATTGTGTATCTAGTAGTGACGTAAAACCCTCTTTTGTATAACAAATGGTAGTCTTTTGTAAATCCCAATTTTTGGAAAGCAATTGCGGAAAAGTAATGTAATCAGCTTAGGCTGTGTAATGTAACTGATGTTGAATTATACTACAATGAATCAATATAAGTCTTTTTCAGAAAATATTGAGTAATGAATGTTTAAATTATTGTTTAGAATTGAATAATAACTAACTAACAGGAAATGAATAATAATGAAATGTGTTATTTGTTGTAACAGCAAAATGCCGCCAAGAAGAGTACCACGTAGTCAAGGCGCGAACGTAAGTCAACCAGAGGGAGGTCCGGTTAACCCCATGTAAGAGTTTGTAAATCTTTTAACGGCAGTGTTTAATATAACTGGGGCTAACATCCTTGTAAATCCCGGTGTAGCACGAGCTACTACGTCTAAGGATTTTAAAAGTGTGGGTCCGCCGGAGTTTAAAGGAACTAAGGACCCTATCGAAGCCCAAACGTGGGTGAAGGATATCCAGAAGGCATTTGTGATAGAAAATGTCGATGAGGCCTAAAAGTTTGCCTTTGCAACCTAAATGATGAAGGGAGAGGCCAACTTTTAGTGGGAGGCCAATCAAGCTAAGGCCGGAATAGAGGTTCTAACGTGGGTGAGGTTCAAAGAGATTTTATTCGAGAACTACTTTCCCATGAACATACAGGGAAGGATGGAGATGCGGTTTCTTGACTTAAAACAAGGGGACATGACGGTTCCCCAATACGCCGCCATGTTTAATGAACTGGCGAGGTTCGCTCCACACCAAGTGGACACCGAGGTTAGAAAGGCACGACGGTTCGAGCAGGGATTGAAACCCTGGCTCTATAATCTCATATCCGTGTTCCAAAGTACTTCCTTCGGAACCATTTTAGAGAAGGAAATAATCGCCGAAGGTGGTAGCAAGGCGTTGAGCCAGTACCACAAAGATAAGAAGAATAAGGGAAAAGTTGATGGGGGAGTGAAGATTGAAGGTGCCAGTGGGAGTGGCGAGGGATAGAAGCGGAAGGCATTAAACTCTGGGAATATCGGAGTGAAACAAGGAAATCCGAAGAGGAAGATGGAGGCCTGCAAGACCTGTGGGAAGACTCATTTAGGAGTGTGTCTCAAGGGTATGGCCGTATGTTACAATTGTGGACAACAGGGGCATATTGCGCCTAACTGTCCAAGTCCGAAGAAGAACCACGGATGCTTTGTGTGTGGATCAACTAACCACATGGAAAAGAACTGCCCGAAGAAGGGGACAGACGGGAATAAGGGCGCCAATAGCGGTAGGTTAGCTATTGGGGGTCCATCACAGCCGTGTAGGCCGATGGCCCGTACCTTTAACATGACCGTCTAAGATGCGATGGCCTCAGGGTATGTAGTCGCATGTATTATTCTGATCAACGACCTAAATGCATACGTAATGTTTGACTCAGGTGGTACCTGTTCGTTTATCGCATGTGATTTTGCTAGACGATTAGGATTACTTCCCGAAAAGTTGTCGATACCTTTAAATATTAAGGTAGCAAACGAAGAGATAATTCCTGTTGAAGATATTTATAGGAGTTGTTGCGTAGATTCGGGGTTGTAAATTATCGATAGATCTGTTACTGATAAAGTTAAGATAATTCGACGTAATTCTCGGAATGGATTGGTTGATTAATCATGGGGCAATTATAGATTGTTAAAAGAAATGCGTAAATATTAAAACGTTAAAACGACCTCATGTAATATTTTACGATAATAAATCACCTGGGCGTTCGTGTTGTCTTACCTTGACACAAACTAGGAAACTATTGATGAAGGGGTGTGTAGGTTATCTGTGTCATGTTGTTGATACCCAGAGAGTGGGAGCAACCATAGAAAAAATACCTATAGTGAGGGAATTCATGGATGTATTTCCAAGTGAATTGTCGGGTCTTCCGCCGGATAGGGAGACTGAGTTCGTAATAGACATTGTGCCATGAGTGGCACCAGTTTCTAGGGCACCGTATCGTATGGCGCCAATAGGGATGTAGGAGTTGATGGTGCAGTTGCAAGAACTATTGGACATAAAGTACATTCAACCGAGTGTTTCGCCATGGGGAGCACTGTTACTGTTTGTCAAATAGAAGGATGGATCGTTAAGACTTCGTATTGACTACAGAGAGTTGAACAAGTTAACGATAAAGAATAAGTACCCATTGCCCAGGATCGATAATCTTTTTGATCAGTTGAAAGGGGAAAAGTATTTTTCAAAAATAGATTTAAGGACGGGGTATCATCAGCTGAAGGTTAGAAAGGAAGACGTACCAAAAACGGCATTCAGGACTCGTTATGGTCATTACGAGTTTCTGCATTTATTGATATGATGAACAAAGTGTTCAAACAATATTTGGACAAGTTTGTCATGGTGTTTATCGATGATATTCTAGTCTTTTCTAAGACACCAGAAGATCATGCTGAAAACCTAAGAATAATGTTGGAAACACTAAGGGAGGAGAAGTTGTATGCTAAGTTCACTAAGTGTGAATTTTGGTTAGAGAAAGTACAGTTTTTAGGTCATGTCATTGACCATGAGGGGACTTCAGTAGATCCATCGAAGGTGGAAGCCGTGATGAATTGGGAACAACTGAAAACACCGACTGAGGTGTGGAGTTTCCTAGGGTTAGTAGGATACTATCGGAGATTCATCCAAGATTTTTCAAAAATAGCTACTCCATTGACTAACTTGATAAGGAAGACGGTAAAGTATGCGTGGACTGAGAAATGCGAGGACAATTTTCAAGAACTAAAGAAAAGGTTAAGTGAAGCGCCTGTGTTGACATTACCAGATGACACATGAAATTTTGTAGTGTATAGCGATGCTTCGCATAGAGGACTTGGTTGCGTGCTCATGCAGCATAGAAAGGTCATTGCGTATGCATCACGACAGTTGAAGGATTATGAGAAAGTTTACCCTACTCATGATCTGGAACTGGCCGCGGTAGTGTTTGCCTTAAAGATATAGAGACATTATCTTTATGGGGAAAATTATGAGATATACACGGACCACAAGAGTCTAAAATATATCTTCATATAAAAGGAGTTGAATATGAGATAGAGGAGATGGCTCGAGTTGATAAAGGATTAAAACTGTGAAATCCTGTATCACCTTGGAAAAGCCAATGTAGTTGCCGATGCCTTAAGTAGAAAGGGTCAGGAGAAGTTGTCTATGTTAACGGCTCAAATTGAGTTATTAACAGAGATGGCTAGGATGGAATTAGAGGTGAAATTTCCGAGTGAAACAGAACAGAGATTATTAGCGACAAAGATTTAATCTACCATCGTAGAGAGAGTCAGAGAGGTGCAACTCAAAACTGATGAGTGTGACCAGATGAAGAAGTGGTTAACCAATGAAAAAGACATATAGTTTAGTCTTGATAATGAGGGATTATTAAGATTTGAAGGAAGAATTTGGGTTCCAAATGAGAGGGAATTAAAGGAGCAAGTTTTACAAGAGGCTCACAGTTCAAGGTACTCGATACATCCTGGTAGCACTAAGATGTATCAAGACCTTCGACAGAGTTTTTGGTGGCCAAACATGAAGAGAGAAATAGAAGAGTATGTGAGTAGGTGCTTGACTTGTCAGAAAGTTAAGGCCGAACATCAACGACCAAGTGGCTTGTTGCAGTCATTGGAGATTTCGGAGTTGAAGTGGGAGCATATCACGATGGATTTTGTGGTGGGACTTCCGACTACTCAGAAGGGGTATGATGCGATTTGGGTAATAGTTGACCGATTGACAAAGTCGGCTCACTTCTTGCTAATTAGAATTAAGTATAATTTAGACCAGTTAGCTAAACTTTATGTTAAGGAAATTATTTCCAGACATGGAGTACCAATTTCGATTGTGTCTGATCGTGACCCACGATTCACGTCGAACATTTGGAGAAGTCTGCAAGAGTAGTTGGGGACGCAGTTGAAGTTGAGTACGACATATCATCCACAAACTGATGGACAGAGCGAGAGGACAGTTCAGACGTTAAGATATGTTGAGATCTTGCGTCATAGATTTCAAGGGTAGTTGGGATGATCATCTACCATTAGTAGAGTTTTTGTATAACAACAGTTATCATGCAAGCATTGGTATGCCGCCTTATGAAGCTTTATATGGAAGGAAGTGCCGAACACCGTTGTGTTGGGATGAAGTGGGAGAACGTCGAATGCTAGGACCAGAATTGGTGCATCAAACATCGGATATAGTGAAGTTAATAAGGATGCGTCTCGTAGCAGCTCAAGACAGGCAGAAGAAGTATGCAGACTTACATCGAGAAAATAGGGAGTTTAAGGTAGGCTCGTACGTATTTCTAAAAGGTATCTCCCTGGAAAGGAAAGATACGCTTTGGAAAGAAGGGAAAATTAAGTCCAAGGTTTATAGGACCTTTTGAAGTGTTAAAACGGGTAGGCGAGGTAGCGTATATGATAGCATTACCTCCAGATTTAGAACGAATACATAACGTATTTCACGTATCTATCTTGCGTCCTTACAAACCGGACTATAAACATGTAATAGAATTTGAGCCTATTCAAATTGAGAAGAACTTAACATACGAAGAGATGCCGATTCAAATCATCAATGGAAAAGAGCAAGTTCTGCGAAACAAGGTCAAATCATCGGTAAAGGTGTTATGGAAGAACCACGATGTCGAAGAAGCAACGTGGGAACTTGAATAAAAGACGAAGAAGGATTACCCTCATTTGGTTGCGTAATGTAAGGCGAGATTCTGGGGACAGAATCTTTATAAGGGGGGAAGAATGTAACGACCGAGAAATTCAGATCCTTTGTAAAATACTTTAAAGAATTAAATAATGAATAAAATAATATTATTTGTTATTATTACGTGTTAATAAGATGTATGTTGTTTTATAACCTAGAAACGTCGGAACGTCGTAGTATTTTAACTACGTGAAGGAATTAAGGTGTTTGAATTTCCAAGAAGAAAATAAAAGCTTTCCGAGAAATTTTCTGAAAAATACTATTCATTATTTTTCGCTCGGGAATTATTTTAGAATTTTTGAGAAATAAGTAACGTTATAATATCGAGGTGAGATGGATTATGTAATAATAATTTAAAGTATAGAAAATAGAATATTTCGCATGTGGACTTAAAATTAAGAACGTTAAGGATTAAGTCTAATGAAATGGAATTGTGGATCTTGTAGGAAGTACAAGTCCAATAAGCATTAAGGGGCAAGCCCAAGTTATGGTAATGTTTAGCCCAAGTGTTGGTTAATATGAAGCCCAAAGTTTAAGTTAAACAAACTAAATCCAAGCCCACAAGAATAAGCTTTGACATTAAAGTAAGCCCAAGTAATGATCCATTAGCTAATTAGGATCCATGGGGCAATGCATGGGTGAACTTGTTGACCAAGAACTTTGTGTGGAGGGAAAGAAAGTTGAGTGGTTAACAAGATTACTTAGAGCTTAAGTTATGAATAGTAAGGACGTTAGTTAAGGAGGTGGGATGTTCTAATGTCCATAATGCCCTAACATTAGAAAGTCTATAAATAGCAAGTTTGCAATTCATTTGTTGTTTGTTAGTTTTCATCCAACATTAAAGCAACTTATTGATTAGAGAGAATAAACACTTTTAAGTCCAACATCCTTTGTTAAATTTTCAAGAAGAAGAAGTTAGTCATCAAAGGTAAATGATCTTATCTCTTCTATCTCTACCATTGTAGGGTGATAAGAGAAGTGTAACTTAATGAACATGTATGCTAAAGAACACATGAGTTTGGATAATCAAAGGACTTTAGCCGAACAAGTCATGAATAAGTAACTTAAACCTAAATAAGTTATAAACTTATGATGAACAATAATGAACTTGTCATATGATTACGTTAAGAATTTAGTATGATTCATAAGATGCAAGAATGTTGATTAAAGGACTTAAATCAATAATAAGTCTTAAGGGATGAAATCTTGAAAGTTATGATTTGTTAAGTTATGAACTTATGAGGAATAAGCCATAATCTATTATAAAGATAAGTTGTTGTAATATGTAGGTTGCTATGTATAGTTAATGAGTTAAATCCATGTGAAATGATGAACAAATCATTAATAACGAAGTGTTGTCGGAATTCACACGATTGGACGATAATCGTCGAATTCGTGAAATTCTTGGAATGGAAGTCGAATTTTGTGTTTGAACTTAAAAATGTTAGTTTTCGATGGAGACAAGTCGTATTTATCATTATAGAGTTGCAGACTAGAAAATGACTGGATTCCGACTTAGAACGAAGAAACGAGCGTTGAACGTTCACGAACGTTTATCGGTTTCGTTAAAAATGAACTAATAGGTGAATTTTTAGTTTACGAAGTCAAATAGATAAAATTCTTTCATGAACACGTAGAGTATGTAATTTGTGAACCGTAGGCTCTTGAACGAACCAATTCGGACTAATAACGAAGAAGTTACGAGTCCGAGAATCTCACAAAATGAAAAATCTATCAAAATTGTATGTTGCATGAGTCTGCGCCACAAATAGCGACTCCGTGAAAAATGTCCCGCCCACAAAGACAAAGAGTGGTCTGGTGAGGTCAAGAACCTTCTGTAGAGAGGTGCACCGCAGCAAGACTCAGAATAAAGGGACTCATGACGCAAAGACCGAAGTCCGGTCTTTTAGCCTAAGCATATACGCGCACACAATAGACGACACCAAGAAGGAACACTGATGCTGTAGCGCCAGCCTTAGTGTAGCACCCCCAAATCTGGGTATCTTCCAACCCAACAGATGGTGCTATACTGTACAAACATTCAAATATTCATTCAATTGAAACGTCTCAAAGAACGAACATAACTTCTATATATTTAAAGTAATATTTACATTTCCCAGGTTCTATACCCATTACAAAGGTTCTTTGTCATAATATCAATTACATTATAACAATAGACCTATACTATTACAAGACAGCTTAACAATTTGCCTTAGCTTTTCCTTTATCCTTTTTCGATCCTTTGGGATGTTCAATCTTAGCTGCATTCATATGGTTCAAGGAAGAGTGAGCATAACTAGCTCAGCAATTATAACCATTCAATAAACAACATGCTTGACACATACGAATCATATATCTTCAATAACTGAACAATAGCTAAGAAGTACTATTGATAATATAAAATAGCACTTCATCTTTCTTTCAAAATGTTTTACAATCGTAACAATATTTAGCAAAATATTTACTCCGGCCAAAGACCTCGAGTATTCATTCTTTATTGGAAAAGGACAACCCGTAACTAAGTCCGTAAGTCTGATATTACTTATACGAGCACTTTCTAGGTGATCAAATTTATTATACTCTATGTTGATCAACACTACATGTAGCGATTTCTCAATCCGGGTCCCAAATCGCCATGATCCTAGATATTATTTCTATAATCGCTTTGCGGAAGATATAAACATATATTGTTTATACAATACACTTTACACACTATTCCCCAAAATCGAGTAACCTTAACTTATACACAATTCATAAACTATCTAACACATAACATTATTATCATATAACACTATTACAAATCTAATCGCGCAGATTTTATCCCAAGTTGAACTTGGGATTATCCTTTTTCCTGTATCCGAACGCATTTGCCTTATCTGCAATGTTTATCATGATATAGCAAGGGTGAGCATGAAAGTTGCCCAGCAAGTTTAAATACAATTTAAGGATATATCATGATTGAAAGAGTCAGAATAAAGAGCTGGCTATAATTCATCAATATAATTGAGAACTAGCATGAACAAACTTTTGACTGAACAAGTTTTAAACATGAACAACCATTTCTGAACCAATTGGTAATGAAGGTGATCAACCTTTCATACCTGACTTATACATGCATGATGTACAGAGTACAATTTTCGTGGCAATCAACAATGATTAACCATAAGCTTGAATAAAACACTCTTAGTAGAGTTAAGTAAAAAGAAACTTGCCTGAACCGTTGATTACCGCTACACAATTTATATCGCATTACCCAAAGACCTAATATTAGTAATATAGATTTCCAATATTATTATAATATCATCACAGTATAATTCTGTTATATTTATACACACGGAATAACCTAAACACATAACACATAAGCCTATCAGTCTATACAGCACATAAGACATAGCATCAAGTCAAACTATTTAAGTCTGAGTTGAAACCGACACAATTTTATCATCCCGACTATTCTAGTGGATTTAATATCGAGTTTAAGTTCAATTAAACTCGATTAAACACTTAACAATTATCACAGTATAATTTCTTATCACCAAAAATATTTTTCTTAGGCTCGTAATAATTTTCTTGGATAATTATTACCATTTATCATGATTTTCCAATCATTAATATCGTATTTATATGAATTAAATACCACATAATTCATTAATCATTAATATTCATTTAATATAAAATATTAATGAAAATCATAACATAATATTATAATATAATTATAATATATCAAAATATTTTTAATACCTTAAAATCATAATTATATGATTTTTAAACACTTAAATCCATTATCCGATAATTGATATTAATATTAAAATATTAATATTTTCATGCCAAAATATCAAAAGTTATATTTTATAACTTAAAATATTTTTATAACACTTAAATCATTTCTATATGATTTTTAAATCATTAATTTATTTTTCCTTAATTTATTTAATATATTTATTAAATAAACTAATTACCATTAATAATAAATTATTAATGAAATTTATCACAAAATATTAAAAGTCATCAAAAATAACTTCAAATATTTTCTAACACCATAATATAATTTTTCATGATTTTTCATGAATTAAAACTATTTTTAAATAATTTATTTAATATTATAATTAAATAAATAATATAATTTATATTCCAAAATAATAAATATTTTTGAAATATACTCCAAATAATTAAAAACTATTTTTCAGACTTTAAAATAAATTTTCGGAATTTATTATGAATTTTTAATAATTTAAAATCATTTATTTCAATTTATTAATAATTAATTTCTATTTTCCAAAAATAAAGTGTCACTAAAGTATTCTATAGCGACACGTAACCGTCGCTATAGGTGTTCTTGGTGTTCTTGGCCAATTTCCGCATCTTCAAGTCAAAGTTCGAGGTTACCACTTTGACCGTAAATAAATTCATGTTCCTTTTATAATCAAGTATAATGTTACCTAACATGTAGTATAAGTGTAATACTATTATTATCAATCGATAACATTGCCATCCAACAACAAAACAAAGAAGATCTCGGATAATCAAAACCTTGTCGAAGACGCCTTAGGTTTTCTCGGGCAACCCGTAAACCCAAGGCGCTTCGAGTGTCTACATTCAAGCTTTTAAATCTTAATCTTATGGGTTCTTTTATGTGATCTAGTGGTTTCATCTTGTAGTCCCGATACTGTGGAACAATTATATAACAACAGATCATCATATTATCATCATAACAAGGAGATCAAGGCTAGTCAAACTAGGGATCGTGACACGGTTCTTGAAGTTCGGGTTTCCTGTAAATCTTCAACCAACCGGGTTGTCAATCGGTGGTTTGACCATGCATTTCTACGATCCCGGCATGCATTTTGAGAGATCTAATAGCATGACTTTGTATTTCACATACCCACCTACAACATTCAATCAACAACATAGCCAAAACACTATCATACCGCAAGATCTAAGGTACGTAAAAATATTGTCAAGTGAGATCTGGGTTTCGGGTTGCCCGTAAACCCATTTTTACGATCGTCAACGCGGTTTGGCCGCTTATATCTTTCGATCTACACTTGATCCGACCATGATTCCAGCTTTTAGATCACAAAGGTTTCATGACATAGAACACATCCAAAACATAAAACATACAAAACGCTATCACACATAAAGATTTATGGCGCCCCGACATTCGAATCGTCAAAGTCATAATTTTCCCATTTTTCCGATTTCTAAAATGCTTAATTCGTGCATCTAAGTGTGATATATCCTTGATTTATCAACCTGCATCACTTATAGACACCATATTACATCTATCTAACCAATCAATTGCAACATTTAACAACAAATCATGAGATTTCGAATTTTAGGTTCATATACCTTTGAGCTTTGATTTTGATTTTCTGACTTCTGATTCTGTTCTTAGGTTGCTATGAACTGATCATGCTTCATCTCATCACTCTATATCTTTCTAACTCCCGAATTTTAGAGAGAGGGAATGGTTGGGAGA
Organism: Panax ginseng; assembly: GCA_020205605.1. Lineage (NCBI taxonomy): Eukaryota > Viridiplantae > Streptophyta > Magnoliopsida > Apiales > Araliaceae > Panax > Panax ginseng. The sequence continues at coordinate 46,074,900 of CM035145.1, read as the reverse complement.
AAATGAAAATGCAAGCAACTTTTTCTCTCTCCTTAGATCTATAATTATACACATGCAATGTATTTGGCTGAGTTAGATGGCTGAGAATTGACACATAGCTAGGCTAGAGCTAGTATTTGTTCAACCAATCAACATCTTGGCAAGATTTGCAAGCTACTAAATATGAAATGTGACATAAGGGCATTTTGGACATTTCCATGCTATTTTAATTCTAAAATTGGTATTTGATCAATCCCTTAGGGTTTAGGGTTTAGAGCATTTAGGGTTTACGTTTTAACCCTTAACTTCCAAATTAAATTTCTAAAATTTCCAATTTAGGTTTCCAAAAATAGAAAATTAATATTTCTAACTTATAATTAGGATTTTCTAATTATATAAAAATATCTTAATCACAAATTAAATCTTGCTAATTAGGATTAGTATTTCCTAATTAAAATAGCTAATTAAGCAATTAGGGTCAAAATGATCATTAGGGTTTATAAACCACTAATTAGGGTTTCTAATAGAAAATAAATTTTCTAAATTAGAAATTAAATCTCGTAATTAGATTTGGTTTTCCTAATTACTTAACCTTAAAATTATGATTAATATATCCTAATTAACATTAAATTACTAAATTAACACTTAGGTTTCCCTAATTATAAAATTAGGGTTTTTAATACCGAAATTAGGGTTTTCAAAATGTGAAATTAGGGTTCACTAATTAATTAAGCTTTACCCTAATTAATAGTATAATTAATAGCACTAAAGCCTTAAAATTCTCCGTTATCTTCCCAGATTAGGGTTTCAATTTACCGGGATCTGAAATTAGGGTTTTCAGATCTAGTATTAGGGTTTTCTTAATAATCAATTAGGGTTCCCAATAATTCATTAGGGTTTTTCCTAATAAATTAAAATTAATGACGTTTAACCTTATACATAACATTGCATTCCCAATCTAGGGTTTTCAATATCCGAATTAGGGTTTCAATCATCGAAATCAAACTAGGTTTCGTAACCGATTTTTAGGGTTTCTTATCAGACGTTAGGGTTTTCTAACTGAACATTGACGTTCTTAATATACGATTAGGGTTTGTCATAGATATAATTTATCTGGTCAACCCATGACCCTCAACGACATTCTGAACACATACATAACCATATACACAGAAGATATTCATAAAATCCTTAATCTTGAATAATTCACCTAAATCCTTCACAGAATTTTGAAATCCTCAAAATTCCATCCCAATAACATCAAACGCATACATTTATTTTATGTCTAGGTCAATTATTTGACCTTAAATCAATCATTTATGATTTTAATAATTTGTCTAAATTCTCGGGTTGTCACACTACATCCATTAAACGTATGTACGTTTAATCATTTGGCAACCTCTCGTGCCTGTCGTTTTACTGACAAAACATTTGTTTAACATTTCCAGTCTTCTTTTGAAAACCATATCAAGTAGTTGACAAAAGATAATAACATTTGATAATAGATGAATAGCTTATCAATAATTCATGCAATATATCAAGTCTAGCCAAAGGAATTGGCTTTAACTTCAACATACCTCAATTCATGCGAAAGAATACATGAACTTCAAAAACTTGTTCAGATTGAACTGAGACAAGAGTTAGAATACTTGCCTTTAAATATCACACTAAAGATATTAACTTTATGTTCAAGTCTTTCAAGTCACTACAATACATGATCGCATAATGCCTTACATTAGGTCACATATAATCAAATATGTATATGACTATATCTTACCCTTCATTTCAATCTAATTATGTATTAGATTCAGTTATTATCTGTTCCGGTTTATCATTATCCTTGCAATTATATTCGACTAGGTTATCTCAACCTTTACACAACATCCTTAAGGTTTAACAAAGTTTAAACAATGTTACTTTACCTTCCTTAGGTTGTGTTTACTTTTAAATCAATTAACTTTCTTTTCTTTATAATTAGAAACATTCATCACTATCCTTGTTCTGAGACTGACGATGCGCGCCATGAAGTCCTTATTGGTGGGTCATGTCACGCATGCTACGGCGCCACACTTCATAAGGTTTTTGTACTGTACATGGCGTTGTGGCGCCACATCATTTGTATACTACTTGTTCTTCTGCCATGGCCAGCCATTGCAGTGTTCTCGACATCACATGCTACTACATGGCGTGACCAATTTGGCCTAGGGTTGGAGCCATAGGCCAACCAACTCAGGCACCGTAAAAAATTCATTCTTTAAGTTTTTGTGAACTTCCTGACGATAACTTCTTCGTTATAAGTCCGAATTGGCTCGCTCAAAAGCCTACACGCTCACAAATTACGTAATCTACGCTGCTCATGCAAGAATTTTATCTATTTGACTTCGTTTGCTAAAAATTCACCTATTGGTTCTTTTTTAACGAAAATAATAAACGTTCGTGAACGTTCAACGCTCGTTTCTTTGTTCTAAGTCGGAATCCGATCATTTTCGAGTCCACAACTCTTAAATGCCAAATATGACTTGTCTCCTTCAGAAAACAATGGTTCTGAGTTCAAACACAAAATTTGACTTCTATTCCGAGAATTTTACGAATTCGACAATTATCGTCCAATCGTGCAATTTTCGGCAAATCTTCATTCTTATGATTTGTTCAACATTGCAAATGAATTCCATTCATCATGTGAACATCTTAATCATACTTATTACAACAACTTATATTCATTGTTGGATTTTTGACTTATTTCTTCATGAGCTTATAACTTGTCAAATTATAAACTACTTAAGATTTCATTGTTCATGACTTATGACAATTAAAGTTTCTTAATCATCATACCTTATATGTTCTTAACATATAACTTTACTTATTTATTCATAATACAAATGATCATAAAAGTTCTTTTACATCCATATCACTCCTCTTAATAAACTCATTACAAGTTCATAATTTTCATACTAACATTCAAGGTTAACTTATAATAAGTTTATAACTTTTATAAGTTCAAATGACTTATTACCAACTTATGTGACTTAAGTTCATTGCTTACTCATTCTTCTTACTTTTTAACATCCATGTTCCTTAATCCATACTTTACTTATCAAACTATCATGGAAGAGATAGAAGATAATGGAGAAGAAGTCTTACTTTTGAAGTCTTGGTAAGGTAGCCTTCTTCTTCTTCTTACAAATGAAAGTAACTTATTTGTAACTTAATCTCTCTAACACTTAAGCACTTTGTAATGTTTGGATTATTTGAACAAGTGTTAAATGGCTAGCAAGCCTCCTCTATTTATAGAAGTTGCAAAGCTAGGGTAGTTTAGTCATTAATTTAACCCACCTCCTTACTATTCATTACTTGCTTAACACAAAACTTATCCTTTGCTTGGCCATTACTTCTATTACTTGGTCATTACTCCTAAGTATTGGTCACCACATTAATTTGGTCACCATACTAACCATATTAATATGGTTTGACCCATGGGTCATTACAACTCATGGATTCTAGCTTGGGCTTGGATTAAATAAATCCTTGGGCTTTGCATTAATAAACACTAACTTGTTTATTAATTAATAATTGGGCCTTAACCTTTTATTCACTTGGACTTATACCAATTGTTAACCAATCTTCCAAGTCCATTAACATTACTTAATACATATACATATAGTTTATGTATCATTTTCAGATTCTAATTCATATAGAAATTATATACTATATATTTTCTTCTTCATACCAACTCGTATAATACTATCATATTATACTCTCGCTTTTCATTACTTTGTACAATACCTAAGTATTATACAATTATTACTTATTCATTACTACTACTTCGCTTCCTTAACGCTTATAAATTAAGTCCGCAAGTTTAAATATTACATTTTCCATAACTAGATTTTTATTACATAATCCATCTTACCTTGTCATTCTATCATTACGTATTTCTCGAAAATTCAAAAATAAATCCCAAGCAAATACCGATGAATAGTATTTTTTTTCAAAATTTCTCGAAAAATTTTATTTTCGCCTTGGAAATTCAAACACTTTAATTCGCTCACGTGCTCTCAAATACTACGACATTCTAACATCAATAGGTTATACAATGACAACCATCTTGATAACACATAATATAATATTTTTTATTATTATTTAATTTAATAAAATCATTTTACAATAAGATCCGAATTTCTCATTGCTACATTCTTCCCCTTATAAAGATTCTGTCCCTGTAATCTCGCCTTACTTTTTTAATCAAATAGATGAGGAAAATTTTTCTTCATCTTTTCTTCTAATTCCCACGCTGCTTCTTCAAAGATCGTGGTTCTTCCATACTACCTTTATCGATGGTATTACTTTGTTCCTCGTAACTTGTTCCTTTCTATCAATGATCCGCATCGCACGATTCTTCATATGTTAAGTCTTTCTCGATATGAATCGCTCATACTGATTTACATGCTTATAGTCCGCTTATATGGACGTAATACGATACGTGAAATACGTTATGTATTCGTTTCTAGGTCCGGAGGTAATGCTATCACATAAGCTACCTCTCCCACCCGCTTTAATACTTCAAAAGGTCCTATAAACTTTGACTTAACTTTCCTTTCTTTCTTTCCAAAGCGTATCTTTCCTTTCCGTGGAGATACCTTTAGAAACACATACGAGCCCACCTCAAACTCTCGACTTAGTCTATGCGAGTCCGCATACTTCTTCTTCGTTCTCATCTCCCGAAATGTGACGAGACGCATCCGAATTAACTTTACCACATCCACCGCCTGCCGCACCAATTCTCGTCCTAGCATCCGCTGCTCTCCCACCTCATCCCAACACAATGGTGTTCTCTGACTTTCTTCCATACAGAGCTTCATATAGGCAGATACCTATGCTTGCATGATAAACTATTGTTATACGCAAAACTCTACTAGTGGTAGGTGATCATCCCAACTACCCTTGAAATCCATGACGCAAGACCTCAACATGTCTTCTAACGTCTCAATTGTTCTCTCGCCTCCATTTATCATTTGTGGATGATAAGTCAGGCTTAACTTCACCGTGTTCCCAACCGTTTTGCAAACTCCTCCAAAAGTTCGATGTGAATCGTGGATCACGATCCGACACAATCGATATCGGTACTCCATGTCCGGAAATGATTTCTTTAACATAAAGTTTAGCTAATCGTCTAAGTTATACTTGACCCTAATTGCCAAAAAGTGAGCCGACTTCACAACCAATCCACTATTACCCAAATCAATCATACCATTTTATTCGTCGTCTAAGTCCCACCACGAAGTCCATCGTGATATGCTCCCACTTCCATTCTAGAATCTCCAATGACCGTAATAAGCCACTCGGGTCGTTGATGTTCGCCTTAACTTTTTGACAAGTCAAGCACCTACCACATACTCGCTATTTCTCTCTTTCATGTTTGGCCACCAAAAACTCTCGTCAAGGTCTTGATACATCTTAGTGCTACCAGATGTATCGAGTACCTTTAACTATGAGCTTCTTGTAACACTTGCTCCTTTAATTCCGCCTCATTCTAACCCAAATTCTTCCTTCAAATCTTAATAATCCTCATTATCAAGACTATACTTAGTATCTTCCTTCCTTCTGATAACCGCTTTTCATTTTACACACACTCGCTGCCTTGAGTTGTTCTCCTCGACTCTCTCTACGATGGTAGATCAGCATCTCCATCAGAAGAGTATCCGCCTCAAATCACTCGACATCTTTACTTCTATTTCCATCCTAGCCATCTCTCGTTATTAACTCATTTTGAGCCGCTAACATAGACAAACTTTTCCCTACCCTTCCTACTTAAGGCGCCGAAGAACTACATTGGCTTTTCCAGGGTGATACAGATTTCACAATCATAATCCTTTATCAACTCTAGCCATCTTCTCTCGCCTTCATATTCAACTCCTTCCGAGTGAAGATATACTTTAGACTTTTATGGTCCGATATATCTCACATTTTTCCCCATAAAGATAATGTCTCCATATCTTTAGGGCAAACACTATCATGGGCCAGCCCAGATCACATGAGTAGGATAAACTTTCTCATAATCCTTCAATCGCCGTGGATGCATATATGCAATGACTTTGCCATGCCGCATAAGCACACAACCAAGTCCTCTATGCCAAGCATCACTATACACACAAAATTTCTCTGTGTCATCCGGCAATGACAAAACAGCGCTTCACTTAATCTTTTCTTCGCTTCTTGAAAATTGTCTTCACATTTATCCGCCCATACGTATTTCACCGCCTTTCCTTGTTAAATTAGTCAACGGGTAGCTATCTTCAAAAATCTTGATAAATCTTCGATAAGACCGCTAACCCTAGGAAACTCCACACCTCAATCGCATTTTTTTGTTGTTCCCAATTCATTACCGCTTCTACCTTCACCGGATCCACTCGAATCCCTCTCGTCAATGACATGACCTAAAAATCAAGACTTTTCCCAAATCAAAATTCACATTTGTGAATTTCAGATATAACTTCTCCTTCCTTAGTGTTCCAACACTAATCTTAAGTGTTCAAAGATGATCTTCCGCATCTTAGAATAGACTAGAATATCATCGATAAACACAACGACGAAACTTGTCCAAATATGGTTTGAACACTGCTCATCATATCCATAAATGCAAATGGTGCATTCACAACCCAAATGACATCACCAAAACTCAGAATGACCATAACGAGTCCTCAATGCCGCCTTTTGGTACATCTTCCTTCCTAACCTTCAACCGGTGATACCCCGTCTCAAGAAATCTATTTTAGAAAATACTTTGCCCTTTTTTAATTGATCAAAGAGATCATCGATCCCGGCAATGGGTATTTATTCTTTATCGTTAACTTGTTCAACTCCCGATAGTCGATACAAAGCCTTAACGATCCGCTTTTTTCTCTCGACAAAACAACATGTGTCTCTACTGGGAAACACTTGTTGAATGTACTTTCTGTCCAATAGTTCCTCAGAATCAACCATTAGTTCTTTCATTTCCACAGCGCCATTCTAGACGACAGCGTGCCTTTGAGACCGGTGCCGCCTCCGCACACAATGTCTATCACAAATTCGATCTCCCTATCCTATGCAGAAAAACCCAGAACTCACTTGGAAATACATCCATGAATTCGCTTACTATATAGGTATTTGTTCCATGGTTGCTCCCACTCACCGGGTATCAACAACATGGCATAGATAACCTACACATCCCTTCCTTAAAAGTTTTCTAGTTTGTGTCATCGTAAGGCAACACGAACGTCCCGGCTGATTTATTACCGTAAAATACTACAGAGGTTGTTTCAACGTCCTGATGCTCACACATTTCTTTTGGCAATCTATAATTGCTCCATGGTTAATCAACCAATCCATTCCGAGAATTACGTCAAATTCTCCTAACTTTATCCCAGATTAAATCTACCGATAACTTATAACCACGCATATCTACGCAACAACTCCTATGAATATCTTCAACAGAATTATCTCTTCGCTTTGCTACCTTAATGTTCAAAGGTATAGGTAATTTTTCGGAAATAATTCTAGTCGCCTAGCAAAATCACATGCTATAAACGAACAAGTAGCACCCAATCAAAAAATAACACGTATGCATTTATGTTATCGATCGAATAATACCTCGCAATTACATCCCCGATGCCACCGTGATCTTGGACCATCATATTAAAAGTGTGGGCCATTGATTTACCCAATGAGCCGGACCACTAATAGCCAACTTACCGCTATTAGTTCCCTTTATTTCCTTCCTCGTCCCCTTCTTCTAAGCAGCTTCTTCGCTATGTGGTCAATTGATCCACATACAAAACATCCGTGATTTTTTTCTTCAAATTTGGACAAGAAGGCAAATGTGCCCTTCCCCGTCCACAATTATAACATACCGCTTTCTTTTGAGATGACTCCTAAGTGAGTCTTCCCGCAGTTTTACAGCCTCCATCCTCCTCTCTTAGAATCCCTTTGTTTTACTCCTAGATTCCCAGCAGTTAAAGCCCTTCCTCTTTCGACCGCTGCCACTTCCACTCGCTCCCCATTCTTGATTCCTCCATCAACCTTGCCCTTGTTTTTTTTTCTTATCCTCAGGTAATCGGGCCGAGAGCCTCATTCCCACCTTCTAATTATTATTGCTTTTTTCTAATATGGTTCCAAAGGAAGTACTTTGGAACACGTAGATTCTATTATATAGAGCCAGGGTTTCAAGCCCCGTCAATCTTCTAGCCTTTCTCACTTCAAAGGTCCACTTGATGTGGAGCAAATCGTGCTACTTCATTAAACTTGGCAAAGATACCGGGAACCGCTCATATCCCTTGTTTCAATTCAAGAAACCTCATTTCCATCCTCCTCAGATACTGTGGGAAAATAGTTCTCAAGAAAATCTCCTCAACCTCTCCCCACGTTAGGTTTCCTATATCTACTTAGCCCGGGTTTGCCTCCCACCGTAAGTTGGCCTCTCCTTTCATCAAATAGGTTGCAAAGGCAACCTTTTGACTCCTCCTCAACATTTGCTATTACAAATGCTTTCTCGATTTCTTTTACCCAAGTCTGGGCTTCTATAGGTCCGTAGTTCCTTTGAACTCCTATGACCCTACACTTTTAAAATCTTTAAAAGTAGTAGCTCAGATTACTCCGTGAATCACGTACATTAGCCCTCGTTTCTATTAAATGCAAATGCTAAAAGATTAACGAACTCCTCGCATTGATTAACTTGACCACCTCCCTTGGTTAACATTAATGCCTTTGATTTCGCTTGTTCTTCTTGCAAGATTTTGTCATTAAGAAAACAACACATCATTATTACTTTATTCTTGTTGGTTTGTTATTATTTGTAATAAAACAATAACTCATACTCATTACTCAATATATTCCATAAAAAGACTTATATTGATTCATAACTTGTAGTATAACACTACATTGTTTACATTACTCAGCCTTTAGCTGATTACATTACCATCCCACCATTACTTTCCAAAAATTGGGATTTACAAAAGACTACCCTTTGTTATACAAAAGAGGGTTTTACGTCACTACTAGATACATAATATTTACATATCTAAGCTACTCTAGCTATTGCTAGATTACATCTGCCGTAGGGCATTCTCAAAATCTTTGTCGCCGCACCTAAGAATAACATCTCTACCGATAAGGTGCTCTCGTCCGTCTCGCTTTCTACCGGATACCCAACCACCACACCGAAATCCACATGAGAACTCCTATGTATATAGGACATCCTCTCCAACTTCCACTTGCTTAGTCTTTAGCTCCCGCTGAGCTCAAAGACTTCACATCTCACTTTCTGACCTTGTCCTTAGCTAGAATTCTATCATCGTGTTCCTCTTCCCACATTCCTCCATGCTAGTCTTGTCCTCACGAACAGCTTGGAGTTCCTCTTTCAACTCCTTAACCTCTTGGCAGTAATGGACATTCCTATCCAATACCGACATAAACAATGCCTTCATCGATTCCCCCAGACAATTCCTCCGTAGTGGAACCTCGTCAAAGGACATCACGCCCACCTCCTCCTCTAGCATGCCATCAAATATAGACATGTAGTCTAAATCGTCCCGAGTCTCCGCACTCGATTGTCACCACCTCTCGTTTCTATCACTACGGATTTGGTAGTATTCTCTACCCGATTAACCAAATCTCGCCACTACTACATGTATGTCTCTATACATATCATTTTCTCCCCGACATCTACAATAAAACAATATAGTTTGATTAGTACACGCCAAGAAAATAATAGAAACACATAACATAATATAATGCATTTTTATAGGGTTACTTTCCATCTTTTACTTTTTATTCTTTCTTAAGGTTATGACTTAAGGTTCTACTTTCCCCTTAAGTTTTATAACCTAGGCTTTGATACCAACTTGTAGCGCCCCAAATCCGTGTATCTTCCAACCCGATGTATGGTGCTATATCTGCATAAACATTCATATATTCATTCAATTGAAAAGTCTCAAAGAACTAACATAACTTCTATATATTTAAAGTAATATTTACATTTCCTGTGTTCTATACCCATTACAAAGGTTCTTTGTCATAATATCAATTACATTACAACAATAGACCTATACTATTACAAGACAAATTTTAACAATCATTTTAGCTTTTCCTTTTTATCCTTTTTCGATCCTTCTGGACGCTCACCTTAGCCGCATTCATATGGTTCAAGCAAGAGTGAGCATAACTAGCTCAAAGAAGTATAACAATTCAATAACAACATGCTTGACACATACGAATCGTATATCTTCAATAATCGAATAATAGTTATGAAGTACTATTGATAATACAAAATAGCACTTCATCTTTCTTTCAAAATGTTTTACAATAATAACAATATTTAGTAAAACATTTACTCCTACCAAAGACCTCGAGTATTCATTCTTTATTGAAAAGGACAACCCGTAACTAAGTCTCAGAAGTCTGATATTACTTACGAAAGCACTTCTAGGTGATCAAATTTATTGTACTTATATGTTGATCAACACTACATCCATTAAACGTATGTACGCTTAATCATTTGGCAACCTCACGCGCTTCGCTGCTTTTTTACCGACAAAACATTTGTTTAACATTTCCAGTCTTCTTTTGAAAACCATATGAAGTAGTTGACAAAAGATAACAACATTTGATAATAGATGAATAACTTATCAATAATTCATGCAATATATCAAGTCTAGCCAAAGGAATTGGCTTTAACTTCAGCATACCTCAATTCATGCGAAAGAATACATGAACTTCAAAAACTTGTTCAGATTGAACTGAGACAAGAGTTAGAATACTTGCCTTTAACGTCCGCTACGGTATATTAACTTTATGTTCAAGTCTTTCAAGTCACTACAATACATGATCACATAATGCCTTACATTAGGTAACATATAATCAAGTATGTATATGACTATATCTTACCCTTCATTTCAATCTAATTATGTATTAGATTCAGTTATTATCTGTTCCGGTTTATCATTATCCTTGCATTTATATTCGACTAGGTTATCTAAACCTTTACACAACATCCTTAAGGTTTAACAAAGTTTAAACAATGTTACATTACATTCCTTAGGTTGTGTTTACTTTTTTAAATCAATTAACTTTCTTTTCTTTGTAATTAAAAACATTCATCACTATCCTTGTTCTCGAGACCAAGCGCCATGCATGAAGTCCTTATTTTATCATGGCATTATATACACACTACATACTTCATAAGGTTTTTAGATCAGATATGCAATACGCTGCGCCACACCATTTATATTTGTCATTGGTTTCATACATGCACAAGCTTGCAATGTGTGCTCTGACATCACATTATGCTACAAGTCACACAGTACTGACTAATTTGGTTTGGGGTTGGCCGCCAGCGCCCAACTCAGGCACCGTAAAAAATTCATTTTTTAATTTTTGTGAACTTCCTGACGATAACTTCTTCAAGAGTAAGTCCGAATTGGCTCTGCTCAAAAGCCTACGGTTCACAAATTACGTAATCTACGCTGCTCATGCAAGAATTTTATCTATTTGATTTCGTTTGCTAAAAAATTCACCTATTAGTTCATTTTTAACAAAAACGATAAACGCTCGTGAACGCTCAACGCTCGCTTTCTTCGCTCTAAGTCGAATCCTGCCATTTTTGAGTCCGCAACTCTTAAATGCCAAATATGACTTGTCTCCATCGAAAAACAATGGTTCCGAAGTTCAAACACAAAATTTGACTTCTATTCCGAGAATTTTACTTAATTCGACGATTATCGCCCAATCGCAATTTCCTAAAATCTTAATTCTTATGATTTGTTCAATATTGCAAATGAATTCCATTCATCATGTGAAAATCTCAATCATACTTATTACAACAACTTATATTCATTGTTGGATTTTAGACTTATTTCTTCATGAGCTTATAACTTGTCAAATTATAAACTACTTAAGATTTCATTGTTCATGACTTATGACAATTAAAGTTTCTTAATCATCATACCTTCTATGTTCTTAACATATAATTTTACTTATGTATTCATGATACAAATGATCATACAAGTTCTTTGACATCCATATCACTCCTCTTAATAAACTCATTACAAGTTCATAATTTTCATACTAACATTCAAGGTTAACTTATAATAAGTTTATAACTTTTATAAGTTCAAATGACTTATTACCAACTTATGTGACTTAAGTTCATTGCTTACTCATTCTTCTTACTTTTTAACATCCATGTTCCTTAATCCATACTTTTTTTCTTATCAAACTATCATGGTAGAGAGATAGAAGATAATGGAGAAGAAGTCTTACTTTTGAAGTCTTGGTAAGGTAGCTTCTTCTTCTTCTTCTTACAAATGAAAGTAACTTATTTGTAACTTAATCTCTCTAACACTTAAGCACTTTGTAATATTTGATTGTTTGAACAAGTGTTAAATGGCTAGCAAGCCTCTCTATTTATAGAAGTTGCAAAGCTAGGGTAGTTTAGTCATTAATTCAACCCACTCCTTTAAGCCACCTCCTTACTATTCATTACTTTGCTAACACAAAACTTATCCTTTGCTTGGCCATTACTCCTAAGTCTTACTCATTACTCATTACTCCTAAGTCTTGGTCACCACATTAACTTGGTCACCATACTAACCATATTAATATGGTTTGCCCCATGGGTCATTACAACTCATGGATTCTAGCTTGGGCTTGATTAAATAAATCTTTGGGCTTTGCATTAATAAACACTAGTTGGTTTATTAATTAATAATTGGGCCTTAACATTTTATTCACTTGGACTTATACCAATTGTTAACCAATCTTCCAAGTCCATTAACATTACTTAATACATATACATATAGTTTATGTATCATTTTCGATTTTAATTCATATAGAAATTATATACTTATATTTCATTCTTCATACCAACTCGTATAATACTCAGATTATACTGCTTTTCATTACCTTTGTACAATACCTAAGTATTATACAATTATTACTTATTCATTACCACTTCGCCTTCCTTAACGCTTATAAATTAAGTCCGCAAGTTTAAATATTACATTTTCCATAACTAGATTTTTATTACATAATCCATCTTACTTTGTCATTCTATCATTACGTATTTCTAAATTCAAAAATAAATCCTTAGCAAATACCGATGAATAGTGTTTTTCAAAAAATTCTAAAACTTTTATTTTCGCCTTTGAAATTCAAACACTTTAATTCGCTCACGTAGCTCAAATACTACGACATTCTAACATCAATAGGTTATACAATGACAACCATCTTGATAACACATATAATATAGATTTTATTATTATTTAATTTAATAAAATCATTTTACAATAAGATCCAATTTCTCATTTTATTATGTGATGTTATCATCTACTGTAGAGACCTTAAAGACATAAAGTGCACATGTTATAACTATAGCAGACGCTAAAGTCAAGTATTCTAACCCTTGTTCCAGTTCAATCTGGACAAGCTTTGTGATTCATGTATTCTTATGCACGAGTTAATGTCTGATGAAGTCAGAGCCAATTCTTTCGGCTAAGACTTATGATATGTTGAATTTCTGATAACCTATCAAGTATTGACAATGATTTACCAAACTAATATTGTTGTGGTATTAAAAAGGAGACTGAGTATGCTAAATTGTTTTGTCATCAAATGACACGCACGTGAGGTTGCCACAACTTAAACGTATACACATTTAATGAATGCAGTGTTGATCAACTTAGAGTACTATAGGCTGATCACCTAGACGTGCTTGTAAGCTATGTCGGACTTACGGACTTAGTGTCGGGATGTCCTTTTCAAAGTACTTATGAAATACTCATGGTCTTGTACCAAAATTGATGTTTTATTGAATATTGTTGTTGTAAAACGTTTTGAATGAAAAGAAGTGCTATTTTGAATTATCGATAGTACTTCGTAACTATTGTTCAGTTATTGAAGATATACGATTCATATGTTTCAAGAATGCTAGTTTATTAGTATTGTTGTACTTGCTGAGCTAGTTAGGCTCACTCTTGCTTGAACCATATGAATGCAGCTAAGATCGAACAGACCGACGGATCCGGCAAGGAGAAAGGGAAGGCGAAGGTGAACCCGTAGATTACTTATGTAATAGTATAGTTTTGTAAGAATAATATTTGATATTATGACAAGGACAAATGTAATGGGTATAAAGAACCTGGGAGAATGTTAATATTATTTTGAATATATATAAGATGTATTCGTTCTTTTGAGGCATTTAATTTGAATGTTTGTGTGAACTGTAGCACCGTGTAGCACCATCTGTCGGGTTGGAAGATACCCGGATTTGGGGGTGTCACAGTCATACTCTTCATAATTTCATCTGAGTTTTCTTGATCAATGAGTAGACTATATGAAACAAATCACTATTTGAGCATGGCCATGCATTTCATAGTCCTACTCAATCAAGAGGCCTATGGATATCACCCCTATTATATAGTAGGGTTAAATTCCATCTAGATCACTCATATTCCTCACACGATTCATGATGTACCCAATAATCACCTTTATAGTCCACCCTATTAAAGCTGACCTTTGATGATATCAAAGTACATAAATTCCCGTGTAGTAATATAGTGATTTCAGGTCGGAGGATCATTACATCATTGTCACTATAAGAATTGCTAATGACACTTCACAGAAAGCTCCACATAGAATTCTCATGGTGGGTCTGTCCGGTACATCGTTCTCTAACATGTACCTATGCATTGACTCAATATCTTATATATTTATGACCAATGAGATTTGGTCATCAGTCAATCCACATACTAGTCTCAATGTATCATTGTTGTCCCATTAATAATGATACTCGACTAGGGACATTTAAGACCAATGATACTAATTGTAATTATATAATCTCATGTTCAAGTCACTTACTTGAAGCTATATAATTTGTATCACTATTCTAAGGACTTTTATCATGTTAACATTTATATAACGCAGTAAATAAAACCATAATAAAACCTTTCATTTATTCAATCAAATATAATATCAAAATGTTAAACAATTATATCATATAATTGGCCTCTAGGGCATAAACTGTGACACCCCCAAATTCGGGTACTTCAATTCCACAAATTTGGTGTTCACTGTCCAATTAAATCATAACTAACTTCCCATAAACAAAGGATATAATTAAACTCAAAAGCTTAAATAATAAATCTCCCATCAAAGGTTACATAATCTCAAGATAAATCCCAGGTCATCTAACCTTTAATACAATCATCAGCGGAAATTAAAACATGATCATAATTAAATCTAGTACATAAGCTTCATAAGTAAAAGATAAATTAAACATTGTCGTCTAATTAAGCACTTTGTCCTTGTTTGGGGGCGTCACATTTTCTATGTAGGTTTTTAGACTAGCGTCAGAAGCGCCGATTATTAGACTTGGTGCCATACATGCAAGCACCACCACTTCATACTCAAAAATCCAGACTCATGGCGCATGGCCATGAGTCTCTTTGTTATATGTCTTGTTATGCAATGCTGGACTCTCTTAAATGATGGCCACCTTGGTGTCATGCAAGGCGTGAGCTAATTTGCCTTTTTCAATAGCCTACGTCACCACACCTTTTGTGCACCAGAAAACTTGGACAGATTTTTTAAAAGTTGAGATTCCCGGACTCGTAACTTCTTTGTTATAAGTCCGAATTGGCTCGTTCAAGAGCCTACGGTTCACAAATTACGTACTCTATGCATTCTTGCAAGAATTTTATCTATTCGACTTCGTTTGCTAAAAATTCACCTATTAGTCCATTTTTAACGAAAACGATAAACGTTCGTGAACGTTTAGCGCTCGTTTCTTCGTTCTAAGTCTGAATCCGACCATTTTTGAGTCCACAACTCTATAATGCCAAATAAGACTTGTCTACATTGAAAACCAACGTTTCCAATCACAATATCAAAATTCGACTTCCATTCCTAGAATTTCACGAATTCGACGATAAGTTATTACTTATTCTTGATAAATTTATAACTTATGAAAATATAAATTATTTATATTTTCATTACTCATGACTTATGTCTTCTTTTCGTATGACTTAGTAATGAGTTAAGTCCTTTAATCACTATTCTTACATCTTATTAATCATACTAATTTTATTAATGTAAACATGTTTCAAGTCCTAACAAGTTCTTATACTTTCATTTATAAGTTCATAACTTATTTACGAATGAATTTCTTATTCATGACTTATCCGGCTTATTAAGACTTAAGCCCTTTGATTCATTATTCCAACCCCTTCTCAGCATGCTTGTTCTACCAATACCCCATTCTCTAACAATGGAAGAGAAAGATAATCAAGGTTCAAGAATACTTACTCTTGATTAACACTTGGAAATCTTTAATCTTCTTCTTGCTTCTTGAAATAACAAAGCTTAACTTCTATCTTTCCTTGCTTTTTCTCTCAAACCAATAAGCTATAAGTTGTTGGTGGAAAATCTAACAAAGGAAGTCTAGCTTTATATGTGCTTATTCTCTCTAAAACTTAAGTTGTTTTGAAATGGATGAAAACTAACAACCAAATAATGAGTCATCTCCTCCTCTATTTATAGGATATCTAAAGTGAGGGTAAAAGAGTCATTAGTCATCCCACCTCCTTAATAAACCTCCTTACTATTCCTAACTTAAGACTTAAGTAAACTTGGCCATCAAACTTAATTATTGCCCACCACACAAAGTTCTTGCCCACCACTTCACTCATGGGTTACCCCATGGATCAAACTTTACCCATAGGATCATTAAATGGGCCTTAGTCTTAATTTAATTAACTTATCTTTGGTCTTACATTATTAATTAGGTTAACTAACTTAAATTATACATTGCGCTTGTAATTAAACAAATATTTGGGCTTTCTCATTAACTTACCTTGGACTTAACCCTACTTACATTTGGGCCTTATCACACTTCTTAACGCACAATACAATTTCCTACACAATTCAACAAATTCAATACATTTAGCTTAAAGCCTTAGGACATATACTTTACGTATAATCTCATATCCTAAATCATATACTTATTCAATACATACAACATACCATCATTCATACGTACTCGTATAATACCCCGTATCATACTCGTATTCATTACTTCGTATAATACCTACGTATTATACGATTATTGTTTAATTCATTAATCGCATTACATTTCCTTCCCGTAAATCATTTTCCTTAAACGTTAGGTTTTAAGTCCATAGGCAAAATATTACGTTTTCCATAAATGAAATATTATTGGATATTCCATCTCACATCGATATTTTATCGTTATGTATTTCTCGGAAGTTCAAAAATAATTCCTGAGCAGAAATGTGTGAATAGTATTTTTTCTAAAAATTTCTCGAAAAGCTTTTATTTTCATCTTGGAAATTCAAACACTTTAATTCTACCACGTAGCCAAAATCCTACGATGTTCTAACATTTCTAGGTTATATAACGACCTTCAATTAGCTTGCTCCATAAATAATCAATTAAATTCATTTAATCATTATAATTAAATAAAATTTTAATTCCACTAAAAATTCGATTTTTCTCGGGCGTTACAAGTATCATGTTGACAATTTGGACATTATTGAGTTCAGGATAAATTAACTTATAAATCATTAAAATTTATTCTTGAACTTGTTTTATTGAATTGTCATCGTCCTCATGTTTATAATATGTTGAATGTCATCTGTGGCCTGTAGTGCATAGATGGACTTGGTATAATTATGACCTGGGATTATTCGGTATAATCATGACCGTAATGTTACAAATGATGTGGTAAAAATCCTCATTGGCCGTAGTGCATTGATGGACAGTTGTTGGCATGATCATGACCATTGATGAATACATGAATATCCTTGGCCCGTAGTGCATGGATAATTTGTGGTCGTGAAACTAATGAGTAAGGAATATCATTGGTCGAAAAGCGTGGATGATGTGGTTTATTTATTGTCGAGTCTCAAATGATAAATGTGATGAAAAACCTTTTAAATCATAGAAGATAGTAGATTTTATTCTCTACTTGACTCTTCTAATGGATTGCTTGTTCACCGTAGTTAAACTTGATGTTTATTATATTTTATCGCTTTAACATCGTTGAAGGCTAACGATAAATTATTCTCGCATTATCTTAGTCATAATATTTCTTCATCGGGCTAGTTGAGCTCACCCTTTACTTCACCGTTTCTTCTGAAATGAGAACTTAGCCGGACTAGTCGGGAACGGAGTGACAATCCAGATGATAGCATTAGTAGTCCTCACTATTCTCGCATTAAATAGTGTGACAATAAATGTAATGAGGACTCCATTGAGTGTGGATATTGTCTAGATGACAATATTCTTATTAAAACTCTCGCTTATGTCTTGTCGTATTCTACACGCACAACAGTATTATTAAGTTGTATTTGAATTTTGTACTATGTATTTGGCGACTCAAGATGTGTGATGTATACCTATTTTGGGGGCGTCACAGTTTGTATCAAAGCTTAGGGATATGATCTCTGGCTAAGATGTGAGACTAGAACTAGGAGGGGAGAGACGGGGAATTAGTTCGCTAGTATGACCTACCTATGTTTATTTGGTATTTAATTGGTCAGTCAGAGTATAGGGATAATATGTTACATGTCAATTAACCCTTGTTTTGTGGTAGTATTTGAAAATGACCTGCGAGAATGCTGAGAATAGCAATGGAGCACAGGAGACCATTGAGTCACCACAGATCAACACCAAGGATAATGTGTATCAAGAAGGCAATAATCCTCAGGTGAACAACAACACCGACCAAATGGCGAACGACGAAATGTTTAGGAGCTTTCTGCAATTTGTACAACATCAGGCAAGAGAGACTCCTGTCCAAAATGCAGGTGGAAACAATGTCAACTCTCGGATGGTCATCGCTAAACAGTTTAAGGAGCTGGGACCACCGGAGTTTATTGGAGAACCAAAATCACTTAAGGCGAAGACATGGATAAAGCATATCACCAAGATATTTGATGTCTTGGGATACTCCAAGGAGAAAAAGGTTCCCTTTGCCACCTTTATTTTGCGAGGAGAGGCAGATTACTGGTGGGAATCGGTAAAGCATACTCAACTTGCCACACTGAAGATGTCTTGGGAGAAGTTCCAAAAACTATTCAAGGACAAGTACTTTCCCGAAAGTATTCGTCACATGAAAGAGGTAGAGTTCATCAAGTTGAAGCAGAACAATATGACCGTGTCCTAGTACGAAGTTAAGTTTGCTGAGTTTTCCCAATTTACGTCCCATTTGGTTGATAATGAGGAAAGAATAACGCGAAAGTTTCTAAGAGGTTTGAACCCCAAGATACGTCAATATCTTATTTCTCATAAATTGTGTTTGTATTCAGATGTTGTAAATAGGGCTCAGTTATTGTAGCGCGATAACGAGTCAACCCAACCAAGAGAAAGCAGCCGACAAAATGATAATACTAGTGATAACAGTTATCGAAGCGGTGATAATAAGCGTGAAGGGAATCAACATGCCAGAAATGGTAACCACTTCGGTGGTAATCATGGCCAAAATAATAAGAATGGACATTTCAAGAAGAGGAGATTCAACAATGATGGAAAGACGTCAGCATCAACACCCGTTGTTAAGGAAGGAGAACGACCACCTATCATATGCTTCAAATACGGAGGGGAGGGACATATCAGACAAAACTGTCCACAACCTTCCAAGGTATGTTTTAGTTGTGGAAAAGACGATCACATAGCTCAATTTTGTCCTGTAGAGAAATTAAGTCCAGCTGGGACGGTGGCACCAAAGGTGGATACGGATAAAACAAAGTCGGTGGTTTCAGGGAGAGCATTTTTTGTGACTTCTCAAAGAGCGAGTAACCCGAACGGAGTTAGCACAGGTTATTTAATTATAAATTCTTGCGAAGTCTATACCTTATTAGATACCGGTTCTACCCATTCTTTTGTCTCTCTTGCTTGCGCTCAACGTTTAAATTTAACTTCGGAGAAGTTAGACTTTGACTTATTGGTTGAAACTTCGTTAGTAGAAACCTTCGTTACCTTCCACTGTTTATAAATCTTGTTGATTCAAATCGACACTTTCACGTTACCTGTCGATCTTATCTCTTTGAAAATACTCGCCTTTGATGTGATTTTAGGGATCGATTGGTTAACTACTCACCAAGCTTTTTGTAAGGTTGTTAGCTTTCATATTCCTAACCAACCTATTATGTAAATTCAAGCAACCAAACCACTAAAGTCAATTATTGTCATATCAAGCCATAAGTAAAGAGCCCCGGTCCTTTCGTTGTTGACTTCCCTGTGTGGAATGCATCGAAGCCATACTTTCTGTAGGGGACGTTGTGAATGACGATGGCAAGTTGATAGGTATCAATGTGACGTGTTATCCAAGTCTTGGATGAGAGTCACAGTTTTGAAGGATATTTCTATTGTTAATAAATTTCCTGATGAATTCTTGAAGACTTATTAGCATACCCCTTGAGCGTGAAATTGAATTTTGTATTGACCCCAGTACAAAACCCATTTCTTCAACCCTTAAATATTTCTTCAACCAAAATGAACATATAATGCACCAAAGACGTTGGCTTGAGCTGCTTAAGATTACGATCATACTATTCAATATCATTGTGGAAGAAAGAACGTGGTAGCTGACGCGTTGAGTAGAAGATTGTATGCGTTTACGAGAGCGATGTTGTTAACACAAAAACCCATTTCGTATAACTTACAAATGATGAAGATAGAGTTAAAGACTCTAGAGACCCACGTGAAGATAACAAATATACGATTAGAACCGACTTTAATCGATAAAGTTAAAGCAGCTCAAGCTACATACTCAGAGCTGATGAATGTGAAGAAGAACGTTCAAGAAGGCGTTATTTTAGAAGCATGAATCGATGAAGAGAGAAAATCTCAACCGTCGATTTAATTGGCCCATTTGAAATCCTCGATCGAGTAGTAATTGTGGCCTATAGACTCGCTTTACCGCCAAGTATGTCGCGTGTTCATAATGTTTTTCTCGTATTAATGTTACGTAAATATGTGGATGACCCGACCCACGTTATTAAATTAGAACTAGACGAGATAGCAGATGATTTAATGTATGAGGAGATACGTGTTAAAATCTTGGATAAGAAGGATCGTATTCAACACTTAAAGGTTATACCTCAAGAGTTAGAATCTGAAATGAAGTCAAGGTATCCTCACCTCTTCGGCATACCAGGTATGTACGTAAATTTTGAGGGTGAAATTTCATAAGGAGGGGAGATTGTGAGACCCCAAATTTTATGAATAAAGATTTAAATTTCTCAAAAATATTTTTTTCAAAATTATGGTGTGGATTTGAGATAATGTTATAGTTATGGGTAATATTTATAAATTTTGAAAAGTACGCAAGTTGTTATATAATATTCGGTTGGTCGGGGAATATTCGTACAACGACACAATCATTGGTGGACCCCACAACAGAATTATTGTCAGATTAAGAAAACGACAAAAATATTTTATGAAAATAACGGCGGAAGCTTTACCGTTAACTATTGAAACACTCGGTACTAAAATTATAGTAATACGCGTGGTTGCATAGTAGCACACAATATTGATTATTGATGCTTACGTGAGAAGTCACTCAGTTTTGTTCAATTATTTCTACAGTAATTGCTCCATAGTATCTCACGTTATTTGATTCAATTATTGTCGATATTTTATATATTATTTAATCAATAATTGAGATAACAAAGTTATTAAAATTATTATTTGTAATATTAACGATGTCTAGAAGTTCTGCCAATGAGAGGTTTGGTCACCTAATTGTGCGCCAATAGGGAGAAATCTTTATTGGAAAGCCCCCTCTTTCTTGGAAACGACCTGGTCGATTAATATTGTGAATTATAATAAAGGTAATAAGTTTTGTTTTATTATTATTATAAATGTAATAAACTAGAAAACTTTTTATATAAAACAGAATACTTTTATAAAGTTATTTGTTTTATTAGACTATAAATAGAATATATGATATTCTATTATGCATAGTGTTTGCATAATAAAATATTTTTATATAAAACAAAATACTTTTATAAAGTTATTTGTCTTATTAGACTACAAATAGAATATATAATATTCTATTATGTATAGTGTTTGCATAGTGTCTGCATAGTGTTTGCATAGTAAAATCTTTTTATATAAAACAGAATACTTTTATAAAGTTATTCATTTTATTAGATTATAAATAGAATATATTATATTTTATTTAAAAGATTTTGTTTTATTAGAATATTTTATTAATACTGCATAGTAAACCAATATGGACCATCCGTTTAAAAGTAAATCAATCTGGACCATTCATGAATTAGTTACTATTCTGTCCATTCTCCAATAAATAGAAGCTCATTCCTTCATTATTTCTTACGAATTCACTGAAACTCTAGAGAGAGAAACTATAGAGAGAAAGAAGAAAAGTATTCAGCTACTTCACTACTCCTATATCAAGTTTCTTCTAAGGTGAGTGATATTATTTGTTGTACTCGTAAGGGGTATTATTCTTTCGTATTCATGAAAAGAGTTATTTTCTTTCAATACTCGTAAGGGTTGTTATTTCATTCTTTATTATTATGTTGGAATAAACTATCTATACGAAGTACCGCATACGTGGTGAAATTCTTTTGTTATTCCATTCTTTATTATTCTGTTGGAATAACCTGTCTGTGCGGTCTATCGCATGCCTGATGAATTCTATTTTTATTTCATTCTCTACTATTCTGTTGGAACATCCTGTCATTGCGGATTACGAATGACCTGGTTCCATTCTTTATTATTCTGTTGGAATATCCTGTCTGTGCGGATTACACATGACCTAGTTCCATTCTTTATAATTTTGTTCGAATACCCTGTCTGTACGGGTTACGCATGACCTGGTTCCATTCTTTATTATTATTCGTTGAATAACTCATCCGGTCTGTAATTACGCATCGCTTAGGTGAATTCTTCTATTATTCCATTCTTTATTATTCTGTTGAAATAACCTGTCTACGTGGATTACCGCATGGCGGTAAAAATCCATTTGCAGTTTCATATATTCTGTTATACTCAGTTGGTTAAAGTTTTGGCTTCTATACTCCATGAAATTAGTGGAATATCCTTGATATTTACGCTTCATCCAGTATCTTTTTATGGATATATCATTCTGAGCATTCTTGAATTTTACTCCACAAAGCAGTATCATGTTGACAATTTATTCTTGAACTTGTTTTATTGAATTGTCACCATCCTCATGTTTATAATATGTTGAAAGTCATCTGTGGCCTGTAGTGCATAGATGGACTTGGTATGATTATGACCAGGGATTATTCGATATAATCATGACCGTAATGTTACGAATGATGTGGTACAAATCCTCATTGGTCGTAGTGCATTGATGGAAAGTTGTTGGCATGATCATGACAATTGATGAATACACGAATATTCTTGGCCCGTAGTGCATGGATAATTTGTGGTCGTGATACTAATAAGTAATGAATATCTTTGGCCGTAGTGCAGGGATGTTGTGTTTTATTTATTAAGTTGAGTCTCAGCGATAAAAGTGACGAAAAAACCATTTAAATCATAGAAGATAGTAGATTTTATTCTCTACTTGACTATTCTACTGGATTGCTTGTTCCGCTGCAGTTAAACTTGATGTTTATTATATTTTATTTGTTTAACATTGTTGAAGGCTAACGATAAATTATTCTGCATTATCTTAGTCATAATATTTCTTACTAGGCTAGTTGAGCTCACCCTTTCCTTCACTGTCCTCTTCAGGAAATGAGAACGTAGCCGGGACTAGTCGGGGAACGGAGTTACGGTCCAAATGATAGCATTAGTAGTCATCGCTATTCTGTTAAACAGTGTGACAATAAATGTAATGAGGACTCCATTGAGTGTGGATATTGTCTAGATGACAATATTCTTATTAAAACTCTAAGTTATGTCTTGTCGTATTCTACACGACAGTTGTATTATTAAGTTGTATTTGAATTTTGTACCATGTATTTGGCGACTCAAGATGGGTGATGTATACCTATTTTGGGGGCGTCACACGGGCTCCATTACAATCGGGTCTTCAAGCGCTCCTTGCTCCTTGATCTCTAATTGTTCAAAAATTAATTCTAACTATTCCTATTATAAACCTATTTAAAATAAATAGAAACATTGATCAGCAGTCAAGGGGAAGTACATAGGAGGGAGATATAATTTATATTAAGAAAAATTAGAGAAGACGAAGTACGTAGACCCCATTTAATAAAACTCATATATTCATGCATCCAACTAAAATAAAATCCAATCACATTGGTCAATAGTCCATAATCAATCTCATTTATTATTATACATATCACCGTATGCATTAATAAATAATTCATCTCATGAATAATAAACATTCAATATATATATTGATATTATTTAATGGGCAAATTTAGTTAGCATAAAATCTAAATTTGAATAAAAATAAACTCATTTATTTTAATCCAAATTTAAATCAAAATAAACCTCTTTTATTTTAAATTATCCAATTTTGAATAAAATAAACTCATTTATTTTAATCAAAATAAACTCATTTATTTTAATTAATTATGGAATCCAATTTCAAGTAAAAAAAACTCCTTTATTAAAAGAAACACGGATTCTCTTTCCTATTAATAAATAAACTCCTTTATTTTGAATAATATGAAATCTTATTCCATATCTAAATAAACTCCTTTTATTTAAGGAAATACGGATTCTCTTTCTTATTCACAAATAAACTCCTTTATTTTGAATAATATGAAATCTTATTTCATATTTAAATAAACTCATTTATTTAAGGAAACATGGAATCCAATTTCAACTCCAAATAATTATCATGGAATCCAATTCCAACTCTAATTAGTTAGCATGAAATCCAATTTTAAAATTAAAATAAACTCTTTATTTTAATTATAAAATTATAAAGAATATATATTTTATATATATATATATATATATATATATATATATAACTCGTTCTGGAATACGTGCTGTATAAACAGATTACCGTAGTGTATATATGTAGGACCCCGAATTTTATGAAATGAGAGTATTCAATTTTCTTATAATTATTATTTTATTTCGTAAATGGTTAAATTGATAAAAGGTTAAAGTTAAGGGTGATATGTGAAAATTTTTGCAAAGTAAGCAAGTGGTTATATAATATTCGATTGGTCGGAGAATATTCAGATGACTACAGCACAATCATTGGTGGACCCCACAACGAAAAGTATTGTAAGTAGTTAGAAAAACGATGTAATTATCTTTTATAAAAATAATAATGAAAAGTGTTACCGTTAAAACTGTTGAACTATCCGATAGTAAAAGTACAGTAATACGCGTGGTGGCATAGTAGCACACGGTATTGATTATTAATGCTTACGTGAGAAGTCACTTAGTTATACTCAATTATTGCTACAAATGAATTGCTTTGATCATATCTCTCATATTATTGATTCAATTATTGTCACAGTATCATCTACATAATATTTATTATTATTAAATCAATAATTGAAACGACAAAGTTATTCATATTATTATTTGCAATATTGACAATGTCTTGAAGTTTTGTCAATGAGAGGTTTGGTCACCTAATTGCGCGCCAATAATGAGAAATCCTTATCGAAATGCTCCCTCTTTCCTGGGAACGACCTGATTGTTAAATATTGTGAGTTATAATAGTAATGATGAATAACTTCGTGTTGATTAAAGATGAAATTGTTAGTTCCATTATGTTGGGATTATTAGTGTGTGTGGAAATCGACATTTAGTTCGATAATAATTGATGTCTGGAGGTTATATTGACCAATTGGATAATTAATCGAATAAATGAGCAATTAATTGCTATTCTTTCACATGCTTATAACTATTTGTTCACATGTGTGTACTATTGAGTCACATTCATGTACTATTAGGGGTGGTGGTGCAAGATTGATAATATTTGCATGACTAAGTTAAAAATGGAGATATAGATGGAGGTACTATACTGTAATTCGTATTTTCACATGTCTAGAACTATTGATTAACATGATTTACTATTGATTCACATTATTTACTATTAGGGGGGGTGGTGCAAGTTTGATAATACTTGCAGGACTAAATTAAAAATGAAGAAAAAGAGGAAGGTATTATACTGTAATATTTTGAGCCCCAAAACGTGCAAATATCGAAACTATATTTTCTTATAAATAGAAGCTCATTCTTCCTTCACTTCTCACCAATTCACAAAAGCTATAGAGCAATTATTAGAGAGAGAATAAAGAATAGAAGTCTGCTACCTCACTATTTCAGTATCCAGTTTTTTTTCTAAGGTAAGGGGTATTATTCTTTCGTATTCATGAAGAGAGTTATTTTCTTTCAGTACTCGTAAGGGTTGTTATTCCATTCTTTATTATTATGTTGGAATAACCTGTCTATGCGAAGTACTGCATACATGGTGAAATTCTTCTGTTATTCCATTCTTTATTATTGTGTTGGAATAACTTGTATGTGCGGTCTATCGTGTGACATCCCGAGAATTTAGACAATTTTTAAAATTTTAATTAATTGATTTAAGGTTCAATATTAGAACCCAGACAAAAAATAAGTGTATGCGTTTGATATTTTTGAGAAGAAATTTTGAGGATTTCAAAATTCTGTGAAGGATTTTGGTGAATTATTGAGGATTAAGGGTATAAGAGTATATGTTCTGTGTATTTGGGTGTATATGTGTAAAGTATGTGGTTAAGGGTCAAGGGTTGACCATATAAATTATATTTGTGTTAAACCCTATTATATTTAGAACGTCAACGTTCAGTTAGAAAATTCTTATGATTTATATGAAACCCTAATTTGGGAACTCTAATGCTAAGTATAAAACCCTAAGGGTTAAAAGTTATGTGAGTAATGAATATGAATATTATGAGATGGTTAATACTTGTTTATTAATATAAACAAATAAAAGAAATTAATGTAATCTAATTATATATTAGGAATGAAAAATTTATTTAACTTAAGGGTTATGGTATAGGAGAATATTGGTATTTAAAATTTATACTAATTCCAAGAGATTTATTTTACATATCTCAACTAATTAATTTTATAACCTAATTATAGCAATTTTAATTGGGTTAAGGAAATAAATGTGCATGAGTAAGGATTTAAATTATAAATGTGTACATGAAAACCCTAATTAAATAATTAGGGAATGGTAATATTAGAAGTGTTGGAAGATGTTATTTGTTTTGGCCCAAGAAACTAAATTTGTAGCCCAAAACATTAAAGGAATGGCCCAACATTTAGCCAAATGGGTGAGGGGCATTTTAGTCATTTGATATACTAAAAAATTCATAAAACAAAAATTAATCTTGGACAAAAATTGGCCACATGGCCGAGCACCTGAGGGAGAAAAAAAAAGAAGCATGTGATGTTATGATTAAAAATTACCAACTCCTTACTAACCCACTTTTGGTGTCATCCTCTCATTGGTTCAACACATTTTGTATAACTTACAAGCAACCTCATAATCATGAGAAAGAGAAAGCAAGAAAGAAGTTGGGGGAGGTATGTAGATATACATAATATATCTATACTAAATTTATTAACACCCAAAACCCATTCCATTTCTCTCTCATTTCTTATTAGCTAACACAAAGAAAACCAAATAGAGAGAGAAAGAAGAGAGGCATTTTCGGCAGCTATAGAGGCAAAGAAGAGAGAGTGTTTTTCCAAGTTTTCTAGCTCCATAATCAAATCTTAGCAAGAAAGAGGAAAGAAAATCAAGCAAAGGTATACTTAAACTAGATTATGTAATTTATTGTTGACTTTTCAAAATTAAAATTTGGATCTATGATTCAAAACTTCATAACTCTAGATCTACATGATCTAGAGTGTGTTATGTGTGGATCTATCCATCTTGAGTGTTAAAAGTTAGATCTAAAGTATGAAATAGAAACAAGGTTTTTTAAATGTAGAAAATCTTAATTTTTCTTAGCCCCGATTGTGTTAATCTTGTGTTTGATGATTGTTTGATGGAATAGATCATGTATTATGGTAGAATAATGGGTATATGAGGTATTAGTAAATATTATGATGAGTTATGTTAGTTATTATGTGAAAACATGAAAGTTTTCTTAGAAATCACCAAGATTTAGAAATCAGTTTTTGTGAAAACAAAACATGAAATTCAAATGATCATATCTCATATTATATTTTTAACAAAGCACGAAAAAACTGCAAAACAACAATTTGCTACTGTGAAGAATTTTCCAGGGGCTGTTTCGGCCACTTAAATTGTGCAATAAATTCCGGCCTTTTGGGACATGAAAATATATGGTATTAAGTATTTCATGTCCAAAAATGAGCTCATTCCGACTTAAAATGACCAAGTTATGACCATTTCAATTTCTGTGATTTTCTGACGAAAATCGCTATAACCGGAGTTCTATAACTCCGATGGCCACGGAATTTAAACTGGAGCATCACGTTAACATGTATAAGATTGTGACAAGTGATGGGAATTTCTAGAGTTGAGCATGATAGGGCTAATTTCTTAAGCTACACACTAAAAATGATTTTTGAAAAATACTAAAGGAAGTTGGAAAATTATGAAAAATAACTTTTTGTGTATGATTTATATGTATATGTGTTTGGACAAAGGATAGAAAAATAATAAGTTGATTTGGTATTTTCGTGAAAAGGATATGGAATCCAGCTTGCTGGATTGAATAATTTACGCAAAACAATTTACTGAATTGAAAATATATTGAATCCAGTTTGTTGGATTGCAATCTAGTCACTGGATGTGATATCCAGTTTGCTGGATTGCAGTTTAGTTTGCTGAATTGGCCATCTAGATACTGGATTTAGAATCCAGTTTGCTGGATTCCAAATCTGGGTTGCTTGATTGGTATTTGACTTTTATGTTCAAGAAAAACTTATAATATATGTGATTAAAGTATTTTAAATCATATAAATAAATATTAATGATAAATGAATTATGTGGTATTTAAATTAGATAAATACGTTACTAATGATTCAAAATCAAGATAAATAGTAATAATTATTTAAAATTATTGCGAACTTATGAAAAATATTTTGATTTATTAATAAAACTATCTCTGAAATAATTGTTAAGTCTTAGTAGTAGTTTGATCGAACTTAAACTCGTGAATTGTCCGACTAGAACTTCTGGATATTAGATTTGTGTCTGATTCAACTCGGACTTAAATAGTATGACTTGATGCTAATTTATGTGTGTTATAGTATATAGGGTTATGTGCTATGTATTTAGGTTATTCTATGTATATATATATATATATATATATATATATATATATATATATATATATTATAGTATTATATTATGATGATATTATTCTAATATTGGAGATCTATATTACTAATATTAGGTCTTCAGATAAAGCATTATAAATTGCGTAGCGGTAATCAACGGTTCAGGCAAGTTTGTTTTTACTTAACTCTACTAAGAATTTTTTCATTCAGATATGCTTATGGATAATCATTGCTGATTGCCATTGTAAAATTGTACTCTGTACATATTGCATGTATAAGTCAGGTATGAAAAACTGATCACCTTCATTAACCTTCGGTCCAGATATATTTGTTCATGCTATATACTTGTTCAGTCAAAAGTTTATTCCTGCTAGTTCACAATTATATTGTTGAATTATAGCCGGCTTATTAATTAGATTCTTTCAATCATGATATATTGTTAAATTATTGAACATAAACTTGTTGGGCAATCTTATGCTCACCCTTGCTATATCATGATAAACATTGCAGATTAAGGCGAATACGTCGGATACAAGGAAAGGTTAAAGACAGTTCCAGCGTAAAGTTAATGTGTGCGATTAGATTTGTATAAGTATGGTATATTAATGTTATTGTAAGTCAATTAAGTTATGATTTGTGTATTAAGTTAAGGTTATTCGACCTTGGGGAAAAGTGTGTAAGTTTAATGTATAAACAATTTATGTTTATATCTTCCGCAAATATAGTAAGAGTCTTAGAATGATTGAACCAGATCCGCGGTGATTTGGGACCCGGATTTGGGGCCGTCACAGTTGGTATCAAAGTTGTTGGTTATGAACCTTAGGTAGGAATACCTAAGACTAATAACTGCAGTGATTAGGATAAGATCTAACTCACATAGAGTTAGTTGGTCGGTATGATTCAAAGATGAATCTCGACGAGTTGTAAAGATTAGGATAAAGTTGAACAGTAGTGGTGAATAGATAGAGTCTAAAAGACTAAAAGTACAGTGATAGGAGATCGTAAAACAAAACGATCAAGATATAGAAATGAATCGTAATATATACGATGAGATCACCCCGTGATTTGATAAGGTTATAGTATGGAAAAGGATCAAGCGAATGATTGAAAAGTTTACAGTAAGATTGCTGAGTGTCAATTGTACTATAAATTGGTACAGATTCAGGAAAGGATTATGAATACGAGTTGAATGAAATTCGTATTGAGAAGGGAGTTAAGATTAGGTGGGAATTTCAATTGAGGACTCGTGTCAGCAGCTGAGTTGTATGATTCCTTGTGTGGGCGGGGAATTATACTTGGTGTAAAAACTACTTAGTTCTGGCAATGATAATCATTGAAATGTTTGTGTCGCGCTATTTGCTATATGCATGTTAAGAGGGTGATTCCTTTCTCATGTGTATAACAGATAGATAGGTTATAAGTAGAGAATATAAAGTTAAGTATGAGTTCTTAAAACTCATACTTATGTGACATTCTTGATTCATAGTTATATGAAATATTTATGAACCCCTCAACGAATGGATGCCAAAGGTCTGACTAGGACAAGTTCTTGAACTCATATGATTATGGCAAGTAAATGAACTCATAAGTGTGGTTTGACGAACTAGGTAGAACTATGTGCAAACAGAGTATTAAAGATTATAGGAACAAATAGATTGTTAAGCAAATGATTATTAGTGGAGACATAAGTTTTCCAAAACTCCTAGCTATGCTAGACTTCAAAATTTTGACATCAAGCTAAATACGCACTATGTGCTTTTGAAAATAAAAATAAAAATATGTAGACTCGTAATCATTTTTGAAACGGTTTAAAGTATAGTCTATGCTACTCATTTTAGCTAGACGCAAATGATTTGAAATATCAAAATATATTTTATTTATCACTCATGTACCATGTAACCTGGTGCAGAGATGATAAAAGTTGATAGAGTTATAAATACAGAAATACTTAGTGTGAATTTGATCTAAAGTCGCTGTTCCACTATTGTATGATGTGTTATGACAAAGTCATACAAATGACGGCATACTCAAACGGACTGTTAATACAGTACGACATCATGACGTCATTCTCGAAAATATTTTCAAAATTTTAATTAGCCAACGGGGTTTGGCTACACCTAAATAATTCGATTGAATTGAATTATTGATATGAGTCTATGCTATTCGATTCAGCTAGACTAATGTTTATGAAAACTCTAAGTGTTCATTGAAAGAAATTTCCCGAACCAAATTGTTTTGGTACGAAATCATATGATAAGACTGAGGTGAACTATATTATTTGGATAAATAATCCAATCGGGTAGCGTAAATATTCGCTAGACATGATTAATACGTTATGCATGACGTAAGAGTACGATCGGCTAATCACCTAAAGTACTAGGGACGGTAGTTTACCTTCTTTGTGATTGTAAACATACCAAGTAATGTATTGTTTTGCAGTATGAATACCGTTAAAACTATGTGTTCATGGTCTATATGACCCCTCAGCACAATTTGAAAACATTTAATCTTATGAGTGTTGTATTGGGTAGCATGTGATGATGTGTATAAATGGTGTATGGTGTATGGTGCATGGTATAAGGAGTAAGGTGTAAGGTAAATTTCGGGGACGAAATTTTTAGAAGAAGGGGTGAATGTGACAACCCGAGAATTTAGACAATTTTTAAAATTTTAATTAATTGATTTAAGTTTCAATAATAGAACCTAGACAAAAAATAAGTGTATGCGTTTGATATTTTTGAGAAGGAATTTAGAGGATTTCAAAATTTTGTGAAGGATTTTGGTGAATTATTTAGGATTAAGGGTATAAAAGTATATGTTCTGTGTATTTGGGTGTATATGTGTACAGTATGTGGTTAAGGATCAAGGGTTGACCATATAAATTATATTTGTGACAAATTGTGACGCCCCAAAATAGGTATACATCACCCATCTTGAGTCACCAAATACATGGTACAAAATTCAAATACAACTTAATTATACAACAGTCTTGTAAAATACGACTAAACATATGCTGTGAGTTTTAATAAAAATATTATCATCTAGACAATATACAAACTCAATGGGGTCCTCATTATATTTATTGTCACACTATTTAACAGAATAGTGAGGACTACTAATACTATCATATGGTCCATCACTCCGTTCCCCGACTCGTCCCAGCTATATTCTCATTTCCTGAAGAGAACAGTGAAAGAAAAGGTGAGTTCAACTAGCCCAGTAAGAAATATTATGACTAAGATAATGCATAATAAGTTATCATTAGCCTTAAACAATGTTAAACTGATAAAATATAACAACATTAAGTTTAACTACAACGAAACAAGCAATCCATTAGAAGAGTCAAGTAAAGAATAAAATCTACTATCTTTTATGATTAAAAGGTTTTTCATCACTTTTATCGCTGGGACTCAGCTTAATAAATAATCCACATCATCGAATCACCCCTGCACTACGGCCAAGGATATTCTTTAGTATCACGACCACAATTATCCATGCACTACGGGCCAAGAATATTTGCGTATTCATTAATGGTCATGATCATGCCAACAACTGTCCATCAATGCCCTACAGGCCCATGAGGACTTTTTTTCCACATCATTCAGTAACATTACTACCATGATTACAATCAATAATCCTCGGTCATAATCATACCAAGTCCATCTATGCACTACAAGCCACAAATGACTTTCAACATAATATAAACATGAGGATGATGACAATGATATAAGAATTCAATAAAACAAGTTCAAGAATTAATTTATCCAGAACTATTAACGTCCAAATTGTCAACATGATATTTGCTTTGTAGAGTAAAATTCAAGAATGCTCGTAAGAATATTTCTATGAAAAGATATCGGATGAAGCGCAAATATCAAGGATATTCCACTAATTTCATGGAGTATAGAAGTCAAAACTTTAACCAACCGAGTATAATAACGAATGGAATAACAAAAGAAATCACCATGCATGCGGTACTTCGCATGATAGACAAAGTTATTCCAATGATTAATAAGTAATGGAATCAAAGTCAAAGTAAATTTCGCATCGGCTGTGATGTTCCAACAGAATAATAAAGATTTTAACCAGTCCCAAGCAGAACGCATGCATGTGATATTCCAAATGTAATAATAATAAAGATTTTAACCAGTCCCACAGAACGTATGAGCGCATGTGATATTCCAATGTAATAATAATAAAGACACAATAATAGAAGAATGTCACCAAGTATAGGGCAGTCCGTGTATACTGGTTATTCCAGCAGAATAATAAAGAATGAAATAATAAAAATTCTCTTTATGAATACAAAAGAAATAATACCCCTTACCGTAAAAGAAATTGAATATAAGAGTAGGGAAGGAGCATAATACTTTTCTATAGCTTCTCTATAATTTCTCTCTCTAAAGTTTCAGTGAATTCGTAAGAAATAATGAAGGAATGAGCTTCTATTTATAGAAAAATGGATCAAGATAAGAATTAAATCATGAACGGTCCAAATTAATTTACTTTTAATCTGGACGGTCCATATTTAAAGCAAAATCTTTTAAATATATATATATATATATATATATATATATATATATATATATATATATATATATAATATATATACTATGCCTTATACGGCATGGCATATATATATATATATATATATATACACCCACATGTTTATATATATATATATAATATTAATACACCCTCCCGCCCAATTCTTTCTCCCTCCATCTCATTTTTCTCTCCCCCCATCCCATTTTTCTTCCCCCATCCCCACACATTTTTTTTTTTCTTTCCAACATGGCCCCGCATGTTTCCTCCACCAACATATCACCATCATAGGTGGATCCCATATAATATATATACTGAATAATCTTCTACCGATTATTTTGAAAATTGGGTAAATGGGAGTCCAAATAAATACTCAATATTTTTAACAACATTTATCATCATTATTATAATTCACAATATTAATCGACTAGGTCGTTCCCAGGAAAGAGAGGGCTTTCCAATAAGGATTTCTCCATATTGACGCGTAATTAGGTGACCAAACCTCTCCTTGACAGAACTTCTAGACATCGTTAATATTGCAAATAATAATATTAATAACTTTGTCGTCTCAATTATTGATTTAATAATATATA
The DNA here is from genome assembly GCA_020205605.1 of Panax ginseng. Classification (NCBI taxonomy): domain Eukaryota; kingdom Viridiplantae; phylum Streptophyta; class Magnoliopsida; order Apiales; family Araliaceae; genus Panax; species Panax ginseng. Next base: position 46,040,488 of record CM035145.1, on the reverse strand, counting down.
AAATATTGACAATAATTGAATCAAATAACGTGAGATACTATGCAGCAATTACTGTAGCAATAATTGAACAAAACTGAGTGACTTCTCACATAAGCATCAATAATCAATACCATGTGCTACTATGCAATCACGCGTATTACTGTACTTTAAACACCGGGTATTTCAACATTTAACGGTAAAACTTTCGCCGTTATTTTGATAAAGTATTTTTGTCGTTTTCTCAATCCGACAATAATTCCGTTAATGGTTCCACTAAATGATTGTGTCGTTGCATCTAATATTCCCCTCGTTAAAACGAATATTCCCTACCAATCGAATATTATATAACAACTTATGCATTTTGCAAAATTTATAAATATTACCCACAACTATAACATTATATCAAATTTACTCCATAATATTTAAAAATGATATTTATAGAAAATCTTTATTTATTTATAAAGTTGGGGTCTTACAACCTCCCCTTCTTATGAAATTTCACCCTTGAAATTAGGGTACGTACCTGGTATGTCGAAGAGGTAAGGATACCTTGATTTCATTTCAGATTTTAACTCCCAAGTCATTTCCTCAACATCGTGGTTTCTCCACAAAACTTTGACTTGAGGTATAACCATGGAGCGTAGAATATGTTCCTTCTTATCCAAGATTTGAACAGGAACCTCTTCATACGTCAAATCTTCCGCTATTTCGTCCGGTTCTAACTCAATAATGTGGTTTAGGTCTTTCACATATTTACGTAACATAGATATGTGGAAAACGTTATGAACACGAGACATACTTGGCGGTAAAGCGAGTCTATAGGCTACAGTTCCTACTCGATCGAGGATTAAAAATGGGCCGATGAATCGAGGATTGAGCTTTCCTCTCTTTCCAAATCTCGTAACTCCTTTCCACAGAGAAACTCCTAATAACACATGATCTCCTATATCAAATTCCACGTCCTTTCGATGAAGATCAGCATAACTCTTTTGTCGATCTTGTGAGGTTTTTATACGTTGTCGGATCGTTTGAATCTTTTCCGTAGTCATACGTACCAACTCTGATCCCAACAACGTTGCTTCACCCACCTCATCCCAGCATACTGGAGAACGACACTTCCTTCCATACAACGCTTCCAATGGAGCCATGCCAATACTTGCTTGATAACTGTTGTTATAGGAAAAGTCCACCAATGGTAAGAAATTGTCCCAACTTCCCTTGAAATCAAGGGCATAGAGTCTTAATAGATCTTCAAGAGTTTGAATAGTACTCTCAGACTGTCCGTCCGTCTGAGGATGATATGCAGAGCTAAATCGTAAATCTGTGCCCATAGCTTTCTGCAAACTAACCCAAAATCGTGAAGTGAATCTTGGGTCTCGATCAGAAACTATGGATACTGGCATACCATGCAGTCTTACAATCTCGTTTATGTACATACGACCAAGACGTTCAAGTGTATAAGTTTCTCGTATCGGTAAGAAATGAGCAAACTTGGTCAATCTATCAAAAATGAACCAAATCGCATCTATACCTTGAGAAACCTTAGGAAGACCAGTAACGAAATCCATGGTAATGTGCTCCCACTTCCATTCTGGAATTTCAAGTGGTTGCAATAGACTTTTGGTACTTGATGCTCCGCTTTAACTCGTTGACAAGTTAGACACCTTGAGATAAACAACGCTATCTCTCTCTTCATATTGCTCCACCAAAATGTATGACGAATATCATGATACATATTGGTAATCCCGGGATGGATTGCAAACGGTGTGTTGTGCGCCTCCATCATGATTTTATACTTTAAATCGTGGTCATTAGGACAAAAGTCCGGAGTTCACTCAAGTATTCCTTCTTCATCGATTCTTGCTTCCTAATAGCACCTTCTTGCACTTTCTTCCTCATACGCATCACCTCCAGTGCAGTAGCTTGAGCAACTTTTTAACTTTATCAATTAAAGTCGGTTCTACTCAGATATTCATCATCATCACATGGGTCCCCGGAGTCTTTAACTCTATCTCCATCCTTTGCAAGTCACACAAAATGGGCCTTTGTGTTGACAATATCGCACTCAGATTTGCATATGATATTCTACTCAATGCGTCACAACTACCACGCTCGCTTTTCCGTAATGGTATTGATGGTATGATCATAATCTTTCAATAGTTCAAGCCAACGTCATTGTCGCATGTTGAGTTCCTTTTGAGTGAAGAAATATTTGAGACTTTTATGATCCGTAAAGATCTCCACCTTCTCCCCATACAAGTAATGCCTCCAAATATTTAGTACGAAGACAACAGCTTCCAACTCTAGATCATGAGTAGGATAATTCCTCTCATATTCTTTGAGTTGTCTTGAGGCATAGGCCATGAATTTTCCATGTTGCATGAGAACACATCCCAACCCTTTGCCCGAAGCATCACTGTAGATGACAAATCTCTCCGAGCCAGATGGTATTGTCAGAACAGGTGCTGAAATGAGTCTCCTCTTGAGTTCATGAAAACTCTTCTCACATTCTTCGTTCCAACCGAACTTTGTATCTTTCCGAGTTAGCTGAGTTAATGGAGTAGCGATTCGAAAAAATCCTTCCACGAATCTCCGATAATAACCAGCTAAACCGAGAAAGCTACGTACTTCGATCACTAATTTAGGTTGCTCCTAGCTTTGAATTGCTTCAATCTTTGCCGGGTCAACAGATATTCCATGACTTGATACTACGTGTCCAAGGAATGCTACTTCCTCAAGCCAGAACTCACATTTCTTCAACTTGGCATAAAGCTTGTATTCACGAAGCTTTTGGAGTGTCAGCCTCAAGTGTTGCTCATGATCTTCACGGCTTTTGGAATAAATAAGGATGTCATCAATAAAGACGACCACAAAGTGATCCAAATATTCCTTGAATACTCGGGTTTCATCATATCCATGAAGGCGTGCGGGAGCATTAGTCAATCCAAAGGACATGACTAGGAATTCATAATGCCCGTGTCGAGTTCTCGAAAGCCGCCTTTGGAATGTCATTTGTTCTAATCTTCAATTGGTGATATCCTAATGAAGATCAATCTTTGAAAAGAATTTGGCTCCTTGCAACCGGGTCAAACAGTCATCAATACGTGGCAATGGGTACCTATTTTTGATGGTGACATGATTCAACTCCCGATAATCAATACAAAGTCGCATACTCCCATCTTTCTTCTTCACGAATAGAACAGGAGCACCCCAAGGAGAAGTACTAGGACGAATAAAGCCAATGTCTAACAATTCATGCAGTTGGGTCTTTAACTCCTGCAGTTCAATAGGAGCCATTCGATATGGGGCTTTGTAAATGGGTTTTGTACCGGGTTCAAGGTCGATACAAAATTCAATTTCACGCTCTGGAGGTAGGCCAGGAAGTTCTTCAGGGAATACGTCAGGGAATTTATTAACAATAGAAATATCATTCAAAACTGACGTATTTTTGTTTAGATCCGTGACATGAGCTAAGAAAGCTTGACATCCGTTTTTCAATAAACGAATAGCTTTATGGCTTGAGATGACCATGATTGATTTTAATGGTTTGGTCGCTTGAATTCGCATAATAGGTTGATTAGGAATATGAAAGCTAACAACCTTAGGAAAACAATCAATTTTTGCATGATAAGTAGTTAACCAATCAATCCCTAGAATCACGTCAAATGCAAGTATTTTCAATGAAATAAGATCGACAGGTAATATGAGGGTACCGATTTGAACCAAACAAGACTTATAAACAGTGGATGTAATGAAGGTTTCTCCCAATGGAGTTTCCACAGATAAGTCAAAGTCTAATTTCTTTTGGAGTCAAATTTAATCGTTGAGCGCAAGTAGGAGAAATAAAAGAATGGGTAGAACCGGTATCAAATAAAGTATAGACTTCGCTAGAGTTTATGATTAGCTTACCCGTGATGACCTCATTCGGGTTCCTTGCTTTCTGGGAGGTCACAACAAATGCTCTCCTTTGCACTACCGACTTTGACTTTTCTGGGACGGCCTTTGGTGCCTCCATCCTGGATGAACTTGTTTTTGGTGAACGACAAAATCGGGCTAAGTGACATTCTCTTCCACAATTATAACATGCTTTGGATGGCATTGTGCAATTTGGACTGATGTATCCCTCCCCTCTGCATTTGAAGCATATGATAGGTGGTCTTTCTCCTTCCTTAACAAAGGGTGCTGGTACTGACGTCTTTCCATCATTGTTGAATCTCCTCTTCTTGAAATGTCCATTCTTATTATTTTGGCCCTGATTACCACCGAAGTGGTTACCACTTCTGGCCTGTTGATTCCCTCCATGCTTGTTGTCACCGCTTCGATGACTGCTCTCATTGGTATTATCATTTTTCCGGCTGCTCTCTTTTGGTTGCGTTGACTCGTTATCGCACTCTACTAACTGAGCCCTATTTAAAACATCTGAATACAAACACAGTTTTATGAGAAGTAAGATGTTGACGTATCTCCGACTTTAAACTTCTTAAAAACATTCGTGTCATTCTCTCTTCATTATCCACCAAGTAGGACGCAAACCGAGACAACTCAGCAAACTTTGCTTCGTACTGCGACACGGTCATGTTATTCTGGTCCAACTTGATGAACTCCACCTCTTTCATGTAACGAATACTTTCGGGAAAGTACTTGTCGTTGAATAGTTCTGAGAACTTCTCCCAAGACATTTTCAGTGCGGCAGGTTGAGTACGTTTTGCCGATTCCCACCAGTAATATGCCTCTCCTCACAACATAAAGGCAGCAAAGGGAACCTTTTGCTCCTCGGAGCATCCCAAGACATCAAATATCTTGGTGATCTGCTTTATCCATGCTTCCGCCTTAAGTGGTTTTGGCTCTCCAATAAACTCCGGTGGTCCCAACTCCTTCAACTGTTTAGCGGTGACCATCCGAGAGTTTCCAATGTTTCCACCTATATTTTGGATAGGCCGCTCTCGCCTGCTGTTACATGAATTGCATAAAGCCTCTGAACATTCCATCATTCATCATTTGGTCAGTGTTGTTGTTTGCATGAGGATTGTCACCTTCCTGATGCAAATTATCCTGATTATTGATATGTGGTGAATCAATGGTCGTCTGTGCTCCATTGCTATTCTCAACATTTTCGGATGTCATTTTCAGATACTGTGACAAAACAAGAGGTTAATTGACATGTAACATATTATCCCTATATTCTGACCGACCAATTAAATACAAAAAAAAAAAAAAAACTTAAGTAGGTCATACTAGCGAAGGAATTCCCCATCTCTCCCCTCCTAGTTCTATTCTCACATCTTAGCCTGGGATCATATCCCTAAGCTTTGATACCAACTGTGACGCCCCCAAAATAGGTATACATCACCCATCTTGAGTCGCCAAATACATGGTACAAAATCCAAATACAACTTAATTATACAACAGTCGTGTAAAATACGACTAAACATATGCTGTGAGTTTTAATATAAATATTGTCATCTAGACAATATACAAACTCAATGGGGTCCTCATTACATTTATTGTCACACTATTTAACAGAATAGTGAGGACTACTAATACTATCATCTGGTCCATCACTCCGTTCCCCGAGTCGTCCCAACTATATTCTCATTTCCTAAAGAGAACAGTGAAAGAAAGGGTGAGCTCAACTAGCCCAGTAAGAAATATTATGACTAAGATAATGCAGAATAAATTATCATTAGCCTTAAACAGTGTTAAATTGATACAATATAACAAACATCAAGTTTAACTGCAGCGGAACAAGCAATCCATTAGAAGAGTCAAGTAGAGAATAAAATCTACTATCTTCTATGATTTAAAAGATTTTTCATGACTTTTATCGCTGGGACTCAGCTTAATAAATAATCAACATCATTGAATCACCCCGACACTATGGCCAAGGATATTCTTTAGTATCACAACCACAATTATCCATTCACTACAGGCCAAGAATATTTGTGTATTCATTAATGGTCATGATCATGCCAACAACTATCCATCAATGCACTACGGGCCAATGAGGACTTTTTCACATCATTTGTAACATTACGGTCATGATTACACCGAATAATCCCTGGTCATAATCATACCAAGCCCATCTATGCACTACAGGCCACAAATGACTTTCAACATAACATAAACATGAGGATGATGACAATGATATAAGAATTCAATAAAACAAGTTCAAGAATTAATTTATCCATGAACCAATAACGTCCAAATTATCAACATGATACTGCTTTGTAGAGTAAAATTCAAGAATGCTCAGAAGAATATTTTCATGAAAAGATACTGGATGAAGCGCAAATATCCAGGATATGACACTAATTTCATGGAGTATAGAAGTCAAAACTTTAAGTAACTGAGTATAATAACGAATGGAATAACAAAAGAAATCACCATACATGCGGTACTTCGCATAGAAAGGTAATCCAACAGATTAATAAGTAATGGAACCAAAGCCAAAGTAAATTCGCAAGACCGGCGGTGATGTTCCAAATGTAATAATAAAGATGGAACCAGTCCCAAGAACGTCTGCATATGATATAGTCTAATAAAATAATAATAAAGATTTTAACCAGTCCCAAAGAAAACATGCATGTGATATTCCAACATAATAATAATAAAGACAAAATAATAGAAGAATGTCACCAAGTATAGGGTAGTCTGCATATACTGGTTATTCCAGTAGAATAATAAAGAATGGAATAATAAAAGTTCTCTTCATGAATACAAAAGAAATAATACCCCTTACCGTAAAAGAAATTGAATATAAGAGTAGGAAGGAGCGAATACTTTTCTATAGCTTCTCTATAATTTCTCTCTAAAGTTTCAAAGTGAATTAAGTAAGAAATAATGAAGGAATGAGCTTCTATTTATAGAAAAATGGACCGCATAGTAACTAAATCATGAACGGTCCGTGATTGATTTACTTTTAATCGCACTACAATCATATTTAAAGCAAAATCTTTTAAATAAAATATAATATATATATATATATATATATATATATATATATATATATATATATATATATATAATATCTACCATGCCTTATACTATATGGCATATAACATATATATATATATATATATATATATATATATATATATATATATATATATATATATATATATATATATATATATATATATATATATATTACACCCACATGTTTATATATATAATAATAATATTAATACGCCCTCCCGTCCAATTCTTTCTTTCTCCCCCATCCCATTTTTCTTTCCCCCATCCCCATTTTTCTTCCCCCATCCCCACACATTTTTTTTTTCTTCTAACATGGCCCCATGTGTTTCCTCCACCAATATATCACCATCATAGGTGGATCCCATATAATATATATACTGAATAATCTTCTACCGATTATTTTGAAAAATGGGTAAATGGGAGTCCAAAAAAATACTCAATATTTTTAACAACATTTATCATCATTATTATAATTCATAATATTAATCGACTAGGTCGTTCCCAGGAAAGAGATGGCTTTTCAATAAGGATTTCTCCCTATTGGCGCGCAATTAGGTGACCAAACCTCTCCTTGACAGAACTTTTAGACATCGTTAATATTGTAAATAATAATATTAATAACTTTGTCGTCTCAATTATTGATTTAATAATATATAAAATATTGACAATAATTGAATCAAATAACGTGAGATACTATGCAAAGAATTATCGTAGCAATAATTGAACAAAACCGAGTGACTTCTCACGTAAGCATCAATAATCAATACTGGTGTGCTACTATGTAACCACGCCAGACATCGCATTTTTTAACACCGTGTTTCAACAGCTTAACTGTAAAACTTCCGCCATTATTTTCATAAAGTATTTTTGTCATTTTCTCAATCGACAATAATTCCGTTAGGGGGTCCACTAATGATTGTGTCGCTGTATTCCCCGTTAAAACGAATATTCCCCACTAATCGAATATTATATAACACCTTGCGTACTTTGCAAAATTTATAAATATTACCCACAACTATAACATTATATCAAATTTACTCCATAATATTTAAAAATTATATTTATAGAAAATCTTTATTTATAAAAGTTGGGGTCTTACACAAACCCTATTATATTTAGAACGTCAACGTTCAGTTAGAAAATTCTTATGATTTATATGAAACCCGAATTTGGGAACTATAATGCTAAGTATAAAACCCTAAGGGTTAAAAGTTATGTGAGTAATGAATATGAATATTATGAGATGGTTTATACTTGTTTATTAATATAAACAAATAAAAGAAATTAATGTAATCTAATTATATATTAGGAATGAAAAATTTATTTAACTTAAGGGTTATGGTATAGGAGAATATTGGTATTTAAAATTTATACTAATTCCAAGAGATTTATTTTACATATCTCAACTAATTAATTTTATAACCTAATTATAGCAATTCTAATTGGGTTAAGGAAATAAATGTGCATGAGTAAGGATTTAAATTATAAATGTGTACATGAAAATCCTAATTAAATAATTAGGGAATGGTAATATTAGAAGTGTTGGAAGATGTTATTTGTTTTGGCTCAAGAAACTAAATTTGTAGCCCAAAACATTAAAGGAATGGCACAACATTTAGCCCAATGGGTGAGGGGCATTTTAGTCATTTTATATACTAAATATTTCATAAAACAAAAATCAATCTTGGACAAAATTGGTCACATGGCCGAGCACCTTAGGGAGAAAAAAAGAAGAAGCATGTGATGTTATGATTAAAAATTACTAACTCCTTACTAACCCACTTTTGGTGTCATCCTCTCATAGGTCCAACACATTTAGTATAGCTTACAAGCAACCTCATAATCATGAGAAAGACAAAGCAAGAAAGAAGTTGGGGGAGGTATGTAGATATACATAATATATCTATACTAAATTTATTAACACCCAAAACCCATTCCATTTCTCTCTCATCTCTTATTAGCTAACACAAAGAAAACCAAATAGAGAGAGAAAGAAGAGAGGCATTTTTGGCAGCCATAGAGGCAAATAAGAGAGTGTTTCTCCAAGTTTTCTAGCTCCATAATCAAATCTTAGCAAGAAAGAGGAAAGAAAATCAAGCAAAGGTATACTTAAACTAGATTATGTAATTTATTGTTAACTTTTCAAAATCAAAACTTGTATCTATGATTCAAAAATTCATAACTCTAGATCTACATGATCTAGAGTGTGTTATGTGTGGATCTATCCATCTTGAGTGTTAAAAGTTAGATCTAAAGTATGAAATGGAAACTAGGTTTTTCAAATGTACAAAATCTTTATTTTTCTTAGCCCGATTGTGTTAATCTTGTGTTTGATGATTGTTTGATGGAATAGATCATGTATTATGGTAGAATAATGGGTATATGAGGTATTAGTAAATGTTATGATGAGTTATGTTGGTTATTATGTGAAAACATGAAAGTTTTCTTAGAAATCACCAAGATTTAGAAATCAGTTTTCTGTGAAAACAAAATATGAAATTCAAATGATCATATCTCCTATTATATTTTGAATTTTGGAGTGTGGTCAAGTCCTAGAGTTAGATCTATAAGTTTTCTAAAATCTCTAAGTGAAATCACTGAAAAAGGAGTTGTAAATTTTCGTATGGAATATTTTTAACAAAGCACGAAAAAACTGCAAAACAACAATTCGCTATTGTGAAGAATTTTCTAGGGGCTGTTTCAGCCACTTAACTTGTTCAATAAATTCCGGCCTTCTGGGACATGAAAATATATCGTATTAAGTACCTCCTGTCCAAAAATAAGCTCATTCTGACTTAAAATGACAAAGTTATGACCATTTCAATTTCTGTGATTTTTCGACAAAAATCGCTATAATCGGAGTTCTATAACTCCGATGGCCACAAAATTTAAACTGGAGCATCACGTTAACATGTATAAGATTGTGCCAAGAGATGGGAATTTCTGGAGTTGAGCATGATAGGGCTAATTTCTTAAGCTACGCACTAAAAATGATTTTTGAAAATACTAAAGGAAGTTGGAAAATTATGAAAAAATACTTTTTGTGTATGATTTATATGTATATGTTTTTGAACAAAGGATAGAAAAATAATAAGTTGATTTGGTATTTTCGTGAAAAGGATATGGAATCTAGCTTGCTGGATTGAATAATTTATGCAAAAAAGTTCTTGAATTAAAAATATATTGAATCCGGTTTATTTGGATTGCAATCTAATCATCGGATGTGATATCCAGGTTCTTTGGATTGCGATTTAGTTTCTTTGGATTGGCTATCTGATATCTTGGATTTAGAATCCAACTTCTTTGAATTCAAATCTGGGTTCTTTGGATTAGTATTTGACTTTTATGTTCAAGAAAAACTTATAATATATGTGATTAAAGTATTTTAAATCATATAAATAAATATTAATGATAAAGGAATTACGTGGTATTGAAATTAGATAAATACGTTATTAATGATTCAAAAATCAAGATAAATAGTAATAATTATTTAAAAATAATTGTGAACTTATGAAAAATATTTTGACTATTAATAAAACTATCTGAAATAATTGTTAAGTCTTAGGCAGAGTTTGATTTAACTTAAACTCGTGAATTGTCCGACTAGACCGTCGGGATGTTAGATTTGTGTCGGATTCAACTCGGACTTAAATAGTGTGACTTGATGATGATTTATGTGTGTTATAGGTTATAGGGTTATGTGCTATGTGTATAGGTTATTCTATATATATATATATATATATATATATATATATATATATATATATATATATATATATATATATATAGTATTATATTGTGATGATATTATTCTAATATTGGAGATCTATATTACTAATATTAGGTCTTCGGATAAAGCGTTATAAATTGCGTAGCGGTAATCAACAGTTCAGGCAAGTTTATTTTTACTTAACTCTACTAAGAGTTGTTTCATTCAGATATGTTTATGGATAATCATTGATGATTGCCATTGTAGAATTGTACTCTATACATATTGCATGTATAAATCAGGTATGAAAGGCTGATCACCTTCATTACCCTTCGGTCCAGATATATTTGTTCATGTTATACACTTGTTCAGCCAAAAGTTTGTTCCTGCTAGTTCACAATTATATTATTGAATTATAGCCAGCTTATTAATCAGATTCTTTCAATCATGATATATCGTTAAATTATTGAACTTAAACTTTCTGGGCAATCTTATGCTCACCCTTGGTATATCATGATAAACATTGCAGATTAAGACTAATACGTCGGATACAAGGAAAGGTTAAAGACAGTTCCAGCGTGAAGTTAATGTGTGCGATTAGATTTGTATAAGTATGGTATATTAATGTTATTATAAGTCAACTAAGTTATGATTTGTGTATTAAGTTAAGGTTACTCGACCTTGGGGAAAAGTGTGTAAGTTAAATGTATAAACAATTTATGTTTATATCTTTCGCAAATATAGTAAGAGTGTTAGAATGATTAAACCAGATCCGCGGTGATTTGGGACCCGAATTTGGGGCTGTCACATATCTCATGCCTGGTGAATTATGTTGTTATTCCATTCTTTATTATTCCGTTGGAACATCCTGTCTATGCGAATTACGCATGACCTGGTTCCACTCTTTATTATTCGGCTGGAACATCCTGTCTATGCAGATTCTACGCATGACCTGGTTCCATTCTTTATTATTCTGTTGGAATATCCTGTCGGTGCGTATTACGCATGACCTGGTTCCATTCTTTATTACTCTATGGGAATAACCTATTTATGTGGATTACCACATGCCTGGTTAATGATCATTTCTATTAATACCTTAGTAACTTGTGGAAATGATCTCATCAACGTGATTACTGCAGTAGGGCAAAAAATCCATTTGCGCTTTTCATATATTCTATTATACTCAGTTGGTTAAAGTTTTGGCTTCTATACTCCATGAAATTAGTAGTATTGTTGCCTCTTTTTTAGTCTTAACAAAAGAGCTCTAACTCATGCAAGCATAAATGTGTCAACCAACAATACAAAGCAAGTAAAGTATCGATCCCACAGAGAAAGTTGTTTAATTCAAATCACTATGCATTAACTAAATCACTATATTTATATGCGTAAACTAATGAATAAGGTTGGTTTGTTCTCGAATCGCGAATAACGACTAAAACAATAATAACAATGAAATAAATCAAATCTGGAAATAATGGGATCCTAACTTCATTTAATATTTCATTCAATCGCCACTATCATGCATGACTTGTTCACATATCACAGGAAAGTAGCCAAGAGCACTAAAATAGTCACAACCATTTTTCAATGCACTAAGACCTACTTACACAGCATCCACAGATGATAGACTCTATGTAATCATTAATATAACCAAAATCACTATATGTCTATGTGAAATTTCAACTATATTGAATTTAAGTTCAAGCCCTTATTCTAACTCATACGGTGAATGTGACACCCCCAAAAATAGGTATACATCACCCATCTTGGGTCGTTAAATACATGGTACAAAATTCAAATACAACTTATTGTGAGTTTGAATACAATTATTGTCTACTAGAGATTATACAAACTCAAAAGGAGTCCTCAATACAATTATTAACACACTATTTCATAGAATAGTGAGGACTACTAATGTTATTCCTCTGGACCGTCACTCCATTCCCCGACTAGTCCCTGCTATGTTCTCATTTCCTGAAGAGAACAGTGAAAGAAAGGGTGAGCTCAACTAGCCCAGTAAGAAATATTATGACTAAGATAATGCAGAATAAATTATTGTTAACCTTCTACAATGTTAAACTGATAAAATATAACAACATCAAGTTTAACTGTAGTGAAACACGTAATCCATTAAAAGAGTCAAGTAGAGAATAAAATCTATTATCTTTTATGATTAAAAGGTTTTTCATCACTTTTATCATTTGGGACTCGACAATAAATAATCCACATCATCGAATCGAATCACCCCACACTACTGGCCAAGGATATTCTTTAGTATCACGACCACAATTATCCATGCACTACGGGCCAAGAATATTTATGTATTCATTAATGGTCATGATCATGCCAACAATCGTCCATCAATGCCCTCACGGGCCCATGAGGGACTTTTTCCACATCATTACGTAACATTACGGTCATGATTACACCGAATAATCCCTGGTCATAATCATACCAAGTCCATCTATGCACTACAAGCCACAGATGACTTTCAACATAATATAAACATGAGGATGATGACAATGATATAAGAATTCAATAAAACAAGTTCAAGAATTAATTTATCCGAGAACTATTAACGTCCAAATTGTCAACATGATCTTTGCTTTGTAGAGTAAAATTCAAGAATGCTCAGAAGAATATTTCCATGAAAAGATATTGGATGAAGCGCAAATATCAAGGATATTCCACTAATTTCATGGAGTATAGAAGTCAAAACTTTAACCAACTGAATATAATAACGAATGGAATAACAAAAGAAATCACCATGCATGTGGTACTTCTGATGAACAGATAATAAGTAACGGAACCAAAAGTCGAGGCAAAATTAATACCGAAGTGATGTTCCAATGAATAATAATAATAAAGATTTTAACCAGTCCCACGTAAACACGACGATGATATTCCAATGTAATAATAATAAAGATTTAAACCAGTCCCAAGGCGTAAAATGCATGCATGTGATATTCCAAATGTAATAATAATAAAGATGAATAATAGAAGAATGTCACCAAGTATAGGGTAGTCCTCAGATATCTTTGGTTATTCCAAAGTGAGAATAATAAAGAATGGAATAATGTAAGTTCTCTTCATGAATACAAAAGAAATAATAACCCTTACGGCACAACAAATAATATCCCTTACCGTAAAAAAAAGTATTTCGACTGGTAGGGTGAGGATATTTTTTTAAGAAAACTTGCACTACGCTTAAAGTTTCTTAAAACTCTAAAGAAATACACTCAAGATTATAGAAGAGAATTCTCTGAATTTCTGGTGTGATTTTCGATTCTAAATAAGCATCCTATTTATAGGAGGATGGAAGGGGTACTATTTTTAAATAAAAAAAACACAGATTTAAATAATTGTGAAATTCAAGGATGAAATTTTGATGACTTACTTGGACTTAAAATTCAAGCCTCCCTCAATCGAGAACAAATCGGACACATATAATATATATATATATATATATATATATATATATATATATATATATATATATATATATATATATATATAAAACCCACACATGCTTAAAAGGAAAAATACACCCACCCGTGAATAACTTTTGCAACTTATGCATGCCAATTAGTCAAACTTTATATATATGTGGACATATAATACAATATAGTACTCTTTCCTTTCAATCCATTTCCCCACAATCTTTTTGACAAATATAACCCCACACCACTTGATAATGTAAAACTCTACCAAAACCCACTACTAACACACACACACACACACACACACTCTTTACACATGAAAACACACACACACACATGTCATATATATATATATATATATATATATATATATATATATATATATATATACTTTATAACTTCCTTCCGATAATTTTGGAAAATGGGTAAATAGGAATCCAAATAATAAGCAAAACTGAGTGACTTCTCAAGTAAGCATCAATAATCAATACCGTGTGCTACTATGCAATCATGCGTATTATTGTACTTTTAACACCGGGTATTTCAACAGTTAACGATAAAACTTCCGTCGTTATTTTCATAAAGTATTTTTGTCATTTTCTCAATCCGACAATAATTCCGTTGTGAGGTCCACCAATGATTGTGCCGTTGTACGAATATTCCCTATTAAAACAAATATTCCCCGACCAATCGAATATTATATAACAACTTGCGTACTTTGCAAAATTTATTAATATTACCCACAACTATAACATTATATCAAATTTACTCCATAATATTCAAAAATGATATTTATAGAAAATTTATCTTTATTTATAAAAGTTGGGGTCTTACAACCTCCCATTCTTATGAAATTTCTCCCTCAAAATTAGGGTACGTACCTGGTATATCGAAGAGGTAAGGATACTTTGATTTCATTTCAGATTCTAACTCCCACGTCATTTCCTCAACATCGTGGTTTCTCCACAAAACTTTGACTTGAGGTATAACCTTGGAGCGTAGAATATGTTCCTTCTTATCCAAGATTTGAACAGGAACCTCTTCATACGTCAAATCTTCTGCTATTTCGTCCGGTTCTAACTCGATAATATGGTTTGGGTCTTTTACATATTTACGTAACATGGATATGTGAAAAACGTTATGAACACAAGACATACTTGGCGGTAAAGCGAGTCTATAGGCCACAGTTCCTACTCGATCGAGGATTAAAAATGGGCCGATGAATCGAGGATTGAGCTTTCCTCTCTTTCCAAATCTCGTAACTCCTTTCCACGGAGCAACTCGTAATAACACATGATCTCCTATATCAAATTCCACGTCCTTTCGATGAAGATCAACATAACTCTTTTGTCGATCTTGTGAGGTTTTTATACTTTGTTGGATCGTTTGAATCTTTTCTGTAGTCATAAATACTAACTCCGGTCCCAACAACGTTGCTTCACCCACCTCATCCCAGCATACTGGAGAACGACACTTTCTTCCATACAATGCTTCAAATGGAGCCATACCAATACTTGCTTGATAACTGTTGTTGTAGGAAAACTCCACCAATGGTAAGAACTTGTCCCAACTTCCCTTGAAATCAAGGACACAGAGTCTTAATAGATCTTCAAGAGTTTGAATAGTCCTCTCCGACTGTCCGTCCGTCTGAGGATGATATGCCGAGCTAAATCTAAAGTTTGTGCCCATAACTTTTTGCAAACTAACCCAAAATCGTGAAGTGAATCTTGGGTCTTGATCAGAAACTATGGATACCGACATACCATGCAGTCTTTCAATCTCGTTTATGTACATACGAGAAAGACGTTCAAGTGTATAAGTTTCTCGTATCGGTAAGAAATGAGCAGACTTGGTCAATCTATCAACAATAACCCAAATCGCATCTATACCTTGAGAAACCTTAGGAAGACCGGTTACAAAATCCATGGTAATGTGCCCCCACTTCCATTCTAGAATTTCAAGTGGTTGCAATGGACCTTTTGGTACTTGATGCTCCGCTTTAACTCGTTGACAAGTTAGACACCTTGAGATAAATGTATTATCTCTCTCTCTTCATATTGCTCCACCAAAATGTATGACGAATATCATGATACATTTTGGTACTCCTGAGATGGATTGCAAAGCGGTGTGTTGTGCGCCTCCATCATGATTTTATACTTTAAATCAGGGTCGTTAGGAACACAAAGTCTGGAGTTGACTCAAAGTATTCCTTTTTCATCGATTCTTGCTTCCGGCATAGCACCTTCTTGCACTTTCCTCCTCATACGCATCAGCTCCATGTCTGTAGCTTGAGTAGCTTTAACTTTATCAATTAAAGTCGGTTCTACTCGTATATTCTCCATCATCACATGGGTCCCTGGAGTCTTTAACTCTATCTCCATTCTTTGCAAGTCACACAAAATTGGCCTTTGCATTGACAATATCGCATTCGCACTTGCATATGATCTTCTACTCAATGAGTTAGCTACCACGTTCGCTTTTCCAAGATGGTATTGGATGGTATGATTATAATCTTTTAACAGTTCAAGCCAGCATCATGGTCGCATGTTGACTTCATTTTGAGTGAAGAAATATTTGAGGCTTTTATGATCCGTAAAGATCTCCACCTTCTCCCCATACAAGTAATGCATCCAAATCTTTAGTGCGAAGACAACAACTGCCAACTCTAGATCATGAGTAGGAAAATTCCTCTCATATTCTTTGAGTTGTCTTGAGGCATAGGCTATGACTTTTCCATGTTGCATGAGAACACATCCCAACCCTTTTGCACGAAGCATCATTTGTGAGATGACAAATCCTCCGAGCGGATGGTATTGTCGAGCAGGTCTTTGAAATGAGTCTCCTCTTGAGTTCTTGAAAACTCTTCTCACATTCTTCGCTCCAATCAAACTTTGTATCTTTCCGAGTCAGCTGAGTCAATGGAGTAGCGATTCGAGAAAATCCTTCCACGAATCTCCATTAATAACCAGCTAAACCGAGAAAGCTACGTACTTCGGTCACTGATTTAGGTTTCTCCCAGCTTTAAATAGCTTCAATCTTTGCTGGGTCAATAGATATTCCATGACTTGATACCACGTCCCAAAGGAATGCTACTTCCTCAAGCCAGAACTCACATTTCTTCAACTTGGCATAAAGCTTATATTCACGAAGCTTTTGGAGTGTCAGCCTCAAGTGTTGCTCATGATCTTCACGATTTTTGGAAGAAATAAGGATGTCATCAATAAAGACGACCACAAAGTGATCCAAATATTCCTTGAATACTCGGTTCATCATATCCATGAAGGCAGCAGGAGCATTAGTCAATCCAAAGGACATGACTAGGAATTCATAATGCCGTCTGGAAGTTTTGAAAGCCGCTTTGGAATGTCATCGGTTCTAATCTTCAATTGGTGATATCCGGAACGAAGATCAATCTTTGAAAAGAATTTGGCTCCTTGCAACTGGTCAAATAGGTCATCAATACGTGGCAATGGGTACCTATTTTTGATGGTGACATGATTCAACTCCCGATAATCAATACAAAGTCGCATACTCCCATCTTTCTTCTTCACGAACAGAACAGGAGCACCCCAAGGAGAAGTACTAGGACAAATAAAGCCAATGTCTAACCATTTCTGCAGTCGGGTCTTTAACTCCTGAAGTTCAATAGGAGCCATTCGATATGGGGATTTGGAAATGGGTTTTGTACCGGGCTCAAGGTCGATACAAAATTCAATTTCACGCTCTGGGGGTAGGCTAGGAAGTTCTTCGGGGAATACGTCAGGAAATTTATTAACAACATAAATATCATTCAAAGCTGACGTATTTTTGTTTAGATCTGTGACATGAGCTAAGAAGGCTTGACATCCGTTTTTCAATAAACGAATAGCTTTATGGCTTGAGATGACCGTGATTTATTTTAATGGTTTGGTCGCTTGAATTCGTATAATAGGTTGATTAGGAATATGAAAACTAACAACCTTACGAAAACAATCAATTTTTGCATGATAAGTAGTTAACTAATCAATCCATAGAATCACGTCAAATGCAAGTATTTTCAATGAAATAAGATCGACAGGTAATATGAGGGTACCGATTTGAACTAAACAAGACTTATAAACAGTGGATGTAATGAAGGTTTCTCCCAATGGAGTTTCCACAGATAAGTCAAAATCTAATTTCTCTAGAGTCAAATTTAATCGTTGAGCGCAAGTAGGAGAAATAAAAGAATGGGTAGAACCGGTATCAACTAAAGTATAGACTTCGCTAGAGTTTATGATAAGTTTACCCGTGATGACTTCATTCAGGTTCCTTGCTTTCTGGGAGGTCACAACAAACGATCTCCCTTGCACTACCGGCTTTGAATTTTCTGGGACTGCCTTTGGTGCCTCCTTCCTAGCTGAACTTGTCTTCGGTGAACAACAAAATCGGGCGAAGTGTTCTTCTCTTCCTTAATTATAGCATGCTTTGGATGGTATCGCGCAGTTTGGACTGATGTGTCCCTCCCCTCCACATTTGAAGCATATGATAGGTGGTCGTTCTCCTTCCTTAACAACGGGTGCTGGTGCTGACGTCTTTCCATCATTGTTGAATCTCCTCTTCTTGAAATGTCCATTCTTATTGTTTTGGCCCTGATTACCACCAAAATGGTTACCATTTCTGGCCTGTTAATTCGCTCCACGCTTGTTGTTAGCGCTTCGATGACTGTTCTCACTGGTATTATCATTTTGTCGGCTGCTCTCTTTTGATTGCGTTGACTCATTATCGCGCTCTACTAACTGAACCCTATTTACAACATCTGAATACAAACACAGTTTATGAGAAATAAGATGTTGACGTATCTCAGGTTTCAAACCTCGTAAAAACATTCGCGTCATTTGCTCTTCATTATCCACCAAGTGGGACGCAAACCAGGATAACTAGGCAAATTTAGCCTCATACTGCGACACAGTCATATTATTTTGCTCCAGTTTGATAAACTCCACCTCTTTCATGTGACGAATACTTTCGGGAATGTATTTGTCGTTGAACAGCTCTTGGAACTTCTCCCAAGACATCTTCAGTGCGGCAGGTTGGGTACACTTTACCGATTCCCACCAGTAATCTGCCTCTCCTCGCAATATAAAGGTCGCAAAGGGAACCTTTTGCTCCTCGGAGCATCCCAAGACATCACATATCATGGTGATCTGCTTTATCCATGCTTCCGCTATAAGTGGTTTTGGCTCTCCCTTAAACTCCGGTGGTCCTAGCTCCTTGAACTGTTTAGCGGTGACCGTCCGAGAGTTTCCAGTGTTTCCACCTACATTTTGGATAGGAGCCGCTCTCACCTGCTGTTGCATGAATTGCATAAAGCCTCTGAACAATCCATCATTCAACATTTGGTCAGTGTTGTTGTTTGGATGAGCATTGTCGCCTTCCTAATGCACATTATCCTGATTATTGATATGTGGTGAATCAACGCGATGCTTTGTGCTCCATTGCTATTCTCAACATTCTTTATGATGTCATTTTCAGATCTCGCCACAAAACAAAAGGTTAATTGACATGTAACATATTATCCCTATATTCTGACCGACCAAGTAAATACAAAAAAAAACTTAGGTAGGTCACACTAGCGAAGGAATTCCCCGTCTCTCCCCTCCTAGTTCTATTCTCACATCTCAGCTAGGGATCATATCCCTAAGCTTTGATACCACCTGTGACGCCCCCAAAAATAGGTATACATCACCCATCTTGGGTCGTCAGATACATGGTACAAAATTCAAATACAACTTACTAATACAACTGTCGTGTACAATACGACAAAACATAAGTACGAGTTTGAATACAACATTTGTCTACTAGAGATTATACAAACTCAAAAGGAGTCCTCAATACAATTATTAACACACTATTTCACAGAATAGTGAGGACTACTAATGTTATTCCTCTGGACCGTCACTCCGTTCCCCGACTAGTCCCTGCTATGTTCTCATTTCCTGAAAAGAACAGTGAAAGAAAGGGTGAGCTCAACTAGCCCAATAAGAAATATTATGACTAAGATAATGCAGAATAAATTATCATTAGCCTTCAACAGTGTTAAACTGATAAAATATAACAACATCAAGTTTAACTGCAGCGAAACATGCAATCCATTAAAAGAGTCAAGTAGAGAATAAAATCTACTATCTTTTATGATTTAAAAGGTTTGTCATCACTTTTATCGCTGGGACTCAGCTTAATAAATAATCCACATCATCGAATCACCCCTGCACTACGGCCAAGGATATTCTTTAGTATCACGACCACAATTATCCATGCACTACGGGCCAAGAATATTTACGTATTCATTAATGGTCATGATCATGCCAACAACTGTCCATCAATGCCCTACAGGCCCATGAGGACTTTTTTCCACATCATTCGTAACATTACGGTCATGATTACACCGAATAATCCCTGGTCATAATCATACCAAGTCCATCTATGCACTACAAGCCACAGATGACTTTCAACATAATATAAACATGAGGATGATGACAATGATATAAGAATTCAATAAAACAAGTTCAAGAATTAATTTATCCAGGAACTATTAACGTCCAAATTGTCAACATGATACTTTGCTTTGTAGAGTAAAATTCAAGAATGCTCGGAAGAATATTTCCATGAAAAGATCTTTGGATGAAGCGCTTGAAATATAAAGGATATTCCACTAATTTCATGGAGTATAGAAGTCAAAACTTTAACCAACCGAATATAATAACGTATGGAATAACAAAAGAAATCACCATGCATGCGGGACTTAGCATACAAAGTTATTCAGCAATGAATAATAAGTAACGGAACCGTGTCGGTGAAATTTACATGCGGTGTGATGTTCCAACAGAATAATAATAAAGATTTTAACCAGTCCGGCGTAAACGCATGTGAGCACGGATATTCCAACAGAATAATAATAATAAAGATTTTAACCGGTCCCAAGCATAAAATGCATGTATGGATATTCCAATGAAATAATAATAAAGACGAATAATAGAAGAATGTCACCAAGTATAGGGTAGTCCTCGTTATCTTCGGTTATTCCAAAGAATAATAAAGAATGGAATAACAGAAGTTCTCTTCATGAATACAAATGAAATAATAACTCTTACGGGTATAACAAATAATATCCCTTACCGTAAAAGAAAAGTATTCCGACTGGTAGGGTGAGGATATTTTTTTAAGAAAACTTGCACTACGGTTAAAGCTTCTTAAAACTCTAAAGAAATACACTTAAGGTTATAGAAGAGAATTCTCTGGATTTCTGGTGTGATTTTCGATTCTAATTAAGCATCCTATTTATAAGAGGATGGAAAGGGTACTGTTTTTAAATAAAAAAAACACGGACGCAACAGCTGTGAAATTCACGGATGAAATTTTGTTAACTTACGGACGAAAAATTCAAGCCTCCCTCCAATCAGAACAAATCAGAAAAATATAATATATATATACAAACCCACACATGCTTAAAAGGAAAAATGCACCCACCCGTGAATAACTTTGCAACTTGTCTGCCAATTAGTCAAACTTTATATATATGTGGACATATAATACAATATAGTACTCCTTCCCGTTCAATCCATTTCCCCACCCCCTTTTTGACAATTCCCATAATGTATACATAAAATAACCCCACACCACTTGATAATGTAAAACCCTACCAAAACCCACTAACACACACATACTCTTACACACACGAAAACACACACACACACATGTCATATATATATAGCACACACACACACACACAAATATATATATATATATATATATATATATATATATATATATATATATATATATACTTTATAACATCCTTCCGATAATTTTGAAAAATAGGTATTTAGGAATCCAAATAATAAGCAAAACTGAGTGACTTCTCACGTTAGCATCAATAATCAATACCGTGTGCTACTATGCAATCACGCGTATTATTGTACTTTTAATACCTGGTATTTCAACAGTTAATGGTAAAACTTCCGTCGTTATTTTCTTAAAGTATTTTTGTCATTTTCTCAATCCGACAATAATTTCGTTGTTGGGTCCACCAATGATTGTGTCGTTGTACGAATATTCCCTGTTAAAATGAATATTCACCGACCAATTGAATATTATATAACAACTTGCGTACTTTACAAAATTTATTAATATTACCCACAACTATAACATTATATCAAATTTACTCCATAATATTCAAAAATAATATTTATAGAAAATTCATCTTTATTTATAAAAGTTGGGGTCTTACAGTGAAACAGTATATGTCTATCTGGTTCACGAAATACACAAGCCATATAAAATAGCCCCATATACGTATATTATCATGATTACAATCCATACTTTCATGTTCATTGTCAATTCCATTCAAGTACTGAAACGAATGGTGATCAAGCATTCATACATGCAAAACAATCATGATAGACATTCCATATGATATGTAAAACAATCCAGCATTCAAGCATGCAATCAAGCTACATATTAAAATCCGTTAGAATCCCATAATGGAGTTTAGTTCATGACTGAACCAATAACCATTATGGGATCAAATCTAAGCATGATTAGTAAACAACAATTAAAAGATGAACGTTAGAACTATCAAACCCAATTGCTGAATAGAATCCACTATTAATATTCAAATCCGCATAACAATGCAGCAAATACTAAAAAATAAATCTACTCTGGTAGGAAATCCCAAGAAGAAATAGAAAAGTAGAGTTTTGGCCTCATTCTATGTTGGAATCTCTCACAGAGAGTAAACCCTAGTTACGCTGATGAAAAATACGACCAAAGATATGAAAAAATACGAAAGATACGTCTGACACCAGTCAGATATCATTTTTAATCATTTACAACCATTTTAATTAAAAAATAAAATAAAACAAATCAATGACTTGAGACTTGGCATGGTAGCAAGCCTCCCTCCAAAACATATTCCTCTCGCAAGTGGTGTGAGACTTGTAGTAAGTTATGAAGTCCAGCCAGGCTCTCGCGCGGGCTCTCGTCACCTAGGCTTGTCATTCTCCGCGGTCAGCGACTTGCGATAGAGTACCATTATGCAAAATTTGGGTACTTTCGGCGTGCTAGCGTGTCTCAAGCTCATCATCATGTCGTCTTGGCATGGCAACTGCGATTGATGAACTCGGTTACATTCACGAGTTTGGTTCTGCATTGTTGTTGCTACTACTGACGTGTCCTATGTCCATCCATGCTTGTCCATCCATGCTCCACTCAATCCTCAGCCATGTACATTCCAGCTTTTGCCTTGCCTCATGCGTCCATTAGCCTCGTGCCCTATAATACCACCAAATTAGGTCGATTCCTGCACTTATTCACCAAAAGGAGTTTTAAGTATATGCAATGCAAACTAACATGAAATTCAGCTAAAGCATACTAAAATGTACTTGAGATGGGCATAGTTCACATGAATTGGTACTCCATAAGTAGGTATAAAACCCACTTATCAAGAATATCTTGGATATTTGCGCTTCATCCAGTATCTTTTCATGGAAATATTCTTCTGAGCATTCTTGAATTTTACTACACAAAGCAGTATCATGTTGACAATTTGGACGTTATTGAGTTCAGGATAAATTAATTTATAAATCTTTAAAATTTATTCTTGAACTTATTTTATTGAATTGTCATCATCCTCATGTTTATAATATGTTGAAAGTCATCTGTGGCACATGTGGTGCAGATGGACTTAATATGATTATGACCAGGGATTATTCGGTATAATCATGACCGTAATGTTACAAATGATGTGGTAAAAGTCCTCCTTGGCCGTAGTGCATTGATGGATAGTTGTTGGCATGATTATGACCATTGATGAATACATGAATATCCTTCGCCCGTAGTGCATGGATAATTTGTGGTCATGATACTAATGAATATCATTGGCTGTAGTGCAGGGATGATGTGGTTTATTTATTAAGCTGAGTCTCAGCTATAAAAGTGATTAAAAACCTTTTAAATCATAGAAGATAGTAGACTTTATTCTCTACTTGACTCTTCTAATGGATTACTTGTTCCGCTGCAGTTAAACTTGATGGTTGTTATATTTTATCAGTTTAAGACTGTTGAAGGATAACGATAAATTATTCTGCATTATCTTAGTCATAATATTTCTTACTGGGCTAGTTGAGCTCACCCTTTCTTTCACTGTTCTCTTCAGAAAATGAGAACGTAGCCGGGACTAGTCGAGGAACGTAGTGACGATCCAGATGATAGCATTAGTAGTCCTCACTATTCTGTTAAATAGTGTGACAATAAATGTAACGAGGACTCCATTGAGTGTGGATATTGTCTAGATGACAATATTCTTATTAAAACTCTTAGATTATGTTTTGTCATATTTTACACGACTGTTGTATAATTAAGTTGTATTTGAATTTTGTAACATGTATTTGGCGACCCAAGATGGGTGATGTATACCTGTTTTAGAGGCGTCACAGTTGGTATCATGCGTCCATTATCCTCGTGCCATATAATACCACCAAATTAGGCTGATTCCTGCACTTATTCACCAAAAGGAGTTTTAAGTATATGCAATGCAAACTAACATGAAATGTAGCTAAAACATACTAGAATGTACTTGAGATGGGCATAGTTCGCATGAATTGGTACTCCATAAGTAGGTATAAAACCCACTTATCAATTACCCCAAAACTTGAACCGTTGCTTGCCCTCAAGCAATGCATACTAATGAACAATGAAAATGCAGCTATATTACTATGCAACTAAATTATGATGCAACTAATCTCACATTGTTCCAACTATCATAGAAATTCAGTCCAATTTACCTCAGCGAATGTTTTTTTTTTCTTGATTCAAGAATACAGATTCAAACAAAATTGCATGCATAATGTCATACACTCAGATAATTCACAAATGCTATAGAGATGCTGTGTGTGTGTGTTGTGTTCGCCAAAACTTGATTTAGGCACAAAATACTCATGATATATTGCTCATAATAGAAAATTATAGCTTAAATCAAGACTTATGTATATATATGCAACCAAGACTATTCCAACATCTTAAAATAAACTAAGGTTCAACACTGGGCTTAATTGCTTTATTTTTACTCACGAGGGCGACTTTCGCACTTTCCCGCGGTGTTTATTGCTATTTTTCTTTTCTTTTTCTTTTTCTACATGATTGTGCAATGTCTTACTCCATTAGGAAACACTGCTACCCCTTAGTGAGCTTTCGACCAATGACTCCCACACCATGAAAGACCTTAGGGCGCTAGGTGTAGAGACAATCCACTCGGGCGTACTTACTCAAGTAGTCAGGGCCTCGAAATAAGACTAGTCACGTTATTACTAAAAAAAAATTTCTTTCTCTCTCTCTTTTTTTTATACATAGCATACCCATGTTTTCCCAAAGTTTAAAAATCAATGTTTTATACAGTCTCACTCACTTTTCACATATTTCCCTTTTTAAAACTATATTTTTCTATCGAGCCATGCAACACATACTTCTTATACCTACAAGTGTTTTTGAACACATTTGTGAAAACCGAAAGCATTTAAACAGCATTATGAATTGCATTGTGTAAAAAATATATATCTCAGCTCATATTATCCAAAATACTCAAAAATCATTTAAAAACTTCACTATCATCATTGGCTAGAAAAAAATTTCTCCCAGGCAAGAACTTTGCGATATGTAAACTAAACATGAAACTAAAGAATAGACTACAAAAATATGCAACAGACAACTATATGATGCAAAAATTTAAAACTAATCATGCAAAACTACACTACTCCCCAATACCCCCAAACATAGAATATTCAATGCCCCATTGAATGAAGGTCAAGGGTACAGAAAACTCCCCTAATGATCGGCTGCACCACCCTCCTCGGGTGGTGAATCTGGTGGTAGATATGGCGTTGCGGTTCCGAACTGAGGCCACTCTAACGTCGTTCCTTGCTGCGCAAAATCTTTGGACAAGGCCCTAGTGAGTCCCGTCGCAAATGTGCCTAAATTATCTTACATGGCATCGACTTTTTGCTCCAACCTTCAGAGCTGGCGATCACCATGGGTAGCACGTGCGTGCGTGGACGGGCCTGCCTCATCTGCCTGAGCGGGTTGTTGTGATGACTCTGGAAAAGTGGGCTGAAGGATGAATCCTAGTCCGCGTGGGTGTGGTACACCTCCTGTCCACTCCTTGAACCGTACAATAACAGCATAAGTGATCGCGTGGCTTGGATGCTGCAACTGCTCATTATTCCATTGGACCCCTTGTTGGGTACAGAGCATGGCTAGCACCGATGTATGCGGAATAGTCCCAGTTCTGCTCATATAACGCAACATGTTTTGATGAATTAAAAGGCCTACATCAATGTACTTGCCTTTGATGATTCCCCACAAATTGATAGCACGCTCAGTGGTTATTGCATTGTAATGAGCTGACGGAACTAGCTTGGCACAGATAAATAGGTTCCATGCTTGGGCATATCGATTTAATGCTGACGATGGAAACAATTTTGGTTCAGTTGTCCCAGCCTTAAACTTCCATTTGGTGCCCGGAATACACAAATCAGTAATCACAACTATTAGATCCATTTCTAAATATTCACCTTCTATCCAATTGTCAGCCCCGGTGGGTGGTGCGTCATATATGTTGAATACTGCTCTGATCGCTGAAGGTCAAAAATTTACCTGTTGTTCTCGAACCAGCGTTATGCCTCTTGTTATCATCTCCTCAGCATTCGCATAAAATTCTCTAACAATCCCCATTGGGATAGGCATATGAGATGCAATCAAGCCAACCCAATCTCTTTCGCGTATCATATACCAGAGTTGGCCATCCTGATACTCAGGTAGAAATCCTTGTTCCTTCATAAACGATTTGGCCACACTCCGATAATAGTCTTGTTGGGCTTCCATACTGATAAATTTACTCTCGTCCAAGACATCCTCTTCTTGGTTATCGGAAGAAGATTCTGATGAAGAAGAGATGGAGATTGCGCGTGCTCTTTTTGGACCAATGTAGGGATGAGAGAGAATGCAGAGGGATTGTTGATGAGCGTACCCCCAAACATACTGCTACACAACCCAAGCAGAACCCTAGATTTATGTCAGGAAAGGGATTTGTGGGTAAGAACTTGTACGAGAGTTGATGAGTGTTATGAATATTGGAGAACAGAGGAATACGCTTCTATTATAGCAGCTAAGAAACCCAAGTAGACCACGAATCGGATTTTATACTTTTAGAAAAAAAATAATCCACGTCTGTTATCGGCGCTTCTTCGTGGCGTCCTTGCTATGGGTTGTAGAAAGTGCGCATGGTGGTCATGTTTGCAGTGCGAGGTGTGTGGCGTGCAGGCACGCGTTTTGGGTGTGTAATCATTGTGCGGCCACGTGACCTTGCTTTCTGTACTGCTTCATTTACTCCCAAACTGATTACATGAGGTTTCACTTTAAGATTCCTGCAGCACACCATTTACCATTATCAATGTATGAATTATAGAATAAGCATAAATGAACAAGTGAATTTTATACACTACTAAAACAATGTCCAATGCATACTCTAGTACCTACTTGCTTATGCTCACATAGCCCTCTAATACGAACGAAATAAAGATGAACTAGCTAAATACTACTGACTAAATAAAAAGAAAATAAAGATAGAGATAATGGGTTGTCTCCCATCAAGTGCTAAGTTATAGTCAGTTAGCTTGACTATCTCGGAAGCTCATGTTGAAGAAAGAATTGAGGCGACTTTCTGTCGGTCTACCTTACCACCAAAGTAATGCTTTAAGTGTTGTCCATTCACCTTAAAAGGCTTGTCTAGCAACGTATCGAATACTTCAATTTCACCATGCGGAAAAACAGTTTTCACTATAAATGCTCCTGACCACCTCGATTTCAGCTTCCCAGGAAAAAGCTTGAGTCTGGAGTTATAAAGCAAAACCCTTTGTCCTGGTTCAAATGTTCTCTTAATAATTTTTTGATCATGACATTTCTTCATTTTCTCCTTATACAGCTTTGAATTCTCGTATGCCGACAATCTGAATTCATCCAACTCATTGAGTTGATGTAGGTGTTTCTCCCCGACAGCTTTCAAATCAAAATATAGCTTTCGAATTGCCCAATATGCTTTATGCTCGAGTTCCATGGGAAGGTGGCAGGCTTTTCCATACACGAGTTGAAAAGGTGACATACCCAAAGGTGTCTTATATGCCGTTCTATAAGCCCATACTGCATCATCCAACTTCAATGACCAGTCCTTCCTTGTGGGATTCATAACTTTCTCCAGGATTCTCTTAACTTCTCGATTCGACACTTCAGCCATTCATTTATGGGTGATATGCTGTAGCAATGCGATGATTCACCCCATATTTAGCCAACAAAGCTATAAACTGCCTGTTACAAAAGTAACTGCCTTCGTCACTGATGATAGCCCTTGGAGTCCCAAACCTCGTGAAGATACTTATGTGCAAAAATCTGAGGACGACCTTGGCGTTATTTGTCGAAAGAGCTGCCACTTCTACCTATTTCGAGACATAATCTATAGCGAGCAGAATGTAAAGATTTCTGCAGGAGGAAACGAAAGGCCCCATGAAATCAATTCCCCATACATCAAAAATTTCTACTTCCAAGATTGTATTCAATGGCATTTCATTCCTTTTAGAGATGTTCCCCACTCGCTGACATCTATCACACCACTGGACAAAACTGTATACATCCTTGAAAATTGTCGACCAGTAGAATCCTACTTGTAGTATTCTAGTCATTGTTCTTTCACCCCCATAGTGACCGCCATACACAGTAGAGTAACAATCCTGCATAATCCCCTCGGTCTCGCTATATGGAATACACCTTCTTATGACTTGATCCAAGCACTATTTAAATAAATAAGGCTCATCCCATATATACCATTTGACATCATGTAGAAATTTCTTCTTTTGATAACCCACCAAATCAGAAGGTAGCATCTTACTCACCAAATAGTTTGCATAGTCGGCAAACCATGGCACTTCGCCTTTCACCACAAACAATTTTTCATCTGGAAAGGATTCATTGATTAAAACCTTGTCATCTGTCTCCCTTTTCGGATTCTCAAGTCAAGATAAGTGGTCCGCCACTTGATTTTCAGTGCCCTTCCTGTCCTTGATTTCCAAATCAAATTCCCGCAGTAATAAAATCCATCTGATCGACCGAGGCTTTGCGTCCTTCTTCGCCACTAAATGTCAAATTGCGGCATGATCCGTATACACTATCACCTTTGTACCAATCAAATATGCTCGAAATTTATCAAAGGCGTACACCACTGCCAATAACTCTTTCTCCCTGGTGGTGTGGTTCAACTGTGCATCTGTAAGGATCTTGCTGGCATAATAAATAACATGAAATATCTTCTCTTTCCTCTGCCCCAAAGCAGCCCCTACGGCGTAATCTTTGGCATCACACATCAGCTCAAATGGCAAATCCCAATCTGGTGCAGTAATAATTGGTGCTGCTGTTAATTTCCCTTTTAGGCGCTCAAATGCCGACATGCAAGTCTCATCAAAATTAAAATGTGCATCCTTCTCCAATAAACTGCATAGTGGTTTAGTTATCTTAGAGAAGTCTTTGATGAATCTGCGGTAGAAACCTGAATGTCCCAGAAAGCTGCGAACACCTTTTACCGAAGTAGGTGGTGGCAATTTCTCTATAGTTTCCAGCTTTTCCCTATCTACCTCGAGTCCCTTCTTTGACACTTTGTGTCCAAGTATGATTCCTTCTTGTACCATAAAATGGCATTTTCCCAGTTCAGTACTAGATTTGTTTCAACACACTGCTTCAAAACCATCACCAAATTTTCAAGGCATAGAGCAAACGAGTCCCCGAAGACTAAGAAGTCATCCATAAATACTTCCACATTCTGCTCCACCATATCTAAAAATATAGCCATCATGCATCTCTGAAACGTGGTTGGAGCATTGCACAGACCAAAAGACATCCTTCTGAAGGCAAATGTGCCGTAAGGACATGTGAAAGTTGACTTTTCCTGGTCTTCTGGAGCTATCATTATTTGATTATAGCCTGAATATCCGTCCAGTAGGCAATAGTACTCATGACCTGCTAATCTATCCAACATCTAATCAATGAATGGGAGTGGAAAATGATCTTTCCTTGTAGCTTTGTTGAGCCCGTCCATGCATACTCTCCACTCTGTCACTGTTCGTGTTGGAATCAACTCATTATTTTCATTAGTTACTACGGTCATGCCACCTTTTTTTGGTACACACTGCATTGGGCTCACCCATGAGCTACCTGAGATCGGATAGATTATGCCTACATCCAGCCATTTTAGTACCTCTTTCTTAACCACTTCTTTCATTATCGGATTAAGTCTCCTTTGTTGCTCAACCGACGGCTTACTTTCATCTTCCATCAGGATTTTATGCATGCAAAATGAAGGGCTGATCCCTTTGATATCCGCTATGGTCCAACCAATTGCTGATTTGAACTCTCGAAGCACTCGTAGCAATTCTTCTTCCTAAAAAGATGTTAATGCAGAGGAAATAATCACAGGTAGCTTTGAATCTTTTTTAAAAAATGCATACCTGAGATGTTTTGGAAGTGGTTTTAATTCAAGTTCTGGAGGTGTCTCAAGAGATGGCTTTAATTTTACTGATGATTCTCCCGCTTTTGTCAATGGTTCAACAGGTGTTCTGAATTTTCTGACTTGTGTAGTGGTATCCAGATATTTCAAAAGTTCGTCAAGTTCGTCGTCCTCTAACTCTGAATTTTTAGCAATTATTCTCCTTAAAGGTTCATTATCCACTCAACTCTGTACTTCATCATTTACGACCTAATCTACCAAATCAACCAAAAAATATTCTTCTTCATCCGCTAGAAACTTCATAGCTTTAAAGACATTAAAGGTGACCTCTTGATCATGAATACGCATAGTGAGTTCCCCCTTCTGCACATCGATCAGAGTCTTGCTTGTGGTTAAAAACGGTCTTCCCAGTATGATTGGTATATTTTTATCTTCCTCATAATCCATAATGATGAAGTCAGTCGGAAATATAAACTTGTCCAGCTTTACCAACACATCTTCAACAATTCCTCGTGGATACGTGATGGATCTGTCAGCTAACTGCAAAGAAATGCTTGTTGGCTTTGGATCCGGTAATCCCAATTGATTGAACAACGATAAGGGCATCAGATTGATACTTGCCCCAAGATCACACAAACATTTTTCAAAATTCATTTTCCCGATTGTTCACGGGATTGTCAAACTGCCTGGATCCTTCAACTTCGGAGGTAATTTCTGCTGAAGTACTGCACTGCATTCTTCTGTCAAGGCTAGTGTCTCAAATTCCTCTAATCTTCTCTTCCTTGACAATATACCCTTCATAAACTTTGCATATCTTGGCATTTATTCCAATGCCTCGGCGAACGGTATGTTGATCTGCAGCTTTTTGAATACCTCTAAGAATTTGCTGAACTGTTTATCATCCCTTTTCTTATTTAATCTCTACGGATACAGAACTTGAGTGTGAATTGGTGGTTCTGGATTCTTGACCTTCTCCTCTACTTTTGTTTTTCCTTTCTCTTCTTGTTGCTCCTCATAATTTTCCATATTTTTCTTCTCTTCAGTGACTTTCTGCTACCTTCCTGCTGCCGATTTCCTCTTAATTAATATAGCGCGTAGCGGTATGCGACTTGCGATACTGATAAATCTTTCCCAGATCTCAATGTGATCGCTTGACACTGTTCCTTCCCGTCTCTTCTTGGATTTATCTTTGTATTACTTGGCAATGAACCTTGGGGCCTGTTAGTAAGCATATTCACCATCTGCCCCATTTGAGTTTCCAGATTCTTAATAGCCACTGATTGGCTTTTGATCATAACCTCTGTGTTTGCCATGTATTTCATCATCATCTCCTCCATTTCTGATTTCTTTTCTTGCTGAGGTATAGCTGAAATGTGATGTTGTTGTTGTTGAGAAAATCCCGGCGGAAAAGGTGGTGTAGGGTTAAACTGCGGCTACTCTGGTTGTGACTGAAACTGATTATTTGATTGAAACTGGTTCTGTTGATTCCCTTGGTTATTTGACCAACTGAAGTTTGGATGATTTTGTTTGTTGGGGTGGTATGTGTTCTGAAACTGACCTTGGTCATTTCTGTAGTTGTTCACATCTTTTGCACTCTGGTGATATAACACATTGATCCGTCGAGTGTGACCCCGCACAAATCTCACATACGAATGCAACCATCTTCGTTTTACCTTCTGCTAATGTGTCTATTTTCTGTACCATAGCTATTATCTGTGCTGATAACTGAGTAATAGCATCTACCTCCAACATACCTGCAACTTTAGGTTGTGGCATCCGAGATGTAGGATTTTGAAAATCATTCGATGCCATTGTCTCGATAAGGTTATAGGCTTCCTCATAGTTTTTGCCCATAATGCCCCTCCTGCAGCTGCATCTACAATCGGTCTCGACAGTAATCCCAATCCATTATAAAATGTGTTAATCACCATCCAGTCTGGCATACCGTGATGTGGATATTTCCTTAGCATCTCTTATATCTCTCTCATGCTTCATATAAGGACTTACCTTGTTGTTGCTCAAACTGAGAGATAGCTGTCCTCATCTTTGCAGTCTTAGCCATCGGGAAGAACTTAGTTAAAAACTTTTGTGCTAAATCCTCCCATGTAGTTATAGAACCTGCTGGTAAAGAATGAAGCCAACTTTTTGCTTTATCCCTCAATGAGAATGGGAATAGCCTAAGTCTGATAGCATCTTCCGCCACACCATTGTATCTGAATGTATCACAGATTTCGATGAAACTCAATAGGTGTTCATTCGGATCATCTGTAGCGGCACCCCCAAACTGTACTGAATTATGTACCATCTGAATAGTGCCCGTTTTTATCTCAAATGTATTGGCCACTATCGCTGGTCTGACGATGCTAGACTATAGTCCATTAATGTTGGGCATGGAATATTCCTTCAGAGCCCTATGCTCCTCTCTTTGCTCTTCTCCTTGTACTTCAGCTGCCATATTAGTTGTGGTACTTTCTAACTGTGCTTGTAAATTTCTACGAACACTCACTTTCCAACCTTTCCCGTTTATGTTGTCCTGAATAGTGTTTAATTCGGGTTGGATGGCCAGTGTAAAGCGCAAAAAATTTATCCAAATTCCTGAAACAAAAACAAAAACTGAAATGAGATAAGACTAGAATTGTCTAAGTCATACAATATAACTTAAAACTAATGATAATAATACTAAATTAAACGCCTTTCCCCGGCAACGGCGCCAAAAACTTGTTGCCTCTTTTTTAGTCTTAACAAAAGAGCTCTAACTCATGCAAGCATACATGTGTCAACAAGCAATACATAGCAAGTAAAGTATCGATCCCACAGAGAAAGTTGTTTAATTCAAATCACTATTCATTAACTAAATCACTATATTTATATGCTTAAACTAATAAATAAGGTTGGTTTGTTCTCGAATCGCGAATAACGACTAAAAAAATAATAACAACGGAATAAATCAAATCTGGAAATAATGGGATCCTAACTTTATTTAATATTTCATTCAATCGCCACTATCATGCATGACTTGTTCACATATCACAGGAAAGTAGCCAAGAGCACTAAAAGAGTCATAGCCATTTTTCAATGCACTAAGACCTACTTACACAGCATCCACAGATGATAGACTCTATGTAATCATTAATATAACCAAAATCACTATACGTCTATATGAAATTGCAACTATATTGAATTTAAGTTCAAGCCCTTATTCTAACTCATACGGTGTAACAGTATATGTCTATCTAGTTCACGAAATACACAAGCCATATAAAACAGCCCCATATACGTATACTATCATGATTACAATCCATACTTGCATGTTCATTGTCAATTCCATACAAATACTAAAACGAATGGTGATCAAGCATTCATACATGCAAAATAATTATGATAGACATTCCATATGATATATAAACAATCCAGCATTCAAGCATGCAATCAAGCTACATATTAAAATCTGTTAGAATCCCATAATGGAGTTTAGTTCGTGATTGAACCAAAAGCCATTATGGGATCAAATCTAAACATGATTAGTAAACAACAATTGAAAGATGAACGTTAGAACTATCAAACCCAATTGCTGAATAGAATCCACTATTAATATTCAAATCTGCATAACAATCCAGCAAATACTAAAAATAAATCTACTCTAGTAGAATATCCCAAGAAGAAGTAGAAAAGTAGAGTTTTGGCCTCCTTCTATGTTGGAATCTCTCACAGAGAGTAAACCCTAGTTACGCTGATGAAAAATACGACCAAAGATATGAAAAAATACGAAAGATACGTCTGACACCAGTCAGATATTGTTTTTAATCACTTACAACCATTTTAATTAAAAAATAAAATAAAACAAATCAAATGACTTTTCTTACTTCACATGGCACGCCACGCCTCCAAAGACATTCCTCTCATGTACATGAGACTTGTAGTAAGTTATAAAGTTCAGCCGGGCTCTCGCACGGGCGCGTGTCACCTAGGCTTGTCATGCTCGCGGTCGCGCGACTTATAGTAGGTACCATTGTCTGGCTGGGTACTTCGCGCACAAGGCCTGCGTCTCTCATCTCATCTGTTGTCTTTGCTGAAGTTGATGAACTCGTTACGCTCCCGAGTTTGGTTACTGCAATGTTGTCTTTGCTTTCACTCGACGTGTCCTATGTCCCTCCATGCTTGTCCATCCATGCTCCACTCAATCCTCAGCCATGCACATTCCAGCTTTTGCCTCGCCTCATGCGTCCATTAGCCTCGTGCCCTATAATACCACTAAATTAGGCCGATTCTTGCACTTATTCACCAAAAGGAGTTTTAAGTATATGCAATGCAAACTAACATGAAATGTAGCTAAAGCATACTAAAATGTACTTGAGATGGGCATAGTTCGTATGAATTGGTACTCCATAAGTAGGTATAAAACCCACTTATCAAGAATATCCTGGATATTTGCGCTTCATCCAGTATCTTTTCATGGAAATATTCTTCTGAGCATTCTTGAATTTTACTACACAAAGCAGTATCATGTTGACAATTTGGACGTTATTGAGTTCAGGATAAATTAATTTATAAATCTTTAAAATTTATTCTTGAACTTGTTTTATTGAATTGTCATCATCCTCGTGTTTATAATATGTTGAAATTCATCTGTGTCCTGTAGTGCACAGATGGACTTGGTATGATTATGACCAGGGATTATTCGGTATAATCATGACTTTAATGTTACAAATGATGTGGTAAAAGTCCTCCTTGGCCATAGTGCATTGATGGACAGTTGTTGGCATGATCATGACCATTGATGAATACACGAATATCCTTCGCTCGTAGTGCATGGATAATTTATGGTCGTGATACTAGTGAGTAATGAATATCATTGGTCGTACTGCAGGGATTATGTGGTTTATTTATTAAGCTGAGTCTCAGCGATAAAAGTGATGAAAAACCTTTTAAATCATAGAAGATAGTAGACTTTATTCTCTACTTGACTCTTCTAATGGATTGCTTGTTCCGCTGCAGTTAAACTTGATGGTTGTTATATTTTATCAGTTTAACACTGTTGAAGGCTAACGATAAATTATTTTGCATTATTTTAGTCATAATATTTCTTATTGGGCTAGTTGAGCTCACCCTTTCTTTCACTATTCTCTTAAGGAAATGAGAACGTAGCCGGGACTAGTCGGGAAACGGAGTGACGGTCCAGATGATAGCATTAGTAGTCCTCACTATTCTGTTAAATAGTGTGACAATAAATGTAATGAGGACTCCATTAAGTGTGAATATTGTCTAGATGACAATATTCTTATTAAAACTCTTAGATTTTGTTTTGTCGTATTTTACACGACTGTTGTATAATTAAGTTGTATTTAAATTTTGTACCATGTATTTGGCGACCCAAGATGGGTGATGTATACCTGTTTTGGGGGCGTCACAATTTAATATCAAAGCTTAGGATATGATCCCCGGTGAGATGTGAGACAAGAACTAGGAGGGGAGAGACGGGAAATTCCTTCGCTAGTATGACCTAACTAAGTTTATTTGGTATTTAATTGGTTGGTCAGAGTATAGGGATAATATGTGATATATCAATTAACCCTTTTTGTGATAGTGTTTGAAAATGGCATCTGAAAATGTTGAGATTAGCAATGAAACACATGTGACCGTTGAGTCACCAACGATCAATATCCAGGATAATGTGCAACAAAAAGACAATAATCCTCAGGTAAACAATAACACCGATGAATTGGTGAACGATGGGATGTTCAGAGGCTTTATGCAATTCATGCAACATCAGGCGAGAGAGACTCCTGTTCAAAATGCAGGTGGAAACACTGGCAACTCTCGGGTGGTCACCGCTAAGCAGTTTAAGGAGCTGGGACCACCGAAGTTTTTGAAAAAGCCAGAACCACTTAAGCTAGAGACGTGGTTAAAGCAGATCACCAAGATATTTGTTTGCCACCTTTATGTTGCGTGAAGAGGCAGATTACTGGTGGGAATCTGTAAAACATACCCAGCCTGACGCACTCAAGATGTCTTGGGAGAAGTTCCAAGAGCTGTTCAACGACAAGTACTTTTCCGAAAGTATTCGTCACATGAAGGAGGTGGAGTTTATCAAGTTGGAGCAAAACAATATGACCTTGTCGCAATACGAGGCTAAATTTGAAGAGTTATCCCGATTTGCATCCCATTTGGTCGATAATGAGGAGAGAATGACGCGGATGTTTCTAAGAGGTTTGAAACCCGAGATACGTTAATACTTAATTTCTCACAAACTGTGTTTGTATTCAGATGTTTTTAATAGGGCTTAGTTATTGGAGCGCGATAATGAGTCAACTCAACCAAGAGAAAGCAGCCGGCAAAATGATAATACCAGTGGTAGCAGTCATCGAAGCGGTGACAACAAATGTGGAGGGAATCAATATGCCAGAAATGGTAACCACTTCGGTGGTAATCATGGCCAAGACAGTAAAAATGGACATTTCAATAAAAGGAGATTCAACAATAATGGAAAGACTTCAGTACCAACACTCGTTGTTAAGGAAGGAGAACGACCACCTATCATATGCTTCAAATACGGAGGGGAGGGACATATCAGTCCAAACTGCGCGATGCAGAGCGTGTTATAATTGTGGAAGAGAAGGTCACCTAGCCCGATTTTATCATGCACTAAAGACAAGTCCAGCTGGGATGGAGGCACCAAAGGCCGTCCCAGAAAAGTCAAAGCCGGTAGTTCAAGGGAGAGAGTTTGTCGTAACCTCCCAGAAAGCAAGGAACCCGAACGAGGTCATTATGGGTAAGCTTATCATAAACTCTAGCGAAGTCTATACCTTATTTGATACCGGTTTTACCCATTCTTTTATTTCTCCTACTTGCGCTCAACGTTTAAATTTGACTCCGGAGAAATTAGACTTTGACTTATCGGTTGAAACTCCGTTGGGAGAAACCTTCATTACATCAACTATTTATAAGTCTTGCTTGATTCAAATTGGTAACCGCACGTTACCTGTCGATCTTATTTGTTTAAAAATACTTGCATTTGACGTGATTCTAGGGATTGATTGGTTAACTACTCATCATGCTAAAATTGATTGTTTTCGTAAGGTTATTAGCCTTCATATTCTTAATCAACCTATTATGCGAATTCAAGCGACCAAACCAATAAAATCAATCACAGTCATCTCAAGCCATAAAGCTATTCGTTTATTGAAAAATGGATGTCAAGCTGTCTTAGCTCATGTCACATATTTAAACAAAAATACGTCAGATTTGAATGATATTTCTATTGTTAATAATTTTTCTGACGTATTCCCCGAAGAACTTCTTAGCCTACCCCTAGAGCGTGAAATCGAATTTTGTATTGACCCCAGTATAAAACCCATTTCTAAAACCCTTAAATATTTCTTCAACCAAAATGAACGTCTCATGCGCTAAGGGCGTTGGCTCGAGCTGTTGAAGATTACGACTATACCATTCAATATCATCATGGAAGAGCGAACGTGGTAGCTGACGCGTTGAGTAGAAGATCGTATGTGTTTATTAGTGCGATGTTGTTAACACAAAAAAACTCATTTCGTATAACTTACAAATGATGAAGATAGAGTTAAAGACTCTAGAGACCCACGTGAAGATAGCGAATATACGATTTGAACCGACTTTAAATCGATAAAGTTAAAGCCGCTCAAGCTACACACCCGAATCTGATGAATGTGAAGAAGAAGGTTCAAGAGGGCGTTAATCTAGAAGCAAGAATCGACGAAGAGAGGAAATCTCAACCCTCGATTTATTTGGCCCATTTAAAATCCTTGATTGAGTAGGAACTATGGCCTATAGACTCGTTTTACCGCCAAGTATGTCGCGTGTTCATAACGTTTTTCACGTATCGATGTTACGTAAATATGTGGATGACCCGAACCACATTATTGAATTGGAAACTAGACGAAATAGCAAAAGATTTAACGTATGAGGAGATACGTGTTAAAATCTTGGATAAGAAGGGTCATATTCGACACTCAAAGGTTATACCTCAAGAGTTAGAATCTGACAAGGTATCATCAACCATTCGGCATACCAGGTACGTACGTAAATTTTGAGGGCGAAATTTCATAAGGAGGGGAGACTGTAAGACCCCGAATTTTATGAAATGAAAGTATTCAATTTTCTTATAATTATTATTTTATTTCGTAAATGGTTAAATTCATAAAAGGTTAAAGTTAAGGGTGATATGTGAAATATTTTGCAAAGTAAACAAGTGGTTATATAATATTCGATTGGTCGGAGAATATTCGTACGACGGCACAATCATTGGTGGACCCCACAACAGAAGTATTATCGTAGTTAGAAAACGACATAATTATCTTTTTATAAAAATAACGGCGAAAGTGTTACCATTAAAACTGTTGAACTACCCGGTAGTAAAAGTACAATAATACGCATGGTGGCATAGTTGCACACGATATTGATTATTGATGCTTACGTGAGAAGTCACTTAGTTCTACTCAATTATTGCTACAGTAATTGATGCATCATATCTCTCATATTATTGATTCAATTATTGTCACAGTATCATCTACATAATATTTATTATTATTAAATCAATAATTGAGACGACAAAGTTATTAATATTATTATTTGCAATATTGACAATGTCTAGAAGTTCTGTCAAGGAGAGGTTTGGTCACCTAATTGCGTGCCAATAAGGAGAAATCCTTATCGAAAATCTCCCTCTTTCCTAGGAACGACCTGGTTATTAAATATTGTGAGTTATAATATTAATGATGAATAAGTTCGTGTTGATTAAAGATGAAATCGATAGTTCCATTGTGTTGGGATTATTAGTGTTAGTGAAAATCGACATTTAGTTCGATAATAATTGATGTCTGGAGGTTATATTGACTAATCGGGTAATTAATCGGATAAATGAGCAATTAATTGCTATTATTTCACATGCTTATAACTATTTGTTCACATGTGTGTACTATTGAGTCAAATTCATGTACTATTAGGGGTGGCGGTGCAAGATTGATAATACTTGCATGACTAAGTTAAAAATGGAGGTATAGATGGAGGTACTATACTGTAATTTGTAATTTCAAATGTCTAGAACTATTGATTCACATGATTTACTATTGATTCACATTATTTACTATTAGGGAAGGTGGTGCAAGTTTGATAATACTTGCAGGACTAAATTAAAAATGAAGAAAAAGTGGAAGGTATTATACTGTAATATTTCGAGACCCAAAAAGTACAATTATCAAAACTATATTTTCCTATAAATAGAAGCTAATTCTTCCTTCATTTCTCACCAATTCACAAAAGCTATAGAGAAATTATTATAGAGAGAAAGAAGAATAGAAGTCTGCTACCTCAATATTTCAGTATCCAGTTTTTTTTCTAAGGTAAGGGGTATTATTCTTTCGTATTCATGAAGAGAGTTATTTTCTTTCAATACTCGTAAGGGTTGTTATTCCATTCTTTATTATTATGTTGAATAACTTTTATCATGCGCGAAGCACCGCATACATGGTGAAATTCTTCATTATTCCATTCTTTATTATTACATTGGAATAACTTTTATGCATCTTGATCTATCGCATGCTTGGTGAATTCTGTTGTTATTATATTCTTTATTATTCTGTTGGAACATCCTATCTGTGCGAATTACGCATGACTTGGTTCCACTCTTTATTATTTAGTTTGAACATCCTGTCTGTGCGGAGTACGCATGACCTGGTTCCATTCTTTATTATTCTGTTGGAATATCCTGTTGGTGCGGATTACGCATGACCTGGTTCCATTCTTTATTACTTTGTTGGAATAACCTGTCTATGTGGATTACCACATACATTGTGAATGATCCTTTGTATTCATTCCTTAGTAACTTGTGGAAATGATCTGTCTACGTGAATTACCGCAGGGCGGGCGAAAATCCATTTGGAGTTTCATATATTCTATTATACTCAGTTAGTTAAAGTTTTGGCTTCTATACTCCATGAAATTAGTAGAATATCCTGGATATTTGAGCTTCATCCAGTATCATTTCATGGAAATATTCTTCTGAGCATTCTTGAATTTTACTCCACAAAGCAGTACCATGTTGACAATTTGGACGTTATTGAGTTCAGGATAAATTAATTTATAAATCTTTAAAATTTATTCTTGATCTTGTTTTATTGAATTGTCATCATCCTCATGTTTATAATATGTTGAAAGTCATCTGCGGCCTGTAGTGCATAGATGGACTTGGTATGATTATGACCAGGGATTATTCGATATAATCATGACCGCAATGTTATAAATGGTGTGGTAATAGTCCTCCTTGGCCGTAGTGCATTGATGGACAGTGGTTGGCATGATCATGACCATTGATGAATACACGAATATCCTTCGCCCGTAGTGCATGGATAATTTGTGGTCGTAATACTAATGAATATCCTTGGCCGTAGTGCAGGGATGATGTGGTTTATTTATTAAGCTGAGTCTCAGCGATAAAAGTGATGAAAAACCTTTCATATCATAGAAGATAGTAGACTTTATTCTCTACTTGACTCTTCTAATGGATTGCTTGTTCCGCTGCAGTTAAACTTGATGGTTGTTATATTTTATCAGTTTAACACTGTTGAAGGCTAACGATAAATTATTCTGCATTATCTTAGTCATAATATTTGTAACAATCCGATATTTTCTGTATAAATAAATCAAAATTTTGTATATATTTTTTTTTATATTAAGGATGAGGATTTGTACAAGATAATGTATGTATGTAATTATGTAATAAATAAAAATATATTTATTACATGAATGTTTACAAATAATTTTATTTTAGAATTATTGACTATTATAAAGTTTATTCTTATACTAATTAATTTTATAGCAAAAATGTTTTTATTAATTATTTTCTATGAAAATATGATTATATATTATTTAAATAATATATGAAATGATTTTTAGAATTATTATAATAATTATTTATTTTATTATATGAATTTATGCAAGATTAATTAAGTTAATTATTTTAACTTAATTAATAATGTTATATATAAATAATAAATCAGATATGGAATCCAAACCCTAATTTTGGATTTTTATCAATGTATAAGAATAATAATATAATATTATATTTTGATTTTTTCAGTCTATAAATATGTACTGTATGTTTGTGGACTGACAATGGTTGATCAATTATGGTGTATTATGACCAAACCCTAGTGTTACTGATAAACCCTAGTTTTGCAGTCAAATAAGACTTTAAAATCTGTTAAGTCACTGTGTTATATGAATAATGACATGTATTATTAGAATTTAATTTTAATTAGGAAAACCCTAATTAATAATTTAAAACCCTAATTTCAAAATTTAGAAACCCTAATTTGAAAGTCTATTATGAGTTTGAGACTGTTATATAAATGTGTTATGCGATTTATGTGTGTATTATATAATTCTATGATTAATTAGGTAAACCCTAATTAATAGTTAGAAATATTAAATTTCTAGAAATCCTAATATTTATATTAGAAACCCTAATATTTAAATTATAATTTAACCCTAATTGATTTAAAACCCTAATTCGAAGGCCATTTACGACTATGAATTTGTTATGTAGTTATGTAATCATGATAATGTTTGTAATGACCGGTATTAAAGATATCAACCCTAGTTAGGGAGAATCTTAATTGTTTTCAAAACCCTAATTTTTTTAAAGGGTATAAATCCTTATTATTAATTTTTCTAAATTATAAACCCTAAATTTGCTAATTGTAAACCTTAATTGCTAATTAGGCACGCTTAATGATAATTAGTAAAACATAAACCTAATTATCAAGTCTATGTGATTAATAAACCTAATCTAATTAAGTAAACCTAATTTGTAATTTTTAGAAACTAAAATTTATTTATTTACTTATTTTTTTTTTGTGCAAACCCTAAATTGGAAATCCTAGAAATTTGCTCTTAAAACCTAAAATGGTTCTAACCCTAATCCAAACCCTAAACCCTAAGGGTTTGACAAGTTTACATTTTTGCCCTTAATTTTAAAAGCCAAAAGACATGTATGCCCTTAGTTGTATTATTGAAGCTACTATAGGTATTGACAATAGGGGAAGTTGGTGATCAAATCCAACAACCCCATGTGATGAAAAATGACAGCAACAAGTCTCTTGATTAGCCAATTCAATGTATCTAACATATATATAGATTATGAGAGAGAAAAGTCTCATTATTTGCCCCATTTTATCACAACAATCATCCTAGACCCTCTCTCTCTACAAGCTTCAAAATATGGTAGTATATTAGTCCCCAAGAACATCCCCACGATCAACCATAACAAATCATAAGCACATAATCAAGAATTGCTTATGAGAGGTATAAAACCCTAATCAAAATTTCGGACTTTGATCCTCTGTTAAAAGTTATGTTTTTGTTTTAGAATATGTTTTTTATAGTGTTATTAAGTAATCTGGGTTGATAGATGTTGGATCAATAACATCTATAAGCTCGGATCTAGTGTTTTTGCAAATCTGGAAAAAGTTCATTTTTGTGTTCTGACAACTAATATCAGAGGCTGTAGATCTCATTGTGTGGTTTTGTTTTGTTGTTTAAATGTTTGGTCTTGTAGTATGTTGTAAGGGCTTTACTCTGGAACTTGATTCAAAGCCAGATCGAGTGTAGATTAAAAGTTATAAAGGGTCAAAGTGGGTTGTGAGTATTGACCAATTGCTTTACAAATGAATTTCGGAATTGCAAAAAAGTCTGACAAGGATTTTGCAGGCGCTTGATCTTGTTACTGTTAAGTGTTTTGATCATGTTAATGTGTTATACTTGTAGACTGACATGAATACTACATACTAAAGTCTTTATATCACTTATATTCTTAACAGAATCGATTTGAGTGTTGGTCAAACATGTGTTGACGAAACTGCTCAAGAACATTTCTGGAAAACCCAGAAATGTTCAAAAACAGATCCTGACTGACTCGT
This sequence comes from Panax ginseng, assembly GCA_020205605.1. Lineage (NCBI taxonomy): Eukaryota > Viridiplantae > Streptophyta > Magnoliopsida > Apiales > Araliaceae > Panax > Panax ginseng. The sequence continues at coordinate 45,996,877 of CM035145.1, read as the reverse complement.
TGACCGGATCAAATCTCTTATTTGTGATGTTGTTAATATGATATAGTGCTTGGTGTTTTTAATTGTTTTGAATATATTTCATAAATATTTAATATTTTTGGAATATTTAAAGTATTTAATTTATTTAACTATAATATTAAATAAATTATTTAAAAATAATTTTAATACATGAAAAATCATTTAAAATTATATTATGGTATAAGAAAATAATTTAAGTTATTTTTGATAACTTTTAATATTTTGTGATGAATTACATTAATTAATTAATATTAATGGTAATTAAGTTATTTAATAAATGTATTAAATAAATTATGGAAAAATAGAATTAATGATTTAAAAATTATAGAAAAATAATTTAAAGGTTATAAAAATATTTTAAGTTATAAAATATAACTTTTGATATTTTGTCACGAAAAATATTAATAATTTAATATTAATGATATTATATTTATTTAATACTTATATTAAATAAATTAGTTTAAAAATTATTTTAATATTAGAAAAATCATTTTAAATGAAAATAAAGATTTTAAAAGTATTTTAAGTTATAAAATATAACTTTCAATATCTAAAGATAAAACTCATTAATTATTTACTATTAATGATGTTAAAGTTATTTAATAATTATATTAAATAAATTAGTTTTAAAATGATTTTACAATTATAAAAATCATTTTAAATGAAAATAAAGTGTTTAAAGATATTTTAAGTTATAAAAAGTAATTTTTAATATTTAAGGATAATTCCATTAATAATTTAATATTAATGATATTAATTTAAGATTATTGATATTAAGTTTATTTAATAATTATATTAAATAAAGAATTTAAAATGATTTTTATTTATTTAAAAGGATATAAATGAATTCAAAATATTTTAAGTTATGATTAAGGACTTTTAATATTTTGATAAATAATACATTAATACTATAATATTAATGGTAATTATTTAAAAATGATTTTAATTCTTTTAAAAATTATTTAAGAGTAAAATTAATACTTTAAAAATATTCTAAGTTATAAAATATAACTTTTAATATTGAAAGGATAATTTCAATAATAATTTAATATTAATAATTATTAATTTATGATTAATGATATTAAATTTATTTAATAATTATATTAATTTAATAGTTTTAAAATTATTTTATTTATTTAAAAATCATTTAAAAAGGATATAAATGAATTAAAAATATTTTAAGTTATAAATAATGACTTTTAATATTTTGATAAATAGTACATTAATATTTAAATATTAATGGTAATTATTTAAAAATGATTTTAAATGTTTTAAAAATTATTTAAGGGTAATATTAATACTTTAAAAAGTATTTCAAGTTATTATAAATAACTTTAACATTTTGAAATGATTTCATTAATAGTTTAATATTAATTAAATATTAATGATAATAGAATTGTTTAATATTTAAATCATTTAATAATGATTCCGATGTTTGAAAAGTCATGATAAATTATAATAACTGATTAAAAATTATTATAAGTTATTTAAAAATAATATGACTAATACATACGTATATTAAACTACGGGATAGAGGCTTAGACTCGATAATTACAAATAAAGCCGCTTGCAATTTTACAAGATGTTTTAAATTGATCTGGACTTAGATAATTTGATTAGATATGTGTTTATTTGTAATTCAATGGTTGTGAAACATATGTGACAATGTGATTAGATTATTTGCTGACTGCAATAAGCAGTGCCATGTGTTATAGTATGTTATTCTAATCGATCAAATGATCTTATTACTGATAGGTGTTATATAAAGATAGAACTAAGTTACGAACTGTAAGTAGCACATCAGGCAAGTATCTTACCTTTGCATTTTCTTTATGCAATGGACATGAGTAAGAAGTTTCAGAATTATATTATTATTATGATATATTATTAACTCTATTGTGATATATTCTATATCCGATCATTGTTTGTCAACATGTTAGTATATGATAATTCAGATATATATATTCTGTTCGTTAATTTCTAAATATGGTTACACAAGTGTCCCAACTTGGATAATCATTGTATTTAATTACATGTTGATATATATATATATATATATATATATATATATATATATATATATATGTGTGTGTGTGTGTGTGTGTGTGTGTGTGTGTCCAAGCTAATTGACCACTAGACACAAATTCGAAATATCGTTGAATAAGTTAAAACCTTTTTGTATCCAATCAAATTGTTTTGGTTTGGATTCCAGACTAAGTATGAACATCCCGATTACGGAAAAAAATTTATGCGCCCAAGGCGAACAGAGTGAACGATCATATCGTTCTTGTAATGTAGTATTGATCAATACATGGCCCATGGGAAGTACAACCTAACGCCCGTAAGTTATGACGATTTGAAGATGAAGTTCTGTTAAACCTTAGCAAAAACTAAAAACAATGTTCATAATATGTCGACTAATACCTATATATATATAGTCAATACGTAGTTTCAAAAATTTGAGATAGAATTGTTATGTTGTTATTATCGGTTCAGTTTTCTTCACACCTATAAATTCGTTGTACAAGTGATGTACAAAGAAAACATTTATTTCTTTCAGCTACTTATATTTCTAATTGTTATTACTTGTTGGGCACCCAAATGCTCATCCTTGCTTTAAATTTAAATGTTTTCAGCTAGGCATGAACAACTCGAAGGTTCAGACAAGAACAAGTGAAAACGAAAGCAAACAGATCATGTTTAATGGTATCTTTTGTAATAGTTAGACAATATATAGACAATGATATGTATTATATATCATGTAAAGAATTATAGTAAAGGTTGCGTAATTGGGATTAGACTCTGATAAATATAAATTAAGTTTGATTTTTATATTATTGTTATTATTATTAGTATTATTCTGCTCATAGAAATGGTATCATGAAGCACCGAGTTCGGGTTTCAAGTACACGAGTTTGGGGGCTTTACAAAATTTCTTACTGGGCTAGTTGAGCTCACCCTTTCTTTCACTGTTCTCTTCAGGAAATGAGAACGTAACCGGGACTAGTCGGGGAACGGAGGGACGGTCCAGATGATAACATTAGTAGTCCTCAATATTCTATTAAATAGTGTGACAATAAATATAATGAGGACTCCATTGAGTGTGGATATTGTCTAGATGATAATATTCTTATTAAAACTCTTCGATTATGTTTTGTCGTATTTTACACGACTGTTGTATAATTAAGTTGTATTTGAATTTTGTACCATGTATTTGGCGACCCAAGATGGGTAATGTATACCTATTTTGGGGGTGCCACAATATATATATATATATATATATATATATATATATATATATATATTAACATAATATATATTACAGTAGTATATATATATACTTACCTGGTGGCCTTGGAGAATCAATAAAGTAATCATATGATTTACACGGAATCGAATCATGAGTTCCCCTTGTGATAATATATATATATATATATATATATATATATATATATAATAACCACTATTAGTAAGAATCCTGAATCCCTTAACTGATCCACGCGTAAGGCTCAACAAATTTTTTTTAAAAAAAAACGCGAATTGATTTATTTTTTATAAATAAATTTTATACAACAGATTATGCCAAAAAAAATTTGTTCTAAACACATATCAACATATACATCAAATTTAAAACAATTAATAATTTGCATAAAGGTTTGGCTCTGATACCACTGTTAGGTTTGTAATATTCATGAATGCAATCAAATTACATAAAGTAAGCGGAAACGTGATAAAAAAGATGTTTAAAATTTTACAAACCATATACCCGGATCATCCTTTATGCATAATTATTAATTAAACGAAAAGATAAAGAACAAGAATCATACCTTTGAAGATTCGAGCTTACTCAGGTACAAGTTCACCTCCAAATCCTTTCGCGTTCAACTTGAATCTACCGGGTTTGGTTCCTAGCCACCCAAATGCTTGGCCTCTAAAAGTGATCCACCAAGGAAGAAGAAATATTCAAAAAGATGGGTGGTTGACTAAACCCTAGTTTTTCTATCACTATTGAAAAGATCGTACTCTCTAATCATTTGGAATTACGTATAATAACATATGATATAAGACTCCTCTTATATAGATATCAGTTAACCCTTCTAATCTAATTATAAAATAGGGTATTATTTAGGTAATTAAATTCCTTTAATTAATTAAGCTCCCTAATCTTATTAGGGATAATTAATTAAACTCTTTTAATTAATTTACCTCCTAATCTTATTAGGAATAAATGAGAGTACTTTTATTAATTAATTCTCAAACTCCTTTTAGAATTAAATAATAATAATAGTAATAATAATAATAAGAATCCTCTTATTAATTTATATTTTATATTTCCAAAATATTAAATAATAAATATTAAGCTATTTAATTTATTCTATCACCATAGATTAAATTAAATATACTTAACTTATTATTACGATTATGCCATTAACTTCTTAAATAATTATTCTTCCTTTTATGGTGTGACCCTTTAGGTTCTCAATATTAAACCGGTTGTGAATAAATCAATTAGAACAATTCTAATCTTATTTAAATAAATAAATTAAACTATTAATTTATTTAAATAAATAATATTTATTCTACAATAGGGATAAGCCTCCCTAACGATTAACGACTTTTTAGATAATAAAGATTTCAACATTAATCATAAAAGAACCTTTGAGTAAATAGTTACCGTACAATTCAATCATTCCACCATACACTGTCCCAATTAAATATAAGTCATGGAATTACTGTTAAGTCTTATTTTATTTAATTATATGTATTTCGACTCTTAAATGCACAACTCCAAATAATGCAAACTAGAAACTCCTTTCTAATTTCATTCTGCCTTGGCCAAGGACTATTGTGCTGTCATTTATCGAATCACATAAGATATTTCTCTTCTTTTACTAGAAGTGGTAGATTCTTTATTGATCATTCATTATCTTCATATATAACTTATTACACCCAAGCATAGCCTTTGATATACTCTAAGAGTCTTAAGGAATAAGTCAAAGTGTAATTCATTATATATAAGATACTATGATGATCTCAAGTCTAAGGATCATTTGTACTACTATCACTACATGAATTCCTATTGACAGACAAGTAAAACTCCATTAGGTATTCCTTAGCAAGCCACGTTCAATGAACTTATTCTCTAATAAGCACCTACATACTTTCTTTAGTGTCTCCACTCAAATGATCATGAGATCAATCATCCTCATCTAATGAGCAAGCAACGTATGTACCAATCTATCCGGATTCACTAATCCCCAATTTAGTAATTCAACGATTGGGAACTATTTTAGTTTTAAGCTTTCTAAGAATTTAGATCTCATTAGAATGATCATCATCATTATTCTAAAAGCATTGCTTAAAACTATGGGTTTATCACATATTATAAAGCAGCATCATGTAGATAATTAAAAGCCTTTAATAAATTAATACCTTTTATTAATAAATGAATAAGATTGTTACAAAGTATATGCTTTATCATCAAACATGATTGGCTTGTATGCATACTACTTTCAGTTTGACTTGATGATTTTAACTTTTAGGGTTATCTCTAGAAGATGAAAGACGATTCTGCCCTCCTACATGGTTAGTAATAGGAATACAAAATTTTGTGTGTCTACAGATGCCCCTCTTTAACATGTTTATGCAATGTAATGGCATGAACAGGATAAAGATTATTAGACACTTGAAATATGACAAAACTAAATTATGATATGCAATGTAGCCTGATATGATGTTATGAATGATGAATGTTTTTTGTTGGAACTATTTCCAATGGTATTTTATCACTGACTGGTCCCACCATTTCTGTTGGGGATGGAGTTGCCAATGATGGTCTCCACTGAACTGCCTTTATGTCTATTTGAATGGTAGTTCAAAATGCTTTCATCACTGTATCTTTCCCGATGGTACGTTGGGGTTGTCGCCAATGGCTTGGAATGTCCATCAGAGTTATTGAGACTGATTCGACGACAAGTTATAGAGATGCTTTCAAAATTCCTACTATGGAGGTTTTTCTATGGATGAGACCATCATATTTTGACGCTGAGGTTGTCACCAACGTTCTTTATCTTTAGATGGGCTTTTTGACTTTATTTTTACCGAAGATGTTCCTCTCTTTTGTGAGTGAGTCTCTGGGAATTATTGATTTTTAACCTAATGATAGCTTGCCTTGGTTGCCATCATTGGATTCTTCCTGCCGTTACACTGGGATTATAACCACCGCTCAGGCTTTCTATCAGGTTGATGCTAATAGCTCCACTGGAGATAGAATTTTTTCTGCTTGCTTTCACAGCCTCCTCACAATATTTACTCAAATGGTAGTTTTGTGAAGGTTGACCATCACCGACTTTTCTTGGTGCCTACATTAGTTTACAACAGTCTAGAAATCACCGAACCTTCACGGAGCATTGACTGGGGATTTATATAACATATTCCATCATCGGTCACTCCCGAGGAAGAGATAGTTTTCTATGGTTTTCACCATTAGATCTTTCCTGATGCTACGCTGGAGTTATCACTAACAGTTTATAAAATCAGATACTCTAACCTTTGTTGAATTAGTTTTCAATGACTTATATCACTGGACCATTCCCGATGCTACGCTGGAGTTGTCGCCAACGGTTTACACTGACAATCATTCTGACCTTCGTTGAAGTAGTTTTCAACAACTTACATCACCAGATCATTCCTAATGTTACGCTGAAGTTATCACCAACATTTTACATTGTCAAATCATTTTGACCTTCGTTGAAATAGTTTTTAACGGCTTACATCACTAGACCATTCCCGATGCTACACCAGAGTTGTCGCCAATAGTTTACACTGTCAGACATACCTGACATCTCTACTGGGGATATCTTTCTAATAAGTTATACCCTGTAATGAATTTGGACATTTTGATGCATTAGTTCATGACACCGGACCTTCCCGATGTTTTAACAAGGGCCATTTTCAATAATCTATATCATCAACTTTCTGAACCCCACATCTAAGTTAATACCAATGACTTACATGTAGATCAGAAGTTTAGTATATTAATTCAGGGTTTCAGGCCCTTTCTGCTCAATCGCGTAGCACCTTTTTCCCTGATATGACTTTTTAGCTTTTAGGAACTCTATTACAACTCAAATTTGATCAAGCCATAGGGGGTGCGGACCATCTTGGATGGCCGCAGGTAGACCCATGGCTCCCATCAGGTATATCTACTACCTCCCTCCTCTTTCATAACTCATTTTCAAGTTGAACTTTATAGAAAATCCAAAATTTCCTTTTCAGATCTACTGAGTTTGGGCTGCTTTTTGTAAAATCTATCACCATACAAACATTTTTCACTACTCTGGTAACGTTTACATGTTTTCTTTTCAATTTTTAACTGTTAGAACTTTAGATTTCGTATAGAATGCTTCTAAACACAATATAGTGAATATGCATGCTTATATGACTTGATGAAAATTATTCAACTTAGTACATGTTCACATATTACCATGCTGAATATATTGATGTGAAAAAAACTAATTTTTGAGGCAATCATTTGGCACCTTTTTTGCCATTTTATTCATCCAATTTCAGGACAAATGAGCACAAGTTTTCAAATAAAGCACACATGGTAATTTGGTTGCCATAATGAATTTAATTTCATGCATATGAGATGTTCATGACTTTGGGTTGGTGTGCTACTAAATGGCCACCTAGTCATACTTATGTGCATGTGGACAGTGTGCTACTAAGGAGACTAGAGGAAAAAAATTCACGGGTCTGGGCATTTAATGAAAATGCAATTTTAACTCTACTGTTGATGTATGTTAACACAATGCATGTATCAGGACATAGATTATGCATGGAGCAATGATTTGAATTTAATAAGCTTTTAATTTAGAACTTACATCACCCTTTCTGAGGTGATTTGAAGACTTTGCTCAGATTATGGATCCAGATCAGCCAGGTAACTCTCGTAGGGCCTCCGCAGGTGGAAGGAGGAGAGCTTCTGATGTTCCTCAGCCTCATCCATCCGGACAACCTCGTCGGTTAACTGAGTCAGTGATTCACCATATCCGGGTTGAGAGTTCAGAGGCCGTAGATGAGGAGGATGATGTTCCTATTGTGGATCCTACTACTTCTTCTTCCATTCCCCGCCGGGAGCTTCCAGCTATTAACGTGACTATTCTAGATTTTTTGATGATTTGAGTCGTTATCCCTTGATCTACCTTCATGCAAACGAGGCAATAGTCGTTTCCATATTTCTTTTCCCACTTTTGGGGTAATGGTTTTGATCTTGATTTGTAAATTAATGTAGGTTCTCGGCTATACTCTGCCTGGGGGGAACTGGTTTAACATTCACTCTTTGTATTGGACCCTCCATCCTGAGTACCGGGAGATCGTCCATTCATGGGGCTTTTAGGCTTTCTTTTCTATTCCTCCCCATCGTTGCCCCTAGGGTTATCTGAGGGCTTTTTTTGAGCGCTGGTTCCACCAGATCCATTCTCTCCATTTGCTAGATTGCGAGGTGATGATGACACCGATGAACTGGTGGTTCATCATTGAGTTGGAGTTTATAGGGGAGCCAGTGCCTTTGGTGGCTGACATTTCCCTGACTGCTGTTCGATCCCTTTTAGGAGTTCCTGCCACATTCCTCAAGGGTCAGGCCATCCGTTCTGGGCCCTTGAGTGTGGATGACATGAGTGAGGGTTTGACTGAGCCTTTGCATTATCATCCGAGGGTTAGAGATCGCATTTTTCAGTGATTGTTCCGAATCAACATTAGGGGTTGTTTCCTAGCAGACAACTCCTTGATAGTTTCTTTTGCTTTAGTCAGCGCTACTCGTGATATGGACTGTATTAGAGACTTTGACTAGAGCTCATACACGTTTGCCTACTTTTTTAGAGGGATGTGCCTATGCTCAAAGGGCATGACGGAGGCTCTGCTAGGATTTTACCCATTTTTGCTGGTGAGTATTTGTAAGACCCCGAATTTTATGAAATAAAAGTATTCCGTTTTCGTATAATTATTATTATTTTTAGTAAATAGTTAAATTGATAAAAGGTTAAAGTTAAGGGTGATATGTGAAAATTTTACAAAGTAAGCAAGTTGTCATAAAATATTTATTTGGTCAGGGAATATTTGTTCGACGGCACAATCATTGGTGGACCCCACAATGGAATACCTGTCAGATTTAGAAAGCGACAGAAATAATATTTTTATAAAAATAATGACAAGACTTTTACTGTTAAACTATTAAAATATCTGATGATAAAAATACAGTAATACGCATGGTTGCATAGTAGCACATGGTATAGTACAGTATCTTTGATTATTAATGCTTACGTGAGAAGTCACTTAGTTTTATTCAATTATTATCACAGTATTTTATATTATTAAATTAATAATTGAGACGACAAAGTTATTCATATTATTAGTTGCATTATTGACAATGTCTAGAAAGTTCTGTCGATGAAAGGGGCTTGGTCACCTAATTGCGCGCCAATAAGGAGAAGTCCTTATCGGAAAGCCCCCTTTTTCCTGGGAATGACCTAGTTGTTAATATTGTGAGTTATAATATTAATGATGAATAAATGTTATTAAAAATGTGCTTCGTGAAGCCAAGTTAATTAAGATATATATAAGGTTTTTTTTTGAAGTATTTGTTATAAGTTTGGCTTATTACATGGACCCCCACTTACTCATTTTTCAAAATCATCGATAGAAAGTTATCTCAGTTTTGTTTTATTACTTATATATATATATATATATATATATATATATATATAGTTCTCGCCCAAATCGACGCATTTTTTTATCACGTCTGGACTTTTTATTTTTTTGCTTATTTTTTAAAACAACTAAAAAAAATATTTAATATTTGATGGAATTGAATTTTTTTTCATAATACAGTGTTTTGGACGTGATTTGGGTACGTATAACAAAATATGTATGTACAGTCTGTGCAAACTGTACCACCATTTTTTGGTATAGGTATTCAAATCACCCACAAAACATTGTATTATGGAAAAATTTCAGTTCAATAAAATATTAAATATTTTTTTTTTAGTTATTTTTAAAAAAAAAAAAAATTTAAGTCCAGATTTTATTCTGTCCCCGGAGTTCGCATACGGGATCTATCGTATATATATAAATGTGGGTGGGTGGGTGGGTGTGTGCGTGTGTGTGTGAGGGAATATATATATATATATATATATATATTATAAGTTTAGTCTTTTTTATATAAAATAGAATATATTATATTTTATTTGATTGCATAGTACTGCATAATGTTTGCATAGTAATGTATAGTGCGGTATAGTGCTGCATAGTAAAAATCATGTGAAATCAGAATTCTTAGCCCGTGAAATCATCTGAAATTCATTGTGCAGTCCGTTATATTTTTCCTAAATAGTATCCTGCCATTCTCATATAAATAGGATGCTCAGTTTAGAAATGAAAATCACACTAGAATCAGAGAATTCTTCTTCTATAATATTCAGCGTATTTCTTTTGAGTTAAGGAAACTTTGAGTGTATCAAATAATGCAAGTTTTTCTTCAAGAATATCTCCGCTATACCAGTCAGAAGTACTCTATTTTTACGGTAAGGGGTATTATTTATTTCATATTCGCTTACGATATTATTTTTCGTATTCGTAAGGAATTTTATTTTCGTTCAATATTCTTAAGGAATATTATTTTCTTTCAATATTCGTAAGTAATATTATTTTCGTTCAAATTTCGTAAGGAATATTATTTTTCATTCAACAATTGTAAGGAATATTATTTTTGTTCAATATTCGTAAGAAATAATATTTTCTTCCATACTCTATAGTATGTAAGTAATATTATTTCGTTTCGTATTCCTAATTCTACACTTATTTTGATAAGTACGGGTTCTATACTCCTTGAAATTAGTAGAATATCCTTGAAATTTGCGCTTCATCTAGTATCGTTTCACTGAAATATTTTTCTGGACATTTTTGTTAAATTTTAATCTTTTCATGCTGAAGTACTATTCATGGGTACTATTCATACATACGACACTATTCATACGTACGGTACAATTCATACGTACGATACTATTCGTATGTACGACACTATTCACGAAGTACTATTTACGGGGTACTATTCACGAAGTATTATTCACTCGGGTACTATTCACCCGGGGTACTATTCACGATAAAAATTGATTTCTTTTCTGTCCAAATTAGTTTTGATACATGAATATTATTCTTGAATTTTACTCCACAAAGTAGTATCATGTTGACAATTTGGACATTCTTGAACTCTGGATAAATTGAATTATAAATCTTTAAAATTTATCATTTCTCTCACTTAATTGAATTCTTATATCATTGTCATCATCTTCATGTTTATATTGTGATGAAAGTCATCTTTGGCCAGTTGTGCATATATGGACTGCTGATTGGTATGATTATGACCAGGAATTATGTATCGGTATAATCATGACCTATAATGTTACAAATGATGTGGTAAAAGTCCTCATTTGCCTGTAGTGCATTGATGGACAGGTGTATGACATGATCATGACCATTCGTGATACTAACGAATATCCTTGGCCCGTAGTACATGAATAATTCTATGATGTGTTTGGCAGGATCATGACCATTGGTCTTACAGTTGAATGTCTTTGGCCATAGTGCACTGACAGACAATTGATTGGTATGATCATGATCATTAGTTTTATAGTTGAATATCTTTGGCCCGTGGTGCAAAGGTAGACAACTAATTGGTATGATCATTGTTATTACATTTGAACGTCTTTAGCCTTTGGGGTAAGGATATTTAGTGAACATTCTATTAAGCCTTTGTGGCAAGGAGAAATTGTTTATTTACATGATTATAAATATGAATTGTGAATTTAACTATAATCTTTGGTGGTTCAGGTGAAGACAGGTGATTAAATTTCTCTTTGTCTTGGGTACAACAAAGAACTGTTGATGGGTATTACAGTAATAAACTATTATAGATGGACTTTTAATTTAGAGGAGATAGTAGACATTATGGTCTACTTGACTCTTCTAATGGATTGTTGATTCTGCTGCAAATATAGTAGAAAACTTTTATTATCTACCATATGTTCTAAATATATGATTTAGTACTGATGAAGGTTATTGATAAATTAATTATCTTAGTCATAATATTCTTTACTGTGCTATTTGTGCTCACCCTTTTGCTTCACAATTCCTTTCAAGTATTAAGAGTGTAGCTGGGTCGAGCGGGGATAATAGCAGGATAGTGTGATGGTCCGAGTGTGACGCCCCCAAAATAGGTATACATCACCCATCTTGGGTCGCCAAATCCATGGTACTGAATACAAATACAAACTTAATTATATAACAACAGCTGAGAGTTTTTACACGAATATTGTCTCATAGACAATATCCAAACTCAAATTCAATCCTCATTACAATTATTATCAAACTAAATAATGAGGATTACTAAAACATCCATCTCGGACCATCACTTCGTTCCCCGACTAGTCCCGACTATGTTCTCATTTCCCGAAGAGAATAATAAAAGCAAAAGTGTGAGCTCAACTAGCGCAGTAAGAAATATTATGACTAAGATAATGCAGAATAAGTTATCGTTAGCCTTCAACAATGTTAAACTGACAGAATATAATAGACAACAAGTTTAACTGTAGCGGAACAAGCAATCCATTAGAAGAGTCAAGTAGAGCATTATATCTACTATCTTCTATGATTTAAAAAGGTTATCATCAACTTTATCGCTGAGACTCAGCTTAATAAATAAACCACATCATCGAATCATTCCTGCACTACGGGCCAAGGATATTCATGTAATCATAAGTGGTCATGATTATATCGAATAATCCATGATCATAATCATACCAACAACTATCCATCAATGCACTACAGGCCAATACGGATTTTTACCACATCATTTGTAACATTACGGGTCATGATAATACCGAATGATCCCTGGTCATAATCATACCAATCAACAGTCCATCGATGCACGTAAGCCAAAGATGACTTTCATCACAATATAAGCATGAGGATGATGACAATGATATAAGAATTCAATTAAAATAAAGCACATGATAAATTTTAAAGATTTATAATTTAATTTATCCAGAATTCAATAATGTCCAAATTGAGTACATTATACTGCTTTGTGGAGTAAAATTCAAGAATAATATCCATGTATCAAAAATAATTTAGACAGAAAAGAACAATTTTTTTTGGAGAATAGTACCCCGGCATGAAAAGTGCCCCGAATACCCGAGTGAATAGTAACTGGGTGAATAGTAACTCGTGAATAGTAACCTGGCATGAAAAGTGCCCCGAATACCAGAGTGAATAATATTTTAGTGAATAGTAACCCGTGAATAGTACCGCAGGTGAAAATATTGATATTTAATAAAAATGTTCAGATCAATATTCCAATGAAACGATACTAGATGAAATGCAAAACTTCAAGGATATCCCACTAATTTCAGGGATTATAGAAATAATACTTACCATAATGAGTTTAGATTTAAGTATATGAAAAGAAATAACATACGAAACTGCAAATGGAGTTTCACCTGTCATACAGTACGTAAGCCACGTAAACAGGTTATTCTGACATATTAAAGGATGAATACGAAAAATAGTATTCCTTATGAATACAAAAGAAATAATACCCCTTACGAATACAAAAGAAATAACATCCCTTACGAATACTACAAATAATATCCCTTACAAATACAACAAATAATATCCCTTATGAATACAACAAATAATATCCCTTACCTTAGTAGAAGACAGGATACTGCAATAGTGAAGTAGCAAAATACTCTTCTTCTTGCTCTCTATAGTTTCTCTTGTGAGTCTCAATGAATTTGTGAGAATGAAAGAAGAATTAAGCTTTTATTTATAGGAGAAATGACTAAATAATAACTAATTCACGAACGATCCAGATTGATTTACTATTAGAACGGACGGTCCAGATTGATTACTATTAAAACCACAACCGACGGTCCAAATTGATTTACTTTTAAAACCACCACCGACGGTCCAGATTGATTTACTTTTAAAACAACAATCTATGGTCCATATTAATTTACTATTAAAACCACCACTAACTGTCCAGATTGATTTACTTTTAAAATCGTCATCGATGGTCCAGATTTATTTACTATTAAAACAACCACCGACGGTCCATATTGATTTACTATCAAAACCACCATCGACGGTCCAAATTGATTACTATTAAAACAACCATCGACGGTCTAGATTGATTTACTATTAAAACCACCACTAATGGTCAAGATTAATTTACTATTAAAACCACCACCAATGGTCCAGATTGATTTAACTTATTAAACTTTAGTACCCCTAAAGTTTTCCAAGTTTGCATTATTCCCCTCTAACTTTTGTAATTCATTTATCTTCAATAAACACATTCTTAATACTTCAATAATTATTCATCATTAATATTATAATTGTAACGCCCGAGATTTTCTGATTTTGATGGAATTAAATTTTTATTTGATTATGTGAATTAAATGAATAATTGATTTATTATGTGAGTAAGATATTTGAAGGTTGTTCTATGACCCAGAATGGGTGGATGTGGTTAGTATTATGGCTATGTGCTAGGATTAATTGTCTTGAATTATCAAGACGAAAATGAATGTTTTTCGAGAATTTTTCCGTAAAAACACTATTCATCCGATTTTGGTCGGAGATTAGGTTTGAAATTCTGAGAAACGTGTAATGATAGAATATGAAGATATAATGGAATATCCAATAATATTTCGATTATGGCAAATGGCGTTTTCGCTTGCGGACTCAAAACTAAGGGTTGGTGAAAATGATTTTCGAAAGGGAAATAAAATGCGTATAATCATTTCAGTTATTAAACATATGATATACAAGTATAGTATGAATAGAGGTATGACGTATAATACGGATATCGTATGAATACTGAACGGAAAGAATACGTGAGTTATAAGCGTAGAATACAATGAGTTCTTATAAGATTTTAAATTAAGGACTTTGTGTAATCCAATAGGAATTTGATTAATAGTAAGCCCAATGAAGTATGGAATCAAGCCCAAGTTAAGGCCCAATGTTAAGTTATGTCAAACCTAATCCAAGAAGTTAAACCGCAGATCGAACCGGCTGGTCACTGGATGGGTGGGGCAACCTATGGGGAGATTCAAGGAGGTGTGTGATAAGTAGATTTTATACCTACTTATCCGGTATCTGTTACTTAAATTAGTTTCTTAATCTCATGTTTCTTATTACTTTTCATGTATTTTGTGTTCATTTTGTAGATTATATGCTTGGGAGCTGTGATTGCAAAGAATTGGTATGAAATCACAAAGAAAAACAATCCGGACATCATTTGGGCTTTCATGTTCATTTCATGTTTTTGGCTTGGAACTTGGATTACATTTTAGAGCTTCTTCTTAGCTTTTTGGAACAACTTGAATCATTCCAATCGGAGTTTGGATGCAAGAGTTATGCCATTTGAACCAACAGACGTCGAACGTCACTATTTTGGGTGGTCATTTACATAGCAGGCACTTTAAGCATTGTTCCAGTCCTTATTTCGAAAAACTCAAAGCATGAAAGTTGTAGTTCTACGTCTCGTCTTTCCGGAACATCTTGAATCATCAAAATCGAAGTTCAGACGAAGACGTTATGGCCATTTTCCCAAAGGACGTCATAGCAGAAAATATTCCTTCATAAAACCGCCACCGGGGTGGGCATACCAGCTCCAAAGTAGGCCCCTAGCCCGCTGGGGCAGGCTCTTTTAGTGTATAAACCCCCGCCGGGGCGGGGGTAGCCCAGAAAATACGAATTTTATCCAATTTTGAGTTCGGGAAGGATTGTTTCGATCCGAATGACTCAAGGACTTCCAAGAGGACTTAAAGACATATGAAGAGACTTATAAAAGGAAGAGAATCACAACGATTAGGGGAGATTAGAGACTAGAGTGAGGATTTCATTAGATTAGATTAGATCAAAACACTAGTTCTAATGAGTTTTGGAGATTGAAGCAACTTGGAGACCATTGAAGATTAAAAGTAGGAGCGAGGAGTGAGTATCAAATCTACGGATAATAGATTCTATCTTCTCATCCTCTTCTATCTTTGTCTTTTATTGTTTATTCAATTGTGGATTCTTAGTTTTAATTCAATAATCATGAATTAATTCTTTGTTTGAGATTACTATGGATCTTATTGTGTAGTTTACTTTGATATGCTTCTTTGTTAGTCTTATTAGCTATATTTGGATTGTCTATTTTGATTTGGAGTTAATTGCTTAATTTCTTAGCTAACAATTACTGTGATAATCTATATGAACTCGAGAGATGAAGTATTGATTTAGATCTTATCATGATAGCATGTGTTTTTGATTTCTGCTTAGATGGAATTCATGATTCATGTTTAGGATAGATATATGCCTTTACGCCATATGTAATCTTATAGAGAACTTGTGCTTTAAATCCCTTTTGATTGTAATTCACATAAAGATATAGTGGATTAGTTAATTAGGGTGTCTTGCTTAATTTTGTCATCTGTGGATTTAAGTGAGTATGAGTATTATGCATCGAGAGGTAGTTTTATCTGCTTTAGTGTTCTTGATTAACAATTCAAGATAGAAAATAATTGATGAGAAATGTGTTAACTTAAATGAAGCAATAAGTGAAGTTGTGATCTTAAATCTCCGTAATCTTAATTTAACTAGTGGTAATTAGAATTAGTTTACTTATAATTTGAAATTCATTCGTTTAAATAAGATTGAGTTGGTTACGGGTTAGTACTTGGTGATTTTTTTATTAAATAATTACTCGTGGGAACGATACTCTACGTATACTTGCGTGTTGTGCGTAATTAGATTTTACCCAACAGTGTGGGCCGGCCACTTTTACTTGGTGGTTAGGATGTTGAGGAGGTGGGAAATAGTAAGGAGGTGGACTTGGACCATTTTGCCCTCCATTTGATTTCCTATAAATACAAAGCTAGGGTTGGTTATTTGGTGTTTTGTAAACTTTGTCCAACCTATATTGAGAGAGAGAAATAGCTAGAAACACCTAATCAAGCTACTTCCAAGCAAAACATAAGACATTTACCAAAAACACGAAGAACGACAAAGGTAACAATTCGTAAACATTAATCTTCATCTTTTTCGATTTCTTTCTTGAAGAGAATCGTAGATTGGTGGAGCATGTTTAGTAAGGAGGAATAAGGTTGACTATTAATAATGAAAACATTGATAAGTCATGATCGAATAGAAATCGTAAGTGCTTCCGTAAGTTAAAACCGTAGAATGTGATGAACGTTCACTTAGTTGTGATTGGACGATTTGAAAACCTTCATAGCTAGGGTATGTGCATATTGTTTAGTTAGGGTGTAGATGATGAATCAATAGAGTTTTCCATTTGATTTGGCTTATAGAACAAAATAGACGTTAAACGTCAAAAATGTAAAAATCTCGGATTAAGGGTCAAAAGTTGTCGTGTGACTTGAAAACTTCGGTTTTCAATGTCAACACATGAGATAAGGTATTTAAGAGTCGTGGACGCAAGAATCGTCGAATTCTGACTTATAACGAAGAAAACGAGAATTGAACGCTTGAAAACGATAAACGGACGCTAAAAATGAACCGAAAGGTGATTTATTAGTTAACTGATTCAAAAATGTAAAATTCTTATATGAACACCTAGAGTATGTAATTTGTGAGTTGTGGGCTTTTGAATGAGCCAATTCGGATGTAAAACGAATAAGTTATGAAGCCGGAAAGTTCGTTGGAAAAACTAACTGTCAAAACTAACAGATGCACAGGGGCGGCGGCGCATCGCCAACCCAGTGTAATTGTGTCACGCCACGGCGCCAAGCTGTTAGGTTTTGTGAAAATCAAAGTAGCAATCAAATTGCAAAAATAGCGGAAGCATAATAAAATCAAATTTTAAAATTTTTCACAAATCAATTACCCGGATCATCCTTTATGCATATTATTAATCAAAACGAAGAACAAGAAGTTATGTAATCATACCCTTGTAGATACGAGCTTCCACAGGTACGAGTTTAACTCCTACTTCTCCGCAATCTCCTTGAATCTCCGGGTAGATTCCTTCCTTTGATCAATGTAAGCCACCCAAGTGTATGGCCTCTAGAGGTGATCCACCAAGGAAGAAGAATTTTCAAGAAGAAGGGTGTATTGGCTCAAACCCTAGTTTTTCCAATCTCTATAAGAAAAGGGGGCGTACTCTCCAACTATTGGAATTACGTATATTTGATATCTGATATAAGACTCCTCTTATAAAGATATCAGGTAACCCTATTTAATTAAAATAAGGTATTATTTATTTAATTAAACTCTTTTAATTAAATGGGCTCCCTAATCTTATTAGGGATAATTAATTAAACTCCTTTAACTAATTTTCCCTCCTAATCCTATTAGGAATAAATGAGAGTACTTATATTAAATTAATTCCTAAACCATTTTAGAAATTAAAATAATAATAATTATAATAATATTAATAAGACTCATCTTATTAATTTATATTTAATATTTCTAAAATATTAAATAATAAATATTAAGCTATTTAATTTATTCTATCACCATAGATTAAATTAAATATACTTAACTATATTATTACGATTATGCCATTAACTTCTTAAATAATTATTCTTCCTTTTATGGTATGACCCTTTAGGTTCTCCATATTAAACTGGTTGTGAATAAATCAATTAGAACAGTTATAATCTTATTTAAATAAATAAATAAAATAATTAATTTATTTAAATAAATAATATTTATTCTACAATAGGGATAAGCCTCCCTAGCGATCAACGACTTTCCAGATAATATAGATTTTAACATTAATCATAAAAGAACCTTTGAATTAATAGTTACCGTACAATTCAATCCTTCTACCATACAATGTCCCAATTAAATATAAGACATAGAATTACTGTCAAGTCTTATTTTATTTAATTATATGTATTTCGATTCCTAAATGCACAACTCCTAATGAATGCAAATTAGAAACTACTTTCTAATTTCATTCCACCTTAACCAAGGATTCTGGGTTGTCATTTATCGAATCACATAGGTATATTTCTCTTCTTTTTTACTAGAAGTGGTAGATTCTTTATTGATCATTCATTATCTTCATATATAACTTATTACACCCAAGCATAGCCTTTGATATACTCTAAGAGTCTTAAGGAATAAGTCAAAGTGTAATTCATTATATATAAGATACTATGATGATCTCAAGTCTAAGGATCATTTGTACTACTATCACTACATGAATTCCTATTGACAGACAAGTAAAACTCCATTAGGTATTCCTTAGCGAGTCACGTTCAGTGAACTTATTCTCTAATAAGCACCTACATACTTGCTTTAGTGTCTCCACACAAATTATCATGAGATCAATAATCCTCATCCAATAAGCAAGCAACGTACGTACCAATCTATCCGGATTCACTAATCCCCTTTTTAGTAATCCATTGATTGGGAACATTTTAGTTTCAAGCTATCTAAGAATTTAGATCTCATTAGCATGATCTCATCATGATTCTAAAAGCATTGCTTAAAACTATAGGTTTATCACATTTAAAACAACACCATATAGATAATAAATGCCTTTAATAAATAATTGTTTTATTAATAAATAAATAAGATTGATTACAAAGTATATGCTTTATCATCATATATGATTGGCTTGTATGCATACTACTTTCAATCTCCCACTTGCACTAAAGTCAATCGCCGTGGTATCTCATACCCATCTTCTCTAAGTGACGATCAAACTGCTGTTGTGTTAACTCTTTAGTAAATGGATCTGCAATATTATCTTGAGAGTCCACACGCTCCAGGGTGACGTCTCCTCTTTCAATGATCACTCTGATCAAATGAAACCGCCATGAACACATGTTTGGATTTACGATGAGACACGGGTTCCTAAGCTCAAGCAATGACTCCCAGTGTTGTCACGAATAAAAGGTAATTGGTCCTGTAATGATAGGAACCACACCAAGTTCGATAATGAACTTCTTCATCCAAATGACTTCCTTTGCGCCTTCACTTGCGCCTATGTACTCTCTGCCTCATCCTTTGAATCAACAAGCTGCTTGTTTGTTTGGAACTTTTCCAACTCATCGCGCCACCATTCAAGGTAAACACACATACCCAAAATGGATTCTTGTCATCTTGGTCCGTTTGAAAACTTAAGTCCGTGAAGCCCTCTAGTTTCAATTCAGACCCACCGTAGACTAGAAATACATCCTTAGTTCTTCTTAAGTACTTTAGGATATTTTTCACTGCCTTCTAGTGCTCTTCTCCTGGATTCGACTGATATCTTCTTGTTACACTAAGTGCATGAGCGACATCTGGTCTAGTACATATCATACCGTACATGATAGATCCTATTGTTGAAGCATAAGGAATCTTACTCATACGGTCTCTTTCCTCAGGTGTCTTTGGGGCCTGTTTCTTGGAGAGATGTATTCCATGGCTCATCGGCATGAGACCTCTTTTGGAATCTTCCATGCTAAACCTTTTGAGCATCGAGTCAATGTACGTTCCTTGGGACAAGCCAAGCATCCTTTTAGATCTATCTCTATAGATCTTTATCCCCAAAATATAGGATGCTTCTCCCAAGTCCTTCATGGAGAAGTGTTTAGATAACCAGATTTTAATTCATTATAGCATAGGAATATCATTCCCTATCAGTAATATATCATCAACATATAATACGAGGAATGAAACAAAGACTCTTAACTAACCTTCTTGTACACACACACATGGTTCATCCTCATTTTGATAAAATCAAACTCTTTGATTGTCTCATCAAAACGGATGTTCCACCTATGAGAAGCTTGCTTCAATCCATAAATGGATCGTTGTAGCTTACGTAACTTGATTTGTTCCAACCTTTGAAACAAATCCCTCTGGGTCATCATATACACATCCTCCTCAAGTCTCCCATTGAGGAAGGCCGTTTTCACGCCCATCCGCCAGATTTACGTAGTCATGGTAAGTCTGCAATCGCAAGCAAAATCCGAATAGACTTGAGCATTGCTACTGGTGAGAAGGTTTCGTCATAGTCAACTCCTTGTCTTTGTTTGAAACCTTTTGCGACCGGTCGGGCCTTATTGGTCTCTACCTTGCCGTCTGCTCCAGTCTTTCTTTTAAAGACCCATTTACACCCAATAGGCTTAATGCCTTCAGGTGGTGAAACCAAAGTCCATACTTGGTTTTCATACATGGACTCCATCTTGGATTTTATGGCATATTGCCACTTCTCTGAGTCTTTACTACTCATAGCCTGTTCGTAATTCAATGGATCATCATCATCTATGATGCGTACCTCATCGTCATCCTCTATGACAAGTCCATACGTATCAGGTATCTTTGGTACTCTTCCAGATTTACGAATAGGGTGTGGTACAGAAGGAATCTCTACTTGGTTAGGTACCTCACTTTGATCTGTAGCATTTTGTGGTTCTTGAACCTCTTCAAGATATATCTTACTCCTACTGACCCCTTCAAGGATAAACTCATTTTCCAAGAAGGCAGCATGTTTCACAACAAACACCTTTTGATCAGTTGGATGATAGAAATAATACCCCGATGTTTCTTTAGGGTATCCCACAAATCTACATTTGTCAGATCTAGTCTGTAGCTTATCATTTTCAAACTTTTTGACATAAGCTGGACAACCCCAAGTCTTAGCATGCTTAAGATTTGGTTTCCTCCCTGTCCATAACACATATGGGGTTCTTGGGGACGGATTTTGTAGGTACCTTGTTAAGTAGGTATGCAGCCGATTCTAGGGCATATCCCTAGAAAGAAACTGGAAGGTCGGTAAAGCTCATCATGGATCGAACCATGTTCAACAATGTTCGATTTCTCCTTTCAGATACACCATTCATCTGTGGCGTCTCTGCTGGAGTCCATTGTGAGATTATACCATTTTCTTTGAGACAATTGAGAAACTCACCACTTAAGTATTCTCCTCCTTGATCAGATCGAAGAATCTTAATACTCTTACCAGTTTGCTTCTCTACTTCACTTCTGAACTCTTTGAAATTTTCAAATGATTCAGATTTGTATTTCATTAAATACACATATCTAAATCTTGAGTGATCATCAATGAATGTAATAAAATAAGAATACCCTCCTCTCGTGCGATTAAGTTGTCAGGTCCACATACATCCGTGTGTACCAATGCTAACAACTCTGTAACTCTTTCTCCTTTTCCACTAAAAGGAGATTTAGTCATTTTGCCCATGAGACAAGATTCACAAGTTGGATATGATTCATAATCTGAGAGCTCTAGGAGCCCATCTTTGTGCAACTTGGATAATCTTGTTTCATTAATATGACCGAGTCTACAGTGCCACATGAAGGTATAATTAACATCATCTCTTTTCCTTTTCTTAGTTTGTTCAATTTGAAGTATATTTTCATGCAAGTCAAGTATATAAACTCCATTTCGCAAATTACCAACACCATATAAAACATTATCATTATAAATAGAACAACTGTTGTTCTTTATTATAATATTAAAACCATCCATATCCAATACAGAGATAGAAATAATGTTTCTAATGATATTTGGAACAGAATAACAATTATTTAAATTAATGAACTTGCCCGTAGGTAGTGCTAAACAATAAGTCCCTACAGCTAATGCAGCAACCTTTGCTCCATTTCCCACTCGTAGGACGACCTCATCCTTGCTCAGCTGTCTACTTCTGACCAGTCCCTGCATATTATTACATATGTGAGAACCATAGCCGGTATCCAATACCCAAGTAGAAGATTGACTATCAGAAAAATTAACTTCAATCATAAACAAACCTTGATTAGGATTCAAAGCTTCTCCAAGCTTCTTCTGCTTCTGTTCCGCAAGATAATCCTTGCAGTTCCTCTTCTAGTGACCCGGCTTGTTGCAATGGAAGAAAATTCCTTTGCTAGCTGGATCAGGTTTCTTTTGATCCTTCACTTTCGCCTATCCCTTAGCCTTCTTGGATTTCTTCTTTTCAAAAGATACCTTGGGCCTCTTCCTTTTCTTGGAAGAATCATCCACCAGTAAGACATGGTTCTTCTTGGATGGGAAGTGACCTTCAGCAGTTTTCAAAATGTTATGTAACTCAGGCAAGCTGACGTCCAACTTATTCATGTGAAAATTCACAACAAATTGTTAGAAGGTGTTAGGGAGTGACTGCAAGATCAAATCTTGACTCAACTCCCCATCCATGACGAACCCAAGCTGTCCAAGACGTTCAATCGGATTGATCATCTTTAAGACATGAGTCTCAACGGTAGTGCCACACAAATGATCATGAGATCAATCATCCTCATCCAATGAGCAAGCAACGTACGTACCAATCTATCCGGATTCACTAATCCCTTTTTTAGTAATTCATTAATTGGGAACATTTTAGTTTTAAGCTATCTAAGAATTTAGATCTCATTAGCATGATCTCATCATGATTCTAAAAGTATTGCTTAAAACTATGGGTTTATCACATTTAAAACAACACCATATAGATAATAAATGCCTTTAATAAATAATTCTTTTATTAATAAATAAATAAAATTGATTACAAAGTATATGTTTTATCATCATACATGATTGGCTTGTATGCATACTACTTTCACAAGCATGGCCGAGAGAAACCAAAATCGTATGGAGACTCACGCTGCGACCGAGTCCTAAAACCCACAGAGAGTGACGTCATGCATACACACATACAAAGGAGATCTTTGTAGCAATGCCGTGATGAGAAAAAAAGTTGAACAAGTTAGGTTTTGATTCTAAATTGAATGTAAACCAATAGTGAGGCCTGGATATACTTAATGTACATGATGGGGTTAACTTTAAATCACTTATGAGTGATAACGTTAGAAGATTTAGTATGGGTTAATAAGAATTAAACGAAGAATACAAAAGTATAAGCAAGTAAACCGTGAATGATGTTCAACGTTGGTATTTCACCAATAATGATCGAAGGTCGGTTAATAACGTAAGAACGTTAAACACGCCGTAATGAAATATAGTAAGACGAATTGACATTACTAATGTAATAAATTCCAGTAAGATATAGAAGAGAAAGAAGTTGGTTAAAACCATAAAGTAAGTTTGTTTGGTAGCTAATTACAGTGTGCTATGTGAATATACCGTATAGATCCTATAAAGACTGAGAATTATTGAAAAGTATATTCGAAGACGCTTGAAGGCAAGTTTTCTTAACGCTTGTCTAACTTTCGTGTTAGTCAAGTTTTCTATGATTCATGTTCTGAAATGCATGAATGGTTTTAAAGAAAGAGTTGATGCCTGTTTTAACTCGGCTAGACTGGTCTTGAACAATTGATTGATTTGTTTACAAGTATTTCGATATAGAACTGTTAACGCTATCATATGCCAAATATTTGGTACGGATGTAAATGTAAGTTTGTCTATGAACAAACAAAAGTATTTTCATCGATTATTCGATGGGCACGCGAGGTTGCCAAAACTTAAACGTAAATACATTTAATGGAAGAGTGTTGATCAATATAAAGTACTATAGGCTGATCACCTAGAAGTGATCATAAGTAATGCCGGATGGATGGCCTTAGTGCCGGATGTCCTTTTCAAGAATGAAAACGAAAAGAGTATGTTCATGGTCTTTTGACCGGTTCAGAATTCCTAAGCTATTATATATACTTTGGAATTTTTGATATGAAATGAGAAGTACGAGTAAATGTTTCATTGTGATTCATAGCTACTTGTTCAGCTATGGAAGATAATCATATAATTCTCGATGTGGTGTTTATATCATCCTTTGTTAGACTTGCTGAGCTAGTTATGCTCACTTCTTGCTTGAATTATATGATTACAGCTAAAGCCGAACGAACTGAGAGTTCTAAGAGAGATAAAAGCAAGGCTAAGATGGATAGTAATTATCCTGTAATAAACTAAAGTATTTGTATATACTTATGAATAACAAAGAACGTATTCGGTTTATGAACCTGGGAAAGGATTTATTACTATTGTAATAAGAATATAGTAAGTACTACATTTTGTTGTTATCTCAATGGAATGACTGTATGAATTGTAGTATCGTGTAGCACCATCTGTCGGGTTGGGAGATACCCGGATTTGGGGGCGTCATAATAACTTACAATATTTAACAACCAGATCATTCCCAGGAAAAAGGGGGCTTTTCGATAAGGATTTCTCCCTATTGGCGTGCAATTAGGTGACCAAACCTCTCCTTGATAGAACTTTCTAGACATCGTCAATATTGCAAATAATAATATGAAATACTTGTTGTCTCAATTATTGATTTAATAATATAAAATATTATGTAGATGATACTGTGATAATAATTGAATCAAATAACGTGAGATATTATGCAGCAATTACTATATCAATAATTGAGTAAACTGAGTGACTTCTTACGTAAGCATCAATAATCAATACCGGTGTCTTTACTATACTGACGCACATCGCTTTTACTTTTACCACCGGGTAGTTCAACAGTTTAACGGTAAAACTTTCGCCATTATTTTTATAAAAAAGTTATTTCTGTCATTTTCTAACTATGACAATACTTTTATTGTGGGGTCCACCAATATTTGTGTCGTCGTATGAATATTCTTTATTAAAACGAATATTCCCCGACCAATCGAATTTTCCAAGACAGAACGAATATTTTATATCAACTTGCTTACTTTGCAAACTTTTCAAATATCACCCTTAACTTTAACCTTTTATCAATTTAACCATTTATTAAATAGAATAATAATTATAAGAAAATTGAATACTTTCATTTCATAAAATTTGGGGTCTTACACCGAGACTGTGGAAGTTTCTCAATACATTATAAACTGCATGACATGCAATATATAATTGTATTGAGGACCTAAGATGGGTGTGTCGTATATTTTACGTCACTTAATAATTGATTTTGGTGAACAACTAAATGGTGATGAGAACCCAACTTTGAAAGCGTCAAAATGCACTCTATTAGAATGAGAAGAACATAAATCTTCTCGTGCTCCTTTGGAGACTTGAAATATTTACTGCTGTATTTTATAGGGCATTGTAAGAATTTGAGTACGAATATTGTCGTATTATATGCGTAATAATATTTGTATTGAAACTCACAGTATATGTGTTATCGTATTGTGCATGACAGTTATATAAATGAAGTTTGTATTTGAATTCTGTACGTGTATCTGGCGACTCAGAATGGGTTGTGTACACCTATTTTGGGGTCGTCACAAATGGTATCAGAGCGTAGGGATATGATCTCTGGCGGAGATCTGGGATTAGAACTAGGAGGGGAGAGACGAGTAATATCCTTTCGCTAGTGTGTGTCCTACCTAAGATGAATTGTTTTACTTAAGTTGACAAATTGTGATATGTCAATTAACTTTTATTTTGAAGATATATTCTAGAATGATATTTGAAATACAAGAGATGAGCAATGGAAAAATCATGATACAGAGGAAATAACCAGGAAGGTACAATCCGAAAAGAAAGCAAGGTATTCTAATTTCTTCGAACTACCAGGTATAAAAATTTCGAGGGAAAAATTTCATAAAGATGGGAGATTGTAAGAAATATTCTTCTGAACATTCTTGAATTTTACTCCACAAAACAGTATTATGTTGACAATTTGGACGTTATTGATTTCTGGATAAATTAAATTATAAATCTTTAAAAATTTATCCTTGAACTTGTTTTATTGAATTCTTATATCATTGTCATCATCCTCATGTTTATAATATGTTGAAAGTCATCTGTGGCCTATAGTGCATAGATGGACATGGTATGATTAGGACCAGGGATTATTCGGTATAATCATGACCATAATGTTACAAATGATGTGGTAAAAGTCCTCATTGGCCGTAGTGCATTGATGGACAGTTGTTGGCATGATCATGACCATTGATGAATACACGAATATCCTTGGCCGTAGTGCATGGATAATTTGTGGTCGTGATACTAATGAATATCCTTGGCCGTAGTGCAGGGATGATGTGGTTTATTTATTAAGCTGAGTCTCAGCGATAAAAGTGATGAAAAACCTTTTAAATCATAGAAGATAATAGATTTTATGCTCTACTTGACTCTTCTAATGGATTGCTTTTTCCGCTGCAGTTAAACTTGATGTTTGTTATATTTTATCCGTTTAACACCATTGAAGGCTAAAGATAAATTATTCTGCATTATCTTAGTCATAATATTTCTTACTGGGCTAGTTGAGTTCACCCTTTGCTTTCATTGTTCTCTTCAGGAAATGAGAATATAGCTGGGACTAGTTAGGGAACGGAGTGACGGTCCAGATGATAGCATTAGTAGTCCTCACTATTCTATTAAATAGTGTGACAATAAATGTAATGAGGACTACATTGAGTGTGGATATTATCTAGAAGGCAATATTCTTATTTAAACTCTAAGATTATGTTTTGTCGTATTTTATACGACTGTTGGTATAATTAAGTTGTATTTGAATTTTGTACCATATATTTGGCGACTCAAGATGGGTGATGTATACCTATTTTGGGGGCGTCACATATTATATATATAATAACAAAACTAAATCTCTCCTGGCTAAATCATACTTTCCTGAGTTTAATCACTCTAAAACCATTTACAGAGGCTATACATCAGATTATACATACTAATTAACACATGTGATCAATTTCTTAACAAATTAGTCATCAAACCATATTATAGAGAAAGAAAACTATGAGGAATGGAAACTAAAACTTTGGATATTATTTACCTTTGATTCTCCTTTAGACTTAGATGATTATAATAGCTAAATTATTCATCATCCATCTTCTTGATTCCTCATAATTCCTTTTCATTTTCTCATAGATCTATCTCAATTTTCCTCTTGTCCGATTTTCTTACTCTCGCCCTTTAAGAAAAATGTGACACCCCCAAATCCGAGTACTTCATTTTCACCGAATTTGGTGCTCACTTATCAAAAACTATTATATCTAACTACCCATATTCAAAGGATAAAGACATAATTTAAATAACTTAGACAATAATCTCTCCCATAAAAGGGTTACATCATAATCTCAAAATAAATCCCAGGTAATCTAACCTTAAAATTATTACATCAGTTTACGGGATACATTATAAAATAAAACAAGTCTTAACAACTTCAAGCATTTAAATAAACTTTAAACAATTCTTCATCACTTAGACATCTTGCCCTTTCCCTTGCTAGTAGATGGATCATCACATCTTTCAACTTTAGCTGCATTGTTTAATTGCAAGAGTGAGCAAATAATTGCTCATATTAAAATAACAACATGAGAGTGAACAACGAATACTGAATGATAAAGAACTTGTTCTACGAATCAAAATAGAAAACAAGTTTGAACTTTAATTATCTGAGGGTCTTATGATCACGAACTATGTCCACGGTGTTTAGGTATTATTACCTTAACCTCAACAGTCGTTAGACTGTACAGACTCTTCTTAACGTACTTAGGGGATCAGCCCTTTGTACCATGTATTGTGCATAAACATCTAAATGTTATACGTACAAAATCCCCTATGTTAGGGTTGTTCATCTCAGTTTGGATTTAGAATTTCCGCACTAAAGAAAGTTTAGTTTGGAACTAGCTTATCAGTGTTTTCTAGAATTTTAGAACACTATTCGAATATAGATTAATTTAATCAATAAAGGTTTGTTTACTACTTGAAGATTTAATACGACGATTAAGCTTTGAACAAGTTTATCCAAGTCAAAGATTGAATAACAATAATATATAATCGAGTAAACATGGTATACATGCAAGGTGCTATAGAAGAGTTAAAACAATCTTCCTTGAATCAATGTATTAGAATAATATAAGCTTTGAATAATAATTAGGGATCTAAATTTTGCTTAATGTAACAAATTAGGTTACATAAGCTTGAACAAACATATGCAAGATAGGTTAAGCTTTCTCATCTTCATAAAGAATGTTAGGAACTTGCACAATAATAATTTAGGAATGGGAACTTGCATTCAATACGAAAAGAATGAAGTTAGAAAACTTTGCTCAATGTAAAGAGTTAAGATTTAAAGAACTTGCTCAATAATAACAAGTTAGATTTAGAAAACTTGCATAACTATA
This sequence comes from Panax ginseng, assembly GCA_020205605.1. Taxonomy (NCBI): domain Eukaryota; kingdom Viridiplantae; phylum Streptophyta; class Magnoliopsida; order Apiales; family Araliaceae; genus Panax; species Panax ginseng. The sequence continues at coordinate 45,967,735 of CM035145.1, read as the reverse complement.
ACAAACTAACTCAATGAAAGTATGGAGTTAGAAGACTTGCCTTGATTGTAAGCTACACAAATGAAATAATCTCCAATTACCCTACACATATCATCGAAATCGTAACAACAATTAATTGCATGAATATTAGCTTTAGGGTTTAAACCATCATTTAGGTCATAACCGTAACCTAGCACCTAACCATTTAGGTTAACATACTTAACGCTTCTGAAATTACACATTGATCAACATAACTTAGTCGTTCAACTCTATCTTTCGAAAACATCTCATTTGGTTTCATTTTAAAACTTATTTAAATAATTATTTCAAATCTTTGTACTTTGCATTTCAACACATTAACATCTGTTATTATAGTTTATAACTTGTTTTAACATCATTAACATACACACTAAACTAACACAAGTCTGAAAAGCCCCACCAAAAAAGCGAGACCTCCTTTGTCTCGATTAGAGGTGTGGTAATTTACACCACACTTAGACTTGGGACCGTGCCAATGCGCATTTTTTTTTTTTTGCACCGGTAGCAATTTGATTGTTACAATACCACGAACATGACATGAACTTCGGCGATTAACGATGGCCGTTTTTAGCTCAACTAACACAAATTTCACCCACCAAACAGTGAAATTAACATCTACAATTGGTATAGACTATTACGAACATGATTGCTAACATTTACAATCGATTAACATAATTTATCATCAACTAACACTAGTTTAATTTCTCAAAATTCCATATTTTCATATAAAACTCCATTTTTGAACTTCTTTCACAGAAGTCATTACTGACATCTCAAAACTTGGCCAAAACACTTAATTCAAATTACGTTATGCTCGATTCTTAATAAGCTAGCATAAACAGGACTCAATTTGCAATTTAGCATACAAATTGGCCACTAGAATTGGTACTACTCACAAGCCATATGGAAAATATACACTGTCATACTCTTCTTCCCTTTTAAAACTGTAATTAGCATATGAATTCTTGTTTACATATAAACTCAAACACAACCAACACATATAATCATCACAATTCAATTGTCTAGCAATAATTCAACAAAATCGACTTCACAGAGAATAGAAAATTATGTCGTAACTCATATATATATATATATATATATATATATATATATATATATATATATATATATATATATATATCTGAAGGTTTGGATAATATACCTCCAATTTCCTTGAAACCCTTGTTATCACCACTGAATTCTCTCCCTTCTCTCTTAGCTTTTCTCTGTATTTTCTCTTTAAACCTTTGTTATTCTCCTTAGCCAAAATACGTGAAATAAGAAAAAAAACTAGACGCTAGCCTTAGGTATAACATCTCAGAAACATAAACTGAAACCCACGTTCTTTTTTTCGCCAAAAAACCAACAAAGCGTCCCGATAAGCCAAAGGCCACAAGGCCTGTTTGGCTAACCAGAAACTCTCCCAACTAAATTATTTTAATAACATTTATATTATATAGTTTTATGTCACACTTTAAGTTGATTAATTTAAATAACTTAGTTTAGTTAATTTAAATAACTTATAATACTAATAATAAAAATCTTATTATCATTGATAAATAATTATATATCTAATTTAATTTATAAATTAGACAAATCTCACTACAACAAAGAGGCTTATTTATGACGGAATATTCGGTCGGCACTAAGGTTATTCCGTCGAGGGTAACCTCATTCCCGATGGAATATTCTATTAGGAAGTTGATTACGTATATAAGCACGTCGAAAATAAGTCCATCGATTCTTGATTTAAAAAACTTACTATCGATGAACTATTGGCGTAGAATATTCAATCGGGGTAATATATCATCGATCCAAATGTATGCATCGAGGAGGATATTGATCGATCCTAAACATGCCACGTGGCATCCTGGTAAAAAAGGAAAATCAACTTACGCACGACGGACTTCCGTCGACTCTGTAATTAGTGCGTCGAGGTTATTCGGTCGAGGATATTCGATCGAGGCTATGTATGCCACGCGACAATATATCGAAAATGGGGTGAAACTTAACCTCGACTGTTATCCGTCGACACTACCAATATTCCGTCGAGGTTACTTTTTTTTTTTTTAAAATAATTTTTTTTACTTTTGAAATATCCAGGGATTTAACCCACATCTTGTACCTGTACCTGTACCTGAACCTGTTTTCCCAACATCACATACACAAGTTAAATTAAGCTAAATGTCAAAAACATCCCATTACTACTTGCATAACCGCAACAAACCAAAGTAATGAAATGTAAGACCGCATTAATACTAAACTGCATTAATCCCATTAGTCTAAACTAACTACAACAAACATCCCATTAAGCTAAATTAATCTAAGTGTCAAACCACAACAAAACCAAAGTAATTAATGATAAGGTACTTTAAACTACAATATATACGTCAAAAGTTATGTAAAATTAATACAAAAGAATTTAAACTACAAAAGAATGTAAACTAAGTCAAGCTAGTAGAGCCCCCGGTGTGAGAAGGATCATTGGCAAGGGCGTTGGTATTTGCTTTCTGGAGTATGAAAATCGTCATCCCGCCCGCCACACCCTGTTGATACAATATAATGTAACTCATTAGTCCATATATATGATTCATTAAAGATAACTAAATGAAAATTAAATAACATGCGAATATATATTTGTATTTAAAAGCGAAATATACCGAAAGCAATTGACTGACCGACTCAACATCGCCCAAACGCGTCCTCGACTAAGGTAACCACCATCCGAACAATCTCGTCACAGTATCGCGCCCATCGCTTCCTCGGAGGATACCCGTACTCTCGGCGGTGGCACCAATTTACTGCAACGTCTGCCTTGTTCGATGGAGGCGAAACAATTTGGGCGGTCCTGACGATGGAACAGCGGATTGGTCTCAAACCTCTCCGACACCGCATCCATAACACGCTGGAACAAAGCATCATCTAAGCCAGCGCCCATGTGTGATGGTCCCACGGGGGCTCTCGGACGCAGACGCTGGCTAGAGCCTACAAATATAAATATAACATGAATATGTTTAGTCGACAATAATTCCAGGGAGAGGATCTTAAGTCCTACTGATGTCAGTCGAGGATACATTAATTCCAACTGAATTAATATCAACTAAATATTCGGTTTGTCTTATATTAACATCAACCGAATACGTTTAGTCGACAATAATTCCGTCAAAAATAAAGCTTTTTCTTGTAGTGTCTCTATATTTAATTTATTTATTTCCTTAAATTAAACAATTCATTTAATTTAATTATTTTCTTAAATATTAAGTAATTGATTTAATTTAATTACTTAAATTAAATCCATTGGATAAAATTATCATTATTCAAATTAACACTAATTAATTTAGTTACCACATTAATTCACCATAATTCATCAATTATTTATTTTCATTAATAAATAAATTATTAAAAATATTTATTTAATTCAATAAATATTTAAATTAAATTACAAATTTCTCGATCGTTAAAAAAATGTATAAGAATAAAATTGATAAGAGACTTAATGTGGCTATCAGTTAAAATAACCAAAGAGTTTGGCTAATGGTAATTATTGATCAGATAAGGTGTCTTAGTAATAAAACCTAATTAACGGTTAGGGAACTATAATATAGTGTTAATTAGGAAATCCTAATTCTAGATTTGGTAATCCTAAACCTTGATAACAGACCCTAACCCTAATTAGGGTTAAAAATCAGAAGCTATGATTTAATATACTGAATATTATATATTCAATACTAGGTATGAGAATGGTGTTAGGGAAATCAAGTGAGGATTAGGAAACCCTAACCCTGAATATTAAACCCTAATTGGTAAACCCTAATGTTATATTAATAACTTCAATGTAGAGTTAGTAAACCCTAACGATTAGTTAGAAAACCTAGTTCTAGTTCTGGAAATCATAATTTCAGTTCTGAGAATCTTAAACCTTAACCGAGAATTTCAAAACCCTAATTTGGGAGCTCAAAAGCTAAGTGTAAAGACTTAAGGATTAAAAGATATGGTATATATGTGAAAAGACCAAATTACCCTTTTAATTATAGGGGAAATTACCAAAATACCCTTAGTGAGTGCAAAATGACCAAAATACCCTTTTAATTAAAAGTTAAGTAAAAGATAATGGCAAATCTTGGTGAGTCATCACATTTGATTTCCCATGGGGTTAAAATAACAAGCAATCAGATATCTTGTGACACCTAGCAACACCCAGTGCATGAATTAAAGATTAAAAGTTAAAAAGTTAAGAAATATCTTTACTTTATTTCCCAACTCAACTAAGCCATCCTCTCTCTCTAATTTTTGAGATTGGGGAGGAACTAAGTCCAAAAGTTAAGTCAAGTTAACTTCATAGCAATCCAAAATCATATCCAAGATCAGAAATCATGAATTAAAGCTTTACATGTATAAACCCTAGCTATCTTTAAGTCATTGTGATTGTTGTTAAATGATGTTAGTTGTTGTTTAAATATGTGTTAGAAGATGTTATTTAGTGATCTATGATGTTACATCATAGATCCATAACATCTAAATGCAAGAAATAGGTTTTTAAAGACTGACTAAGAACCCTAAAAATATGGTCTGACAACCATATGTCAGGGCTCATAGATCTGTGTGTGTTAATAGTTAGGATGGATTGATGTTATAGAGTTGTTCTATTCCATGAGGAGAGTAGACTTGAAGTGGAATCAAGTCCATACCATGTCTAGATCTTAAGATATTGATGGTCAAACATGGTTGACCAAGCACAAAATCTGGAATCTAGGCAACCAAGAAACTCAGATTTTGTCTGACAAGCTTTTGCAAGCCTCTGATCTTGCATGTGTTAATGTTTTAGGCCATGTTAATGAATAGGTTTTGTAATCTGACATATGCACTACCAATCCATGCCATTAGAACACTTAGATCTAAAACAGAATCAAAGTAATGGATGGTCAAACAAGGGTTGACCAACTGTCCGGATGAAGTTTCTGGAAAACCTAGAAACCTTCAAGAACAGTTTCTGGCTGGTACTTTGACCAAGCCAGATCTAGTTCATATGATGTTGTTAAGCTATAAGAGTGTGTTACTTTTGTACTTTGACATACCTTCTACATATGTGCAATACTTAAACACACAAACAAAGCCCAGGAATCAAAGATTTCAAGCTCCAAAAATGGACCCTTGCACTGTTCTTCATGTCTAGGTAACCCAGAAAATGAAGAACAACTCTGACAAGCATTTTGATTGCTTATAACTTTCTGTTGTGATGTAGGATGGCCATGAAACCAGTTTGTGCTTATAGTATTACATCAATACTACATAGCTATTACACCTACAAGCCCAGAAACATTAAGATCAAGGATTTGTGAGTGGTTAAACTAGGTACCCTTCACACTGGACTTGAATGTTCTTGAATGCTCAATAACACCTATAGCGACAGTTTTGTCGCTATAGACACCTTTAGTGATAATTTTAATATAAATTAATTATTTTAATTAAATAATTAGAATAAAATGATTAATAATTATGAAAAATTCATAATTATTTTGTAAAAATTATTTTAAAGCATTAAAAATTGATTTTTAATAATTTGGGATATATTTCATTAATATTTTAATATTTTTAAATAATAATGATATTTAATATTTATATTAAATAAATTATTTAAAAAGATTTTAATATTTTAAAAATCATTTGAAATTATATTAAAGTGTTCGAAAATATTTTAAGTTATTTTAATGACGTTTAATATTTTGTGATGAATTTCATTAATAATTTAATATTAATGATAATATATTTATTTAATAAATATATTAAATAAATTATGAAAAATAGTTTTAATGTTTTAAAAATTATATAAAATGATTTAAGAATTTTAAAAAATGTTTTAAGTTATAAAACATAACTTTTAATATTTTATCACGAAATACATTAATATTTTAATATTATTGGCGATTATTTAATAATGGTTTTAAATGTTTTAAAATCATTTAAAGACAATATTAAGGTATTAAAAATACTTTAAAATATTATAAATAATTTATAATATTATGATATGTGTTTCATTAATATTTGAAAATTATTAAATATTAATGATAATGGAAATATGTGGTATTTATATCATATAAATATGATATTAAGGATTGAAATATCTTTATAAATGATAATAATTATTTGAAAATTATTATGAGCTTTTGAAAAATGTTTTGACTAATTAATAAATTATCTAAGATAATTGTGAAGCGTTTTAGTAGAGTGTTAGTTATAATAGGCTCGATAATTATTTGATTAGGCAATCGAGATGTCGAAATAGTACCGAACTCAACTCTAACTGTAATAGTTTGACTTGATATTAGGTCTTATGTGTTTTAGCGACTGTTAGGATTATGTAGTAATATGTTTAGGTTATTTTATAACTGAAATTAACAGTAATATATGTGATGATATTATTCTAACTGGGAGATCAATATTATCAATATTAGGTCTTCAGATGATTCTAAAATAGACTGTGTAGCAGTAGTCGACGATACATGAAAGTTTTTCCTAACTCAAACTTGAGTTATTATTTTTCATATCTGTTAGTGGATAATTGTTTTTGATTATTCCACATCTACGATTAATATTGAATAATTCGCATTCGTTGCGATTTTTTTTGCACTTTTTACAAACCTAATATTTCCAATGCAAGTGTTCTAGCTTCATTTAATTATTTGTTAAATGTATGTTTCCTATTATGATATTGTGATATACAATGTTCATGGTTTCTGTTGTTAATAGGTTATGATTCTTGTTCAAACATAACCAAGATATATAAGTTGTTGTTTGCGTAAAAATGCATTTGATTTGATATCAAAGCATAGATTTGTGAGAAACCAATATTGTTTGGTACAAATATATATACTGACACTATTATGACCGGCAGTAACGGGCTGACCTGGGGTTTTGTACCAGCATTTATAGCAATGACCGGACATTATTTAGATAGGATGATATGCATACTCCTAGGTTATTTGGTTGAACAGATCAACCCGAGTTTCTAAGTCTATAGGACTGACAGAAATTCATAATGGGCCAGGTTTGGCTGATAAACCTCAGTATATATATGTGGAAAAATTCTGAACTTTATGTTTAATTAAATCCAGATTTTGTATGGCTATAATATTGTTACTTGTTCAAAATTTACTGAGCTTTCTATAGCTCATCCTTGCAAATATTTTTCATTTGCATATAGAAATGATGTATTCCAGCGGTTCCGGTATTTGTGGATAGAAATGATTAAAATATGGTGTTGGGTAAAATCTAATTACGCACAACACGCAAGTATAAGTGGTGAACATGTAATATAATAGTAAGTAGAGTATCGTGCCCTCAGAGACTAGTACAAAATTAACTCTAACAATTACCAATTTCTTAATAATCCTAATTTTATTAAACTATCCAATTTCAAGTTTGTAACTAAAAGTATTAAAAATATTAAAATCACCAAATAATCAATAAAGCCTAAAAACTGAATTTTCAAACAAATATTGGAGAATTTGGCTTTCGACTTCACTCTAAGAATCACTCTGATTATTACACCTTTATTCCAGTTTCACTCACTATCCCAGTTTATTATTCAGGAACACGTATGTAGAACTAGCCACCTCTCGATGTACTGATACTGTATTAACTCAAATCCACAAATTAGATATAATCAAGTTAAACACCTTAATCTACTAACTCACTATATCTTTATGTGAATTACAATTAAATAAGATTTAAGTTCAAGTTCTTTATTTGATTACATGCGATGTCAAGCATATCTCTACTCTAACATTCATCAAGATTCTGTTAATTCACAAAATTCAAGAACACATGCTATATTAACTAAGTCTAGACTTGTATTTCCTCTCTCGAATCCATACAAGTCCACAAAGAATTATTGATCAGGCAATTCATAAATTCAAGCTCAAATTAATGTAGATAAACTTGATAATAGCTTATTAGACTAAAAATCAAAGTTACATAATCATCGTTCCACTTAAAGATCCATCATAAGCCTAAAAAGTAATTTAGTTCATCATCAATTAAATAATAACTGAATAAATTAAAGATATCATACTCCTAATTACAAATATAAAACTAAAGAAGAAGAATAATTCAGAACACCCTTCACTCTAGCCTTAATCCGCAATCGATATAAAAGTTCCTTCAAAATCTTCACTCCAATGCTTGATACGAAAATATGTGCTTAATCTCTGTTAATTGCCTTGCGTCTTCATGGTCTTGTAATTTTTGATGTATTTATATGTTTACACCCACAATCTGAGTTCAATCCTCCCTCATTTAGAGTCCCAAAGCCATGCAAATACTAAAGCTCATGTCCCAACAATGTTGGAATCAAATTAGAATCGCCCTTGACTAAGCACCCTCATACCCGTGGTCTTGGCAGAAAATGCCCATTCCCGTGGCTAGGCTCCTGTTAGTTGGGATTGAAGACCCCGCCTTACGTGAGGTGTAAAACTTAAATAGGCTCACCAAATGGGTGGCTCTTGTCTTCTGACTTTGCTAAAACCCCAAACTTGCTATGTTTTTGCCACATTTGCCACTTTTTCGATCACTTGCCACACCATCCACCCTAAACAATAAAATAACAATAAACTAGAAAACAATTAATTAACACTGATTAAGCTTGAATTAGGAATCGATTCGTAGGTATAAAACTCACTTATCAAAATCCCCCAAACATAAAATGTGCTAGTCCTCGAGCACAAAAAAAACTAACATGCTAAGCAATGCAATGCAAAGATATGTACTTTAAGCAATCTATATGTCTACGAATCCAACAGTATCATAGAATCAAAATTATTCCCTCGGCCTCAGATAAATCAAGAAAACACTAAAACACCTCATATCAAAACCAATCAATAATTCCTTATCAATCTCCGAATCTTAGACCGTCATCACTGATATAGTGTGTGTGTGATCAACATCTGTGCTAACTGATACTAATTCAAATTCAATACATAACTAATCTCTTATCAGGAATTTAACAATGCAAACTCAAAAAATTTCAAAAACAAACGAGTTCCAACTAAAATCAACATTCGCTAAGATTAGGGGTCAAAATAGGGTATTCATGCTTTCTTTTTCATTCACGGGGCATCTTTGCTCTTGTTTCCCGTCTGTTCTTTATTTTTATAAAAAAAATTTTCATCAGATGGTTGGTGAGTGCATTTTACGCTCCATCTCACACCTGTGTTTATGAGGAGTATTTCTTCTCAACCCACCACAAGACTCCACTAGATATTCTTTTGTTTTTCTTTTTCTTTTCAAAAGCTTATATACCCCACTTTTCCCCCCACTTAGGTTTTTGCCTAATTCTTTGTCTTCACTATCTATTCATGTCATTTTCTTATTTACAATAGCATTATCCTTTAGAAACTATTTATGTATCAATTTGAACTAAACAGTTGATACAGATGTTATTAACGTGCTACCCTTTTTATACCAGTTTCAAACACGCACAAGATCCAATTTATAATTGAAACTACATCAAGGTTCTAATAATTTGTACTGTACTTATCTACTTAATCTCAACCTCATCATTGGCCACAATAAAATGAACTACAATGACTGTGGACATATGCAAAACAACGCAATTCTAACTATTTTTTATTTTTTTATTTTTTTAGATATATATGGCAGACATAACATAACATAATGCAAAAATAAATAAAAATATTTTCTCCTAAGCTACTATGCAACTATATGATTAAATGAATGCAACATTACAAATCCTAAAACTAAGCATGTAAAACTAAATGTGCAATAACAAATGCAAACCTAACCAATGACATTACACATGTAAACATGAAATTAAACTAAATCCCCCAAACTTAAGAACGACAATGTCCTCATTGTATGTATAAAGAAATGAATGTGCTAGAACTTTTCTGTAATCGTCTAAGTCTGGAGTGGTGGTGGTTGGTCTTCTTCATCGGAGTTACTTGGTGGAAACCTTGGCATTGGAGCTGGCTGCTGGTACGAGAATTATGCATTGGGATTGAAGCTCTGTAGTGTTGTATTCAATGAAGCGAAGGCTAGATTCATAGCTTCAAACATGTGGTCCTGCATCGCTGCTAGTCACCGTATCTCTCTTCGTGCTTCCTTGTTGTGCTCATCCGAAGCTGATGGAAATATAAAGCCTAATCCTCTAGGATGTGAATCACCCCTAGCCCACACCACATAACGTGTAATCATTCTGGAATCTAGTAGCTGAAGTGGCATCTTAGTGGGTTCATCATCAGACCATCAAACCCCCACTTGGCGACACAACCCACAATGAGGGATGGGTGTGGCAAGCCACCCGAGTAATTTCCTCATAAGCATCATTGAATTAAAAAACTGATTATAGCCCCGACGTCGATGATGAAATCTTGCACAATTGCATATAAAAGTATTACATTTTCTTTGGTCACATCCGATGTGTGTGTGGACGGAAACAGCTTGGCACACAAGAATGCATACCATATCTTCCCATACATGCTGAGATCCTTGCAGTGAAAAACCATGCCTTTTTTCCGACCCTTGATCCATGTTGTTCCCAGCTTAGTCATTTGTTTTAGAATAGACTCAAAGTCAGGGTCAAAATCACGTAAGCGAGCATACTGGCAATTTCTAGGCACTCGTAACTGGTAATATATGTTGATGGCATCGACACTGAACGGAACTAATCTACCCCACACAAAAGTTTTGAAAGGGGCCTTGTCCTCGGCGTTAGCATAAAATTCTTTGACCACACTTACAATGGCGGCCTCAGGTTCCTCTGTTAACTTGTTCCACCCTTTCTGATATATCTGTTGCATCATTTCACCATCGACATGGTCCGGTGCCAACCCCCACTCCGGTGTAAGTGCTTTTGTCACCATGTAGTCGTAACGGTCGGTGGCGGTGGCACACTTGAATTTGCATCGGTCGAAGGTTCGTGATGGTGGCGTGGTGCCGAAACTCTCTCCTCGTTGCCTCTTTGAAGTCGGTTTAGATGCCATTGAATTCAGGAAGCCTTAACAAAAATCTTTCCCCCCAAACTTCACTCACATAATCTATCGAACACTTGGTGTGCACACCGATTTCTTCCCCCAAACTTGATGATTTTGTGGCAATTATGGTGATAGAAGATGAAGAAATTGTAGATAAGTGACTCACACTCAAGTGCAATATGAATTCCCTCAATAAGAACCTTAATTCGTGGCTTTCTGAGTTTGAGTTGAATGTATGTGGTGAACTTGGGTTGTGAGCGTGTGAATATATAGATATGATAGGATGGTATAAGGTTGTGGTATGAAGTAATGGGTTAGTGGGTAATTGTGTTAATGAAGTTGCAAGATGGAGTGTAAGTTGCCACAATCATGGATAGAGAGTGGGTATAATGGATAGGAGTTGTAATTGATGAAGAAGAAGTAGGAGTGGGCACAACATGTAACTGCCGAAACAAGCATGTTCGAATTTCAGGGACCCCTTCTACAGAGGGTATTATGTTATAAGGCAGCCTTGTGCATGCTTCTTGTTAATCGGACTTGAGATCCCTCCCTGGGGTTTGTTCTTCAAGGCGCCATTTCATGACGGGCATGCCTCCTATTAAAGGCCTTTGTTTACCTTCTTTCTTTCTTGCAATGCCAAATCATTACCATCTTAAGTATCTGCAAAACCATGAAACATAAATATGAGTAGATTTTGAGCAACTTTAAGCATGATGGTAGGATTTATCTAAAAATGACATATACTAAATAATATTCTAAACTATTATCTAACTACTATGGATATAATTACGAAGAATAAAAGTACGATTGGGTTGCCTCCCAATTAGCGCTTGATTTTAAGTCATTCAGCCTGACTACTTCCTATTTATGGTACATCAGATAATGTGATTGCGATGACATCCATGTTGGAATCGCCACCCCAATAATGATTCATCCTTTAACCGTTGACCTTGAATGTTTCCAATGGATTCCTACTATAGAGTTCGTTGGCGCCATGTGAGAAAACTCTTTTGATGGTAAATGGACCCGACCATCATGATTTTAGCTTCCTTGGGAACAACCTCAACCTCGAGTTGAACAGTAGTACTTGTGACACCCCCAAAATAGGAATACATCACCCATCTTGAGTTTCCAAATATACTGTACAAAATTCAAATACAACTTAATAATATAACCGTCGTGTAAAATACGACCAAACATAAACTTAGAGTTTTAATACGAATATTTTCTTCTAGACAGTATTCAACTCAAATGGAGTCCTCAATACATTTATTATCACACTATTTCATAGAATAGTGAGGACTACTAATGCTATCATTTAGACCGTCACTCCGTTCCCCGACTAGTCCCTGCTACGTTCTCATTTCCTGAAGAGAACAATGAAGCAAAAGGGTGAGCTCAACTAGCCCAGTAAGAAATATTATGACTAAGATAATGCAGAATAATTTATCGTTAGCCTTCAACAGTGTTAAACTGATATAATATAACAAACACCAAGTTTAACTGCAGCGGAACAAGTAATCTATTAGAAGAGTCAAGTAGAGCATAAAATCTACTATCTTCTATGATTTAAAAGGTTTTTCATCACTTTTATTGTTGAGACTCAGCTTAATAAATAATACACATCATCGAATCACCCCTGCACTACGGCCAATGATATTCTTTTGTATCATAACCCGAAGTATCCATGCACTATGGGCCGAGGATATTCGTGTATTCATTAATGGTCATAATCATGCCAACAACTGTCCATCAATGCACTACGGGCCAATGAGGACTTTTACCACATCATTTCTAACATTACGGTCATGATTATACCGAATAATCCTTGGTCATAATCATACAAAGTCCATCTATGCACTACAGGCCACAGATGACTTTCATCATATTATAAACATGAGGATGATGACAATGATATAAGAATTCAATAAAACAAGTTCAAGGATAAATTTTTAAAAATTTATAACTTAATTTATCAAGAAATCAATAACGTCCAAATTGTCAACATGATACAGCTTTGTGGAGTAAAATTCAAGAATAATATTGTATCAAAAATGATTTGGACTGAAAAGTAATCAATTTTTGTCATAAATAGTACCCCGGGTGAATAGTAACTGAGTGAATAGTACCCAGTGAATAGTAACTTCGAGAATAGTAACCCCGTGAATAGTACCCCAGCATAAAAAAGTTAAAACTTATCAAGAATGCTCAGAATAATATTTCAATGAAAAGATACTGGATGAAGTGCAAATATCAAGGATATTCTACTAATTTCATGGAGTATAGAAGCCAAAACTTTAACAAAATGAGTATAGAATTCAAAATCTGAGAGTATGGAAGAAAATATTATTTCAAGCAAATATTCAACAAGAATAACATCCCTTACCTTGAAAAGAAGAGTATTCCAACTGGTATAGCGAGGATATTCTTAAAGAAAACTTGAACTATTTTCTATGCTCACAGCTTCCTTAAACTCTAAAGAAATACGCTCAATATTATAGAAGAAGAATTCTCTGATTCTGGTGTAATTTTTAATTCTAACTAAGCATTCTATTTATAGGAGAATGGAAGAATACTATTTGAAAATTTTAATCATAGGTGAATCGTACTTTTTTTTTCTTCTCACAGATGAAACAACTTGAAAGTCACGGATGAATTAATTTGCATACTTTTAATTTCAAGAATCTGTGCAACTTACAAGCTATATATATATATATATATATAAATATATAATCCCACTCATATGTTATATATATATTATAATCATACACATACAAATTATATAATCATCCACCCATAATACACATTTTCCCTCCAGACAATGCAATTTCCCCCCTCCCCCACACAAGACATCAACATCACCAATGGCCCCATCTTTTAATATATATACTAAATAACTTTCTATCGATTATTTTTAAAAATGGGTAAGTGGGGTCTAAATAATACGCCAAAATTTACAACAAATACTTCATAAAAATTCCCTCAATATTTTTTAACAACATTTATCATCATTATTATAATTCGCAATATTTATCAACCATGTCTTTCCCAAGAAAGAGGGGGCTTTCCAATAAAGATTTCTCCCTATTGGCGCGCAATTAGGTGACCAAACCTCTCCTTGACAGAACTTCTAGACATCGTCCATATTGCAAATAATAATATTAATAACTTTGTCGTCTCAATTATTGATTTAATAATATAAAATATTATGCAGATGATACTGTGAAAATAATTGAATAAATAATATGAGAGATATGATGCAGCAATTGCTGTAGAAATAATTGAGTATAACTGAGTGACTTCTCACGTAAGCATCAATAATCAATACAGTGTGCTACTATGCAACCACGCGTATTTCTGTACTTTTAACACTGGGTATTTCAACAGTTAACGGTAAAACTTTTGCCATTATTTTTATAAAAAGATATTTTTGTCCTTTTCTCATTCCGACAATAATTCCGTTGTGGGGTCCACCAATGATTGTGTCGTCGTACGAATATTTTCTGTTAAAACGAATATTCCCCGACAAATCGAATATTTTATAACAACTTGCTTACTTTGACAAATTTATAAATATTGCCCACAACTTTAATATTATAACAAATCAACACCATAATATTCAAAAATGATATTTATAGAAAATTCATCTTTATTCATAAAAATTGGGGTCTTACAACCTCCCATTCTTATGAAATTTTTCCCTCGAAATTAGGGTACATACCTGGTATGATGAATAGGTGAGGATACCTTGATTTCATTTCAGATTCTAACTCCCAGGTCATTTCCTCAACATCGTGGTTTCTCCACAAAATTTTGACTTCAGGTACAACCTTGGAGCGTAAAATATGCTCCTTCTTGTCCAAGATTTTAATAGGAACCTCTTCATACATTAAATCTTCCGCTATTTCATCCGGTTCCATATATTTACGTAACATGGATATGTGTAAAACGTTATGAACATGAGACATACTTGGCGGTAACGCGAGTCTATAAGCCACAGTTCCTACTCGGTCAAGTATTTGAAATGGGCCAATGAATCGAGGATTGAGCTTTTCTCTCTTTCCAAATCTCGTAACTCCTTTCCATGGTTCCACACGTAACAACACATGCTCTCCAACATTGAATTCCACGTTTTTTTGATGAAGATCATCATAACTCTTTTGTCAATCTTGTGACGTCTTTATACGTTGCCGGATCATTTGAACCTTTTTCGTAGTCATACGTACCAAATCTGGTCCCAACAACGTTGCTTCACCCACCTCGTCCCAGCATACTGGAAAACGAGAGTTGCGCCCATACAACGCCTCGAATGGAGCCATGCCAATACTTGCTTGATAACTGTTGTTGTAGGAAAATTCCACCAATGGTAGGAACTTGTCCCAACTTCCTTTGAAGTCAAGGACATAAAGTCTTAATAAATCTTCAAGAGTTTGAATAGTCCTCACCGACTGCCCGTCTGTTTGAGGATGATATGCCGAACTGAATCGCAAATTTGTGCCCATAGCTTTTTGCAAACTAACCCAAAATAGTGAAGTGAATCTTGGGTCTCGATCAGAAACTATGGATATTGGCATACCATGCAGTCTTACAATCTCATTTATGTACATACGAGCAAAAAGTTTAAGTGTATAAGTTTCTCGTATAGGTAAGAAATGAGCAGACTTGGTCAATCTATCAACAATGACCCAAATTGCATCAATGCCTTGAGAAACCTTGGGAAGACCAGTAACGAAATCCATGGTAATGTGCTCCCACTTCCATTATAGAATTTCAAGGGGTTGTAATGGACCTTTTGGTACTTGATGCTCCGCCTTAACTCGTTGACATGTTAAACACCTTGAGATAAACTTCGCGATCTCTCTCTTCATATTGCTCCACCAAAATGTATGTTAAAGATCACGACACATTTTGGTACTCCTAGGATGGATTGCAAATGGTGTGTTGTGCACCTCCATCATGATTTTATACTTTAAATCAGGGTCGTTAGGAACACAAAGTCTAGAGTTGACTCATAGTATTCCTTCTTCATCGATTCTTACTTCCGGGATAGCACCTTCTTGCACTTTTTTCCTCATACGCATCAGCTCCAGGTCTTTAACTTGAGCAGCTTTAACTTTATCGATTAAAGTCGGTTCTACTCGTATGTTAGCCATTATCACGTGGGTCCCTGAAGTGTTTAACTCTATCTCCATCCTTTGTAAGTCATACCAAATGGGACTTTGCGTTGACAATATCACACTCGTACCCGAATATGATCTTCTACTCAATGCGTCAGCTACTACATTCGCTTTTCCAGGATGGTATTGAATATTATGATCATTATCTTTCAACAGTTCGAGCCAACGTCGTTGTTGCATATTGAGTTCCTTTTGAGTGAAAAAATATTTAAGGCTTTTATGATCCGTATAGATCTCTACTTTCTTCCCATACAGGTAATGCCTCCAAATCTTTAGTGTGAAAACGACTACTGTCAACTCTAGATCATGAGTAGGATAATTCCTCTCATATTCTTTGAGTTGTCGAGAGGCATAGGCTATGACTTTCCATGTTGTATGAGAACACATCCTAACCCTTTGCTCGAAGCATCACTATAGATGACAAATCCCTCTGAGCCAGATGGTATTGTCAGAACATGTGCTGAAATGAGTCTCCTCATGAGTTCTTGAAAACTCTTCTCACATTCCTCGCTCCAACCGAATTTTGTATATTCTCGAGTAAGTTAAGTTAATGGAGTAGCGATTCGAGAAAATCCTTCCACGAATCTTCAAATAATAACCAGCTAAGCCGAGAAAGCTACGTACTTTGGTTACTGACTTAGGTTGCTCCCATCTTTGAATTGCTTCAATCTTCGCTGGGTCAACAGATATTCCTTGATTTGATATCACGTGCCCAAGGAATGCCACTTCTTCAAGTCAGAACTCGCATTTCTTCAACTTGGCATAAAGCTTGTTTTCACGAAGCTTTTGGAGTATTAGACTCAAGTGTTTCTCATGATCTTCACGACTTTTGGAGTATATGAGAATGTCATCAATAAAGACAACCACAAAATGATCCAAAAATTCCTTGAATACTCGGTTCATCATATCAATGAAGGCAGCAGTAACATTAGTCAATGCAAAAGACATGACTAGGAATTTATAATGTCCGTACCGAGTTCTGAAAGTCGTCTTTGGAATGTCATCTATTTTAATCTTCAATTGATGATATCCGGAATGAAGATCAATCTTTGAAAAGAATCTGGCGCCTTGCAACTGGTCAAACAAGTCATTAATACGCATCAGTTCCAGGTCTTTAACTTGAGCAGCTTTAACTTTATCGATTAAAGTCGGTTCTACTCGTATATTAGCCATTATCACGTGGGTCTCTGGAGTCTTTAACTCTATCTCCATCCTTTGTAAGTCATACCAAATGGGCCTTTGCGTTGACAATATCACACTCGTACCCGTATAAGATCTTCTACTCAATGCGTCAGCTACTACGTTCGCTTTTTCAGGATGGTATTGAATATTATGATAATAATCTTTCAACAGTTCGAGCCAACATCGTTGTTGCATGTTTAGTTCCTTTTGAGTGAAGAAATTTTTGAGGCTTTTATGATCCGTATAGATCTCCACTTTCTCCCCATACAGGTAATGCCTCCAAATCTTTAGTGTGAAAACAACTGCTGCCAACTCTAGATCATGAGTAGGATAATTCCTCTCATATTCTTTGAGTTGTCGAGAGGCATAGGCTATGACTTTCCCATGTTGTATGAGAACACATCCTAACCCTTTGCCCTAAGCATCACTATAGATGACAAATCCCTCCGGCAAGATGGTATTGTCAGAACAGGTGCTGAAATAAGTCTCCTCTTTAGTTCTTGAAAACTCTTCTCACATTCCTCGCTCTAACCAAATTTTGTATCTTTTCGAGTAAGCTAAGTTAATGGTGTAGCGATTCGAGAAAATCCTTCCATGAATCTTCGATAATAACCAGCTAAGCCGAGAAAGCTACGTACTTCGGTCACTGACTTAGCTTGCTCCCAGCTTTGAATTGCTTCAATCTTCGCTGGGTCAATAGATATTCCATGATTTAATATCACGTGCCCAAGGAATGCCACTTCCTCAAGCCAGAACTCGCATTTCTTCAACTTGGCATAAAGCTTATTTTCACGAAGCTTTTGGAGTATTAGACTCAAGTGTTTCTCATGATCTTCACAACTTTTGGAGTATATGAGAATGTCATCAATAAAGACACCCACAAAATGATCCAAATATTCCTTGAATACTCGGTTCATCATATCAATGAAGGAAACAGGAACATTAGTCAGTCCAAAAGACATGACTAGGAATTCATAATGTCCGTACCGAGTTCTGAAAGCCGTCTTTGGAATGTCATCGATTTTAATCTTCAATTGGTGATATCCGGAATGAAGATCAATCTTTGAAAAGAATCTGGCGCCTTGCAACTGGTCAAACAGGTCATCAATACGTGGTAATGGGTACCTATTTTTGATGGTGACATGATTCAACTCCCGATAATCAGTAGAAAGTCGCATACACCCATTTTTCTTCTTTACAAATAGAACAGGACCCCAAGGAGACGTAGTAGGATGAATGAAACCAATATCTAATAATTCCTGTAGTTGGGTCTTTAACTCCTTAAGTTTAATAGGAGTCCTTCGATATAGGGATTTGGAAATGGGTTTTGTACCGGGTTCAAGATTGATACAAAATTCAATTTCATGCTCTGGGGGCAAGCTAGGAAGTTCTTCAAGGAATACGTCAGAAAATTTATTAACAATAGAAATATCATTCAAAATTGACGTATTTTTGTTTAAATCTGTGACATGAGCTAAGAAAGGTTGACATCCATTTTTCAATAAATGAATAGCTTTGTGGCTTGAGATGACAGTGATTGATTTTAATGGTTTGGTTGTTTGAATTCACATAATAGGTTAGTTAGGAATATGAAAGCTAACAACCTTACGAAAACAATCAATTTTTGCATGATGAGTAGTTAACCAATCAATCCCTAGAATTACGTCAAATGCAAGTATTTTCAATGAAATAAGATCGATGGTGTAATGTGAGGGTACCGATTTGAACCAAACAAGACTTATAAACAGTGGATGTAATGAAGGTTTCTCCCAACGGAGTTTCAATAGATAAGTCAAAGTCTTATTTCTTCGGAGTCAAATTTAAACGTTGAGCGCAAGTAGGAGAAATAAAAGAATGGGTAGAACTAGTATCAAATAAGGTATATACTTTGCTAGAGTTTATGATAAGCTTACCCGTGATGCCCTCGTTCGGGTTCCTTGCTTTCTGGGAGGTCACAACAAACGCTCTCCCTTGAACTACTAGTTTTGACTTGTCTGAGATGACATTTGGTGTCACCATTCCAACTGGACTTGGCTTCCCTGTACGACAAAATCTAGGTAGGTGACCTTCTCTTTGACAATTATAACATGTTTTGGACTGCTACGCACAGTTTGGACTGATGTGTCCCTCCCCTCCGCATTTGAAGCATATGATAGGTGGTCATTCTCCTTCCTTAACAACAGGTGTTGGTGCTGACGTCTTTCCATCATTGTTGAATCTCCTCTTCTTGAAATGTCCACTTTTACTGTCTTGGCCATGATTACCACCGAAGTTGTTACCATTTCTGGCATGTTGATTGCCTCCACGTTTGTTATCCCCGCTTCGATGATTGTTACCACTGGTATTATCATTCTGCCGGCTGCTTTCTCTTGGTTGCGTTGACTCATTATCATGCTCCAATAACTGAGCCCTATTTACACTATCTGAATACAAACACAATTTATGAGAAATTATATATTGATGTATCTCAGGTTTCAAACCTCTTAGAAACATCTGCGTCATTCTCTCCTCATTATCAACCAAGTGGGACGCAAATTGGGACAACTAAAAAAACTTAGCTTCGTACTGCGACACGGTCATATTGTTCTACTCCAGCTTGATGAACTCTACCTCCTTCATGTGACGAATACTTTCAGGAAATTACTTGTCACTGAATAGTTCTTCGAACTTCTCCCAAGACATCTTTAGTGCGGCAGGCTGGGTACGCTTTACAGATTCCCACCAGTAATCTGCCTCTCATCGCAACATAAAGGTGGCAAAGGGAACCATTTGCTCCTCGGAGCATCCCAAGACATCAAATATCTTGGTGATCTGCTTTATCCACATCTCCGCCTTAAGTGGTTTTGGCTCTGCAATAAACTCCGGTGGTCCCAGCTCCTTGAACTACTAAGCGGTGATCGTCCGAGAGTATCCAGTGTTTCCACCTGCATTATGGACATGAGTTTCTCTTGCCTGATGTGGTACGAATTGCAGAAAGCTTCTAAAAATTCCGTCGTTCACCATTTTGTTGGTGTTATTGTTCACCTCAGGATAATTGCCTTCCTGATGCACATTATCCCGGGTGTTGATCTGTGGTGACTCAACGGTCTCTTGTGCTCCATTGCTATTCTCAACATTCTCGAATGTCATTTTCAAATACTGCCACAAAACAAGGGTTAATTGACATGCCACATATTATCCCTATATTCTGACCGACCAATAAAATAATAAATAAACATAGGTAGGTCATACTAGCGAAGGAATTACCAGTCTCTCCCCTCCTAGTTCTAGTCTCACATCTTAGCTAGGAATCATATCCCTAAGCTTTGATACCAACTGTGACGCCCCCAAAATAGGTATACATCACCCATCTTGAGTCGCCAAATACATGGTACAAAATTCAAATACAACTTAATAATACAAATGTTGCGAGACCCCGAATTTTATGAAATTAAAGTATTCAATTTTCTTATAATTAGTTTATTTAGTAAATGGTTATATTGATAAAAGGTTAAAGTTAAGGGTGATATGTGAAAAAATTTCAAAGTAAACAAGTTGTCATAAAATAATCGGTGATAAAAGTATAGTAACACGCGTGGTTACATAGCAGCACACAGTATTGATTATTGATGCTTACGTCAGAAGTCACTTAGTTATACTCAATTATTGCTACATTAATTGATGCATCATATCTCTCATATTATTGATTCAATTATTGTCACAATATCATCTGCATAATATTTTATATATTATTACATCAACAATTGAGACGACAAAGTTATTCATATTATTATTTACAATATTGACAATGTCTAGAAGCTCTATCAAGGAGATGTTTAGTCACCTAATTGCGCACCATTAATAAAGAGAAATCCTTATCGGAAAGCCCCCTCTTTCCTAGGAACGACCTGGTTATTAAATATTGTGAGTTATAATATTAATGATGAATAAGTTCGTGTTGATTAAAGATGAAATCGATAGTTCCATTGTGTTGGGATTATTAGTGTTAGTGAAAATCAACATCAATTACGATAATAATTCATGTCTGGAGGTTATATTGACCAATCGGGTAATTAATCATATAAATGAGCAATTAATTGCTATTAATTCACATGATTATAACTATTTGTTCACATATGTGTACTATTGATTCATATTCTTGTACTATTAGGGGAGTTGGTACAAGATTGATAATACTTGCATAACTAAGTTAAAAATGGAGGTATAGATGCGGTACTATACATAATTCATATTTTCACATGTCTAGAACTATTGATTCACATGATTTACTATTGATTCACATTATTTACTATTAGGGGAGGTGGTGCAAGTTTGATAATACTTGCATGACTAAATTAAAAATGAAGAAAAAGAGGAAGGTATTATACTGTAATATTCTGAGCCCCAAAACGTGTAATTATCAAAACTATATTTTCCTATAAATAAAGCTCAATCCTTCATTATTTTCACCAATTCACTAAAGCTATAGAGAAATTATTATAGAGAGAAATTATAGAGAGGAAGAAGAAGAGAAGTCCGCTACCTCACTATTCCATTATCAAGATTTCTTTTAAGGTAAGGGGTATTATTCTTTCGTATTAATGAAGAGAGTTATTTTCTTTCAATACTCGTAAGGGTTGTTATTCCATTCTTTATTATTATGTTGGTATAACATGTCTATGCGAAGTACCGCATACATGGTGAAATTCTTCTGTTATTCCATTCTTTATTATTCTGTTGGAATAACCTGTCTGTGCGGTCTATCGAATGCCTGGTGAATTTTGTTGTTATACAATTCTTTATTATTCTGTTGGAATATCATGTCTGTGCGGATTACGCATGACCTGGTTTTGTTCTTTATTATTCTATTGGAATATCATGTCTGTGCGGATTACGCATGACCTCGTTCCATTCTTTATTATTCTATTGGAATAACATGTCTATGTGGATTACCGCATACATGGTGAATGATTATTCGTATTCATTTTTTATTAAATTGTGGAAATGATCTGTCTACGTGGATTACTGCATGGTGGGTGAAAATCCATTTACAGTTTCCTATATTCTATTATACTTGTATAAGATATCATTTCTTTTGTATTCATCATGAAATATCATTCTCTTTGATATTTTTTCTTTTACGAGTTACTATTCACGTAGTTACTATTCACTATGGTATTATTCACTCGGGTATTCGGGGGCACTTTCGTGCCTGAGTATTATTCATGAGTTACTATTCACCCAATTACTATTCACTCTAATATCATTCACTCGGGTATTCGGGATACTTTTCGTGTCGAGGTACTATTCCCGAAGTACTATTCACGGGATACTATTCACCCAAAAAATATATTTCTTTTCTATCCAAATTATTTTTGGTACATGAATATTATTCTTGAATTTTACTCTACAAAGCAGTATCATGTTAAAATTTGGACGTTATTGATTTCTGGATAAAGTAAATTATAAATATTTAAAATTTATCCTTGAACTTGTTTTATTGAATTATTATGTCATTGTCATCATCCTCATGTTTATATTGTGATGAAAGTCATCTTTGGCTTACATGCATAGATGGACTTGGTATGATTATGACTAGGGATTATTCGGTATAATAATGACCGTAATGTAACGATTGATGTGGTAAAAGTCCTCATTGGCCTGTAGTTCATTGATGGACAGTTGGTATGATTATGACCAGGGATTATTCGGTATAATCATGATCATTGATGATTACATGAATATCCTTGGCCGTTGTGCATGGATGATTCGGTGAAGTGGTTTATTTATTAAGTTGAGTCTCAGTGATAAAGTTGATGAAAAACTTTTTAAATCATAGAAGATAGTAGATTTTATGCTCTACTTGACTCTTCTAATGGATTGCTTATTTCTGCTGCAGTTGTTGATCTAAAACTTGTTGTCTATTGTATTCTATCAATTGTTATACTGTTGAAGGATAAGGATATTTTATTATGCATTATCTTAGTCATAATATTTATTACTAGGCTAGTGGAGCTCACCCTTTCTTTTATTATTCTCTTCAGGAAATGAGAATATAATTTGGGACAGCCTGGGACCTGGAGTGATGGTCCAGGATAAATGGCTTTAGTAGTCCTCACTATTCTACATAATACTCTGATAATAATTGTAATGAGGACACCATCGAGGGTGGATATTGTCTAGATGACAATATTCTTGTTTAAACTCTCGACTATGTTTTGTCGTATTTTTACGCGACTAGTGTATAATTAAGTTGTATTTGAATTTATGTACCATGTATTTGGCGACTCAAGATGGGTGATGTATACCTGTTTTGGGGGCGTCACAGTTGGTATCAAAGCTTAGGGATATGATCCCTGGTTGAGATGTGAGACAAGAACTAGGATGGGAGAGACGGGTAATTCCTTTGCTAGTATGACCTTCCTAAGTTATTTGGTATTTAATTGGTCGGTCAAAGTATGGGGATAATATGTGGCATGTTAATTAACCCTTATTTTGAAACTATATTATAGAATGATATCTGAAATACAGTAGATGAGAAATGGGAAAATCATGATAGAGAGAGGAAATAACCAGGAAGGTTCAATCCAAAAAGAAAGGTGGTATTCTCATCTCTTCAAATATCGTATGCGTCACGTAAATTTCGAGGGCTTAAATTTCATAAGGAGGGGAGATTGTGAGACCCCGAATTTATGAAATGAAAGTATTCAATTTTCCTATAATTATTTTATTGAGTAAATGGTTAAATTGATAAAAGGTTAAAGTTAAGGGTGATATGTGAAAAAATTTCAAAGTAAACAAGTTATCATAAATAATCGGTGATAAAAGTATAGTAACACGCGTGGTTACATAGCAGCACACAGTATTGATTATTGACGCTTACGTGAGAAGTCACTTAGTTATACTCAACTATTGCTACATTAATTGATGCATCATATCTCTCATATTATTGATTCAATTATTGTCACAATATCATCTGCATAATATTTTATATATTATTACATCAACAATTGAGACGACAAAGTTATTCATATTATTATTTACAATATTGACAATGTCTAGAAGCTCTATCAAGGAGATGTTTAGTCACCTAATTGCGCACCATTAATAAAGAGAAATCCTTATCGGAAAGCCCCCTCTTTCCTAGGAACGACCTGGTTATTAAATATTGTGAGTTATAATATTAATGATGAATAAGTTCGTGTTGATTAAAGATGAAATCGATAGTTCCATTGTGTTGGGATTATTAGTGTTAGTGAAAATCAACATCAATTCTGATAATAATTCATGTCTGGAGGTTATATTGACCAATCGGGTAATTAATCATATAAATGAGCAATTAATTGCTATTAATTCACATGATTATAACTATTTGTTCACATATGTGTACTATTGATTCATATTCTTGTACTATTAGGGGAGTTGGTACAAGATTGATAATACTTGCATAACTAAGTTAAAAATGGAGGTATAGATGCAGGTACTATACTGTAATTCATATTTTCACATGTCTAGAACTATTGATTCACATGATTTACTATTGATTCACATTATTTACTATTAGGGGAGGTGGTGCAAGTTTGATAATACTTGCATGACTAAATTAAAAATGAAGAAAAAGAGGAAGGTATTATACTGTAATATTCTGAGCCCCAAAACGTGTAATTATCAAAACTATATTTTCCTATAAATAGAAGCTCAATCCTTCATTATTTTTCACCAATTCACTAAAGCTATAGAGAAATTATTATAGAGAGAAATTATAGAGAGGAAGAAGAAGAGAAGTCCGCTACCTCACTATTCCATTATCAAGATTTCTTTTAAGGTAAGGGGTATTATTCTTTCGTATTAATGAAGAGAGTTATTTTCTTTCAATACTCGTAAGGGTTGTTATTCCATTCTTTATTATTATGTTGGTATAACATGTCTATGCGAAGTACCGCATACATGGTGAAATTCTTCTGTTATTCCATTCTTTATTATTCTGTTGGAATAACTCGTCTGCATGCGATTCATCGAATGCCCGTGAATTTTGTTGTTATACAATTCTTTATTATTACATTTGGAATATCATGTATGGATTCGGATTACGATGACCCGGTTTTGTTCTTTATTATTCTATTGGAATATCATGTCTGTGCGGATTACGCATGACCTCGTTCCATTCTTTATTATTCTATTGGAATAACATGTCTATGTGGATTACCGCATACATGGTGAATGATTATTCGTATTCATTTTTTATTAAATTGTGGAAATGATCAGTCTACGTGGATTACTGCATGGTGGGTGAAAATCCATTTACAGTTTCCTATATTCTATTATACTTGTATAAGATATCATTTCTTTTGTATTCATCATGAAATATCATTCTCTTTGATATTTTTTCTTTTACGAGTTACTATTCACGTAGTTACTATTCACTATGGTATTATTCACTCGGGTATTCGGGGGCACTTTCGTGCCTGAGTATTATTCATGAGTTACTATTCACCCAATTACTATTCACTCTAATATCATTCACTCGGGTATTCGGGATACTTTTCGTGTCGAGGTACTATTCCCGAAGTACTATTCACGGGATACTATTCACCCAAAAAATATATTTCTTTTCTATCCAAATTATTTTTGGTACATGAATATTATTCTTGAATTTTACTCTACAAAGCAGTATCATGTTAAAATTTGGACGTTATTGATTTCTGGATAAAGTAAATTATAAATATTTAAAATTTATCCTTGAACTTGTTTTATTGAATTATTATGTCATTGTCATCATCCTCATGTTTATATTGTGATGAAAGTCATCTTTGGCTTACATGCATAGATGGACTTGGTATGATTATGACTAGGGATTATTCTAAGATAATAATGACCGTAATGTAACGATTGATGTGGTAAAAGTCCTCATTGGCCTGTAGTTCATTGATGGACAGTTGGTATGATTATGACCAGGGATTATTCGGTATAATCATGATCATTGATGATTACATGAATATCCTTGGCCGCTGTATGGATGATTCTTGAAGTGGTTTATTTATTAAGTTGAGTCTCAGTGATAAAGTTGATGAAAAACTTTTTAAATCATAGAAGATAGTAGATTTTATGCTCTACTTGACTCTTCTAATGGATTGCTTATTTCTCTGCAGTTTGTTGATCTAAAACTTGTTGTCTATTGTATTCTATCAATTGTTATACTGTTGAAGGATAAGGATATTTTATTATGCATTATCTTAGTCATAATATTTATTACTAGGCTAGTGGAGCTCACCCTTTCTTTTATTATTCTCTTCAGGAAATGAGAATATAGCTGGGACGAGTCGGGGACTGGAGTGATGGTCCAGGATAAATGGCTTTAGTAGTCCTCACTATTCTACATAATACTCTGATAATAATTGTAATGAGGACACCACTGAGGGTGGATATTGTCTAGATGACAATATTCTTGTTTAAACTCTCAGCTATGTTTTGTCGTATTTTGCACGACTAGTGTATAATTAAGTTGTATTTGAATTTATGTACCATGTATTTGGCGACTCAAGATGGGTGATGTATACCTGTTTTGGGGGCGTCACAGTTGGTATCAAAGCTTAGGGATATGATCCCTGGTTGAGATGTGAGACAAGAACTAGGATGGGAGAGACGGGTAATTCCTTTGCTAGTATGACATTCCTAAGTTATTTGGTATTTAATTGGTCGGTCAAAGTATGGGGATAATATGTGGCATGTTAATTAACCCTTATTTTGAAACTATATTATAGAATGATATCTGAAATACAGTAGATGAGAAATGGGAAAATCATGATAGAGAGAGGAAATAACCAGGAAGGTTCAATCCAAAAAGAAAGCAGGGTATTCTCATCTCTTCAAATATCAGGTACGTACGTAAATTTCGAGGGCGAAATTTCATAAGGAGGGGAGATTGTGAGACTCGAATTTATGAAATGAAAGTATTCAATTTTCCTATAATTATTTTATTGAGTAAATGGTTAAATTGATAAAAGGTTAAAGTTAAGGGTGATATGTGAAAAAATTTCAAAGTAAACAAGTTATCATAAATAATCGGTGATAAAAGTATAGTAACACGCGTGGTTACATAGCAGCACACAGTATTGATTATTGACGCTTACGTGAGAAGTCACTTAGTTATACTCAACTATTGCTACATTAATTGATGCATCATATCTCTCATATTATTGATTCAATTATTGTCACAATATCATCTGCATAATATTTTATATATTATTAAATCAATAATTGAGATGACACAGTTATTCATATTATTATTTATAATATTGACAATGCCTAGAAGTTCTGTCAAGGAGAGGTTTGGTCACCTAATTTCGCGCCAATAAGGAGAAATCCTTATCGGAGAGCCCCCTCTTTCCTGGGAACGACCTGGTTGTTAAATATTGTGAGTTATAATATTAATGATGAATAAGTTCGTGTTGATTAAAGATGAAATTGATAGTTCCATTGTGTTGGGATTATTAGTGTTGGTGGAAATCGACATCTATTCTGATAATAATTGATGTCTGGGAGTTATATTGACCAATCGGGTAATTAATCATATAAATGAGCAATTAATTGCTATTAATTCACATGATTATAACTATTTGTTCACATATGTGTACTATTGATTCATATTCTTGTACTATTAGGGGAGTTGGTACAAGATTGATAATACTTGCATTACTAAGTTAAAAATGGAGGTATAGATGCAGGTACTATACTGTAATTCGTATTTTCACATGTCTAGAACTATTGATTCACATGATTTACTATTGATTCACATTATTTACTATTAGGGGAGGTGGTGCTAGTTTGATAATACTTGCAGGACTAAATTAAAAATGAAGAAAAGGAGGAAGGTATTATACTGTAATATTCTGAGCCCCAAAACGTGCAATTATCGAAACTATATTTTCCAATAAATAGAAGCTCATTCCTTCATTATTTTTCACCAATTCACTAAAGCTATAGAGAAATTATTATAGAGAGGAAGAATAAGAGAAGTCTGCTACCTCACTATTCCAGTATCCAGATTTCTTCTAAGGTAAGGGGTATTATTCTTTCGTATTCATGAAGAGAGTTATTTTCTTTCAATACTCGTAAGGGTTGTTATTCCATTCTTTATTATAATGTTGGAATAACCTGCCTATGCGAAGTACCGCATACATGGTGAAATTCTTCTGTTATTACATTCTTTATTATTTTTGGTGGAATAACATGTCTGTGCGGTCTATCGCATGCCTGGTGAATTTTGTTGTTTTTCCATTCTTTATTATTCTGTTGGAATATCATGTCTGTGCGGATTACGCATGACCTGGTTTCGTTCTTTATTATTCTGTTGGAATATCCTGTTTGTGCGGATTACCCATGACCTAATTCCATTCTTTATTATTCTGTTGGAATAACCTGTCTATGTAGATTACCGCATTCATGGTGAATGATCCTTCGTATTCATTATTTACTAAATTGTAGAAATGATCTGTCTACGTGGATTACCGCATGACGGGTAAAAATCCATTGCAGTTTTCTATATTCTATTATACTTGTATGAGATATCATTTCTTTTGTATTAGTCATGAAATATCATTTTCTTTGGTATTTTTTCTTGTACGAGTTACTATTCACGAGTTACTATTCACTCAGGTATTCGGGGCACTTTTCGTGCCAGAGTACTATTCACGGGTTACTATTCACCTAATTACTATTCATTCTAGTATCATTCACTCGGGTATTCGGGACACTTTTTATGTCGGGGTACTATTCACGGGGTACTATTCACCCTAAAAATATATTTCTTTTCTGTCCAAATTATTTTTGGTACATGAATATTATTCTTGAATTTTACTCTACAAAGCAGTATCATGTTGACAATTTGAACGTTATTGATTTCTGGATAAATTAAATTATAAATCTTTAAAATTTATCCTTGAACTTGTTTTATTGAATTATTATGTCATTGTCATCATCCTCATGTTTATATTGTGATGAAAGTCATCTTTGGCTTACTGGGCATTATCTTAGTCATAATATTTCTTTCAATACTGTATCAAAATAATATTGTATCAAAAATGATTTGGACCGAAAAGTAATCAATTTTTGTCATGAATAGTACCCTGGGTGAATAATAACCGAGTGAATAGTACCTAGTGAATAGTAACTCCGTGAATAGTACCTTAGCATGAAAATGTTAAAACTTATTAAGAATGCTCAGAATAATATTTCTATGAAAAGATACTGGATGAAGCGCAAATATCAAGGATATTCTACTAATTTCATGGAGTATAGAAGCCAAAACTTTAACAAAATGAGTATAGAATTCAAAATCTGAAACGAAATAATATTACTTACATACTACAGAGTATGGAAGAAAATATTATTTCAAGCAAATATTGAACAAAAATAACATCCCTTACCTTGAAAAGAAGAGTATTCCAACTGGTATAGCGGGGATATTCTTGAAGAAAACTTGAACTGTTTTTTATGCTCACAGCTTCCTTAAACTCTAAAGAAATAAGCTCAATATTATAGAAGAAGAATTCTCTGATTCTGGTGTGATATTCAATTCTAACTAAGCATCCTATTAATAGGAGAATGGAAGGATACTATTTGAAAATTTTAATCACGGGTGAACAGTACTTTCTTTCTTTTTCTTCTCACAGACGAAACAACTAGAAAGTCACGGATGAATGAATTTGCATACTTCTGATTTCAAGAATCCGTGCAACTTGCAAGCTATAGAGAGATGTAAATGATTTTTTGCAGAAGTGACTACCCTCATCACTTATAATAGCTCTTGGCGTGCCAAATCTCGTAAAAATATTCTTCTGCAAGAATTTGATAACCACTTTGGCATCGTTAGTTGGGAGTGCTACGGCTTCAACCCATTTTGATACATAATCAACTGCAAGCAAAATATACTAATTGTTGAACGATGAAGGAAATGACCCCATAAAATCAATTCCCCAAACGTCAAAAATTTGAACTTCCAAGATCATTTGTAGTGGCATCTCAATCCTTTTCGATATGTTGCCCACCCTTTGACATCTATCACAGATTTTAACAAATTGGTGGGCGTCCTTAAATAGTGTAGGCCAATAAAACCCGGCTTGAAGCACTTTTGCCGTTGTTCTCTCACTACTGTAATGTCCCCCATATGCAGATGAGTGACATTCATGCAATATGTTCTTCACTTCGCTGTATGGTACACACCTTCTGATCATCTTATCTGCGCACTGTTTGAATAGGTATGGCTCATCCCACATGTACCACTTGACGTCATTAAGGAATTTCTTTTTCTGTTTTTGTGTAAGATCAGGGGGAATGATGTTGCTCACTAAATAATTAGCGAAGTACACATACCATGGAAATTCCGTATTGATCCCAAACAGCTGCTCATCAAAAAATGACTCATTAACTACACATCTATCCTCTTCCTTTTTACCCTGATTTTCCAGCCTTAACAAATGATCTGCAACTTGATTATTCGTCCCCTTTCTATCCTTTTTTTCCAAGTTAAATTACTGTAGAAGGAGAATCCTACTGATAAGGCGTGGCTTAGTATCTTTTTTTGAAATTAAGTACCGAATAGTCGAGTGATCTGTATAAACTACCACTTTTGTCCAGATCAAATTTGCCCGAAATTTATCGAACGCGTATACCACTGCAAGTGATTCCTTTTCTGTTGTTGTGTAATTCATTTGGGTCTCCGTCAGTGTTTTACTAGCATAGTATATGTCAGGGAATACCTTCTCTCGGTGTTGACCCAAAATAGCCCCAACCGCATAGTCGCTTGCATCACACATTAACTCGAAGGGCATATTCCAATTCGGTGCGACGATTACGGGAGATGTAGTCAATTTCTTCTTTAGTAGCTAGAATGCCAATTTACACTCGTCATCAAACTTAAAAACCGAATCCTTCTCTAAAAGATTGCACAATGGTTTTGTAATTTTAGAGTAGTCTTTTATAAATCTCCTATAGAACCCAAAATGTCCCAAAAAGCTTCGAATTCCCTTAACTGAACTTGGTGGATGAAGCTTCTCAATTGTTTCTATCTTTGCTTTATCAACCTCAAATCCTTGAGCCGAGACCTTGTGCCCCAAAATTATACCTTCTTCAACCATGAAGTGGCACTTTTCCCAGTTAAGTACCAGATTCGTGTCTGTGCATCTTTGTTAAACCATCACCAAATTCTCTATACAAGCATCAAAATCATCCCCATAGATGGAAAAGTTATCCATGAAAACTTCCACATTTTTCTCCACTATATCCGAGAAAATGGCCATCATAAACCTTTGGAAGGTAGCGGGTGCATTACACAAGCCGAACGATATTCTCGTGAATGTGAATGTGTCGTATGGGCACGTGAAAGTAGTCTTCTCTTGATCCTCAGGAGCAATAACTATCTGATTATACCCCGAATATCCATCTAATAAGCAGTAATACTCGTGTCCTGCTAGTCTGTCCAACATCTAATCGATAAAGGGCAAATGAAAGTGATCTTTGCGGGTTGCCTTATTCAACTTCCTATAATCCATGCAAACCCTTCATCCGGTCACTGTCCTTGTCAGAATTAGCTCATTGTCATCATTTTGTACCACGATCATTCCTCCCTTTTTTTGCACACATTGAACTGGACTGACCCACTTACTGTCTGAAATCGGGTAGATGATACCCGCGTCCAACCATTTCAAGATTTCTTTCTTCACTACTTCTTTCATGGTTGGGTTGAGCCGTCTCTGTTGCTCCACTGTCGGTTTTGCATCGTCTTCCACAGAATTTTGTGCATGCAAAAGGATGGACTGATTCCCTTGATATCTGCAATTGTCCATCCTGTAACGATCCAAAATTTCAAATTGTAATATTAAATATTTATTTGATGTGTCTATTGTTGAATTGATGAAATAAATATTTTATTAGATAATATTCCAAATTAAATTAATTTATAATTTAGAGAATTATAGTATAACATGAGATGTTATATTGTTGTTTTGATTTAATAATTTAGATGGTATATTAGATTATTAAATAGAGTTATAATGAAAATTATAATTTTGTGATATTTGCTAAAATGTTATATTTAATTAAAATATAGTATGTGATTAATGTAATGGGTTAATGTTGGATATGGAAATCTAAATAAATAATATGTGATTATAATTATAAACTAAAGTGTTTATTAAAATAAATTAAAAGGGTTTAATTTAGTTTTTTGCTAAACAAGACTTAATATATTAACTCTTTAAAAATAAAAGGGTTTTGTCAAACAAAGCCTTATGGCTTTTGGTTTTCTAATTTTTGAATTTAAATAAAATAAATTAAAATAATAAATATAATATATTTATGTTATATACATTAATAACCTGAAATAACAATTAGTATTATTAAGGGTTATCGGTTTTATTTCTTACGTTGTTTATCGAGTTGGTTTTACGCATTCTATCTCGCTAGCCTTTAGATTATTAAGGTGAGTTGAGAGAATTGTGAGGAAACTTAAGCAATTTCCGAGATATTTTAGCAAAGATTTCAAGCTATTTTAAGGTAATTTATCTAACCTTAATATGTGATATATATATATATATATATATATATATATATATATATATATATATATATATATATATGCATATGAATGAATTCACAAGATAGTTGTTTGTGTTCTATGAAATCAAATTTGATGAATTATGGATATATACTTGGTAACTATGATGATGCATGTTGGTGATGCTAGATTTTATGTTTACACAAGAGAATGCATGCTAATTTTGGTTCTAACAGTAGAAAATTTTAACAGTATATATGTTTTCTATGTTGCTTATATAAGTACCAATTTTGATGGTCAATTCGTATGTTAAACTGTAAATTGAGTCTTGTATATGTTAGTTTAGTAAGAAACGAGCATAACGTAATTTGAATGGAGTGATTTGGCAAAGTATTGAATTCACAGTGATGATTTTTGGAATGAATATCAAGATTTGAGTTTTATATGAAAATCATGGAAATTGAGAAATTAACCTAGCTTAAATTGTTGTTAAATTGTTTTAATTGGTGGAATATGTTTACAAATATGTTTGTGATAGTTCTATACCATTTGTACATGTTATTATCACTATTTGGTGGGTGAAATTCTTGTTAGTTGGCTTAAGAAAACTGTCGTAACCATGTTCTCGTAATTAGAATGCAATAAGTAAGCCTGGCGAGACTTATCACTCAATATAAAATCATGGCGTGGCACGCCAAAGATTCTCACCCTGACGCATGGTGAAGTCTCATTAATTATGCAGACTTTGGGCGTTCAATTTAACTTAGCTTAATGATAGGTTAATGTGTCCAACATGTAACAACAAGGCTAAAACAGAGTTGTGTTATATGGATTATGAATTCAAAGTTGTAAAAGTGATTATTAGGTTACGAACGCATTATGTGATAACTTAGTTTATACAGTGAATGTTAGATAGGTGTTGTGATGTTAACACTTGGGAATTCTGAAATATATATGGTAGCATAAGACTTGTGCTAAGATGAGAAGTTTAGCTAAAATGCACATGTTGTGGTATGTTAGCATATCTAATAGATAATGTGGTTCTAAACCAATGTGTAGGTGAACGTGAGTTTAATATTGTAGCCTACGCTCGAGGCAAGTTTTTAAACTTTCTTTTTACATCGAGCAAGCTTTATAACTCTACACTTTCGTTGAGTTAGCTCTATTATTACATTGTGTAACTTCATTCTTTTGGTTGAGCAAGTTCTTACTTTAAAGTTTCATTAATAGAACTTTTGTATTCCTAGTCATTATTTGAGAAAACTAGTTGTGACTTTAACTTTATCCGAATAAGTTTGAAATCCAGTTTTCATTGATGCATTCTAACTTGTTTATTGTTAGACAAGTTTCTTTTTGTCCTTCATGTAGTATGAATATAATTTTCTTGAATTCTAAATTCTAATGTTGAATTATCTTATTTCATTTACTTGACACAAGTCATTCTCATAATGAGTAAGCTTTATTTTCAGCTTGCTATTATTTAATGCATATTTAATAATACATAGTCTTAGCTTAATCTTATTCAAGAAACGTTTATTGTCATTCAATACTTATGCTTTGTGGTTTTTTTTAAGCATGAGTTCAAGATATAGTTAGTTCATATTACACTTATTCATTGTTTCATATTACACTTATTCATTATTTCATATCACGTTATTATTGATCAACTATTGTGTTATCAAACACTATTGATTCAACTAGTCCTCTAGTTGATGTTCGTTAAACTTCAAATTACCCTTGAAAGCCTATCCAAACCAAACTTTCTTTGGTGCGGACTTGTACTCCAAATACTGAGATGAACAACCCTATTACTAGGGAAAATTTACGCTTAGCGTTGAAATGTTTGTGCACAATACATTGTACGAAGGGCTGATTCCCCTAAGTACGAGGAGTCCTTATAGTCTTA
This sequence comes from Panax ginseng, assembly GCA_020205605.1. NCBI lineage: Eukaryota > Viridiplantae > Streptophyta > Magnoliopsida > Apiales > Araliaceae > Panax > Panax ginseng. Next base: position 45,932,929 of record CM035145.1, on the reverse strand, counting down.
TGACTGTTAAAGTTGGAGTTGAAAGATTACTCGCAACTGTGGACATAGTTCGTGGTCTCATGACCCTGTCTCGAATCCATACAAGTTTACAAAGAACTGTTGATCAGGAAATTCATAAATTCAAGCTCAAATTAATGTAGATAAACTGGATAATAGCTTATTAAACTAAAAATCAAAGTTACATAATCATCGTTCCACTTAAAGATCCATCATAAGCCTAAAAAGTAATTTAGTTCATCATCAGTGAAATAATAACTGAATAAATTAAAGATATCATCCTCCCAATTACAAATATAAAACTAAAAAAGAAGAATAATTCAGAACACCCTTCAATCTAGCCTTAATCCGCAATCGATATGAAAGTTCCTTTAAAATCTTCACTCCAGTGCTTGATATGAAAATTTGTCCTTAATCCCTGTCAATTGCCTTGCGTCCTCATAGTCTTGTTATTTTTGATATAGTTATATGTTTACACCCACAATCTGAGTGCAATCCTCCCTCATTTAAAGTCCCAAAGCCATCCAAGTACTAAAGCTCATGTCCTAGCAGTGTTGGAATCAAATTAGAATCGCGCCTGACTAAGACTTCACTTTTACCGGGTCTTGGCTTGGAAAATACCTGCCCCGGCGGGCTAGGCTCCTGTTAGTTGGGATTGAAAACCCCCCGCCACGGCGGGGGTGTAAGGCTTAAATAGGCCCGCCCCGGCGTGGGTGGCTCCTGTCTTCTGACTTTGCTAAAACTCCAAACTTGCTCAGTTTTTTCCACATTTGCCTCCTTTTCGATCACTTGCAACACCATCCACCCTACACAATAAAATAAAAATAAACAAGTAAAAATAAACTAGAAAACAAGGAATTAACACCGATTAAGCTTGAATTATGAATCAATTTGCGGGTATAAAACCCACTTATCACATGGTTATCCTTTTTGAGAATTATAATGTAATAGTTAACGAAATTTTGAATCCATGTCATGGTATAGTAATTGTGTAATGTATTATTAGTGTTTAGTGTTTAGTTTTCATTCTAATGAAATTAGAAATGAGTACAATATCCTATAAATTATACATCTGAATGGTAGTGTTAACATATATTGGCCTTCTCTGATGCACTGAGGTAGAGTACAGTACCTTATATTTCATCCTGCACCGTCACATCGAATGTAGGTTCGGTTCGTCGATTTGGTGACTCGGCCTCTATAATAGCCAGCTTGCAACTGCTGATGTCTCCCTTGCTTCCGCTTGCTTTTCTAGCCACTTTCTTTGGGCAACCTCGAGCCAAGTGCTCCTTCGATCCACACGTGAAGCAAGCTCCCTTCCTCGGACTTCAACATTTTGGTGCAATGTGGCCCTTCAAACCACAATTAAAGCACACTTTCTTTCCTTTCAAACAAGCCACCATTTTCTTCTTCTCATTCCCTTATTGATTTCCAATGGTGACATTTTCGTTCCACTTTCTTTTTTGAACATTACCCCTACGGCTACCTCCTGCCTTATCTCCATTTTCATCTTTCTTTTCCCTCTGCTCTTGATTGTATGTCAGCGTATTACCTTCCCCGTCTATGACAATTGTCCTTTCCAGCCCTGTTGTGAACGAATTCGGTTTAAACATCGAGATTTGTGAAAGTCCAATAATATTCTAGAAGGGGGTTGAATAGATTATTACAGGTTAAATATTATATTAGGCCTTTTTGAATTTTTAATAATCAATTTGCAGTTTTAGGAATTAGCATGCAAGATAGTAAAAATTCAATCACACAATGCACATATATTTATCTAGTTCACAATATACGCCCCTTGGTATGTTGCTATGTCCAGTCTCAAGTCCCTACTTGGAACTTGAGATCCTATTAATATATTTAATAAAAACTCCTTCAATAGGCGAAGAAGCCTTTACAAAGTTTTATAGACAAACTTCCAACTGTTTCCAACTAATCTATCTTGGACATCAAGCTCCCCGCTCCCTCCTCAAGCTTAGTTGTACTTCTTTTGAGTTCAGTTCTATTCTATGATCTGGTCTTGAAACAACAGCCTCTTCTTCACCTCACAAGTACACTAGAGACCCAACTTTCCACTGACATGTCTAAGACTCTGGTCTTGGTCGAAGAATTACTTGTCCTTCTCACATATACATTAAAATAAGATAAATCTGACATTTTCTCTTTTTACAAATAATTTTACAATAATGTGCTTCTCAACTAAGTAGATAATAATTTAGTACAGATGGATGCTTCTCAAATAAGCAGATATTAATTAAAGAACAAAATTATCTATAAAAATTCAAAGACTTTTATATTTAAAAAATATGTTTCTTTGTAAGCAGATAGAAATTTATGTTTAGATCAAATGATGCTTCTACTTAACCAACTATGTAAAGTATGCACAGTTATAAAAGTTCAGATAACTTTTATGTTTTCTAGAGATGCTTCTTGAATAAGCAGATAAGTCAATTTTATCCTTTTAGCTCAAAAATACTTATGTTTAAGCAGATATATAATTTTAATGCAATTTATAAAGAATTATTAATTTTTTAAAATAAAGAGTGTTTTTTTTATGGATTAAACAGAATTGTTTCTCAGATAATCTTTAACAAGTATTATATGAATGGTTTTTATGTATCAATACTTGTATATAAAAAGAATAAATCAATTCAAACAATATTTATCAAGTATAATATTTAAATCAGTTAAACACAAACTGATATAGCAAATATTATTGTTTAACTCAGATAATATATAACAATATTTTATCTATTATGTGATTTTATAAATAAAGTCACTTAGTACTATAAGGAATCGTACGGTTCGATTCCCTCACTTAAGAGGAATATTTCTGTAGCCTTGCGGCGTCTAAGTACGACAAAATTTATAATTTCACAATTGATATTTAAATAAATATTTTCAATAGATCACTACGATTCTCAAACCCAATTCGGATGATTCCTCTTTTTGGAGGAATATCTCAGTGTCGTTTTGAGCTATCAAGTGTCGTATCTATTTTACAATATTTATATAAATAATATCAATAAAAGGTTACTGAAGACTAAAAGGAAATGTAGGGTTCAAATTCCTCTCGGTAGAGGTGTATCTCTGTAGCCTTGCGGCGCCCAAGTATCCTTTTATTTGATAAATAGATGAAATATAGATATATAAAATTGTGTATTACAATGTATATTTGTATATCTATAAATATAAAACAACTAAGAAATAACTCAACAAAAGTTAAACTCAAATTACTTATCTCAGTACTTGGTCCAATTTTCTCTTCTAAAATAATCAGAACTTTTATAAGAAGAGATATAAAGCTTTTAGAGAGAAGGTAAGAAGAGTATGCTTTTATTTTCACTGAATTGGTAAAAACCAAATGAATGAAAAACTCCCTATTTATAGATTTTTGAAGTTGGGGGTAAAAAGTTAATTTGTAAAAACTGATTTTGAATGCATGGCTCGGATTGTTTATTTTTAAAATTAACTGTCTGGATGAAATAATTTTACGGGGATTGATCAGCTGACAAAAGTCAATTTTTTTCCCAGGCATTTTTTCACTTGCCTAGCATTTAATGAACAATTTTGAAAGCTATTTTCAATTAGCATTCATTTCTGTCAAATATGACTCATACACTGGTTTTAGCAGACTCGACAAACACGTTATATATATATATATATATATATATATATATATATATATATATATATATATATATACACTCACACACACACACACATTTCTATATAGATATAATACCTATACACTTTTAACACACAAATGCTAAAATATATTATATATAGAACACTTAGTATATATATATATAACACGGATCACGTCCGGACTACTGCACTGATCAAAAATCTAACCCCAAATTTTTATTTATTTTTTAAAACAACTAAAAATATATATATAATATTTTATGGAACTGCAATTTTTCCATAATACAATATTTTGGGCGTGTTTTGAATACCTATACCAAAAAATGGTGGTACAAATTACATGCACTATACATACATGTTATGTTAATCGTACCCAAATCACACCCAAAACACTGTATTATGAAAGAATTTCAATTCCATAATTTTCTATTTATTTATTTTTAGTTGTTTTAAAAAAAACAAAAAAAAAGTCCGGATTTTGTCTGGCCCGAGTCCCACCTAATCCTATCTCTCTCTCTCTCTCTCTCTCTATATATATATATATATATATATATATATATATATATATATATATATTACCTACTATTATATAGATATATGATACTGATATATATATTTAATACACAAGTTTTAATATGATGTATGCATGTAATAAAACATTTTTGCCCAACTTTGATTTTGAAAACAAATAGGATCTCCTTGCCTTGAATATTTATATGAATCAATTTAATTTTAACACTTGACATTAAATTATCAAGGTCAATAAAAATTGATTCAAATAGAATCAGAAAATAGTTTAGATAAAAAAATTAAATAATTTACAGATTTATTTAATTACTACATAAATGTTATCATCAAAATATATAAAATAAAATGAGACCTATCAATCTCCCCCTTATTGATGATGACAATTATAAAAATATTTTTATCCCTCAAGAAGCTCCCCCTCAAACTATGAACACTGTAGACACTCGAATTTTTTTGCATTCCTGTTACTAACCTTGTAGGAGGGTAAAGTCGCCTTCCAGAGATAACCCTGGAAGTCAAAGTAGCACAGTCCCAGAGACAACCCCGGGATACGCAGTCTTTACCATCTCGGAGATAACCCCAAGATAGTCAGTTCCAGTCCTGGAGACAACCCCATGAATTTCGGTTTCAATCTCGGAGATAACCCCGAGGAATGCAATTCCAGTTCCGGAGATAACCCCGGAATCCTCAGTTCCATCTCGGAGACAACCCCAAGATCTTCAGTTCCAATCTCGGAGATAACCCCTAGAGATCCAGTTTAAACCTCAGAGACAACCCCGAGGCATGCAACTGCAGTTCTGGAGATAACCCCAGAAATGCTTGTTTCAAACCCCTGCGATCAGCTTCAACCTCGGTGATAGTTCCGAGGCACTTCGTTCCAAAATCGTAGATAACCCCGGGAGGACATGAACACCTCAAAGACAACCCTGAGGACATTCAACACTTGCAGCAGCCCAATCTCAAAGATAACCCTGAGCAAAGATTGCTAAATCAACCTAGAACCGGAGATAACCCTGGTGAGGGGCAAAATCTTCATTTTGCCACCTCGATCCCACATTCACGTCGTCTCAACATTTCAACCTACATGATACACAGAAGTTTCCTACAAGCACCATAGCTCCAATCACGAGTGACTAATACACAAGATAACACATCAGATAGAATTTGAAGCCTGAAGACTTGGGCATGGACCCATCTTCTTGACTTCATACAACCTCTTATCCCATGTCCTTGTGTAACTCTCAACAACAACATTCTGTAAAAGGCCTTATACACTTCGATCGGATGCCTAGATTAAAGTTTTGAAGGTTCGAGCGGACAACACGTTGCATGATTGCACGTACTTCGAGATGGCAGAACCAGAGGAGCCTGGGGCACCCCAGGCAGCCGAAGATGCAGCTCCCCCCTCTATAAATAGAGGGCTTGGGGTGGCCATTTTGAAAAGGAAAAAGACATGGAAGCCTTGTCCAATTTGCTCTTTATACACTATAAATTGAGTGATTTCTCATTTCAAACACTTGTGAGCTTATATTTGGCTAATTTTTACAGGTGGGAACCGAGTGTTCATCCATTTAAAGCTATGGAAGTCTTTTTTGGCAGTCCACTGTAAGCCTTCTTACGTTATTTAAAGTCTTTTCTTCACTTCTTGCACACATTTTTCACTTCAGTCTTAGATGGTAATGAGTGGGGAGATTTGCATTTTGTTGCCGCCCATAGTTGGAAACAAATTTAATTGACTCAAGGCTTATGGCACATTGATCAGTTGGGGTGGGTGGCTCCCTTGACAAAATTCACACGACACTTCGACATTCTAAACATTCTACACTACTTGCACTCCCATAATGTCATGCCTTTTTGTTAGCGCTGCAACCTGAGCAACTAATTGTGTGACTGTGTCAACCTCATATACCCCTGATGGTCTTCTAGGGGACTGCCTATCATTTGGCCATTGATAATTATTGGCCACCATTGTTTCCACCAATTCATACCCTGCTGTGTGATGCTTAGACATGAAGGCCCCTCCAGAAGCGACATCTATACTCGAGCGAGTAGATCCGGATAACCCATTATAAAATGTCTGGATGGGAAGCCATTCTGGAAGTCCATGGTGGGGGAATTTTCTCAGAAGATCCTTGATTCGCTCCCATGAGTCATACAAAGACTCTGATTCAAACTGGATAAAGGAGGTAATTTCGTGCTTCAGCCTGGCGCGGGTGGGAAGAACTTCGCCATGAACTTTTAAGTTAAGTCAGCCCATGTGGTAATGGAGCCCGACGAATGTGAATGTAGCCAGCTCTTGGCCTTGTCCCTCGAGGTGAATAGAAACAATCAAAGTCTAATGGCATCGTCAGACACTCTGTTGCACTTAAACGTATCGCAGATCTCCAAGAAGTTTATGAAGTGATCATTGGGGTCATCATTCAGTAATCCCCCAAACTGAATATTGGAGCACATTTGGATGGTGCCCGACTTGATCTCAAAAATGTTTGCTTAGATAGTGGGCCTGAGAATACTCGCTTGCAAATCTGCGATGTAAGGCATAACATGCTCCCTTAAGGATTTCTGAAGTTCCTCAGCCATTATAACAGGAGTATGTATGTCCTTGGCTTTTTCTCTTTCTTGGCGTCTGTATGTTCTATCAACCTCGTGATCGAGAGGTATTATATTCCGACCTCTTCGAGGTCGTATAAACAGTAGAGATCACTTGAAAAGAAAATTAAACAGATAATATCAGTCTAAATTAAGATCCTATTGACTTAGTTTTAATATTGATAAACAAATAATACTAAGTCTTTGGTAACGTCGCCAAAAACTTGTTGGTCGATTTCACTGTCACTAAATCGCGCGCAAGCATACACGGTCCATAAGTAATATAAGATAAGTTGAGTGTCGTACCCACGAGGACGAAGTCTTAAGTGATAATCAAATACTACGGTAAAGTCTATAATTGTCTTATCTAAACAAGTGAAAAGAGATGGTGTGTTAATCTATTGGATTAAAAATACATAAATAAGAGAAGTGGTTGTGCTAGGAAGTCAAGTTAGGATTACTATACCCCTAATGCGTCGCCTAATCTCTTAACTCTCCACATTACAAACGAATCGAGGAATGGTCAACCGAGAACGGTAACTACACATAAGCTTATGTCGAAGGTCAAATGCACATCCCTAGCCAGATGAATCACAACATGTCTATTGGTGAAAATAACTAGGCTAGGGTCATTAAGCTTAGTCTAAAGGCAACACAAGGCAAATAGAGATATGTATATCCTATTAGCAATTTATGCACACATTCCATAGGTATGGTCATAACAGGTGTTGTTGTATTTGAAGGTTAGACAAAAATATCCATTTTTCAATATCCATCAATATCTATACCAATTACCCTATCAAGCAATTAGTCAATAAGTAAGAAATACAACAACCCATTCCAAAATGATTCATTATACAAATAGGAGAGAAAGTTAATTAATCTAAACAAAAGGTTACATTACAATCCTAAAAAATGGAATTAGTTCATATCCATGGTGCTAATACACATTTTCAATACATTCAACATTATCAATAATACACAAATAAATGGAAGATTTGGAATAAAAAAACACATGTTGTGAAGTGTTCTGTCTCCAAATCTTCTCTTCTCCGTGTAACTTCTGAGCTCTGTCGGATGCAATAAACTCTTCCTCCTTGAAGCACAACTTCTTTATCTTCTAACTAATTAATGTTGTTATAATAAACTATTCTAAGCTCTGTGTAATAACTATGAAGGAGGCTGTCTGAATAATTCATCTCTCTTCATTTAGGTCATTAAAAGCACTTTACTGCCTAGACACCGGAGCTCACGTTGCAGCGCGAGCAATGAACTAGCAAGTGGCACTGCATCGCCACATCAGTGTGAAAAACACCGGAGGTCGCGCTGCAGTGCGAGTCCATGAAGGCTCTGGGGAACTGCAGCACCGAGGTGACGACATCATAGAATAGGGGGTGGCGTTGTGGCGTGAGCCTAAATCTTGGCTTTGGCGCTGCGGCGCGAGTGTATGAAAAATTATCGTTTTCCCCCTAAAAGCTAGAAAAGTCCTGATAAACCTTGCATCATAGAGATTAAACATAGTAACAGTAAAATATATATAAAAGCTAACTAATTAATAGAAAATAGGCAATATCTTAAGCCATAAAGGATCTGATTCGCGGGCATAAATCCCACTCATCAGGACTCACTCAAGAACATTCTCAATCTTCTGACAACTCAGAAGAAAATTACCCATCTTCTTCCACCGGCCAACCCAAGTGGAAAGAGTTTCAATGATAGCCGGAAATGTGTTTATCATACGGGAGCTCCCGGCCATGATACTCAGGATTGTTGGGCCTTGAAGCACAAGATCTAGGATTTGATTGACAATGATGAAATCATGGTGACTAAACCCGACCAACCCCATGTGCAAGTTAACCCTCTTCCTCAACACAAAGAATAGAAGGTTAACATGATTAATTGGAGTAGTGGACAGACTTCCCACTCTGTTGGGGGATCTTCCCAAACCAGCAAGGATAGTGTTGATAAGTGGGATTATGCACAGTTCTAGTTTATGATGGAAAGAAAAATGAAGGTTATGCGCGAACAAGTTAATCAATTGGCAGAACTGGTGGTCCAACAGCACCAAGTCATACGTCAACTATTAAGCTAAGAGCGTGCTAGCCTCCTCCCTCTTATTACAAATGCTCCATCGCGTACTCTAGAAAATGAAACATTGGAGGATAAGATTTCAAAAAAGAGCAGATGCCAAAGCCCGTCGGGACTTAGCCAACAAAAAAGGAGTTTACCTATTTAGGCCAACCGATGGAAGAGATATTGCAGATGTTGGTCAATGAATGAAGAGTCACAGCTCTGCTACCTCCAATCAGTTAGCGTTCAAGACAGTTTGATTTCAATGGAGTGTGCCAATATCACTCCCATTCTCGCGGTCACAGCACTGAAGAATGATGGGCACTCCGCCACCTTATTCAGAATCTAATTGACAACGGTGTCCTGCAAATGGCAGACAATGATGTTGTATTACTGGAGAGTGGGGACACATTTCCTACAAAGTGGAAGGAAATCATAGCAGTTATATCTTCTGAGATAGATTCAGCCACCCCCTCACATATAATTCAACTTGTTCAGCTCAAGGGTATTGAAAATCCTTTGAAAATGGCTACGCCAGAGCCAATCATCTTACCACTCAGACCACAATATCCTGTTGTCAGCCTACAGAAAGTTCCATGGAATTATGGAGAGGTTGAAGTATCCACATCCCACACAACTGCTGCAGTATCGAAGGATAATCCACTATATCTTCCCCAATGGGTGATGAAACCCGCCATCAAATCAAAGGTGAAAGTTCCCATAGAGAAAATTGAAAAATTTCTCCGTACTATGGGACATAATGAAGGCAAAGTGGTTTTAAGCTTGGAAGAAGCTCCACAACAGTTTTCCATACTGGACTTGGTATTCTCCTCAGAGGATCACCGGAAGGTATTACTAAGAGTTTTAAAAGAAGCTCAGTTGCCAAAATCAGTGGATGTCGAAAAGTTCCATCACCGGGTTGATCACATTTTTAACAATAATGTGATATCTTTCACTGATGATGGCATACCTCCCGAAGGGACTGGTCATTACAAATCGTTGCACATAGCGATTACGTCCTCTGGATACGTGGTCGTAGGAGTATTGATAGATGGAGGGTCCTCCTTGAATATATGCCTTTATACCACCTTGGAGAAGATGAATATCAATCTCAACAGAATCCGAAGAAGCCATACAATTATCAAAGCTTTCGATGGATCCCAACGAAATGATGTCGGAGAGATTGAACTACCTGTGGAGATTGGTCCACATATATTTTGTGTATCCTTCATGTGCTCAAAATAGCTACAGGATACAACCTGTTCATTAGGAAGACCATGGATTCATATGGCTGAAGCCGTCCCGTCCACCCTTCATCAGTAGCTTAAATACATCATTAACAACAGCCTAGTTACTGTTAATGCTGAGCCAGAATGTCATGAACAAGGTGACATCCCACTCATCAGTTTCAATTCAGAAGTTGAGCCTGTCAGCTTTAATGCCCTGGAAGTGAGCAACACTCACTACAATCCCATTGGGGCGCCACCTCTAATACCCAAAGTTTCTGCCGAGGTAATGTCAGCAAGCCAAGAAATGTTATCTTTTGGTTATCAACCGGGACAAGGGTTGGGCAAAGACCATCAAGGCATTAAGCGCCCAATTCAAGTTCCCAGTCAAATAGGGACAGCCGGACTAAGCTATTCTGCTAGCTCCACTCACAGGAATCTTCACAAACACAAACATGTTCCTTCATCTTCAACCATACGGCGACTGCCTCAACCTACAGGAACTGAATCTATACAGACTTTAATAAAGTTTCCTGCACATATGATGACTATGTTATTTCCTGAACTAATAGCGGTCAAAGGAAAAGAAGTCTTGATACCAGATCCAGAGGCGAAGGAAAAGGACTAGAGGCGTAAGCAGGACATTACCAGGCGCTTATCAAACATACGCATCATAGTCCACCGGACAACACAAATAGGGTCACCCCAAACGATTATTTTCTAGATATCATGGTCATCATTCGTGAGAAGGAGGACGACAATAGCCCCTTTATCACAACCTTCCACCAGGACTTCACCCTTGGCAATTGGAGTAGCATTCCTTGCATTTTCTGACGAGGGTAAAAAGGGCAGAAACTCCCTCTACCCTATAGATAACAATAACTGCTTAATTTTTCTATACAATATTAGCAGTTATTTTGTCATTACATGCTAACACTTTGTATGATTGATAAGTTTCATATACTAAGTGAAAGCATTTTGTTTCAGGACTCTAAAGTTATATGTGCCTATACTTGCTGATGAGGTGCCTTTTCTCCACAAGGACTGTAACTTTGATGTAAAGTTGGACTCAGACTTGATGGAAATACCAGAGGACTATGAGAAACCTCAGGAGATTAAAGAATGGGTTGAAGACAAACTCAAGCCAAATCTTGATCAAATCACCTCTTTTAACCTCGGAACCTCAAAAAACCCCAAAAAAATCCATATTGGTATGGGCCTCACTCCAAACCAAAGAAATGACATGGTTACTCTATTGACCCAATTCCAGGATGTGTTTGCATGGTCTCATGAAGACATGGTCGGTTTGTCTACTGACATTGTTATTCATCGCCTCCCCATCAAAGAGGGATTCAAGCCAGTCAGGCAGAAGCTTAGGCGATTAAAACATGAGTGGAGTTTAAAAGTTAAAGAAGAAATTGTGAAACAATTTCAAGCAGGCATCATCATGGTGTCAACATACCCTGAATGGTTATCTACCATAGTCCCCATGCCCAAACCGGGAGGGAAGGTGCGAGTATACGTGGATTACCAGGACCTGAACAAAGTTTGCCTCAAAGATAGCTTTCCCGTGCCATTCATTCACATATTCATTGATAATACAGCTCAATATGACATGTACTCCTTTGTTGATTGCTTTGCGGGGTACCACAAAATCATGGTTGCTGAAGAGGATCGTGAGAAAACTGGATTCATCACTCCTTGGGGAACCTTTTGCTACAGATGGTTGTCATTCGGCCTCATCAATGCCAGAGCTACCTACCAATGAGCCATGATGGCTCTTTTCCATGATTTAATGCACAAGGAGATAGAGATCTATGTGGATGACATCATTGTCAAGTCCCGAAGGGAGGAAGACCACCTAGACTATCTTAGAAAGCTCTTCAACAGGTTGCATAAGTACAACTTAAAGTTGAATATGTTCTTTTGGCGTCAAATCAGGCAATTTGCTAGGTTTCCTAGTCAGCCACAAGGGGACTGGGCTATATCCCACCAAAATCCAGGCCATCACGGAAATGCCAATTCCTCAGACAGAAAAGGAAATACATGGATTTTTGGGAAGAATCAACTTCATCAGCAGATTCATCTCCCAACTCACATTAACATATGAGCTTATCTTCAAGTTATTAAGGAAGAACTCCTCCATGAAATGGAATGATGAGTATCAGAAAGCCTTCCTTATAATCAAAGGGCAGTTAGTCAAAGCTCCTATTTTGGTACCATGCAAGGATGATGTTCCTTTATTTATATACCTGTCCATCAATGACAATGTCATGGGCTGCATGTTGGGATAGAAAGACGATAGAGGATAATAGAGAGCTATTTATTACCTCAACAAAAGATTCACCAGAAGTGAAGACAAGTACATGATTGAGAAAACTTCTTGTGCTTTAGCATGAGCTTCTATGAGGTTACATGATTACTTCCATGGTCGCACAACCCATCTCATATCCCGCGTGGATCCTCTCAAGTACGTGTTTAGTAAACACATGTTGAATTGCCGACTGTCCAAATGGCAGTTGATCCTACAATAATTTGACATCGTCTATATGACGTAAAAGTCTATCTAAGGTCAAGGAATTGCAAATCAACTAGCCGCCGCACCTTCAGGGGATTTCAAACCTGTGGAAACATACTTCCCTGATAAAGGGGTAATGACAGTTCAGCAACACCATCGAGACGATACACACCAATCATGAAAGATGTATTTTGATTGAGCTATAAACAAAAAATGCTCTGTAACCGGAGTAGTTCTAGTATCCGTTACGGGGGAGCAGCATCCCATCGCCGTTAAATTGTAGTTTGCCAACACCAACAACATAGCTGAGTATGAAGGCTGTATCATGGGGCTAAAACTTACTCAATCAATGGGCATCAGACGATTAACTATCTTTGGGGAATCTTAATTGGTAATAAGACAAACCAAAGGAATCTATCACACCAAATAGGTACATTTGCTGCCTTACCATCTACATGTTCTACAGATGGACTCAGAGTTTGAAGAAATATTATTCCTCCACATTCCTCGGAATAGGAATGACTTTGCGGATGCGTTAGCAACCTTGGCCTATTTGATCAACATATTTGACAAGGAAAACATGCCATGCATCACATTTGCCCAACAAAAGCACCAACCTATGGTAACTACATTGGAGAAGTATCGGATGAGATACCTCCCATCTAACACCTTTGGTATCAGCATATCAAGGAGTACTTACAAGATGAATCTACACCCGTTGAAGCGTGCCCGACTAAAAGAAGGCGGATCCATCGACTAGCTATGAAACTCTACCTGAGCGGAGACACACTATACAAAAGAGATGTAGGACTAGGTCTCCTCATATGCCTGGACAAGGACCAAGCTCAGAGGCTCATGGATGAAATCCTTGGTGGAGTATGTGGCCCACACATGAGTGGCCCCCTACTTGTAAAAAAGATCCTAAGAATAGGGCATTAATGGTTCTCTCTCAAAGTAGACTGTGATGATCACGTCAAGAGATGTTACCAAGGCCAAATTTCATGGGAATGCTATCCACGCCCCTCCAAGGGAGCTCCACAATATGATTTCACCCTGGCCCTTCTCAATGTGGGGAATGGACGTGATCGGGTCCATCGAGCCCAAAGCCAGTAATGGGCATCATTTTATCTTCACCATGATCAATTTTTCAAGACTAATGGTTACAGGATAGGTATCACCAATTATCTCCAATAGACAACAGGCAAACTGCTGTTGTAAGACCCCAAATTTTATGAAATGAAAGTATTCAATTTTCTTATGATTATTATTTTATTTAGTAAATGGTTAAATTGATAAAAGGTTAAAGTTAAGGGTGATATTTGAAAATTTTGCAAAGAAAGCAAGTTGATATAAAATATTCGTTGTGTCGGGGAATATTAATTTTAACAGGAAATATTCCTACGATGGTACAATCATTGGTGGACCCCACAACAGAAGTATTGTCGTATTTAGAAAATGACTGAATTATCTTTTTATAAAAATAATGGCGAAAGTTTTACCGTTAAACTGTTGAACTACCCGGTAGTAAAAGTATAGTAATACGCGTAGTTGTATTGTAGCACATGGTATTGATTATTGATGCTTACGTGAGAAGTCACTCAGTTATACTCAATTATTGCTATAGTAATTGCTGCATCATCTCTCATATTATTGATTAAATTATTGTCACAGTATCATCTGCATAATATGTTATATTATTAAATCAATAATTGAGACGACAAAGTTATTCATATTATTATTTGCAATATTGACAATGTCTAGAAGTTCTGTCAAGGAGAGGTTAGATAATCTAATTGCTCGCCAATAGGGAGAAATCCTTAACAGAAAGCCCCGTCTTTCCTGGGAATGATTTGGTTGTTAAATATTATGAGTTATAATATTAATGATGAATAAGTTCGTCTTAATTAAAGATGAAATTGATATTTCCATTGTGTTGGGATTATTAGTGTTAGTGGAAATCGACATTTATTTCAATAATAATTGATGTCTAGAGGTTATATTGACCAATTGGGTAATTAATCGGATAAATGAGCAATTAATTGCTATTAATTTATGTGCTTATAACTATTTTTTCACATATGTGTACTATTGATTCACATGCATGTAATATTAGGGGAGGTGGTGCAAGATTTATAATACTTGTATGACTAAATTAAAAATGGAGGTATAGATGAAGGTATTATACTATAATTAATTTTTTCACATGTTTAGAACTATTGAGTCACATAATTTACTATTGATTCACATGATGTACTATTAGGGGATGTGGTGCAAGTTTGATAATACTTGCAGGAGAAAATTAAAAATGAAGAAAAAGAGGAAAGTATTATACTGTAATATTTCGAGCCCCAAAATGTACAATTATTGAAACTATATTTTCCTATAAATAGAAGCTCATTCTTCCTTCATTTCTCACCAATTCACTAAGACTCACAAGAGCAATTACAGAGAGAGAAGTTATAGAGAGAAAGAAGAAGAGAAGTCTGCTACTTCACTATTCCAGTATCCAATCTTCTTCTAAGGTAAGGGATATTATTTTGTTCAGTATTCACAGGAATAATATTTTCTTCCATACTCTGTAGTATGTGAGTAATATTATTTCATCTCGTATTCCTGATTATGCCATCATTCAGTTAAAGTATTACTTCTATATTCCGTGAAATTAGTAGAATATCTTTGAAATTTACGCTTCATCTAGTATCGTTTCACAAGGATATTTTCTGCACATTCATGTTAAATTTTAAGTTTTTCATGCTAGAGTACTGTCCATGAGAACTATTCATTTATACGGTACTATTCACAAAAGTACTATTCATGGGTACTATTCATAAAGTTCTATTCATAAAGTACTATTCTCGAGTACTATTTACAAAGTACTATTCACGGAGTACTATTCCCAGAGTACTATTCATAACAAAATTGATTTCTTTTTAGTCCAAATTATTTTTGATACATTTATCATTCTTGAATTTTACTCCACTAAGCAGTATCACGTTGACAATTTGGACAATATTGAATTCTTGATAAATTAAATTATAAATCTTTAAAAAATTATCCTTGAACTTGTTTTATTGAATTCTTTTATCATTGTCATCATCATCATGTTTATATTATTTTGAAAGTCATCCATGGCCTATAGTACATAGATGGAGTTGGTATGATTATGACCAGGGATTATTTGTTATAATCATGACCGTAATGTTACAAATGATGTGGTAAAAGTCCTCATTGGCCCGTAGTGCATTGATGGACAGTTGTTGGCATGATCATGACCATTGATGAATACACGAATATCCTTGGCCCGCAGAGCATGGATAATTTTTGGTCATGATACTAAAGAATATCCTTGGCCGTAGTGCAGGGGTGATTCAATGATGTGGATTATTTATTAAGCTGAGTCTCAGCGATAAAAGTGATGAAAAACCTTTTAAATCATAGAAGATAGTAGATTTTATGCTCTATTTGACTCTTCTAATGGATTGCTTATTCCGCTGTAGTTAAACTTGATGTTTGTTATATTTTATCAGTTTAACACCATTGAAGGCTAACGATAAATTATTCTGCATTATCTTAGTCATAATATTTCTTACTGGGCTAGTTGAGCTCACCGTTTGCTTTCATTGTTCACTTCTAGAAATGAGAATATAGCTGGGACTAGTCGGGGAACGGAGTGATAGTCTAGATGATAGCATTAGTAGTCCTCGCTATTCTGTTAAATAGTGTGACAATAAATGTAATGAGGACTCCATTGAGTGTGGATATTGTCTAGAAGGCAATATTCTTGTTTAAACTCTCAGTTATGTTTTGTCATATATTACCCGACAGTTGTATAATTAGGTTTGTCTTTGATTTATGTACCATGTATTTGGCGACTCAAGATGGGTGGTGTATACCTATTTTGGGGGCATCACAGTTGGTATCAAAGCTTAGGGATATGATCCCTGGCTGATATATGAGAAAAGTGAATTCCTTCGCTAGTATGACCTACCTAAGTTTATTTGGTATTTAATTGGTCGGTCAGAGTATAGGGATAATATGTCATATGTCAATTAACCTTATTTTGTGACAGTGTTTGAGAATGGCATCTAAAAATGTTGAGATAAGCAATGAAGCACATGAGACCGTTGAGTCACCAACGATCAATACCCAGGATGATCAATACACGTTGAAGGCAATATTCTTGTTTAAACTCTCAGCTATGTTTTGTCGTATATTACCCGACAGTTGTATAATTCAGTTTGTATTTGATTTATGTACCATGTATTTGGCGACTCAAGATTGGTAATGTATACCTTTTTTGGGGACGTCACAGCTGCTATCTTCCACGGTCAATTATATCAACAAAGGACCGTCAGATCCTACAACAAAAAAGTCCGGCTATGGTAGTTTAAACAACATGACTTGGTTTCGAAGAAGATCATTGACAACCAAGATCAGTCCAAAGGAAAATTTTCCCCAAACTAGGAAGGCCCATTTGTTGTCAAGGAGGTATTGACCGGAGGTGCTCTCAGATTACAGGAGATGGATGGCGATGAATTTTTGCAACTCATTAACTTGGACACCGTGAAATGTTACTATGTCTAAATGTACCATCAAGCAAACATCCTTGTTATGGATCACAAGATCCCCAATCAATTCAGGTTTTCTAAACCTTCACTACATACAACTTTCCTCACACCCATTTGCCCCATCAGGGACAAACACACTTTCCAACCAGCAGCCTAGTTTCGTATCACCAGATCCTTCACTCCTCGCAAGTTTTCAAAACCTTTCACACCTTCAGGTTATCCCACCAGGGAATAAACCCTTCATACCTTCAGTTTATCCCACCTAGGATTAAACTTTTTCACACCTTCAATTTATCTTTTACATGGAATTAACCTTTTTGGCTGCAAACCGCCCTGTACATGGGGGAACTACGTCGACCTGATCTCCCCAATACACGAGAGTACGTAGGCAGCCATTTATATGGTCTGGTCGCAATAAAACAAAAACAAAAAAACATCTTTACACCACTTTGCCACATACAACGTTGATCCTTCACACCAGGTTCGAACTACGCAGACTTGATCTCCTCTACAATAGGAGTACGTAGGCAACCATTACTAAAACACAAAAACTTGTCAACATTACTAGGATCATCCTTCAATCCATCACACTTCTTTGGCTTCAGACCAAAGGGATGGAACTACCTGACCACCCCATGTAAACGGGAGAATCGACGACCATCTAAGTTGTGGTTGAGTCCTCAAAGAGAAACACCAATCCATAAGAGATAAAACTAACTGGGCTCCCCCATACAAAGGAGTACCGACCAATCTGAGAGGAAAGCCACACTCATCTTCACATCTATATACAAAAACTAGTCCCAAGACACCAAAGAAGGTGGGGAATACACACAGATCAACGATCCATTTTGAAATATCCTGAGACATCTCAATGTTCATCCATCACGGAGGAGTTCAAAATACATCAAGATCACAAGCCCTGGAGAAACATGCAAATATCAAGCAAGCAATAAGGCATAACTAAAAGGGAAGTGATCAAAATATGTTTCCCTGCTATATATAATGTTTTTTGATATATACAATGTGTACTGTACATGACAAAATGGCTAAGCTAGTATATGCAGGAAAATACAAGCCCATCTACAAGTTAGTGTGTATGCGGGCTATCAAGCCTAACATGGCATCCCTCTCAAAAGAAGGAGGTAACGTTGTGATCTCCTGCCCAAGGGTCTCTACACGAGTCAACAGATCTACAACCAACTGCATGGTGGCAATATGCTCATCAATATATGTGATCATCTCTGTAATGATGCCAGAAGTAAGGGACCTCACTACTGTACTATCTGTAATAATTATATCTCGGGCAGATATAGCGATATCCTGCTCAACAATCACTACATCTCTAGATGATCTGGCCTCATCCCGCTCAGCAACAGCGGCATCTCTATGAGCTAATGCCTCGTCTCTCTTTAACACATCGATGTCTCTCCCATCAAGAGCTGTCAACATCAAGGCCCTAGCCTGATCTTTCTCGAAGGTCATCAGTTGAAGACTCTACTTTAAATATTGTGCTGAATGCTGGATCATAGTAGCACTCGTACTAGAAGAATCTACAAGAGCTGCTGGCAACCCAGTGAATGGCTCCTCCTCGGTGTGAGAATCAATGTCCTCCATGGCCTTTCCACCATCTGAATCAATCTTCGGCACTATGGATACTACCACAGCCGATGCCGTCTTTGTCTCCATCCATGCAGAATACTCTGTCAAACAACCTGAATGGCTAACAGAAAACTCAGCACTCTCACGCTGATCCCAACAAGCATACACCCTGTATCTATCCTCTGCTGACAAATGGCGAGATGACAAATGCTGACCTAATGCCCCCTCAAAAGGATGCACATCCTGAAACTGGTCAAACTATGAAATCACGGCCAGTAGGTGATATGTGGTCATGCCCCTCAAAACAGCCAAAGGGAGATAATTCATGCCCAGTGCATGAGTAATAAAGCTGTAGGGTGAACTGAGCCATTACATGGCAGAATGTTAAATGGATCTCCAATCCCTGCCAAGAACACTGAGCAGGACGTAGCGTCGATACACTCCGCTGGTTAAAAGGAGTAAGACGTGGTTATCTAATGGGAAAAACAATACCCATGTCGTTGGAACGTGACAATCAGTCTCAAGTGTGACATAAACCATATATACAACAAGACCGAGCTGCCTATGAACACCCCTGCATAATAGGTGTGGCAATACATGACTGACCTTAGTGTCTCTGCCACAATCATCAGAATAATGGCATGAACCTCACTGAGAGCTCTCACCACCATGACAACACTGATGTCTAGCTCATCCATGTACAGTGCCATATACAGATAAGCCACTATGCACATCATGAGTATATCTACTCTGGCCACGCCCCACTGATCCTCCGATGTGGTGAAATCCCTGGAGTAATGTACATAAATGTCCACTAAGCAAAATCTGTCTAACAGAAAACACTAGGGCAATACATGGTCGGATGTAATCTCATCTTGTACTACTCTACACCGCAACCCGGTGAGGGTCATGAACTATCGGCGTATATCTCTGACAGGCATCCAAGCACAAGGCCTGTCTAAGGGCAAAGCCATCAACCGCTCATACTCCTCTAAGGGAGGAGTCAACTCATGGGTCCCAAACCAGAAAACTACCTCTCTGGTACCCAATGCTCTAGCATGCCATCTATGAAGCCCAATGGAACCTAGAACGTCAGGAGGGTCATGGAATGCTGCAATAACTGATCTACAATCACCCTGTCTGAAGGTGATACACTATCATACCTAGATCTCAGACGGGAGGCCACCAATACTAGTGGGGTGTGATCAATACGACTGACTGTCGAAGAAGACATCTGTGTGGGCCAAATCATAAGACCATCCAAGGATCAATGCTGAATATGTTTGGATATACATATGCATGGCATAATACATGTATGACAAATAATAGATGGCAATATGATGTAGGGAATAGTAAACAATACATACACTCCTAAGTACATCATAATCTAAATATATCATCTCTTTACAGCTGGAAAATATAGGGAAATGGGGCACAGACGCCCTACAACTAACAAAGGCCTATAAAAACATATAACGAGAATGGGGCACAACCACTCAGTATCTATTAGAGGTCTATCAAAAAATATAGAGAGAATACACATCAGAAGAAGACAATGGTCTCTATGTCTAGATCATCAATTCTATCCACCTGATGTAACTCCTCCTGAGTCACTAGATCTCCGCCAAGAGGTATGTCAGACCTATACAAGGGAGGATCTGCACCAGCAAAGCCATATGGGTCATCTGAAGGGCCAGCCTCCAAGTTGGAAGGATCAAAAGTATCTGAAGGATCTCTACCCAAATGTATGATGAAAAAATGTGCCTGGTCTAACTGTCGGGTCAAACTACCAATCTTTGTCAAATGAGTCGAATCTCGGACATAGGTCATCCAATCCGTCATCATCACGAATACAAGAATCATATCCCCCATGAACTGAGTGGCGCAGGTCTGGGCTTCGATGGTACGAGGGGACAACCAGCGGTATAATGCCTCCTGAGTAAATGGACCCTCTAACAAAGTAAAGTTGTCAACGGCCGTCAATGGGATATCACTGATAGGCGACTGCAATACATGCCTATAACACCTGGCAGGAGGCAACATCGGTACATGAATCTCTCCCGTCGTGCTCCTAATAGCACGCTCTCCTAAATAGAGCTCCTATCCTCCATCTGTGAAGAGAGGAATTCGGAGGGTGGCATCACATACTCGACACCAGTCAGGTATCCCTCCTCAAATTCGATAGTCAAATGTTCCCCAGAGTAGGGAACCCAAGTGATGGCATCAGTTGTTAACAACTCCAACTGTAAGCGACAATGGGTGAAACCCTCAGCTACAGGAACCTCCGCCAAAATGGAGTGATGCCATCGTTGTCCTCGTGGATAAGTATCTAAACCTAACACACTAATAGGATGCAAACATCTGTGGTCTAAACCTCTCATTGGCCCAAAACTGCAAACACAAAGGCAAACATCTGTGGTCAGTCAACACTCTTAACCTGTACATGGGAAATCAAAAGAGAAATATTCACCAGCAAAAATGGGTAAAATCCGGGTCAAGCCTCTGTCAAGCCCTGCGAACGCATATGCATTCCCCTGAGGAAATAGGCAAAGGTGTAGGTGCCCCAGTCATACTCTCCAATACGGTCCACCTCCCGAGTGACGCTGATCAAAGCGAATGACGTCGTGGAAGAGTTGTCTGCTATGAAACAACCCCTAATAATAACCAGGAACAATCACTGAAGAATATGATCCGTGACTCTCACATCAGTGGGCATGGGCTCACTCAATAGCCCTCTCATAGAATCTACACTCAAAGGACCCGTACGGACAGTCCTGCCCTTGATCGCCTTAGCCAGAACTCCCAACAAGGATCTTACGGCAGTCGGGGTAATGTTCAACGTACATGGTACTGATGCCCCTCAAACTCCATACAGGTGATAAACCGCCAATCCATCGACATCATCATTACCTCACAATCCAACAAATGGAGAGACTGAGTCTGGTGAAACCAGCGCTCAGATAATGCCCTGAGGTAACCCAAGGGACAACGTCGGGGAAGAATGGAAAAGAATGCCCCAAATCCCCAACCATACACAATACCTCGGTAATCTGGATGCAGAGCCTGATACATGGAGTGTATGCTGAACCAGTTCCCTTGAGGATGTGTAAATCCGGGAACCTACATCAAATACAAATCAACATCAGAATCCTTGCTCCTCATAAATACGAAAAAAGGAAGATTCAAACTCAAATTTTACCTCGTTTTCCTGTAAGTAAACGGAGGGGTGGCGACTCAAATCACCTAGAAGATCTGGAATAATCACAAAAATGCCTAGAAGATCCCTACGGGGAGCATGAGCAGCAGGAGCTGGAGCCGCAGCTGGTATATCCTCCTCATCCTCCTCAACATCCGGTACATCAACCCAGATAAGACGTATCACTGCCTTCGCCAAACGATGAGGTTGTTTAAACGGGGTCGAGGCACTTCAGAAGCCCTCCTCCGCACACCTGAAGTGGTCCTGCAGGAACTACTCGGCTGATCCGGATCAATAATATCTGGACACAAATCTCCAAATCACCTCAAAAAGGGTGTGGTAAATTCTAACCTGGAGGTTTTCAAATGCATTTTATGACTACATGCATGCATGTCTACCCAATGCCTAGACTTTTGGAAAATTTTTATCAGAGTCTCCTTTGTAAATAGGACTATCCACATGCCCATACGCATGACTAGGTGGCCATTCAGTAACACACCTACCAACAGTCATAAACATCCTATATGCATAAGCATGTCATAGTAATAATCCATGATGATAGATTAATTACCCGGATTAGTTTTCTTTACTACATTTGCTCATTTGTCCTCAAATAGTATAAGAAATAGTAGAAAAAGGTACCAATTTTACTGTTTCAAAAGTCCAATTTTTTCACATCATTATGTTCAGCATGGTTTAATACTAACATTTACTATGTTGAATATTTTCTATCAAGTCATATGGCATGCATATTCACTACTATGTTTTTAGACCAATTTTATATGATAACTCATTTTCAATGGATGAAAAATGGAAAAGAATACATGCATACGTTACCATGATAGTGTGAAACACTTGTACGGTGACAGAATTTGCAGAAAACCGCCCGAACTCCGCAGATATGAAGAATAGCTCTCGGATTTCCTGTATGGCGTAGTATGAAAATGACTTGTGAAAGCAACTGACCATTTAAAACCACCCACGGTTGGCCGAAGGTGTACCTATGACTGTCACAGGTGTACCTGCGACTACCCTAGGTGGGTCTCACCCCTCCGGCTCAGTCCAATTTGAGTTGCAAAGGAGGTCTCACAAGTTAAAACAGTCAAATCAGGAGAAAAGATGATACACGATTGAGCGGTAAAGCCTAAAATCCTTGTTTTCAAGACCAAACTGCGGGTCTTTCTATCACTCATTGGTATTAACCCACACACAGGGTTCACTATACTGATGATCGCAATTGTTGTAAACTATAATCAGCAATACCTCACAAAGGTCTGATGCCATCTATTCGAGGTTGTAACTCTAAAACACTTCTCCCTAGCGGAGATTTCATACAACTTCAGCCGTTGGCAATCCAACAAAGCACCGAAAGCCATACCATGATTTTAGCCATTGATGCACACGTCAGCGAAGGTCAAGCAGCCTTGACATCATCAATCATTGGAAATTAAACCCAATAAAGTGTCGGAGATGATCCGATGATGATATCTATTAATACACATGTCAGCAAGAGTTAGGCAACCCTAGCAATAGCAGTAACTCCGACAGATCAATTGAAGGACCTGGCGATACAAACCAGGGAAGGCCATCCTCATCGGGGAGGACCGATGATGGAATCTATTATACACAATCTGCATCAGACAAATGTTCATTCCCAGAGTCTCTTGAACATGAGAGGACCATCTATGGTGGAAAGTCTATACTAAGGATTAAAGACTTTGGTGATAACCCCAACGTCAACATCCTTGAAATTCCTAAGAACTTTGGAGCACACATCCAAGAAATTTGTCAAGGTAATCAGTGACCACTCTAGTCCCCACCAGAAGTCATGGGAGAAAACAGTCATCACATCTCGTTGGAAAATAGTCCAACGAACCACATACATCATACATTTGCATCATGTTGAAGTGCATTGCATCATGAATATCTTATCATGTTTTAAGTGTCTAGTGTTCTTTATCATATCCATGCCATTACACTACATGAATATGATAAAGAGGGGAATCTGTAGGCACTCGAATTTTTTTGCATTCCTGTTACTAACCTTGCAAGAGGGAAAAGTCGTCTTCAAGAGATAACCCTGGAAGTCAAAGCAACAAAGTCCCGGAGACAACACCAGGATACTCAATCTTTACCATCTCGGAGATAACCCCGAGATAGTCAGTTCCAATCCCGGAGAGAACCACAGAAGTTTCAGTTTCAATCTCGGAGATAACCCCGAGGAATGCAGTTCTAGTTCCGGAGATAACCTCAGAATCCTCAATTCCATCTCAGAGATAACCCTGAGATCTTCAGTTCCAATCCTGGAGATAACCCCGGGAGATCCAGTTCAAACCTCGGAGACAACCCTAAGGCATGCAGTTGTAGTTCCGGAGATAACCCCGAAAATGCTTGTTTCAAACCCCTGCGATCAGCTTCAACCTCGGTGATAGCCCCGAGGTAGTCACTTCAAAACCTGGAGATAACCCTGGGAGGACAGGCACACCTTAGAGACAACCCTGAGGACATTAAGCACTTGCAGCAACACAATCTCAGAGATAACCCTGAGCAACGACTGCTAATCATCCCAGAACTGAAGATAACCCCGGTGAGGGGCAAAATCATCATTTTGCCACCTCAATCCCATATTCACGCCGTCTAAACATTTCAATCTACACGCTACACAGAAGTATCCTACAAGAACCATAGCTCTAATCCCGAGTGACTAATACACAAGATAACACACTGGATAAAATTTGAAGCCTGAAGACCTGGGCATGGACCCATCTTCTTGACTTTGTACAAACTCTTATCCCATGTCCTTATGTATCTCTCGACAACATCATTCCGTAAAAGGTCTTATACACCTTGATCGGATGCCCGAATTTAAGTTTTAAAGGTTCGAGCGGACAACACGTTGCATGAGTGCATGTACTTGAGACTAAGGACCAGAGAGAGCTCGGCACTTTGTAGCCATAGTACACTGCAGCCCCCCTCTATAAATAGAGGTCTTTGGGTGGCCATTTTGAAAAAGTAAAAGGCGAGGGAGCCCTGTCCAATTTATTCCATACACACTATAAATTGAGTGCTTTCTCATTTCAAACACTTGTGAGCTTATATTTAGCTACTTTTTACTGGTGGGAATCGAGTGTTCATCCATTTAAAGCTATGGAAGTATCGAAGGCCTCAATTACTATTGAGCATAAGGGTTTGAAAAACTTCTTTTACAAAACACCACTGTTATATCTTGTTAAAACTGAACTTTTATATAAAATTCAAACCATTTGTATATAGGTGATGATTGGGATTTATACCCGCGAATCGGATACTTTATCACTTAAATAGTTACCTGATCTTCGTAGATTATATATTTTTTTATATTATTTTAGTATCATTTTACTTAACCAATGCAGTGCAGGGCTTATTAGGTCTTTTCTATGCTTTTAGGGGTGAAACAGTCATTTTGCATGTAGCCGCACCATGGCGCCAAAGCCTAGATTATAGCTCGCGTCGTGGAACCACCTTCGTGTCCATGCTGATGTCATCATGAAATAAGTATTACTCTATGCCTTATTGCCCAGGGCCAATGTCATTAACTCAGTGCCCAGACCGAGAAGGCTTCATTTTGACCTATATAAAAAGGAAGCAGGCCTGTGTATACCATATGATGGAGGAGATATCAGATAGATTAGTATAGAATAGCTTAGTTCTCTCTCCTCTTTTGTACTTTCTCTCTCTAGTTCTTAGATAATGTCTGTAAATAAAGATTAGATAGATTAGGGAGAAGTCTGGGATTTCCTTGGAGCGACTAGAGCAGTGAGCTACACAGATTGGAAAGCTTGATTTGAGCGGAATGCTTAGAGACTGAAGGGCCTTGATAGAGTTTCCTCTTATCCATTTATTTCCTCTGATTTTGTAGTCCGTAATGATGTATTTATTGCTACTTATATTTTGTTCAATAGCTATGAACTGAGTATTGGCTCTAAGGTTATAATGGAACCCTTTGTTATTTAAATTGATTGTCTTATCTCTTTTTTTTTTGCTAAGTTTGTTTGATTGTAAAAAAGGACCAAATATAATGGCTAAGGGCATACCCTGTAATATAGGTGATGATCTCAAACACTAAGAGATCCCAAAATAAGGTTAAACTAACAACCAATACAAAGAATTTGAAACAAATTGAGAGCAAATTAAAACTAGTCGTCCCACTGGTCCACCACTGAAAAACAAGCAGCCTACTCTACCAAGCCTCAAGCTTGCCAAGCTCACTCGAAACCACATGCTCGCTCTCAAACCATAGTTTGGGCTTACCATAGACTACCACATGCTCTCCCAAAACTATATGTCGGACCAAGCCATACCTTGGGCTTACCATCGACCACCCCATGCTTGCCTCGGCTAAGCTGGCCCGAAGCCTAGCTCGCTCCAACCCTTGCTCGTCCGAAGCCAAGCTCGCCCGAGGCCAAGCTCGCCCAAAGCCTTGTTCCAAGTCTTGCTCGCCCGAAGCCATGCTCGCCCGAAGCCATGCTCGCCCGAAGCCATACCTTGGGCTTATCATCGACCACCACATGTTTGCCTTCAAACTAAGTCGGCCCAAGCTTAGCTCGCCCAAGCCTTGCTCGCCTGAAGCCATGCTCGCCTGGCCACTTCGTCCAAGCACCCATCCAACCTAATCAATGCAATCACAGAGAGTCGAGATTGCACGTAGCTAGCTACCCACTAGCTAAAATGGCTAAACTAACAACCAATTACAGAAATGATTACAATTTGTGGCCTTGATAAAAGAGTTGCATTTAGAAAGTCTAGACTTAATGAGATGGATAACATCTTTGGCTAGGATCCTAGGAGGAATAATGGAGCCATTATGGATCTTGTTATTCCGAGCCTCCCAGACTTTATAGAAGCAAGTGGCCACAGTTAAGCATATGATATTCTTGGACAAAAGTAGCCTTGGTATGAAATCGTAAGCAATAATAGCATCCCAAGAGAATGGAAAAGTGGTCCAATTTCCTAAAGTCACGGCACTTTGGAGAATGGTTGAAGAGTAATCACATTCAAAAAACAAATGGTTAAAGGATTCTAACAGCTTGATTGCAGAGAGGATGGCCCATGTTCTCGCCAAAGGTAGTGTTTGGTCCCATTGCTTGTGGAGAGTTTTTGAAGGAGCCCAAGCCGTAGAATGAAGGAAAAGCGAGGAACATGAAACTTATTCCAAAGAATAGAGCTCCAAGGAACCTTGGGAGATCTTGCTCGGATTGATTCCCAAATCTGCTTGGCCTTAATAGCCTTAATATTACAAGTTCCCAAAAAACTTGGTCGTGCCTAGGAGAAGGGATGGGAAGGTGGCGATTTGTCACTTGAGGAGAATGACTTCGTGGTGGTTGGCCGACCTGGGGGCCTGTGAGTTGCCAGAGAGGAGAAAGCTAACCGTGGCAAGTGGGGGAAGTCCAGAATGGAAAGGAGAGAATAAGAAGGGTTAATAGTTGCCCCATTCAACCAAGGATCATACCATAAGCTTATGTGTTGTCCATCCCCACAATGTACTTTTTAGATGTTGAAGAGCGAGAGGGCGAATTTGAGGAATTGCTTCCATATCCAGGAGCAACCGGGGGAAATAGGAACTTGCCAAATAGTCTTAGATTTTAAGATAGTGGCTTTCATCCAGTTTGCCCAGAGAGAGTGGGATTGATAGCTGATAAGGCGGAGGAAATGTTGCAACAGCAGAGCTTTATTCCAATCTAACAGGTTTTTTAGTCCCAACCCTCCCTCATCTTTGGGTAATGTGAGATTAGCCCAGGCAACCTTTGCACCATACTTACACAAAGTTGGACCCTTCCACAAGAATCACCTAGTAATGCTTGAATGTCTCTTAAGACCGCTTTCGGAGCATGAAATGAGTGCACCAAAGAGACTTGTAAGGAGAAGAGAATGGAATGGATCAATTGTAACCTCCTGAGAAGGCAAGGACCTTAGATGTCCAAGAAGTGGCCCGCTTGGTAATCCGTTGAATAAGAGGTACGCAATCCAGTAAGAGAGCTTTTGGATAATAAGGGTACTCCTAGGAACTTAGCAGTAAAGATCCTAATTGAAACCCAAGGAGGGAGAAATGTCATGAGTAGAGGTTTCATCGTGAGTTGGCTAGGTAACAAAGGACTCTTGTGGGTATTTGGAATAAGACCGTAGACCGTAGAGAGAAGGATAGGATGCAAGAATTGACAATAGCAATGGAGGGTAGGATTGCATGGCTGAAAATAAGGATATCATCTAAAAAAGGAGGTGAGTAAGTTTGCAAGCCTCTGCCTTCCAATGATAGGTGAATTCAAATGATGAGGTAGCTTTGTTAAGATGAAGGGAAAGCATCTCCATAACTATGATAAACAAGAAAGGGGACAGAGGGTCTCCTCAAGCGAAGCCCACGAGCTACCAAAGAATCCAAAGAAGAGTTCCATTCAATTTAATAGAGAACACTACCGAGGTAGTACAAGCTTTGATCCATTCTATGAAGATGGTCGAACCTAAAAAGCTTTGAGGGTATCAAACAGAAAATCCCAACGAACCGTGATCAAAAGCTTTCCTAAGATCAATCTTGAGTGCACATCTAGAAGGTCCTGTCATCCCGGTGTACCCTTGAACAGCTTCTTGAGCAATTAGAATATTGTCACTAATACTCCTACCTTTTACAAAGGCCGATTGTCTTGTGGTCAATAATATGGGCAAGACTTCCTTGAGTCTGTTAGAGATGATCTTTGCAATACATTTGTAAATGGTGTTGCAAAGCAGAAATAGGCCGAAAAGTCCGCCATCGATGAAGGGTTGGGGCATTTGGGGATCAATGCTAGCTACAGGAGTTAATCCTTTGGTGAGCTTCATTAGCCGAGAAGAAGAAATGGACAAATTTTTAAGAAATCAGTCCAACAATATCCCAAATTGCTAAGGAAAAAGTTGACATTAAAACCATCCTGGCCCGTGGACTCTTGTTGCGCTTTCATGGAGTTTAGAACCTTAAAGATCTCGAGTCGTAAACAGAGCAATGAGTTGCGAAGCTTGGAGAGGGCTCACCAGATTCGTGGGGAAAATACCAAAAGTGTCAAACCCAAAGATAAGGGGTGTCCGAGGCATTAAATAAGGATTTGAAATAGTCAATACCACTACAACTTTCAACATTGTCCTTGCCATACACCATAACTCCATCATCATTAAGGATATAAAATATTTTATTGAGTTCCATCTCGCTTCTTCATCATATTAGCAAAATAAAGTGTGTTCCTTGGCCACCCAAAGTTAACCAGCTTTGCTCTCGATTTACAGATTAGGACTTCCTCCCTATCAATGGCCCGGAAAAGCCTTTGGGTGCAATGTTTTTCCAAGGATAGGTTAGCCGCGTCCGAGGGGTGGTCATGAAGGAGAGATTGTACCGAATGCAGATCATCTCTAGCCAACTTTACTAAAGAAGTGAGATTGCCAAGAGTGAGATTAAGAGAGGATAAAGCATGTTTGGTGCGCTTCAACTTTTCGTAGAAGACATAAAAGGGGTTCCCATGTATGGGGGTGTTCCATGCAGAACCCATACCTTCATAAAGCCCTCAAGGAGAGCCATGTGGTTAAAGAATTGAAAATGCCTTCTTGGTTTGGAGAACTTAATGCCAGATTAAGAAGAACAAGTGAGTGATCCGAGAGACCACGATGGGCAAAGGTGGCAAGAGAGAGATCAAAGTTGGAGAACCAAGTCGAATTACCCATTACTCCTGGCCAAGCTTTTTATGTACAGCCTAGATAATTGGTTGTTCCACCAAGTAAATAAAGGGCCAATGCCTCCGAGATCATCAATGCCAATCGAGGAGGTGCATTCTTTGAAATCATTTTTCCCGATATCCCGTAAATCATCAAAGTTGGTTAGTCTCGTAAAGATCTTTGATAATATTGAAATCACCCATTAAGCACCAACTTCCGTAGGGAGACACCGCACCCACTCTTTCCATAAGTCTCTTCTTTCGATATAGGAGTTCAAATTTACATAAACAAAGGAGATAATAAAAGAAGTACTAGTAAAATCTAAGGATTGCACCTTGCGTTATGTATGACTTGGGAGGAGGTAAACAAAACATCCAAATTCCGTAGAGATTAGGATTCCAACCCACCCAAATTCTACCATTGCCATGAAAATCATAGTTGAAAGCCCATTCCCAGGAGGGACACAGCTTTCGGGAGATTTTCTTGGCATTAGTATGCTTGACTCTCGTTTCCATTAATCCAACAATGGATAAATTATAATCAGCAATAAGTTGCTTTACATAGGCCTGTTTAGGCTGTTTATTGAGACCACGAATGTTGTAGGTTGCCAACATAAATTAAACTGATGGTGGGGGGGTGTTGCCTGTTTTACCCTTGCCTTTCCTCTTTTTTGCAAATTTTTTGGGGTTCTCCATACCACCAATCTGCTTGTTTTTCAAGTCTTTGCCTTCCTTTTCATCAACAACCTTAGTCTATTAACTAGGGGATTTGTGGCACCGGGAGTCTCGAGTCGCACCCAAGGGTGGGATCAGTTGGTCAATTGGATCAAAAGTATTGGACACAGATGTGAAAGCATTTGGGGTGGCGTTATCCGAAATAAATTTGGCCCCCCTAGCCACTGTCACCCACTCATGAGAGGGGGGGTTCTCATTTCCTATTGAGAAGGATGAAACCTTTGGTGAAGGGACAACCAACTTCGTATGGCTAACCATTACAAAGATTCTGTGGCTCCGTATAAAATGTGGTGTACTTTTAGGTACCCATTTGAAGTTGGCTTTAGGGCATTTGACTTGGGAGTGGCCAAATACTTTGCGTATAAGCGCATGTGGTCTACTTTGATACTCAACATCAACCTAACAAAGGTCTTTTTTCGATTTCTCGAGTGCATAACAACAACTTTGATGGAGGAAGGGAAAGAGGATGTGGCAGATACTTCAATGCACACTCGTGCAAAATTTAGGAAGTCATTATTAGTTGTCATCTCATCGGTGAAGAGAGGCTTACCAATGGCACTAGCTATATAGCCGATCCCCTCATCGCACTCAATATGAGAGAGGATTTGGCTAAGCTTAACCCGTATGGGGATTTTGTCACAATGACTTAGTGAACTCCACACCTTCTTGCCATTTCTGCAGAACAATCACTTTGGAGGCAAAATGCCATGGGCCAGATGCAAGGATATTGTCACGATCAATGGAGGATTTGAACTTGAATATATAGTAACCCTTGTTGTGCATAAAAACTTTGGTAAGACCTGTGTTCCCCCACAACCGCTTGGCAATAGGTTCAACGACCTTAAAGGGAAGGTTAGAGTGAAGGAAATAGCCAACCAAGCTAGTCGACCAGATAAGGTTTCCCTCGCTAGCATGTCATCGTGAGGCTTTACTGTAATGTCACCATTCTCCATAACAGAGGATGGAAAGAGAGGATCTCACTGCTTTCCCAAAGTTTTTGTAACTACAAAGACTCAACTTTTAGGGACCTCAACCGAGGCTGGTGGGGAGATTTCGCCTTCCTCTGCATGGGATATAGGACGAAGGTTCGAAATAAAAGCATCAGACCCTTTCCCTAAGATAGAAAGGTTCGCTGCAGAGCCAGATAAAGGGGATGAAGAAATAGGGGCAATTACTTGGCGAGCATGTCCAAGATTTTGAATCTTGCCTTCAGAAAGATAAGCTTGTACATCCGAGGAGGATATACCATGAGCCGAGAGGAAGTCCATAAGGTGACTGTTTTTCCTCCTCTCGAACAAGGCTTCATCCCTGTCCTTTTGGGAGAAATGTTGAGCAGCTACAAAAATTTCTTTTGCGTGCACGCCAAGAGCTGGGCCAAAATTAACCTCCAACGAAGGGTCAAGCTGAGTCCTTGCAACGGAGTCTTCCGAGCTACTGTCGAGAGCCATGGGGATAGGGTTGATTTCAGATTCGCCCATGCTAACACTTCGGACCAGAGTATCCCTGTAAGGGACTCTGTGAGGTGGGCTGTGGGAGGAGAGATTGGGTTTGACACCCCATCTCTCAAAAAGAGATCCCTAGAAACAGAACTAGAAGAGTTCCCAGCAGATAGGTGAGAGTGGTCTACCATAATTAAGGAAAGAAGGGAGAGGAAAAACAGGAGACAGGGAAGGAAGAGGCCAAGGGAGGAGGGGAGACGGTGGAGGTTTGGTGGAGAGAGACCAAAGGGGTAAATGTAAAAAGTAGGTGTAATCAAATTGTAGGTGGGGATGGGCGGGAGACTCAAAGGGGAAAGAAGGGGTTGAAGGAGGAGTTAACGGTAAAAGGGTGAGATTAACCGGTTGAAAAATTTGTAGAGAGAAGGGGGAGAAAAAAATCTAGAGAGAGAAGCCATTCTCTCTGTAGTTTGTTTGTCTTATCTCTTTGGTTGACACCATATGGTTTGGTTTAATATATTTATGCTTAATGATTCTCGCTAAGACATTAGTGATGATTTTTGTAATCTACATGATATCAACAGAAGAATTATAGATTTACACCTAAATATATTGGCATTTGATTATGGGTTTCGACTGCATAAGTTGTGCGTAGAATAGACATATATATGTGCGCCACGTGCGACCTATTTGAGAACTTATGCTTAAATCCTTGTTATGATTAATTCGCATAGACATGTGTAGGATTGTATCTAGCTTAGACGTTCTTTTTTGTTCTATTCCCTATCGGGTGGATCTGGAAAGGATATGTTTGTACATACCTCGACAGAAGTGTATGAGCACCTATGTGTTCTCAGTTGACAAATTGTCGTTGCCATTAAGACCAAGGAGAGAAGGGTAGGAAGTTTGATAAAGCATAACACGCCAGGTGTTCGACAGAATGCCAGTGTGGGGGTGAAGTTGTAACCTTAGCTTGTAATCCCTTCGATTACCATTTGTTATCCATTTACTTGCTTTGATAATTAGTTATAACTAGATTAATAACACTTCCATTTATTGCTATTCAAATAAGACTTTAGCGATACAAAGTTGATACTTGGTAAATATTAGTGATAGTTCCTCATGGGTTCAACACTCTACTTGTAACGACCCCAAAAATTCATACAATTTAATTATCGACTTCGATCGTTAATAATACGTCTAACTTCTGATTTTACATCATTAATCGACGTTAAAATTAAAAAAATGCGGAATAATTTAAACTTTTCTATCTTCTTACTTTAATTTCCTGAATCACAACCTTTATCATCTACATGTCTTTGAATCATATATAATCCATGATTCACTTTATTAGAGTTAATATATATCTATATAATAATACACAGCAGCTTCAACAAACAACGATATAGATTAAATCTTCAACAAATAATGGTCTGGATTAAAGTTTCAACAAACAGAGGGGCTCAGGGGATTATTCAAAAATGCTCACAATTCAAAAATTGCTAGAAAAACACGCCTTATACCTCTGCAAAGAAAAACACGCCTAATTCAAAAATCACTAGAAAAATACGCCCAATTCAGAAATTCTCCTAGACTCTACCCATTCTGCCTTTCTCCTTATCCCGCAGAGTAGAGATAAAGTTACAGCGGACATCTTCATCGCAGGGGATTATCTCCTAATCAAGCTTTTTCGGATTATCGCAGGGGATCTTCCTTCTTTTTATTTTATTTCTGGTGGGTTTACATTTGATTAGTGATTTGTTTCCGTCAGAGTTTGCTAAATCCCAACTTACCCAAAGTAAATCAATCTGCTCAAATTTTCAAGCTTCCGTATTCCCTATTTCTGTCAGGGATTACTCTTTTTTAATTTTTTTTCAGAGCCACGGAGTTGATTCAGAGAAATTTGGGATTTGGATGTTAATTTTTTTGAACTGGGTCACTTTTATTTTGAGAGAAAATGGTGATCATGACACAAGAAATGCTCAAGTCAGATTTCCAAAACCCTAACATTTGCTTTTTGTTTTTTGTTTTCCTCTTTTATTGCAGTTGATGATCCACTCAAGATAACATTTGAGGTATTTATATGTGTTTTATATAGTTCATAGTTTCTTTTTTAGCCGATCGATCTGTTCTTTTTGTATTTTGTTAGTCAAGTGATGGAAGTTATTGTGGTTAAATCAAAGGAGGATAAAACTGGGGGAGGGATTCTTTTTCCACTCTGCATGTTCTCAATTAGTCAACTTTTCTATGTTATAGATTACATTTGGTTATCTTATAGTATTACATTTTGTTTGTTTTTTCTATGTAGAAAATCATCCAACATTTTAATACATTCTTAGATGAAAATACAAGAAGAGCCAAATTACATAATATACTTATGTAATATCCATTAAATATATGATTTTAAGATACAATTTTTGCCACTGCACACAATATTCACTAGCAACACCGCCTTCATCTCTATATGAAGTGAACATACTTATAGAGAACTACATCGAGGAAGGTAACGCTGTGTAACTAGCCGTAGAGGTATTGTTCTAGCAACACCGCCTTCATCGTTATAGGTATTGTTCTAGCCGTAGACAAATCAACGGTGTTACTTTTACTCTTCGATATGCTTCTTATGTTTGTTCATAAAGTAAATATGTGTGCGCTCATTTTTTTTTATAGACAATTCAGGGTAAAGTAAGGGTTCTTATGTTTCGGATTTACAGTTGTTTTATTTTGACTCACATATTTCGATAATTTTTATATTTCAAATATTTTCAGGTTTGCATTGAAATATACTTGGTGTAAACTGTAAAGAATACTTGGTGTAAGCTGTAAAGTAATGGGTCTTATGCTCAACATGTTGTTTATCTATTTTCTGCATGTTTGTATATTTTTGGTTCTATCTTTTGTAATGTTAACTAATTAAACATGGTTATGATAATGTTTTGGTATGGAATGATTATTTTTTTGGTGGTTTGTATATGTATTGATGATTGTAAGTTTTGTAGACAGGTTTAAAATTTTTTGGTATCTATTTTTAAAGGAAACTCTATCCAAATTTCTTGAAATTAGTACCGACTAGCTGGATGTTTTCGTGGTTGGATATGTGTTGATGATTGAGTATGTATTAATTGTTGTGTTGGTATATGTCTTTAGATAATGTAATATTTTTCATTACGCCTTGCCTATATGTTGTTATATGTACATCATGTACTGGTATAAATCTAATCTAATTTCAAGATGGTTGTTATATGTACATGATGCATCCAGATTTTGTGTCACTAGGAGATAATTCTCCTCTTAGTAGCATGTGTTTGTTAAGAAAGAGCAGTGCAAGTCCCAAATATCACATGTTGCCGCAAAATAACTCTCATTTCAATTTTTTGTGTTCATAATTTATTTTTATTTTTTTGAGAATTATACTGCATGCCTTCAGGGCGCAGTTATCGCTAGCTCGATGTTTTGGTGGTTGGATATGTATTGATGATTACTAGCTCGATATTTTGGTGGTTGGATATGTATTGATGATTGAGTATGTATTAATTGTTGTGGTGGTATGTGTCTTTAGATAATGTAATATTTTTCAAATTTTAATTTAATTTTTCATTACGTCGTGCCTTCAGGCACGGGTTATAGCTAGTATACTTACATATCAAATCGATACCTTTTATACATCAGACAACTCAAACTTGAACTTTACAACTCAACATAAAACTATACATTATAAAACATTTAGTACATCTCATGAATCTTAGTCATGGTTTAAAGAAATAACAACTTTAGATAAAATATTAATCTTCGTGTATTATTTTTGATCCACGTCATTCAAGTAGCACATAGAGTTACCTTCAATCCTTAACCTGCAAAAATGATTATTTGCATGGTTGAGCGCGACAGCCCAGCAAAATCTAACAATTTTTATGCATCACGTAGCACATAATAACATGCTCACCATATATCTCATAAACATTGGACTAACATAACATACATGCTACAGTTCATGTAACAAGTATAAAGATTGAGTTTCTTACTCAATCATCATGCTTTACTCAATCAACGTAGTCATAAGTTGACTTTAACATTTCATACATTCAACATATATATAACACATCATGCTCTTTGCAATAAAGATTTAAAACAGCTAATCACCAAGTTCACATAGCAAATAGGAACTAAAAGACTTGCCTTGATTGTTGTTTACCAATAACAATTTAACAGCTTACAGTTATCTGCACTTCACATGCCCTACACAATTATATAATCATACATATCAACTATTAGTCACATAACAACATATAGTAATTGTAATTAAACTCTACTCCACATCTCATAATCCTTCCTGTTAATGAACACACAATGTTCAATTAGATTGTGTTAACTTTTCGACTTATGTAATATTCAAAATTCATTCAAGTGTTTAAGTCTTGCTAGGACTATTTATTGGTTTTATATTAACACTATTCAATATCGTATGATATTTATTTCCTTTGATTTAAAACTCTTTTTACGTTCATTATCACTTATCAAGGCGTTTCGACGTTTATTCGTCACACAACCAATTTGTCTCTCTTGCGTGTGCTTACATAACTTATCTAATACATCATTTATTAATGTTAATCATCATTATATTTACTAACATTCATGTTTTATAACTTAGAATAACATCTTTTATCGTCAGAAGCACTACACTTGCATACGTGCATGCCCGACGCCCTCCGATTGCATCCTAATTCATATCAATCCCATAAATGGTCATTTTGACCTCAAATTGAAAAACTTAAAGAATAAACTTTGTAGTTCTATTCGTCCTCGTTGCGGATCATCTTGAATCACCTCAATCGGAGTTCGTATGAAAACGTTATAATTGTTTTACCAAAAGCAGTCAAAGCGATCATAATCGAGACACACATGGGGTGCGGTAGCACCCTTTTCCTCACTATGCCACAGCATACCACAAGAAATAACCCTAACCAAGGCTGGCCTTGACGCATGCAATTTGTGATAACCTGGGATTTTGAATAATCAAACTTTTACAAATAAATTTTTTTTATTTAATATTGACATTGACTGTTAATATTGTACTGTGTATCTGTGATACGAGTCTCGAGAATTAGTCAATTTGTGTATTGACTGAGAAAATAGAGTAGAGTTGTGCTTAATAACTTTAGAAACCCTAACCCTAAATTCTGTATAGGGATTTGATATAAAATACAATTAAAATAATTGTATTGTTGATTATATGTTTGGACTATATACAAATGTTGACCAATGGTTGACTGGATAAGGTTTTATATTAATAAACCTAATAAGAGATTAGAAACCCTAATCTCAGGATTAGAAACCCTAATGTGCTATTAGAAACCCTAATTTCATATTCGGGAATCCTAAACCCTAAATTAGGAAACCCTAATCCTAATTAACAAGATTACTGTGTTTATTAAACTTAAATATGATTAGAAAGCTCTAATTATATTTTTGTATATTAATTTTCTATTTAGAAAACCTTATTGCATTTTAGGAATTTTATTTTATAATTCCTAAACCCTAAATTTGAAATTTGAGGGAATTAGAATTTTAAAACCTTAAGGGTTCAAACCCTAAACCCTAATCCAAACCCTAAATCCTAAGGGTTTGTGTATTGGACAAGAATGCCATTAATTGTATTTTAGAAATGACCAAAATGCCCTTTAGTGTAAATTAGTGAGCTAGCTTGCAAATCTTGGCAAATTTGTGTTAGGTTACCAACTACATTGACTTGTGTGACTGAAATCTCAGCAAAATCCAGCCAAATTCGTCCAACACATCAAATCTAACAACTAAGGTCATTATTTAAGTTAACTCCCATTCTCTCTCAAACCCACGAAAAATAGAAGTGTTTCAGTTATATATCCAGCCCTAGATCAACCATAAACAAATTGGAGGGTTAAGATCAAGAATCAAAAGCTTGAAGGTATAACCGAATTTTTTTATTTTGATCCATGTTGCTTAAGAAAAATTCGTGTTTTAGTGTTTAATCTTATGTAATAAGATGTTTTTAGTTGTTATATGATGATCCATGATGGATCCA
This sequence comes from Panax ginseng, assembly GCA_020205605.1. Lineage (NCBI taxonomy): Eukaryota > Viridiplantae > Streptophyta > Magnoliopsida > Apiales > Araliaceae > Panax > Panax ginseng. Next base: position 45,895,052 of record CM035145.1, on the reverse strand, counting down.
TATCATTAAAGTGGGTAAAAATTCATGTTTTAGAAAACTGTTCTTGAGCAAAATTTTGTGTTCTGACAAGGAGTGTCAGTCGCTCTAAATCCTTATGTATTTGTGATTTTTGTTGTTTAAAAGCTTTAATATGTAGCCTGATATGTGGGATTTAAGCTGCAAGTGGTAGCATAGAAAGTTGATCCCTAGATTTGATGTTATTCTTGGTCAAACAAAGATTGGCCAAGGACTTTCTGCCCCCGTAAAGTCTAAGGCGTCATTCGACAAGATCTTCTAGGACCTCTACCTGTCAGAAGTTAGATCTTGTTATTTTGTTGTTCCTTGACATGAGGACTACAATTATGAACCGCCAAATCACCTGAAACAAGATCAGAACCTAGGTTAATTTGTGATAGAATCTCGCCAAGTCGAATCGCCTGGGTTTTGGAAAACCCAGTGACGCTTCGACAAAAGTTTAGCTGCTCAGATCTTCACCTTAGGTGGTTTTATGATGGAATCGATGATTGATTATTGTATTACTACAGTTTGGCTACATGATCAAACTTCAAGTTTGTCCGAAACCTTTTGATTGAGAATTACAAGCACAAAGTAAGACTTTGAAGTCGCTGGTCGTCGGTGTTCTTGGGCTCAAGAACACCCACAGCGACGCTTTCTGTCGTTATAGTCCTTTAGCGACAGTTATTTAATTTTTGAATTTCTGATAATTCCAGAAATTAATAAAAAATAGAAATAAATTCTAAAAAAATTACTAAAATTGGTTTTAAAATTATTTTAAATTACGAAAAATAATTTTTGACCAATTAGAATATTTTCATTAATATTTATATTTATTTGAATATTAATGGTATTTAATTTATTTAATTAGTGTATTAAATAAATTAGAGAAAATAGTTTAATATTATGAAAAATCATTTTAAATAAGAAAAATATATTTAAAAATATTTTGAGTTATAAAATGTAAATTTTAATATTTTTGGAGAATTTTCATTAATCATTTAATATTAATGATAATAGATTTATTTGATTATTAAATTAAATAAATAAGATAAAATGATTTTAATGATTTAAAAATCATTTTAATTAAGAATAAAGTGTTAGAAAATATTTTAAAATATAATTTTCAATGTTTTTGGAGAATTCTCATTAATAAATTAATATTAATGATATTAGATTTATTTAATTGTTATATTAAATAAATGAATTAAAAATGGTTTTATTAAATTAAAAAAATCATTTAAAAATGAGAAAAATGATTTAAAAATATTTTAAGTTATAATTAATGACTTTTAATATTTGATAATAATTTCATTAATATTTATATATTAATGGTGATGATTTAAAAATGATTTTAATTACTTTAAAAATCATTTAAGTGAAATATTGTTGATTTAAAAATATTTTAAGTTATTAATAATAACTTTAATATTTTGACAAGTATGTTATTAATATTTTGATATTATTAAATATTAATAATGAAACGATTAATTGATAATTAAATCATTTAAAAATGATTCTGATATTTGAAAAATTATTATAAATTATAATAATTGCTTGATAATTATTAAAAGCTTCCGAAAGATATTATTATTGATAATTGACTTATCTGAATTAATATCGAAGCTTAGAGACCAAGTGTAATTGATAGATGACTATGTTAATTATCTGGATAGGTGACCGAATCAATCGAGAATGGACCAAGTCCAACCGCATCAACTAGTTTAACTTGTTAAGTGTTTATATAGGTTATAAACACTAATGTGACTATGTGATAATGTGTCTAGGAAAAGTTTGACTGTAGATTACAGTGTTGTGTATTATATATGACTATGCTAATTGTGAGACCGATATCATTGGTTATAGGTCTTTCGAACGCAGATAAGTATTTTGTGTAGGTGTAATCAGCGGAAGAGGCAAGTTCCCTAACTCAACCTTGAGTTAATATTATTTAATTATTATTGGTGGTTAATTATTGCTGATTAGACCACGTCCAGGAATTTATTGTTGATAATTCGCAGTTAGTGCATGCTTAATAGTTCGAATTGAATTATTGATTTGGAAAATATATATTCGTAGAATTACTGTTATTGGATATTCATATCTGTAGAAGTTAGAGTTATATGATGTATATATTTCACTTTATTGTCAAATTACAATTTGAAATGTCTTAGCTAATTATTCGGCTGATTTAACATTTGTTAGAACTTGATAGGTTCGAGAAGAGAATTCAATTATTATTGATAGATCGATGCCAATTATTTCGCTTAAGATCGAGAAGTAAATAGAATTTGAAATCACAAGATTTTCGTTGTTAAATCAAAATCTTGATTCTAGATCTAGAAGAACAACCTTTTATAAAAGGGAATATCATTAAATCGTATATTCGATCATTCATGCGCCACTTAAGTATATTATGCATAATATAGGGTATAATAAGTCGATAACTTGTTATACTTGCAGAGGGGTATGATTTAATCTTTATGGTTATCTGATACACCTGAGTATATATCAAAGTAAATCTTTGATATCTACCCGAGAAGATAAGTTCAAGATCTAGTGTGATCGCTCAAGATAAATCGGAAAACATTTCACTTTTATTTATTTCAGAATTGATTCTTGATTATTCATTAGAATATCATAGAAACTTTGAAAGCGTTGTACTCTTTCATTATTGAACTATTGTGTTGTGTAGAATACGAGAAGACTTGTTATTGAATAAAGATTTGTTCAGCTATTTCAAAGTTCCCCGAACTTTGGTTTCATTCTATCAAAATAGATAGTCTGTTGTTTTGAATTCTTATACATTTATTGTATGTCTTAACTTGCGGGGCAAATTAGTTGCTCACCCTTGCTATATATAAAACTTTTCAAATTAGGGATGAAGTTGCGGGAGGTGCCGCAAGAACAAAAACAAAGGCGTTGTAATAAATTAGTTATGAATAACATTATTAATATGTTATGTTTGTAAACCCTTTTTGTATATCTAAAGGGTATGTTTGTAATGTTAAGGTTAGAGAACCTGGGTAATGTATTATCAAACTCTGATAAAGTCTTATGTATGTTACTATCTATATATTATGGGTAGTTAAATATTATTTATATTTTTGATCGTGAGCACCAAACTCGGGGTCGTAACCCGATTTGGGGTCGCTACAGGCGCAAGCCTTGTAAAGGTTTCGCACAGAACACAGTTTTTTACATAACTTTCTCATTTTAAGTCTGAATTAGTTGTTTTTCGATTCGTTGGACTCGTTAAACTCTTAGCTACCCATATAAAGAATAATTATAACACTTCAAACATATTAACAAATCATTTTAAGGTTTCCAATTCAATGTTCATGCTATATTTTCATGTTTTAAACACATTTAGCGAATTCGATTGTCACGGCTTCGTTTCTTAACCAATTAACACGATTTAAACTACGCCGTTTTCGTTTCTTCATATACTAACATAATCCAATACCAATTTACAGATTATAACACATTAGACATAAAATTGCGTACTTTCTTAAGCCATTTTTCATAAACATACACTGTTATTAACTTTTCTCCCTACAAACCCAAATTTCATGAATTTGATATTCAGACAACACCTACATGTGATGATTAACAGAGTATAAACCCTTCATACTTGTATATATATATCAATCCAACATAATTATCAATAGCAATTCCAAAAATAAAGTTAAAATTAGGGTTGTACCTTATTCCTTTGATTGTTTGCTAGCAAGAGATGATGTCAAGGCTTAGAAATTCCTCTCCTACCTCTAGACAATCTCAAAGAATTCTCTCTTTCACTGTGTTTTTCTCTTGCTTTCTCCAACACTCTGTCTTAGTTAGTGTGACACCCCCAAATCTCGGTACTTCATTACCTCAAGATTTGGTATTCACGTAATCAAAACATTCATTTATAACTACCCAATCATAAATAAAATTGAATTATAAACCTACCCATGCAGGAATTACATAAAATAAAATCTCCCAAGTTATCTAACCTTTAAAAACAATCATTCATGCGGAAAATTTAAATAAACTTCATTACGTTCTTTAAACCAAAGTCTAATAATAAAACTATCAAAACTATTACAAGTCTTCAGTACTTGTTCATCTTTCCCTTTCCTTTACTTGTGCTAGGTACGTCACCCTTTTCATCTTTAGCTGTAAGGATTTTACAGGCAAGAGTGAGCAAACAAGGCTCACTTGAAATAACAATGAATAACTCTTACATTCTTTGCCCATTCAGGGGCTCAATAGAACTGAACAATAGGTTTTATGAACATCTTAAACATTCCTTGCCCATTCAGGGGCTCAATAGAACTTAATAATAAGTCCTATTAACATCTTAACATTCACTGAGGGTCTAATGACCACGAACCTTGTCCACAGTTATAAGTAATCTTTTAACTTAAACTTTTACAATCATACGACCATAATGACTTTAAGGTACTTAGGGGGATCAACCCTTCGTACATGTATTGTATACAAACATTTCAGCGCAAAGTACAAAACTAAACATAACCCCTATAAATAGGGTTGTTCATATCTGTATTTTGAGTACAAGTCCGCGTGATAACTATTATTGTAAGCAAATTCCACCAACAGTAATTGTTCATCCCAGCTTCCTTTGAAATCCATGACGCATGCTCTCAGCATATCTTCCAATGTCTGGATCGTTGGTTTGCTTTGGCCATCTGTTTGTGGATGATAAGCCATACTCATTCGCAATTGAGTTCCCATGCATTCTTGTAGTCTCTTCCAAAAATTTGAAGTGAATCGCGGGTCTCTATCGGACACAATTGACATTGGCACTCCATGTCTCGAAATGATCTCTTTGATGTACAATCTTGCCAACTGATCAAGATTGAACCTAATCTTTATTGGTAAAAAGTGCGCTGATTTCGTCAGTCTGTCCACTATCACCCAAATTGCATCGTATCCTCTCTGAGTAGTTGGAAGACCCACCACAAAATCCATCGTGATATGCTCCCATTTCCATTCTGGTATTTCCAACCGTTGAAGTAATCCGCCGGGTCTTTGATTTTCGGCTTTTACTCTTTGACATGTAAAACATTTAGCCACGCATTCTGCAGCATCCCTTTTCATATTCGGCCACCAAAAATGTCGGTGTAAATCTTGATACATCTTCGTGCTTCCTGGATGAATCGAATATCTTGAGCTATGAGCTTCGGTCAAGATTTCGCTCTTTCGCCTCTGTGTTCTTTGAACCCAGATTCTTCCCTCGCATCAGTAGTAATCCTTCTCAGTATCGACCTTATATTTCGTATCGCTACCATCACCCATATTCTCTTTTATCTTTCCACATTCTTCATCTTGTAACTGAGCGTTTTTCACCTTGTCTAGTAAAGTTGGACCTACTTCTAACTGAAATAGTCGTTCGTTGGATTCCTGTGGAAATTTGATTTCTAGCTCTAACTTTGTAATTGCTGAAATGAGCTCCTCCTGAGTTGTTATCAGCATTAATTTCTCCCGACCTTTCCTGCTTAAAGCATCTGCAACCACATTCGCTTTGCCCGGATGATAAAAGATCTCACAATCGTAATCCTTTATCAATTCCATACATCTCCTCTGACGCATGTTCAGGTCCTTCTGAGTGAAAATATACTTCATACTTTTGTGGTCTGTGTAGATCTCACATTTCTCTCCATACAGATAGTGTCTCCATATCTTGAGAGCAAATACCACTGTAGTCAATTCTAAATCATGAGTCGGATAACCTTTCTCATAATCCTTCAGTTATCTTGATGCATAGGCAATAACTTTGCCGTTTTGCATAAGAACACAACCCAATCCTTTGTGTGAGGCATCACTATACACCACAAAATTTCCTGTATTATCCGACAGGGTTAACACAGGTGCCATACTTAGCTTCTTCTTTAAATCTTGGAAGCTCTCTTCACACTTCTTCGTCCAAACGAATTTCACAGCTTTTCGTGTCAAATTTGTTAACGGAGTGGCTATCTTAGAAAAATCTTGTATAAATCTTCTATAATAACAAGCCAGTCCCAAGAAACTCCTCACCTCCGAAGGTGTCCTTGGTTGTTCCCAATTGATTACAGCTTCCACTTTCGATGGATCTATTGAAATCCCATCTTTGTCAATCACATGACCCAAAAATTGTACACGATCGAGCCAAAAGTCACACTTAGAGAATTTCGCGTACAACTTTTCCTTTCTTAGTGTCTCCAATGTCAGATGTAAATGTTCCACGTGTTCTTCTTGAGTTTTGGAATACACCAGAATGTCGTCGATAAACACTACTAAGAACTTGTCTAAGAATGGTTTAAATACCCTGTTCATCAAATCCATGAATGCGGCAGGGGCATTTGTTAAACCAAAAGACATCACCAGAAACTCGTAATGTCCATTCCGAGTTCTGAATGTTGTTCTAGGTATATCCTCCTTTCTTACCTTCAATTGGTGATACCCACTTCTCAAATCTATTTTCGAGAAATATTTAGCACCCTTCAACTGATCAAACAAGTCATCTATTCTAGGTAACGGATACCTATTCTTAATAGTGACCTTGTTTAACTCCTTATAATCAATGCAAAGATGCATTGATCCATCCTTCTTCTTCACAAATAATACCGGCGCTCCCCACGGTGATACGCTTGGTTGAATATACTTCTTGTCCAGCAGTTCTTGCAGTTGCACCATCAGTTCCTTCATTTCTACAGGAGCCATTCTATACATGGCCTTCGATATCGGTGCAGTTTGTGGCGCTAAGTTAATTACGAACTCAATCTCTCTTTCAGGCGGAAGTCCTGGAAAATCTTCCAGAAATACATCTACGAATTCTCTAACCACTGGTATCTCCTCCAGTTTTACACCCATCTTCTGAGTATCGACTATGTAAGCTAAATAACCCACACAGCCTTGACTCAACAACTTCTTGGCCTGCATAATCGTCAGACATTTCATTTGTCTAGGCGATTTGCTACCATGGAAAACTACCTTTGACGGAGTCATAAGGTTTACACACTTCTTGTGACAATCAATTACTGCTCCATATTTGAATAGCCAATCCATTCCCAAAATTACATCAAATTCCCCGAGTCTAATCGGAATTAAATCTACCATCAGGATATTCCCTTTAATGTTCACTCTACAGTTCTTGTATACAAACCTAATAGGAATCACCTCCCTATTCGCAATTTCTATGTTCAAAGGGAAATTCATTTCTTCTCTAGGCAATTCTAACCTCTTAGCAAATTCATCAGATATAAACGAACAAGTAGCACCCGAATCAAATAATACATAAGCATTAATATCGTTGATTGGGATAATACCTGACACCACATCTTTTGATTGCACAACATCTTGCACAGTCATGTTGAAAGTTCTGGCTATTGGTTTGTTTGACGTTGTAGGTCCAGCAATGGCCCAAGTACCTCCACTACTACCTCTCTTACTTCTTACTGTTTCTCCGACCTTCTTCTGAGGGCATTCACGAGCAAAATGATCCTTGGATCCACATGTGAAATAGACATTTTTTCTTGGGTTGGGTGCAATTTGAGGCGATGTGACCCTCCGGCCACAAATTGAAACATGCACGCTTCCCCATCAAGCACACACCCTTATGAAACCTCCCGCATGCAAAGACATGCTTCAAACTTCTTAAACTGTTGGTTACTCTGCTGGTTTCCAGTACCCCCATTTCCGTTCCACTTCCTCTTCAAGTTGTTGTTGTTGCTGCAATTTCCATTGCCTCCGCTACCATTCTTCATATCCACCTCACTCCTTTTCTTCTTCTGCTCTTGATTGAATTTTGTCACCGCCTGCCTCCTCCACCTTGGTAGTCTGACCTTCTCCATCATCACAGCAAATTTTTTCAACTAGAACAGAAACCCTCTTTGTCTGACCGGGGTTTTAGTCCCTGTTCGAACCTCTTTACCTTACGCTTGTCTGTGCTGACCTGATATGGCACAAACCTCACCAACTCGTTGAATTTCACGGCATACTCGACACATCATTATCGCTCCTCCTTGAGTTCTAAAAAACCAACCTCTAACTGACTCTTCGAACTCTCTGGGAAGTAGGTCTCGAAGAACAACTCCTTAAACCTATCCCAAGTCATCACTGTTGGTCCTTCCCGGGTTTTATTGGCTTGCCACCAATAACTAGCTTCTGCTTTCAACATAAATGTTGCAAACGCAGTCTTCTGTTCATCCCTAGCGACTTCAAATATCTTCTAAATCTCCATAATCCAGGTCTGTGCCTCGACCAGATTCGTTGACCCACAGAATTTAGGTGGTCCGACCGACTTAAACTCCTTAAACGTTGTGCCTTGGTTTTGAGGTTGATTCTGCAACGCTCCTATTAGTAATGTCACTAGTTGTTTGAAGGAATTATCCTCAACATCGTTATTGTTAGTTCTCGCATTGGTTCTCTGACGGGGTGGTTCACGTCTGGGAGGCATTTTTTGTTTAAAAAAAAAACATCTATTAGACTATTACCCAACTTCTTTAAGTATTTTCTAATTATCTTGCCTCTATAAAAGAATTAACCACATAACACTTTTGAATAAAATAATAGCTTTTTATTTATTCATCATAACTTTAAAAAACATAACAATAATAGCATCACTGTTATTTACATTCCTTTCCTGAACTACAAAAGTTACAGGACAACATCATCTTTCTCATATCACATGGTTACTTAACACTAGGGATTTACACATTATTTAACACTTATTACTTGCAAAATAGACACATTTCATACGATGATCTATTAAGATACTCAGTAGCCTTTTGACGTTCTTCTTCCATAACACGGAACATGGTTCGGAGATCTAACACGTATGATGGCAGAGTCTCGAACTGAATTGGATAACCCATGACCCGATCTTGAGCTCGATTGATCACGATATTGAATACTTTATCCATCTCTTCCATCTTCATCCTCTTTGCTTGTGCGTCCCTTACTGCTCTTCAAGTTCATTGATAAGCTTCCTCGTATGCGTCTTCAGCTCTCGCCCTCTTGGTAGCTTCTTCATTCAGCTTTTTCTTCAGTTCCACGACCATCTCGATCAGTTGTTCCTTCTCTCCTTCAGTCTGCATCAGCTTCTCTTTAGCATTAGTTAGATGTTCTTCACGATCCTGGATGTCGTCGTCCTTCTGTGTCATTGCAGTCTATTGTTCAGCTACTATCTCCTACAACTCCTCAATTGTGTCCTGAAGTTCCACGTTACGGTCGTAGACTTCATCATACATACGAGCAGCCATCGAGGTTAGTGGAGTCTCTTCCTCCTCGTCCTCGTTATCCTCATCCTCCTGTGGCAACTCCACGCGATCCTCCTCATCCGTCTCCACATCATCATCCTCATCTCCAACCACTGTAACCAACGGGGCTGACTCCCGTGGCAGTAGTTGCTCCCAAACAACCTGAATGTCACGAGGTTCCTCCTCTTTAGGCATCTGAGGTCCATCCTCCCTAGCTTTGACCGATTCTCCCTACATTAGTCATCCTGACAACAAAATTTTAAAGTTTTAGTTATTAATCATTCTACTCGACACTCGCGAGCACATAAGTTATAAACACATAAGCACATAAGTGTTTTATTACTTCTTCCTTAAAACTCGATAAGAGTTATCTCCACTATCTTTTGAAATGTTACTTCCTAAGGCTTTTTCCCCCACCTAAGGTTCATAACCTAAAGCTTTGATACCAACTTGTGACACCCCCAAATCTCGGTACTTCATTACCTCAAGATTTGGTGTTCACGTAATCAAAACATTCATTTATAACTACCCAATCATAAATAAAATTGAATAATAAACCTGCCCATACAGGAATTACATAAAATAAAATCTACCAGGTTATCTAACCTTTACAAACAATCATTCATGCGGAAAATTTAAATAAACTTCATTACGTTCTTTAAACCAAAGTCTAATAATAAAACTATCAAAACTATTACAAGTTTTCAGTACTTGTTCATCTTTCCCTTTCCTTTATTGGTGTTAGGTACGTCACCCTTTCCATCTTTAGCTGTAAGGATTTTATAGGCAAGAGTGAGCAAACAAGGCTCACTTGAAATAACAATGAATAACTTTTACATTCTCTGCCCATTCAGGGGCTCAATAGAACTGAACAACAATAGGTTCTATGAACATCTTAAACATTCCTTGCCCATTCAGGGGCTCAATAGAACTAAATAATAAGTCCTATTAACATCTTAACATTCACTGAGGGTCTAATGACTACGAACCTTGTCCACAGTTATAAGTAATCTTTCAACTTAAACTTTTACAACATATACGACCAAAATGACTTTAAGGTACTTAGGGGATCAACCTTCGTACATGTATTGTATACAAACATTTCAGCGCAAAGTACAAAACTAAGCGTAAACCCTATAAATAGGGTTGTTCATCTCAGTATTTTGAGTACAAGTCCGCCCCAAAGATAGTTTGGTTTGGATACACTTCAAGGTAATTTGGAATTCAACGGACATCAATTAAGGATTAGTTGAATGAAAGATAATAACACTATGTTATTGAATAATCATATCTGAGTAAATATTTCGTTCTAAGTTCATGCTTTAGGAATAATTCTAATAGCATAACAATTGAATAATCTATCATACCTTGCTTTGAACAATATTAAGCTAAGGTTATATCTTAAAATTTATTATCAAGCATGTACAACAAATAATAACTTGAAAAATAAACTGATTCAATAGAATAACGATACTTGCATGCTAATATAACAAGTTTAGAGTTAGGAAAAACTTGCATAATCATAATAACTATCTCAACGAAAGTGTGGAGATGGGAAGCTTGTATCATCATGAATAACTGGATACAATTAAGTTGCTTAATGGAAATACTTTACTCAATAAAGTATAGCATATTAAATTTGCATAACGAAGCTTTAGGATTAGAAAACTTGTATAAACACAACTAACTTAACGAGAGTATGGACTTAGAGAAGTTGCTTAATGTAAAAAGATAGGTTTAGAAACTTGCACAATTATAAAAGTAGAGTTAGAGAACTTGCCTCGTGCGTAGGTTAAACAATTACTATTCACGTTCACCCCAAGTCCTACACATACCATATGTATTGACAATACACATTAGTTACACTAACATTACCTTTATGAGTTACTTTATTACTCTTAGTATAGCTACTAACTAAGTTTAAGTTTAAACAACATCACATATTTTCATGAACATTACTTTTTAGCTTTATTACAACTACTTAAGTGATCATGTCATTGCACCACATGCACATTAACAACTTGATACAACATCCTATTACATGTCCAACATGTTATCATTAAGTTATACTAATACCCCAAGGGTTGCACTTGCATTCGTGCATCCCGACGCCCTCCGATTGACTCCAAATACACAACAATCCTAAAGATGGCCATTTTGACTACTGTTAAAGACCTCAAATTAAACAACTTAAATCTTGAAAGTTGTAGGTCTATTCGTCCTCGTTCCGGATCATCTTGAATTAACTCAATCAGAGTTTGTATGAGAAAGTTAGGGCCGTTTTACTACAGGAGGTCAAAATCGTTCGACCTGACCACTTTTCCAAATATTTGAAGTAAGAAACCGATGTGTTGGGCGCGAATTCCAATCTTAGGTGCGAATTCCGATCTTTGGGTGCGAACTTCGGCTGGCCTGCGCGTGCGCGAATTAGCGGCTGGGCGTGAATTTTATTATTTGAAGTATTTGTCTTAAATTTATAACAACAATTACCCCAAAACAATATGTATAACTAATATAAACTACACATAATTGCTAACAATTATCCATATACCAATTTCCAACAATTGAACAACAAATTTAAAAGACTTAAATCACTAAAATAATATTTGGTTAAAACTCAAAACTCCATTGTTGATATCTAAAGTACGAGTGAATGAAATTTTCAACATTATCAACCAAATTTGATTCCTTTGAAATACAAGTATACCAACATATAACAAATTAACATGTATAGTTCAATTCCTCAGTTAGCATTCATAACTTTTGATATTTCTACAAAACATATATTCGTAAATATATACTTCACTGAACAATTCAATTTCTTCCTTTAGCCTATAATTAGCATACAACACACTTATATATAAATATGCTAACTATAACAATTATAACAACAAAAACACATAACATCATAACCAATTCTAGAACATGTTTTACAGATAATTTTTGGTAAAAACCTTAACAGAGTGAATGACTTTCAAGAACACAGATACTTTAAACCTAATGACGTAAAACATATATGTCTTCATAAACATAAATTTAGGTTTATAAACACCTACCTTTTGTTGTTAAGAAACACTTGTTAAACCCTTAGAAAAGCTTGAAGAACTCTGTATTTTCCTAGAATCCCAGCCCTTTCTCTCTTAACTATCTCTGTATTCTTTTCTTTCTTTTAGCAGACTGATAGCTAAGCCACATAACAAAGATCATGATACAAAAAATAAAACCAACGACGCCTATTTTTCAAACGTTTGAAATCAAGCGACTATATTAAATATACCAATAAGTTTATCGATTTACTAAATATATATATATATATATATATATATATATATATATATATTTATATTTTATTTATTTAACTAATAATTTAATTTCAAAAGAAATCCAAAAGCCATAAGGCTTTGTTTGGCAAACCATTAAAATAAAATAGTTTATATCCTTAAGCTTTGTTTCAGAAAACTAAATTAAAATTACTTTAATTTATTTTAATAACTCTTTATAACATAGTTATTTGTCACTCTTTATGAAATAACAATTTATTAAATAAATTACTTAATCACATAACTCAATCCTCATAACACATTAACTATTTAACAAATAAATAATTAACTAATCACATTAATTATTTAGCAAATAAATAATTAACTAAATCAACTCAATCAATTTGAACAATTACTTATTCAATAATAAACACATCCAATAAATATTTATATAAATCGATAAATATTTATAACTTACATTTAAAAAATCTGGAATGTTACAGTTAGCCTTAGGAAAATAAGACGCGTAAAAATATAAACTTTCACCCTTATTCTTCCGTTAGCAAAACAATACGTCAGTTACAATATGCCAAAGGCCACAAGGCCTTGTTTGGCTACACCCAATTATCCCTCACTAGTTTATTTTAATAATATTATATTATATAATTTTTATTTGTCACACATTTAACTAATTTACATAACTTACAATAATAATTATAATTTTCATTATAATTCTTCTAATGATTAATAAATAATCATATATCTAATTTAATTAATAAATTAGATTTAAACATCGCTTTATTTAATTTACTTATTTTATTTAGTATTAAACAACTCATTTAATTTAATTAATTCATTAAATTAAATCTTCAAAGAATAAAATTTACCTTTGCTTTAATTTAATTATCATACACACGTAACCAAATTATTATACCACAATTTCATAAATTATTTATTTTTCTCAATAAATAAATTTTTTAAAATATTTATTTAATTCAATAAATATTTAAAATAATTACCAAATTCCTTTAATTTTTTCAATAGTTAACTTAACTATTAAACCTCACTTTCCTAATATATGAATATATATATATATATATATATATATATTCTTCACCGATCACATATTTCAAAATATATAGCACGTATATATACATACTCAAACTCAAAACATCTCATAATAGGAATTTTAATTATTAAATTCCTATTTTAATAACTTATAAAAATTCGGGTTGTCACATCATTCCCCCCTTATAAGGATTCTGTCCTCGGAATCAATGAAACCTCCCTTACTCGGTTTTCACCAAATCTCTTTTAAAAATTTATCGTTGAATATCTTCAAAACATTACCTTAATATTGGTTTTATATTTCCTATTACATTCATTACCTCAACAAATTCTAGGTTTTTATTTCATAACTTTCACTTGAACTCAATTATAGTTTGAGTATTATATATTCTTTAACCCATTTATTTCCTTCTCTAAGGATCGTTATCATAAACACTCGGGATATTACACTACTTATCAGTGTATTACTTGTAAGACGACGTATACTTGCACGTGTTTAGTGATCGATTTTTTCGACCAACAAGTTTTTGGCGCCCCTGCCGGGGAACTATTATTCTAAATTGTCTAATATTGATTTAAATCCATTTAGTCTTAATTTTAACGTATATATATATATTTTTATTTGTTTGATCTTCCTTTTTGTTTTTAAGTTTACAGGTTATGGACGATCATTGTTATCAACGGCCTTATGAGAGGACGACACAACCAAGCTCGGAAGAAGGACTCGAGCAATTGCAAGTTCAAATTGCAAATCTCTTGAGTTTTTCTGACAAACTTGAGTGTTAACCCACTCAGACTGCCTACCGTCAGGAACGCGCTGACATTGAATCGAATCATTTTCATCCAACCTTTCAGGGTTATTCAAACACTTGGGACTACAGTCATTAGCAATATCATGATCCGAATTACCCCTATCCAAATAGGTCTCACGTGGCGCAATATGAGGTGACGTCTCGACCCAATGAGAGATTTTCTGAGTACTCAACATGAGAAGAAGGAACGAGCTTGAAGAGCTTCTCACCAACTTTATTGAGGGAAATGAGGTTCGGATGGCAAGCCAAGAAGTCGCATTGCAAAGCCTTGAAAATTAATTGGAACAACTCGTCAATGCCATCACAAATCCACCATAAGGCAATCTACCGGTCATAATTGATCTCGATGATGAAGCAGTAGAGCATTCCACGGTGGATAAGCAAGGAGTAGGTGATGATTCTCACAAAGTTGTTGACGGAGATGCCATGGTGCAAACTATCCAACTGATGGAGCCTGAAGTTGGAGAAAAGAGCATCAACAGTGGCTATATCGTTATGACTGATCAACAACTAGGAACCTCGCTCATGATTATGGAAACCCTGTAGGGCCCACTAGCGCACAAAGAACGCTTTCAACTTGATGAAAAAGGTGAATTAGTGGATAATTCCTGTGGTAAAAGATTCTTCGTGCCGATGGGTGAAGAAAATGGGGATGATCAATCATCCATCTCTGCCAAAAATTTAAAGGAATTGACGAATAGGCGGCATGGAATGGTCATTTTCCCTTATGAGCCAGATTGAGCGGTATCGGTACAGTCAAGTCGATGACTTTAAAACAAGCGCTTGGTGGGGAGGAACCCCTATCTCAGTATCAATTCTCTCTATTTTTCTTTACTTATGTCTAGTTTATATTTAGTCTTTTCGCTTTAGTTGATAACATAGCTGTCAGATTGGGTATTATTGTTTTTGTGACTATCATCTATAGGCAGCATGTTTGTTATGATATATTGTATATATAATTGTAGAGTTACAATAGTTTTTATGTTGTTTTTAATAATGTATGTTTGCCTTTGTAGTGTAGTTTTTATCATTGCCTTTGCATGTGCAGAAAACAGGTAGTAAAAACAATTATTGAAGGTCGACGCTGCAGTGCCAAACATTGCACTACAGGCCGCACCGCGGCGCCGAGTATTTATTAA
The DNA here is from genome assembly GCA_020205605.1 of Panax ginseng. Taxonomy (NCBI): domain Eukaryota; kingdom Viridiplantae; phylum Streptophyta; class Magnoliopsida; order Apiales; family Araliaceae; genus Panax; species Panax ginseng. The sequence continues at coordinate 45,879,534 of CM035145.1, read as the reverse complement.
TGTGGTGTTTGATTGCATCTTAATGTATCTTAAAAGTTCATCTCTTAATGCATCTTAAGGGCCCACATATTTGTATTAATAGTTGTTCTGAATAGTTTAGACTCATATTTGTATCTTAACTATTTAAAGGACCTCTTAATACAAAGATATGAGTTGTTAAGATTTATTAAGAGGTGAGCTGTTAAGATGCATTAAGATGCAATCAAACAAAACTTAAGCATGCTACACCTCGCGCAGCAGCGCCATAATATAATAGCTAGGTCGTGCCACGATGCCATAACCGAGCTCACCCTACAGCTAATTCGCACTGCAGCGCCAAGTAAAGAAGGATTGCTCGCGCCATATGCGAATTTTTATTGCATTAAGTAGGAAGCACTCGCTACTACTCTAAGTTTCCCCCTCTTTTGCACACAAGCCTCCCCTTTGCCTACGCCTACCAGCCTCTCATCAATTCAACCCCACTTCTCATATATCCCCACACGATTTCCCCCCCTCCCTCTCCTCAAATTCATTACATTTTCTGTCACCAACAAACGAGAGGGGCTCCATTCAATTACAGAACGAGGGTTTGTCCAGAGGACTGCAACTAGGTTATTTCTCACTTAAGGTATCTTTGGATTTTATGCAATCAGATACACCTGTAGATTTAATAGTTGGAGTTATGCATTCTTATTGTATGTTTGTGTGATTTCCACTGGAGGAAATCTGGTTAAAGCATCAACAAACAGAAGGCTGACTAGTTTGGTTTTAAGAGCGCCCACACGGTGTTTGTTAAATTGCCTGAACCAAATAGTTGACTGATTTGGGCTATTTTGACATTGGAATTTGTTGGGGTTTATTTGGCCTAAGTTTAGGGAATTTTGGCACTACTTAGGGATTATTTTTGAACCAAGCCAATTGTTGAATTGACATGGAACCAAAGAGGCAACAACTTAGCGTCGGTGGTTCCTCATCCCCAGGACCTCAGGCTTGGGATAACACCAAGTTCATCAACGAAGAGGCATGGAAATGATACAAAAGCTTTTTGCCGCAAGAAACTGTATTCCTGAGCCGGGGTTGAGGCCTGATAAAAAGGTTGATGAGCTAACGACCATGCTACTTGAGCACTAGTGGGTGCACTTCACCAAACCACCCGGGTCAGCTATTGTATCTGTGGTTCAGGAGTTCAATGCAAATGCCAGTGCCGAAGGTCCTGCTTTTGATTAAGTCAGGGGCCGCGCAGTGGCGTTTGGAAGTGATGCCATCAATGCACTTTTTGTGACACCCAACTATGCGGGCAAGGACTATATGGAGCCGGGACTCTGCAGCTATGACCTCAAGGATGTTATTAGGAGGCTCTACAAGCCCGGGACTACATGGAAGACTAATGACTACACGTGTGAAAAGACCAGTTTCCCGTCTTCAGCACTCAGTCGTTATGGGAAGGCATGGTTCAGCTTTATCTGTGCTAGCATGATCCCGACTCGTCACCTGAGCGACGTGACTAAAATAGGGCAATTATGTTATTTGTCATTGTCACGGGTCTGAATGTGGATATTGGAGTTCTTATTCATGAGTTCATTCTAAAGGCGATCAAGAGTACCGTCGTTGCGGGACTTCCACATCCATCCTTGATCACCTAATTGTGCAAGCAGATAGGTATTCAGTGGGGACCAGAAGAGATAGCTTTGCCGCCCATGTCAGTCATCGACCATTAGATCATCGCACGATTTAATGTATGCGATGGGGCGGCATCGCACGTCAGAGGTGAAGGGTACGGGCCACCTACTACACCACTTCCCACAGCAGAGGCCGAGCCCTCGTAGCCTCTAGGCGCAAGCTCAGCTGTGACGCCGCCAAAATAGGTATACATCACCTATTCTGAGTTGCCAAATACATGGTACAGAATACAAATACAATCTTTAATTTACAACAAGAGAGCTGTGAGTTTTAATACAAATACTGTCTTCTAGACAATATCCACTCTTAGAATAAGTACTCATTACATTTATTGTCACACTATTTAATAGAATAGTGAGGACTACTAATACTATCATCCGGTCCATCACTCCGCTTCCACGACTCGTCCCAAATATATTCTCATTTCTTGAAGAAAATCTGTGAAAAGAAAGGGAGAGCTCAACTAGCCCAAGAAAAATATTATGACTAAGATAATGCGTAATAAATTATCATTAGCCTTAGGCATGTGTTAAATGGATACAATATAACAAACATCAAGTTTAATCTGCAATGAACAAGCAATCCATTAAAAGAGTCAAGTAGAGAATAAAATCTACTATCTTTTATGATTTAAAAGGGTTTTCATCACTTTTATCACTGGGACTCAACAATAAATAATCCACATCATCGAATCACCCCGCACTACTACCAAGGATATTCTTTAGTATCACGACCACAAATTATCCATGCACTACGGGCCAAGAATATTTGTGTATTCATTAATGGTCATGATAATGCCAACAATCGTCCCATCAATGCACTACGGGCCATTAAGGACTTTTACCACATCATTTGTAACATTACTACCATGATTACAATCATAATCCTCGGTCGTAAATCATACCAAGTCCATCTATGCACTACACGAGCCACGTATGACTTTCAAAAAAATATAAACACGAGGATGATGACAATGATATAAGAATTCAATAAAACAAGTTCAAGAATTAATTTATTCAGAACTAATAACGTCCAAATTGTCAACATGATACTTCTTTGTAGAGTAAAATTCAAGAATGCTCGTAAGAATATTTTCATGAAAAGATCTTTGGATGAAGCGCAAAATATCAAGGATATTCCACTAATTTCATGGAGTATAGAAGTCAAAACTTTAACCAACCGAGTATAATAAAGAATAGAATAACAAAAGAAATCACCATGCATACGGTGATTGCGATAGACGAGTTATTCCAACAGAATAATAATAACGGAACCAGGTCAGGCAAAATTCACACCGACAGGATGTTCCAACAGAATAATAAAGAATAGAATAACAACAGAAATCACCATGCATGCGCTATTTCGCATAGATAGGTTATTCCAACGTAATACTAAGTATCTAAACCGTGTCCGACATAAAATGCATGATTGTGATATTCCAACGAATAATAAAGAATGGAATAATGTAATAATTTCACCAAGTATAGGGTAGGTCACAGATATCTGAGTTATTCCAATGAGAATAATAAAGAATGGAATAATGTAAGTTCTCTTCATGAATACAAAAGAAATAATACCCCCTACCTTAGAAAGAAGAGTACTGGATATAGAAGTAGTGAAGTAGCAGAACAATTTTCTTCTTTCTTTGTATAGTTTCTCTCTCTAGAGTTTCAGTGAATTCGTAAGAAATAATGAAGGAATGAGCTTCTATTTATAGAAGAATGGACTACATAGTAACTAACTCATGAACGGTCCAGATTGATTTACTTTAATCTAACGGTCCATATTTAAAGCAAAATCTTTTAAATAAAATATAATATATTCTATTTATAATCTAATAAAACGAATAACTTTATAAAAGATTTTACTATGCAAACACTATGCAGACACTATGCATAATAAAATATAATATATTCTAATTATTGTCTAATAAAACAGATAACTTCATAAAAGTATTTTGTTTTATATAAAAAGATTTTACTATTAGCCTAATAAAACGAATAACTTTATAAAAGTATTCTGTTTTATATAAAAGCTTATCTATTTTATTACATTAATAATACCAATAAAACAAAACTGAGTGACTTATCACAAAAGCATCAATAATTAATATCGTGTACTACTGTGCAACTACGCGTATTAATGTACTTTTACTACCGAATAGTTCAACAGTATTAACGGTAAAACTTTCGCCGCTATTTTCATAAAATATTTTTGTCGTTTTCTCAATCCGACAATAATTCTGTTGCGGGGTCCACCAATGATTGTGCCATTGTACGAATATTCCCTGATAAAATGAATATTCCCTGACCAATCGAATATTATATAACAACTTGCGTACTTTGCAAAATTTATAAATATTACCCACAACTATAACATTATATCAAATCCACACCATAATATTCAAAAAATTATTTTGAGAAAATTAAATATTTATTCATAAAATCTGGGGTCTCACATCAGCTGGACAGGGACTACTGGTAGATATCATGGCATCCCCCACCTTGCTGCATCAGAAGCATGACATCGAGGCTTAGAGGCGTGAAACACATTGCAAAGAAAGCCCGGAGGCGGATATAGCGATGCGATGAATAAATTGAAATGGGTCAACACTATACAGAGCATATATATTGATTATTATGGCAAGAATGTTGAGTTCACGCCATACCAGTTCCCAGAGCCTCCTAGTTTCCCACCATACCCTCCACCATCACCACCTACCGAGGTTGATGAGGACGATGTTGCTGCCGAGTAAGCAATCTTCAGGGAAGCCCTCTTATATTTATTGATATATGTTTAGCAATGAGGGCATTCCTCGTCTTAAGTTTGGGGGTCTTTATGGGTTATTATTAGTTTATTTCTATTTATTGCCATGATAGGTTGCCATACTTAGTTTGTTACTTAATTTTTTTTATCTAGTACTGTTGTGCAGTCACGGATGAACTGCATTTTGGATTTCATTTTGGGTTTTATTAGACTTTGGTTTATTATGTTTTGGATTATTATTGATGGATGCCATGAACAATTTTTATTATTATGGATGGATACTTTGATTATTATTATCATGTTTATGGTTTATAGTCATTTATAGCCATCTTTTTGGGGCTTTTATAGATTTATATGCTTGCGCCATTTGAATGACTTTATTACCCTTTTTTGAGTTGTTATTATACAAGGGTGTTATATTTATTATTAATTTTTTTATTGTGGCTAATGACAAGCGCCAAGTAATTTTGTCTATCTCGTAGAGTCGTGTCAATCATGTGTGAGCTAGGGGTTTGTTCAATCGATAAGTTTAGACTGTTATTGATCCGTCCTTCTTAGCAAGCACCGACCAACTATGTTAACTAGTTATGTTTTCGAATTTAGTTCGCATGTTTATTGCTTTGAGAGTTTGTTCACTCTTATAAACTTTCATTTTTACAAGGTAATAAAAGACTTAGACGTTTATACAGTTTTGGATCTTGGATTCTATCATGTTGACATATAAAAAAATTAATAAAATGAGAATAAAAAGAAACGAAGATTTTATATCGAAAGTCTTGCGGTGGGTCGATATGGAGCGTAAAACGCACTCGTCCATAAATGCAGAACCGATATTGAGATGGAGCATAAAATGCACTCACCGAATAATTTTCGGATTTTGTAAAGTCTCATTTGGCTTATGTTGATTACGTGGCCTTTATTGCTCGAGTTATTAGATTCTGAGTGGTGTTCTACACCTAGTGCCCTAAAGTCATCTGGCGTGGGAGTCATTGATCAAAAGCTCATTAATTGGTAGTTCTGAATAGCCTAAGGTAATTAAGGACTGTCCAAGTCAGATTTTACTGTCTTCATGCTAGAACCTTTTGATCCTTTCCTGCACTTGCGTCTTATTTTTAATGCTTGTTGAATGTTTAAGTTGCGGAGTGTGCATATTGGTATTAACAATCGACTGTGCGAACTTATTTGAAATATGATTAGTTAGGACAGTTAGTCTCCGCACTCACACATAAAATGGATCGAATACAGTGTTATGCTTGAAATTGAATGAACCCTTATTCATATCTGTGTTTGCCCTGTTCTCTGGGAGTAGCTATGATCGAGCTCAGAAGCCATGATACTAGTTTTAACAAAAAATGCCTCCAAGAAGATGTCAACAACGACAAAGAACCCTTGAGGGATCTACCAACAATAACAACGTCGAAGTTAACCCCATTCAGCAGTTAGTGACGTTACTGATGGGTGCATTACAGAATCAACCGTAGAATAAGGATGCGACATTTAAGGACTTCAAGGTGGTTGGACCACTAGAATTCCATGATTCAGTGGGTCCATGAATTCGGTTGAGGCACAGACTTGGATTATGGAGATAGAGAAAGTATTTGTGCCATATCAAGTCAACATAGATGAGCGCAAGGCTAGGAGGTTTCTTGTGAGGACTCAAACCCCGGTTGTACAAGAGGGTCTCCTGTTCCAAATTGAAGACATTTACAAAGATAGATGGAGAACGCAATTCTCGCTGAAGGTGGAGGCGAGGCTGTGACAAAGTACAACCAAGAACAAAGAAAGAAGAATAATGAGGGTGAAGGTAAGAATGGTGGTGGGAGCGGTGGTAATGGTAATAATAACCTGAAGAGAAATTAGAATGGAAATGTGGGTTTTGGAAACAAGCAGGATAACCAGCAGAAGAAAAAGTTCGAAATATGTACTACATGCAGGAAGTTTTACGAGGGTGTGTGCTTAAGGGGGAAGCGTGTATGCTTTAACTGTGGCTAGGAGGGTCACATTGCTCCAAATTGCAATCAACCCAAGAATAATGTTTGCTACATGTGCGGGTCAAAGGATCATTTTTCTCGTGAGTGCCCTAAGAAGAAAGCTGAAGAGACAACGGGAAACAGGTGAGGTAGTAGTGGTGGCACATTGACCATTGCGAGACCAACGTCATCAAACAGACCCACAGCCAGAACCTTCAACATGACGGTGTAGGATGCAGTACAATCAAAAGATGTTGTGTCAGGTTCCCAATCAATGATATTGATGCTTATATATTATTTAATTTGGGCTACTTGCTCATTTATATCTGATGAATTTTCTAAGAGGTTAGGATTACCTAGTGAAGAATTGAATTTCCTTTTAAACATAGAAATTGTGAATATAGAAGTGATTCCTATTAGGTTCGTATACAAGAATTGTAGGGTGAACATTAAGGGAAATATCATGATGGTAGATTTAATTCCGATAAAACTTGGAGAGTTTGATGTTATTTTGGGAATGGATTGGCTGCTCAATTATGGAGCGATAATTAATTGCCAAAAGAAATGTGTAAACTTTATGACTCCGTCAAAGGTAGTTTTCTATGGTAGCAAATCGCCTAGACATGCGAGATGTCTGACGATTATACAGGCCAGGAAGATGTTGAGTCATGGCTGTGTGGGTTATTTAACTTACATAGTTGATACTCAGAGGAAGCGGGTGAAACTGGAAGAGATACCAGTGGTTAGGGAATTTGTAGATTTGTTTCCAGAGGATTTTCCAGGACTTCCGCCTAACCGAGAGATTGAGTTCATGCTCGACTTAGCGCCAGGATCCGCCCTGATATCTAAGGCCCCGTACATGATAGCTTCGGTAGAAATGAAGGAACTGATGGTACAATTGCAGGAGCGGTTAGACAAGAAGTACATTCAGCCAAGTGTGTCACCGTGGGGAGCACCGATGTTATTCGTGAAAAAGAAAGATGGATCAATGTGACTTTGCATTGATTATACAGAATTAAACAAAGTCACTTTTAATAATAAATATCTGTTGCCAAGAATAGATGACTTGTTTGATCAATTGAAGGGTGCTATATATTTCTCAAAAATAGATTTGAGAAGTGGGTATCATCAATTAAAGGTAAGGAAGGAGGATGTACCTAGAACGACATTCAGAACTCGGTATGGATATTACGAGTTTTTGGTGATGTCTTTTGGTTTGACCAATGCCCCTGCTGCATTCATGGATTTGATGAACAGGGTGTTTAAACCATTCCTAGACAAGTTTGTGGTTGTATTTATCGACGATATTCTGGCGTACTCCAAATCTCAAGAAGAACACGTGGAACATTTACGTTTGACGTTGGAGACACTAAGAAAGGAAAAGTTATACGCGAAATTCTCTAAGTGTGGATTTTGGCTAGATCGGGTATAATTTTTGGGACATGTGATTGACAAAGATGGAATTTCAGTGGATCCATTAAAATTTGAAGTTGTAATCAATTGAGAACAACCAAGGACACCATCGTAGGTGAGGATTTTCTTGGGACTGGTCGATTATTATAGACAATTTATTCAGGATTTTTTCAATATATCCACTCCGTTAAGAAATTTAACAAGGAAAGTTGTAAAATTTGTTTGGACGGAGAAGTGTGAAGAGAGTTTTCAAGACTTGAAAAAGAAGTTAAGTGTAGCACATGTGTTGTCATTACCAGATATTACAGGAAATTTATGGTGTATAGTGATGCCTCACATAAAGGATTGGGTTGTGTTCTTATGCATAATGATAAAGTTATTGCATATGCATCAAGACAACTGAAGGACTATGAGAAAGGATATCCGACTCATGATTTAGAGTTGGCTGTGGTGGTATTTTCTCTAAAGATATGGAGACACTATCTTTATGGAGAGAAATATGAGATCTACACAGACCCTAAGAGTCTGAAGTATATTTTCACACAACCCATCTCATATCCCGCGTGGATCCTCTCAAGTACGTGTTTAGTAAACACATGTTGAATTATCTAATGTCCAGATGGCAGTTGATCCTACAACAATTTGACATCGTCTATATGACGCAAAAGTCTATCTAAGGTCAAGGAATTGCGGATCAACTGGTCGCCGCACCTTCAAGGGATTTCAAACCTGTGGAAACATACTTCCCCGATGAAGGGGTAATGACAGTTCAACAACACCATTGGGACGATATACACCAATCATGGAAGATGTATTTTGATTAATCTGTAAACATAAAATGCTCTGTAACCTGAGTAGTTCTAGTATCCGTTACGAGGGAGCAGCATCCCATCCCCGTCAAATTGTAGTTTGCCAACACCAAGAACATAGCTGAGTATGAAGACTGTATCATGGGGCTAAAACTTACTCAATTAATGGGCATCAGATGGTTAACTATCTTTGGGGAATCCTAATTGGTAATAAGACAAACCAAAGGAATCTATCATACCAAATAGCTACATTTGCTGCCTTACCATTGGCATGTTCTACAAATGGACTCAGAGTTTGAAGAAATATCATTCCTCCACATTCCTCGGAATAGGAATGACTTTGCGGATGTGTTAGCTACATTGGCCTATTTGATCAACATATTTGACAATGAAAACATGTCATGCATCACATTTGCCCAACAAAAGGCACCAGCCTATGGGAACTACATTGGAGAAGTATCGGATGAGCTACCTCCCATCTAACACCTTTGGTATCAGCATATCAAGGAGTGCTTACAAGATTGATCTACACCCATTGAAGCGTGCCCGACTAAAAGAAGGCGGATCCATCGACTGGCTATGAAATTCTACCTGAGCGGAGACACACTCTATAAAAGAGATGTAGGACTAGGTCTCCTTATATGTCTGGACAAGGACCAAGCTCAGAGGCTCATAGATGAAATCCATGGTGGAGTATGTGGCCCACACATGAGTGGCCCCCTACTTGTAAAGAAGATCCTAAGAACAGGGCATTACTGGCTCTCTCTCAAAGCAGACTGTGATGATCACGTCAAGAGATGTTACCAAGGCAAAATTTCATGGGAATGCTATCCACGCCCCTCCAAGGGAGGTCCACAATATGAGTTCACCCTGGCCCTTCTCCATGTGGGGAATGGACGTGATCGGGTCCATCGAGCCCAAAGTCAGTAATGGGCATCATTTTATCTTCACCATGATCGATTTTTCAAGACTAATGGTTACAAGATAGGTATCACCAATTATCTCTAATAGACGACAGGTGAACCGCTGCTGTAAGACCCCAAATTTTATGAAATGAAAGTATTCAATTTTCTTATAATTATTATTTTATTTAGTAAATGGTTAAATTGATAAAAGGTTAAAGTTAAGGGTGATATTTAAAAATTTTGCAAAGAAATCAAGTTGATATAAAATATCCGTTGTGTCGGGGAATATTCATTTTAACAGGGAATATTTGTACGATGGCACAATCATTGGTGAACCCCACAACGGAAGTATTGTCGTATTTAGAAAACGACAAAATTATTTTTTTATAAAAATAATGGCAAAAGTTTTACCGTTAAACTATTGAACTACCCGGTAGTAAAAGTACAGTAATACGCGTGGTTGCATAGTAGCACATGGTATTGATTATTGATGCTTACGTGAGAAGTCACTCAGTTATACTCATCTATTGCTACAGTAATTGTTGCATCATATCTCTCGTATTATTGATTAAATTATTGTCACAGTATCATCTACATAATATGTTATATTATTAAATCAATAATTGAGACAACAAAGTTATTCATATTATTATTTGCAATATTGACAATGTCTAGAAGTTCTGTCAAGGAGAGGTTAGATAATCTAATTGCGCGCCAATAGGGAGAAATCCTTATCGAAAAGCCCCCTCTTTCCTGGGAAAGATCTGGTTGTTAAATATTATGAGTTATAATATTAATGATGAATAAGTTCGTGTTAATTAAAGATGAAATTGATATTTCCATTGTGTTGTGATTATTAGTGTTAGTGGAAATCGACATTTATTTCGATAATAATTGATGTCTGGAGGTTATATTGACCAATTGGGTAATTAATTGGATAAATGAGCAATTAATTGCTATTAATTCATGTGCTTATAACTATTTGTTCACATGTGTGTACTATTGATTCACATGCATGTACTATTAGGGGAGGTGGTGCAAGATTGATAATACTTGCATGACTAAATTAAAAATGGATGTATAGATGAAGGTACTATACTATAATTAATTTTTTCACATGTTTAGAACTATTGAGTCGCATGATTTACTATTGATTCACATGATTTACTATTAGGGGAGGTGGTGCAAGTTTGATAATACTTGCAGGACTAAATTAAAAATGAAGAAAAAGAGGAAGGTATTATATTGTAATATTTTGAGCCCCAAAATATGCAATTATTGAAACTATGTTTTCCTATAAATAGAAGCTCATTCTTCCTTCATTTCTCACCAATTCACTCACAAGAGCAATTATAGAGAGAGAAGCTATAGAGAGAAAGAAGAAGAGAAGTCTGCTACTTCGCTATTCCAGTATCCAATCTTCTTCTAAGGTAAGAGATATTATTTTGTTTAGTTCATAGGAATAATATTTTCTTCTATACTTTGTAGTATGTGAGTAATATTATTTCGTCTTGTATTCCTGATTATACCATCATTCGGTTAAATTATTGCTTCTATATTCCGTGAAATTAGTATAATATCCTTGAAATTTGCGCTTCATCTAGTATCTTTTCACAAGGATATTTTCTGCACATTCTTGTTAAATTTTAAGTTTTTCATGCCGGAGTACTGTCCATGAGTACAATTCATTTATAAGGTATTATTCACAGGTACTATTCACAAAGTACTATTCACAAAGTACTATTCATGAGTACTATTCACAAAGTACTATTCACGGAGTACTATTCCTGGAATACTATTCACAGGGTACTATTCACCAGGAGTACTATTCATAACCAAATTTTTTTTCTTTTCGGTCCAAATTATTTTTGATACATTATCATTCTTGAATTTTACTCCACAAAGCAGTATCATGTTGACAATCTGGACAATATTGAATTCTTGATAAATTAAATTATAAATCTTTAAAAATTTATCATTGAACTTGTTTTATTAAATTCTTATATCATTGTCATCATCCTCATGTTTATATTATGTTGAAAGTCATCTGTGGCCTGTAGTGCATAGATGGACTTGGTATGATTATGACCAGGGATTATTCGGTATAATCATGACCGTAATGTTATAAATGATGTGGTAAAAGTCCTCATTGGCCCGTAGTACATTGATGGACAGTTGTTGGCATGATCATGACCATCGATGAATACACAAATATCCTTGGCCCGTAGTGCATGGATAATTTGTGGTGCAGGGGTGATTCGATGATGTGGATTATTTATTAAGCTGAGTCTCAGCGATAAAAGTGATGAAAAACCTTTTAAATCATAGAAGATAATAGATTTTATGCTCTACTTGACTCTTCTAATGGATTGCTTATTCGGCTATAGTTAAACTTGATGTTTGTTATATTTTATCAGTTTAACACCGTTGAAGGCTAACGATAAATTATTCTGCATTATCTTAGTCATAATATTTTTTACTGGGCTAGTTGAGTTCACCCTTTGCTTTCATTGTTCTCTTCAGGAAATGAGAATATAGCTGGGACTAGTCAGGGAACGGAGTGACGGTCCAGATGATAGCATTAGTAGTCCTCACTATTCTGTTAAATAGTGTGACAATAAATGTAATGAGGACTCCATTGAGTGTGGATATTGTCTAGAAGGCAATATTCTTGTTTAAACTCTCAGCTATGTTTTGTCGTATATTACCCGACAGTTGTATAATTAGGTTTGTATTTGATTTATGTACCATGTATTTGGCAACTCAAGATGGGTGGTGTATACCTATTTTGGGGGCATCACAGTTGATATCAAAGTTTAGGGATATGATCCCTGGCTGATATGTGATACAATAATTAGAAGGGGAGAGACGGGGAATTCCTTCGCTAGTATGACCTACCTAAGTTTATTTGGTATTTAATTGGTCGGTCAGAGTATAGGGATAATATGTCATATGTCAATTAACCTTATTTTGTGACAATGTTTGAGAATGGGATCTGAAAATGTTGAGATAAGCAATGAAGCACATGAGACCGTTTAGTCACCAACAATCAATACCCAGGATAATGTGCAACAGGAAGACAATAATCCTCAAGTAAACAACAACATCGATCAAATGATGAACGATGGGATGTTTAGAGGCTTTATGCAATTCATGCAATATCAGGCGAGAGAGACTCGTGTTCAAAATGCAGGTGGAAACACTTGCAACTCTCGGATGGTCACTGTTAAGCAGTTCAAGGAGCAGGGACCACTAGTGTTTTTGGGAGAGCCAGAACTACTTAAAGCGGAGACGTGGATAAAGCAGATCACAAAGATATTTGATGTCTTGGGATGTTCCGAGGAGCAAAAGGCTCCCTTTGCCACCTTCATGTTGCGAGGAGAGGCAGATTACTAGTGGGAATCAGTAAAACGTACTCAGCCTGCCGCACTGAAGATGTCTTGGGAGAAGTTCCAAGAATTATTCAAAGACAAGTACTTTCTCGAAAGTATTCGTCACATGAAGGAGGTGGAGTTTATCAAGTTGGAGTAAAACAATATGACCGTGTCGCAATACGAGGCTAAATTTGTGGAGTTATCCCGGTTTGCATCCCATTTGGTCGATAATGAGGAGCGAATGACGCTAATGTTTCTAAAAGGTTTGAAACCCGATATACTTCAATACCTCATTTCTCACAAACTTTATTTATGTTCAAATGTTGTGAATAGGGTTCAGTTATTAGAGCGCGATAATGAGTCAGCACAACCAAAAGGCAACGACCAACAACACGATAATAATCATACCGGTGGCAACGGCCATCGGAACAATGATAACAATCGTGGGGGAAATTATCATGCCAAGAATGGTAACCACTTCGGTGGTAATCATGGCCAAGATAATAGGAGTGGAAATTTCAAGAAGAGAAGGTTCAAATACGATGGAAAGATAACAGCACCAACACCCATTTTTAAGGAAGGAGAACGACCGCCAATTGTATGCTTCAAATGCGGAGGGGAGGGACATATCAGTCCAAGCTGCACGATGCAATCCAAAACATGTTACAATTGTGGAAAAGAAGGTCACCTAACCCGATTTTATCGTGCACCAAAGTCAAGTCTAGCTGGGACGGTGGCACCAAAGGCAGATACGGACAAAACAAAGTCTGTGGTTTCAGGGAGAGCGTTTTTTGTGACTTCTCAAAAAGCGAATAACCCGAACGAAGTTAGCATGGGTTAGTTAATTATAAATTCTTGTGAAGTCTATACCTTATTAGATACCGGTTCTACCCATTCTTTTATCTCTCTTGCTTGTGCTCAACATTTAAATTTGAGTCCGGAAAAATTAGACTTTGACTTATCGGTTGAACTCCATTAGGAGAAACCTTCATTACATGTGTTATCCAAGTCTTGGATGAGAGTCACAGTTTTGAATGATATTTCTATTTTTAATAAATTTGCTGATGTATTCTCTAAAGACTTCCTGGCCTATACCCCAGAGTGTGAAATTGAATATACGATTAGAATCGACTTTAATCGATAAAGTTAAAGCCGCTCAAACTACACACCTGGAGCTGATGAATACGAAGAAGAAGGTTCAAGAATGCGTTATTCTAGAAGCAAGAGTCGATGAAGAGAGGAAATCTCAACCCTCGATTTAATTGGCCCATTTGAAATCCTAGATTGAGTAGGAACTGTGGCCTATAGACTCATTTTACCGCCAAGTATGTTGCGTGTTCATAACGGTTTTTTTACGTATCGATGTTATGTAAATATGTGGACGACCCGAACCACATTATTGAATTGGAATTAGACGAAATAACATATAATTTAACGTATGAGGAGGTACGTGTTAAAATCTTGGATAAGAAGGATCATATTCGACACTCAAAGGTTATACCTCAAGAGTTAGAATCTGTCGAGGTATCCTCACCTTTTTGGTATACTAGGTACGTATATAAATTTTGAGGATGAAATTTCATAAGGAGGGGAGACTGTAAGACCCCGAATTTTGTGAAATGAAAGTATTCAATTTTCTTATAATTATTATTTTATTTAGTAAATGGTTAAATTGATAAAAGGTTAAAGTTAAGGGTGATATTTGTAAATTTTGCAAAGAAATCAAGTTGATATAAAGTATTCATTGTGTCAGAGAATATTCATTTTAACAGGGAATATTCGTACGACGGCACAATCATTGGTGGACCCCACAATGGAAGTATTGTCGTATTTAGAAAACGACAGAATTATCTTTTTATAAAAATAATGGCGAAAGTGTTACCGTTAAATTGTTGAACTACCTGGTAGTAAAAGTACAGTAATACGTGTGGTTTCATAGTAGCACACAGTATTGATTATTGATGCTTACATGAGAAGTCACTCAGTTATACTCAATTATTGCTATAGTAATTACTGCATCATTTTTTTCATATTGTTGATTCAATTATTGTCACAGTATCATCTGCATAATATGTTATATTATTAAATCAATAATTGAGATGACAAAGTTGTTCATATTATTATTTGCAATATTGACAATGTCTAGAAGTTCTGTCAAGGAGAGGTTAGATAATCTAATTGCGCGCCAATAGGGAGAAATCCTTATCGAAAAGCCCCCTCTTTCCTGGGAATGATCTGGTTATTAAATATTATGAGTTATAATATTAATGATGAATAAGTTCGTGTTAATTAAAGATGAAATTGATATTTCCATTGTGTTGGGATTATTAGTGTTAGTGGAAATCCACATTAATTTCGATAATAATTGATGTCTGGAGGTTATATTGACCAATTGGGTAATTAATCGGATAAATGAGCAATTAATTGTTATTAATTCATGTGTTTATAACTATTTGTTCACATGTGTGTACTATTGATTCACATGCATGTACTATTAGGGAAGGTGGTGCAAGATTGATAATACTTGCATGACTAAATTAAAAATGGAGGTATAGATGAATGTACTATACTATAATTAGTTTTTTCACATGTTTAGAACTATTGAGTCGCATGATTTACTATTGATTCACATGATTTACTATTAGGGGAGGTGGTGCAAGTTTGATAATACTTGCAGGACTAAATTAAAAATGAAGAAAAAGAGGAAGGTATTATATTGTAATATTTTGAGCCCCAAAATATGCAATTATTGAAACTATGTTTTCCTATAAATAGAAGCTCATTCTTCCTTCATTTCTCACCAATTCACTAAGACTCACAAGAGCAATTATAGATAGAGAAGCTATAGAGAGAAAGAAGAAGAGAAGTCTGCTACTTCGCTATTCCAGTATCCAATCTTCTTCTAAGGTAAGGGATATTATTTTGTTCAGTATTCATAGGAATAATATTTTCTTCCATACTTTGTAGTATGTGAGTAATATTATTTCGTCTCGTATTCCTGATTATACCATCATTCGGTTAAAGTATTGCTTCTATATTCCGTGAAATGAGTAGAATATCCTTGAAATTTGCGCTTCATCTAGTATCATTTCACAAGGATATTTTCTGAACATTCTTGTTAAATTTTAAGTTTTTCATGCCGGAGTACTGTCCATGAGTACTATTCATTTATACAGTACTATTCACAAAAGTACTATTCACAGGTACTATTTACAAAGTACTATTCACGAGTACTTTTCACAAAGTACTATTCACGGAATACTATTATCGGAGTACTATTCATAGGGTACTATTCACCAGGAGTACTATTCATAACAAAAATTTATTTCTTTTCGGTCCAAATTATTTTTGATACATTATCATTCTTGAATTTTACTCCACAAAGCAGTATCATGTTGACAATTTGGAAAATATTGAATTCTTGATAAATTAAATTATAAATCTTTAAAAATTTATCCTTGAACTTGTTTTATTAAATTCTTATATCATTGTCATCATCCTCATGTTTATATTATGTTGAAAGTCATCCGTGGCCTGTAGTGCATAGATGGACTTGGTATGATTATGACCAGGGATTATTCGGTATAATCATGACCGTAATGTTACAAATGATGTGGTAAAAGTCCTCATTGGCCCGTAGTGCATTTATGGATAGTTGTTGGCATGATCATGACCATTGATGAATACACGAATATCCTTGGCCCGTAGTGCACGGATAATTTGTGGTCGTGATACTAAAGAATATCGTTGGCCGTAGTGCAAGGGTGATTCGATGATGTGGATTATTTATTAAGCTGAGTCTTAGCGATAAAAGTGATGAAAAACCATTTAAATCATAGAAGATAGTAGATTTTATGTTGTACTTGACTCTTCTAAGGGATTGCTTGTTCCGCTGCAGGTAAACTTTATGTTTGTTATATTTTATCAGTTTAACACCGTTGAAGGCTAACGATAAATTATTATGCATTATCTTAGTCATAATATTTCTTACTGGGCTAGTTGAGCTCACCCTTTGCTTTCATTGTTCTCTTCAGGAAATGAGAATATAGCTGGGACTAGTTGGGGAATGGAGTGACGGTCCAGATGATTGCATTAGTAGTCCTCACTATTCTGTTAAATAGTATAATAATAAATGTAATGAGGACTCCATTGAGTGTGGATATTGTCTAGAAGGCAATATTCTTGTTTAAATTCTCAACTATGTTTTGTCGTATATTACCCGACAGTTGTATAATTCAGTTTGTATTTGATTTATGTACCATGTATTTGGTGACTCAAGATGGGTGATGTATACCTATTTTCAGGGCGTCACAGCTGCTATCTGCAATGGTTAATTATATCAACAAAGGACCGTCAGATACTACAACAAAAAAGTCCAGCTACGGTAGTTTAAACAACATGACTTGGTTTTGAAGAAGATCATTGACAACCAATATTAGTCCAAAGGAAAATTTTCCCCGAACTAGGAAGGCCTATTTGTTGTCAATGAGGTATTGATTGGAGGTGCTCTCAGATTATAGGAGATGGATGACGATGAATTTCCGTAACTCATTAACTCGGACACCGTGAAATGGTACTATGTCTGAATGTACCATCAAGCAAGCATCCTTGTTATGGATCACAAGATCCTCAGTCAATTCAGGTTTTCTAAACCTTCACTACATACAACTTTCCTCACACCCATTTGCCCCATCAGGGACAAACACACTTTCCAACCAGCAGCCTGGTTTTGTATCACCAAATCCTTCACTCCTCGCAAGTTTTCAAAACCTTTCTCACCTTCAGGTTATCCCACCAGGGAATAAACCCTTCATACCTTCAGTTTATCCCACCTAGGATTAAACTTTTTCACACCTTCAATTTATCCTGTACATGGAATTAACCTTTTTGGTTGCAAACCACCCTGTACATGGGGCGAACTACGCCGACCTGATCTCCCCAATACACGAGAGTACGTAGGCAACCATTTATATGGTCTGGTCGCAATAAAACAAAAAAAAACATATTTATACCACTTTGCCACATACAACGTTGAACCTTCACACCAGGTTCGAACTACGCAGACTTGATCTCCTCTACAATAGGAGTACGTAGGCAACCATTCATGGTTCGGTATTAGCCTCTACCAAAACACAAAAAACTTGTCAACATTACTGGGATCATCCTTCAATCCATCACACTTCATTGGCTTCAGACCAAAGGGATGGAACTACCTGACCACCCCATGTAAATGGGAGAATCGGTGACCATCTAAGCTGCAATTGAGTCCTCAAAGAGAAACACCAATCCATAAGAGATCAAACTAACTGGGCTCCCCCATACAAAGGAGTACCGACCAATCCGAGAGGAAAGCCACACTCATCTCCACATCTATATACAGAAACTAGTCCCAAGACACCAAAGAAGGTGGCGAATACACACAGATCAGCGATCCATTCTGAAAGATCCTGAGACATCTCAATGTTCATCCATCAAGGTGGAGTTCAAAATACATCAAGATCACAAGCCCTGGAGAAACATGCAAATATCAAGCAAGCAATAAGGCATAACTAAAAGGGAAGTGATCAAAATATGTTCCCCTGCTATATATAATGTTGTTTGATATATACAATGTGTACTGTACATGACAAAATGGCTAAGCTAGTATATACAGGAAAATACAAGCCCATCTACAAGTCAGTGCGTATGCGGGCTATCAAGCCTCACATGGCATCCCTCTCAAATGAAGGAGGTAACGTTGTGATCTCCTGCCCAAGGGTCTCTACACGAGTCAACAGATCTACAGCCAACTGCATGGTGGCACTATTCTCATCAATATATGTGATCATCTCTATAATGATACCAGAAGTAAGGGACCTCACTACTGTATAATCTGTAACAATTATATCTCGGGCAGATATAGCGTTTTCCCTCTCAACAATCTCTACATCTCTAGATGATCTGGCCTCATCCCGCTCAGCAACAGCGGCATCTCTATGAGCTAATGCCTCCTCTCTCTCTAACACATCGACGTCTCTCCCATCAAGAGCTGTCAACATCAAGGCCCTAGCCTGATCTTTCTCGAAGGTCATCAGTTGAAGACTCTACTTTAAATATTGTGTTGAATGCTGAATGAAGTTTTGTCTGAGGGGTATTAAAGTACATAAGATAAGGAAGAGAATGGCCTTGGAACGACCTCGTTCCGAGTTATAATGAAGGAGTTATGAGATCGGGAAGTAAGCGTCTCATATTGGATTTAACACTTAGAGAAATTTCTAGGGTTAGGGCTGGCCACGCCAATCATGCCTATAGAGTGGTGCAAAGAAGGCCTTGAATCGGGGTAGTGTCTCGCAAACTTCGCGTCATGATGTGAGAGATAACAAAGGGAGTGGCGCGCGGTGCCAGTGTTGTGAAAAAGCCAGAGATGAACTTTTAACTGCTCAGCTCTTGGTGGAAATGTAAGGGACGATAAAGAATATAATATTCAACTAATGTAACACTTAATCAAGTGATGTAAACCTTTATTAAAGGTTGAACGTATAGATTAAACAAGATTAAATGACAAAGAATATAATCGCGGGTTACGTAACTAATATCCGGGGACTGTAGTCGGGATGAACGAACGTGAGGAATTGTTATGGTTGTGATTCCTTAGACGTTGAGTGACGAGGGTAATGAATAACATTTCGATGTTATATCATGATAATGAGAGATAAGTGTGAAGCGTATAGATGCTGTGAACGCAACGTCGTTGCGATGGACGCTTGGTCTTAGCATACAATGATCGATATGGCTTTGACACTAAGAACGAGTAATGAACATTGGGTTCATATAATGGATAACGAAAGTATTAAATAGTATATGAATTATTAAGAAAGCCGTAACAAACGGTAATAAGATTAATGAAAGTCGAATGTGATTCGATAAAGAATGAATCCGGAGGGATGACATTTAGTTGTCAGAAAGCCGTAAGGAATACGAAATTGATTTAATCGAACATTATAGTTTAATAGTTTGTATAAGTTAAGAAAAGTTAGGT
Organism: Panax ginseng; assembly: GCA_020205605.1. NCBI lineage: Eukaryota > Viridiplantae > Streptophyta > Magnoliopsida > Apiales > Araliaceae > Panax > Panax ginseng. The sequence goes on along the minus strand of CM035145.1, from coordinate 45,859,620 downwards.
TGTGGTACAATCGTAACCTTTGATGGTTGACATATGGGAGCTGGGCTAAACAATTCCTTCAGAGAGCGAAGGAATATACAAAACTGGCAATCGATCTAACTCACTGTGATGGCACTGTAGATGAGACGGGAACTTGTTTGTTGGTTGTTTGTGGGAAACCACTCAGAGTACCATATGGACTACTAGTAGAGACGCGATGTGTGCTGAGTCCTAGAGAAGTTATAAGGAAAAGATAAGAATATAAATCATCCAAGATGATGAACGTTTTGAGTAAGACATCTCCGTATGTCATAAAGCCGTAAATTGGTAAAAGAAGTTAGTCGCGTAAACTTATATTGCAAGAACGCGAACTCTAAGAAGTAAAGTTAAGTAAACCAATGCATAAGTTCAATATATGACTAATTGGTGTTTATGTTTTCTCCATATGTGATATATGAATTGAAATGAGCAGATTAGAGTAAGTTGTAGCTGGGCGTAAGGCAAGTTTCTTAACTTCATTCATATTACATGAATGTTAGTTTCTTAAACTTCTTAGATTTTCTACTTGAGAAGTTCTGTCTATGTGTGAATGTGCGATATTTGTACAATGTGGTAGAAAGTATGAGGCCTTGAGCCACAGTTTGAACACTTCAGTGTTTCTATGATATGAATTGTTACGTATGTGGATCGAAATTGCTCAATACAAGTATGTTCTGTTTATACATGAATCGTTATTGTTAAGTCTGTGCTAATGATTCTAGCCAGACAGGATGTGTATAAAAAAGGTAGAGGAATAAAAGTATTTCAAAGTGAAAGTGATTGATGTTTTAAGATGATAGGAATCAAGACTATTCCTATTATTCAAGATGTTTCATAACCTTTGTTCGGTTATAGAAGTTCTAAAGAAATGTTTTAATTCTGAAGTTGTTTGTTCAACTGTTATGAATTGCTGGGCAATTGAATGCTCACACTTGCTTTAACTAAAAAATAATTTTCAGCGAACAAGGTTAGAAGAAATTAAAGATCCCGTAAAGATCAAGCTGTCAGTATCCAGATGAAGTACCATTCAGAAGGTGAATGAGCGAGAAGATCAAGTGAAGACTTGTAATGTAAAAAGATGAAATTTAATTATAGACTAGTTTAATGAACTATTATGTATCCTTGGTGGCGGATAAAAGTCACTCTTGTAAGATGAAATGAATAATGTATTTATTATTATTTGTATTGAAAAAGGTTATAAGGTTTCCAGAACCTGGGATTTGAGAGTGTATGTCATTATATTTCAGTATATAATGATGTATGTTGGATGAATGATGTACTTAATGACGTCTGAAATCCAGTGTGAAGATAGACCGGGATTTGAGGCGTTAAGTTGGTATCGAGTGATAGGTTATAAACCTTAGGTAAGAGTACCTAAGACTATAATCGTAGAGAGAAGGATAAGAAGATCACCACGTGATCATAGTGACTCATAGTAACATATGGGTTGTTAAACGATGAATGATTTATAGCTAGTGCTATGAATGAAAGGTACTATGAAGTAGTACGGGAAAAAGAACATAGATTGAGTTGTGAAGGATAGTATATGAATTAAAGAAAATTCGTATTAAGTAGAAAGAGATTTAGAAGTTATAAAATTTCAATTTAGGTCTAATGTGATAGCTGAGTTGTATGAACCTTTGTATGGGCAGAGGTTTGTTCTTGGTGTAACAAATGCTTAGCTTATTACAGTGATAATCATTGGGATTGGTCGCGCTATCAATATGTATATGGCGAGAAGGTGAATCTTTTCTCATGTATATAATTGATAGGTAGAGAACGATAAGGTAGGTGCCAGTTCTTGAAACTCATACTTATGATAAGTTCGTGACTCATAATAATATGGTATGTTTTTGAACGTCTCAGCGAATGGACGCCTATGGTCTGTCTGGATGTTCTTAAACTCATATTATTATGGAAAGTTCCTGAACTCATAATGTGTGGTAAGTTGATGGACTGTACTAAGGTATAGGAATGTTTAGACTGAAAACACGTTGTTTTTAGTAGGCTTAGCAGTGAAGGTACTAGAGAAGATTATGTATTGTCGCAGTAAGACAATGAAGGAAGGTGGAAAATAGAATATTCCAAGTCATCTAGATATGCTAGATTTCGAACTTTATTGAACTCGTGTTGATATGTACTTTGAAAATGAAAGAATTGGTTCAACTTTTGGAATCAATAGAATTTTTTATTTTAAAAAAAGAAAAGCTATTCTTGGTATGTCTATGCTAATTGCTTCGGCTAGACAGAAATTGATTTAAAATATTCAAAATGAATTTTATATCATCTGTGCATTCGATGCAAGGGTGGTAAAACGATGGAGTTGTTAATACCATTGAACCTGGTGTTGGATGTGATCTTAGGATCAACAACCCGCTATGGTATGATGTATAATGACGAAGTCACAAACTAACGAAGTCCTCAACGTACTGTAAAAAGTACGGTATCATGACGTCATAAACCGTTTTGATGTATTGCGAAAAGAATTTAAAGAAACAGTCGATGTCAATTGAGTTGACTAGACGAATGTTTCATGTTGAAATCCAATTTATTGGTATGGTCTAAGCTACTTGATTCGGCTAGACAAATGGTATGTCATCGAGCTTTCTTTGAGAACTTGTGCCAAACCAAATTGTTTTGGTGCGGAATCTAATGATTTAGTCTGAGGAGAACATGGAAGAGGTAGTTACTTTCTTTGTGATTGTAAACTGACCGTTAAAGAAGGGATTACGGCGAAATGCTGTTTAACCTAGTAAGAGTTCATGGTCGATTTGACCCCTCAGCAAAAGTATGAAAAGTTTTAAGAAGGAATTTTATATTCCTCGTTATTCCTTCTACTTCATGATTCTTGATATGTTATGGGGGTTAGGAATGAGGGAAAGATAAGAACTCCGTTGAAGAGAAGTTGAGAAGAAAAAGGTAGGCTAAAATTTCGAGGGGCGAAATTACGTGAAGAAGGGGTGAATGTGATGACCGGGTAAGGGTGTGGTTTTAAGAAATTCGAGGGGCGAAATTTTTATAAGTGGGGAAGAGAGTGTGATTTACCCTAAATTCGGGTTGTCCAGAATTTAAGTTTAAAGAATTAGTTATTAATAAAAGAAATTTTTTATTAATATTATTATGTGCCATGTGTTTATTAATCGTTCTATAACCTAGGATGATTATAAATCGGGAGTATTCTGGCTACAAGCTAGATTGAGCGAATAAAAATTTTCAAGACGAAAATAGAAGTTTTTCGGGAACAAAATATTTTCGGGGAAAAAGACGAAATAGGCACTATTCATCCGTTTCTGCTCGGAGATTTATTTTGAAATTCCGAAAAGCTATAGATTACGTTTAATTTTGAGACGTGATGGAATATTCAATAATATTTCAGTTATGGCAAAAATGAAGTTTTCGCTTACAGACTCAAAACCTAAGGGTTAGGAAAAGTGAGTTCCGATAATTTTATGATCATGTATAATAATTAGGGTTATTATGCATGAGAGATATGAGTATGATATGAATTATTATACGAGTATAGTACGAAGATTATTACGACATATAATACGAATATCGTACGAACAATATACGAATAGATTACGAGAATCCGAGAATACGAGAATAGAATGAGTAGAATACGATTAGTCTTAATGGACTTTGAGTTCATGGACTTTGTAGAATCTAATTGGACTTGGATTATGTCAAGCCCAACGCTTTGTGAAATCAAGCCCAAGTTAGGCCCAATGAGAATTATGGTTAAGGCCCAAACCAAGAAAAGAAATCGCGGATCGAACCGATGGGTAAACGGATGGGTAATAACCAATGGGGCAACCCATAGGGTGACCCATGGGGCAAAAGGGGCGGCCACATGGCCACCAAGTAAACTTGGTGGCTAAGTCTTGGAGGAAGTGGGAATAGTAAGGAGGTGGGGGCGAAATGACCAAATTGCCCTAATTGGAAAATCTATAAATAGTATGCTCATTTCATTGTTTTGTGATTTTGAAAATCCTAGACATTTGAGAGAGAGAGAGAGAGAGAACTCTGATGGGAGGGAAAAGGAAGAGCATGAGCATGAATGATCGGATCGAAAGTGTTCATGAAATAGAAAAGCTTGCAAATCGCCGGCTTTGTCTAGCGGAAGAAAAATAAGAAGAAGAGGTAATCTAAAACCTAGTTTCTTCTAATATTTTTCTTTAAGATGTCTATGTCAAAAACATAGCTTAGTGAGATTATGGAATAAAAGAAGATTGGAATGATTTCATATGGTTGAAATCATAAGAAAATAATGAAATAAGAATTAGAAATTTGGTTTATAAATTTCTTAAGGAAGTATAAGATTCGCAATGAATTAGAGCGATCCGAATGGATTATATGAATAAGTAAGGAATAATGCTCTATAACATCAAATTCCAATAAAAAGAGGAATCGTAATCCAAAATATTGATTAAAATGAAGAACGAACGAAGAACACGAAGAACACGCGAAGAACACGAAGAACGTTATTGATGGACAAATTTAAAACCATCGTAGTGTAATTGTTGTTGATGGAAAAGTTTAAAACCATCGCGTATAAGTTAGATGTGTATTTTTTGGTTAGGAACGGTAGAAACGTTCATGAAGAACGGATTAAAACTTAGCTATAACGAAGTTATGGTGAAATTTCGTAAAAGACGAACGAGAATTAGAAAGTTAGTAAACGAACTCGAACGTGTAGGGTTTCATAAGAAAGTAATAGAACGTAGAAAACATGAATCATAGACTCAAGAACGAACAAGTTCTGAGTTCGAATGATCGAATTACGGACGAACAAACGAAGAGCGTTAAAAATGTAAAAATGAACGAATAGTGAAGATCAAGCTAATCTAATGGCACGTTTGTAAGACCCCGAAATTTTTTTAAATAAAAAGGAATTTCCTTTATTTATTATTTTGAAATAGTAAGGGTGGATTTGATTAATGTGGTTAGTTATGGGTAAAATGCGCAAATATTTTAAATAAGAAAGTGGTGATATAATATTCATTATTGTCGGAGAATATTCGTTTGGTCGTGAAATATTAAATCGCTTTGGGAATATTAAATGCAACCAGCCAGCGACCATGTGTGGGCCCCAAACGGAAAGCGATTGGAGGAAGAAAACGACAAATATAAGTTGTTTAAAAAAAATAACGGCGTAGTTATTACCGATTACACCTTTGTTGGAATACCCGGTGGTTAAAACACGATGTCTGCTGCGTTATTGCACAAGAACACACCATTGCACCAATTATCGATTCTTATGTAAGAAGGCACTACTCAATAATGGTTACAATAATTATCGCTCAAGATTTTTATTTTATTGATTCAATAATTGTTTGCGTTGATATTTTATATTGTTTGTTGTTTCAATAATTGTCATTACACGTTATTTTCATTATCGAACCAATAATTCATATTATCCTAATAATATTATTAGATAACATTATTGGCAATGTCTAGAAAGTTCATCTAAGGAGAGGTTTGGTCACCTAATTGCGCTCCAAAGAAGGAGAAATTCTTATTGGAAAGCCCCTCTTTCCTGAACCTGCATGGTTGTCAATATTGTGATTCTCAGAATATTATTTGTGAATAATTAATCATTGATTCATATGATGAGGAAAATATTGATTTTATGTGGATATAGATGGAGAAAATTTTATAGTGACAATTGTTGAAAATTAATATTTTATTTTTTTTGATAAAATAATTCATTTAAATATATTATTTTAATAATATATTAACGATGATATTTTTACAATGAATGTGGGATATATGAGTATATGTGGAGGAGTATTTTTGTTACCAAAATGTTAAAACATGTTAAACATGTCATGGACCCTTTTTATTGATTTGAAATTTGATTATAACTTTGTAAAATCGCTTGGTTGTGGATTTGGTCAATTTACATTTGGAATTTGGAAAAACTTTCTTACAGAAAGTTGTAGAGAATTGAATTTCCTATAAAAACTATCGAGATTTGAATTTTCTAGAAAAAGGGCTATTTATTGTGAATTATTGAAGTTCCGAAGCTCCGAAATAATTGATTTTTGGAAGTTTAAATTATTTTAAATTAGAAAAACGTTTTTTTTATTTTTTCTAGAAGGTTGGCATGTGTGAATTGCTTTGAGATTAAGATTTCAAGGAATACGTATAATATTTTTATATATATATTAATATTATATTAAATTTTCTGCTTTGGTGTTCTAAGCAATTTCCTATAAATAGGTGCTTAGGTTATAATTGAAAATCACACCGTAAACTCAAGTTTTCTCTCTATATTATCGAGCGTATTCTTGTGAGTATTTTGAGTACACTTTGAGTATTGCTATACTGCAAGTTTCAAGTCATAGCTTATATCCTGTTTCAACTAGAAATCTTGTCTTTCGAGGTAAGGGATGTTATTTTCTTCTCAAATGATATTATTTCTTCAATATCATTATGCTGAAATATTGGTTGGAACTTTTTATCAAATTTGGAATTTTTTCATGTCGGGGTTACTATTCATAAGTTACTATTCATGAGTTACTATTCATAAGTTACTATTCACGAGTTACTATTCACGAGTACTATTCACGAAGCGTGAAGATGTTTTTTGTGAAATTTCTATCTTTTAGTGTCGGAGTTACTATTCACGTATACGGCACTATTCACATATACGGCCCTATTCACGAATACGGCACTATTCACCGAAAAATAAAATTTCTTCTTTTGTCCAAAATATCTATTATGGATACTAGCTTTGATTGTATCCATGTTTTGATCATTCTTGAATTTTACACCACTATGATTATTTTTGAGGTATTTTTGGACGTGGATAAAACAAAGTACTAATCCTTAATCCTTAATCCTTGTCATTTTGTTTCACCGGATTCGCTTTTTAAAAAAATATTTTCATCATCCTCGCCTTAAATGATGATATTATTGAATATCTTTGGCCGTAGTGTGCAGATGAATGATTTATGATGAATATCTTTGGCGAAAGAGTGCAAAGATGAATGATTTCTGATGAATATCTTTGGCCCAGTAGTGCAAAGATGAACATGTGTTTAAATGAACATGACCAATCGGTGAATGTCCTTGGCTCAGTAGTGCAAGGATGAATATTTGATTCCATATATATATATTGATTGATGTTACAGGATAAAATAGATTTATGAACTTTAAAATTCATACATAGAAGATAGTAGTTTGCATTCTCTACTTAACTTTTCTAATGAATTATTATTTCATTGCGAATATTGATTTAAAACTTGTTGTCTATTGTATTCTATTATATTTTTCCATGTTGAAGACTAACGATAATTTTGTTGTATATTATCTTACTCATAATATTCTTTACTGGGCTAGTCGAGCTCACCATTTTCCTTTTTGTTCCATTTTTCTTCTCAGGAGGCGAGAATATAGCCGAGTACGAGTCGGGTATGGAATGAAAGTTCTAGGGAGAGTTGTTTAGTAGTCCTCACCATTGTTGTAAAATGATGTATCAATAATTATGATGGAGATTTATTTGCGTGTGGATATTGTCTAGATGGCAATATCTCTGCTTTTAAACTCACGCTTTATTATTATTGTAATAATAAAGTTGTAGTTGTTTCGCACTGCGTGTGTTGACAACTTAGAATGGGTGGTGTATACCTATTTTGGGGCGCCACAGTTGGTATCGTATCGAGCTTAGGATATGATCTCCATGGCGGAGATCGGGAATAGAACTAGGAGGGAGAGACGAGTAAATCCTTCGCTAGTGTGTCCTACCTAAGCTTATTTGTTAGTTAGTTAGTATATAGGGATATTATGTGATATATTGATTTCCTTAATTAACCCTTGTTTTATGACGGTGATTTAAGAATGTCGATGAGAATATTAACAATGGAGTGAATGAGACCGTGGAGATGCTGTGATTTACCAACGAGGAGAACGTGCAACAGTGGCAATGTACCTCCGTAAATAACACCACCGAAAGCGTATTTATGAACGACGGGATGTTTAGAAGCTTTTTGCGCTTCATGTAAAATCGATTTGAGAGACTCGTGTTCAAAACATAGGAGGAAATGATAGCAATTCACGGGTTGTCACACACAAAGCAAGATTCAAAGAGTTGGGACTACCGAATTTAAGGGAAAGCCCGATCCGATCATGGCGTAAACATGGGTCAAGCAAATTACCAAGATATTCGATGTCTTGGGATGCACGGAGAACAGAAGGTTCCATTCGCCACCTTTATGTTCCGTGGCGAGGCGGGCACTCATCGGTGGGAGTCTGTGAAGCGTATCCATCCATTGCGCTTTCGGCAAGATGTCTTGGGAGACGTTTGAGAACTATTTAATGACAAATACTTTCCCGAAAGTGTTCGGTCATATGAAGGAAGTGGAGTTTATTAGATCGAGCGAGTAACAACATGACGGTGTCTCAAAGATGAGGCGAAGTTTATGAGTTGTCCAGGTTTGCACCTCATTTGGTGGAAAATGAGGAACGAATGACGCGTATGTTTCTGAGGGGTCTAAAACCCGAGATTCGACAATATCTTATCTCTCATAAATTTTCTTTATATTCAGATGTTGTAAATAGGGCTCAATTATTAGAGCGTGATAACGAGTATGTTCAACCGAGGGACCACAACCAGGGTCATATCGGTGACAGCAGTCATCAAAACGATGATAACCAGCGGGGAGGAAAGAATACGGACAAAGGCGGTAACCACTTGGGTGGTAATCGTGGCCATGATAATAGGAGAGGTGACTCAAGTGGACATTTCAAGAAGAGAAGGTTCAACAATAACCATGTGAAGACGTCAGCGCCAACAGCAACTGGTTCCAAGGGAGGAGAACGACCACCGGTCATATGCTATAAATGCGGGAAAGAGGGACATATCAGTCCAAACTGCCCACAACAGTTCCAGGTATGCTATAATTGTGGAAAGGAAGGACATATAGCTCGAGAGTGTACGGTAGCGAAACCAAGTCCAGCGGGGATGGTGACTCAAAAGGATGTCCCGGAAAAGTCAAAGTCAACGGTTCCTAGAAGAGCGTTTGTCGTGACCGGTCAAAATGCGAGGAACCCGAACGAAGTTAGCACGAGTTAGTTAATTATAAATTCTTGCGAAGTTTATACCTTACTAGATACCGGTTCTACCCATTCTTTTATCTCTCTTGCTTGCGCTCAACGTTTGAATTTGACTACGGAGAAATTAGACTTTGACCTATCTGTGGAGACTCCGTTAAGAGAAACTTTTATTACATCCGTTGTTTAGAAATCTTGTTTGATCCAAGTTGGCATCATCACATTACCTGTTGATCTTATCTCTTTAAAGATACTTGCTTTTGATGTGATTTTAGGGATTGATTGGTTAACTACTCATCATGCCAAAATTGATTGCTTTCGTAAGGTTGTTAGTTTTCATATTCCTAAGCAACCTGATATTCGAATTAAAGCAATCAAACCATTGAAGTCAAACATTTTCATATCAAGCCATGAAGTCATTCGTTTATTGGAAAACGGATGTCAAGTTTTCTTAGCTCCTGTCATGGACTTGAACAAAAATATGTCAGATTTGAATGATATTTCTATTGTTAGTAAATTTCCTGATGTATTTCCTGAATATTTCTTGCCTTACTCCCAAAGCGTGATATTGAATTTGTATCGACTTTAAATTCGGTACAAAACCCATTTCTAAAATCTCATATCGAATGATTCCTATTGAACTTCAGGAGTTAACAACCCAACTATAGAATTTGGTACCTGAGCCTTTATCTGGTGACTTCCTTTGTGGATTACACCGAAGCCAGACTCTCCGTAGGGGACACCATATTCGTGCGATAGTAACTGATAGGTGTCATTGTAATGTGCTATCCAAGGTTGGGATATGAGTCATAGTTGAGAACAACCTAAGTCGGTAATCGAAATACGTAACTTTCTAGGCTTAGTTTGTTATTATCGGAGATTCGTTGAAGGATATTCTCGAATCGCTATTCCATTAACGCAGCTGACTCGTAGAGATACAAAATTTGAATGGAGCAAAGAATGTGGGAAGAGCTTCGAAGAACTCAAGAGGAGACTCATTTCAAAGACATGTTACGACCATGCTATCTGGAAAAGCTAACGTGGTAGTGACGTCTTTGAGTAGAAGATCGTATACAAGTACGAAATACGATATTGTCAAAAACTAATTTCAGATAATTTACAAATAATAGAGATGGAGATGAAAACTCTAGGTACCCACGTGATGATATACGAGTATAATCGACTTTAATCGATAAAGTTAAAGCTGTTCAAGCTACACACCGGAGCTGATGAATTTGAAGAAGGAGGTGCAAGAAGTTGTTATTTCAAAAGCGAGAATCGGTGAGGTGAGGAAAACTCAAACCTTCGATTTATTAATCCATTTGAAATTCTCGATCGAATAGGAACTGTGGCCTATAGACTCGTTTTACCGCCAAGTATGACGCGTGTTCATAACGTTTTTCACGTATCGGTGTTACGTAAATATGTGGACGACCCGAACCACGTCATTTAGTTAGAACCGGACGAGATAGCCGAAGACTTAATATACGAGGAGGTACCTGTCAAGATCTTGGATAGGAAGGAGCATGTCCTATGCATGAAGGTCATACCACAAGTTAAAGTCTTGTGGAGAAACCATGCTATAGAGGAAATGACCTGGGAGTTGGAAACGGAAATGAAAGCGAGGTATCCTCATCTTTTCGAAACACCAGGTACGTACGTCAATTTCGAGGACGAAATTTCATAAGGAGGGGAGGTTGTAAGACCCCGAAATTTTTTTAAATAAAAAGAAATTTCCTTTATTTATTATTTTGAAATAGTAAGGGTGGATTTGATTAATGTGATTAGTTATGGGTAAAATGCGCAAATATTTTAAATAAGCAAGTGGTGATATAATATTCATTAATGTCGGAGAATATTCGTTTGGTCGTGAAATATTCAGATCTGTGTCGGAAATATTAAATGACCACAGCAGCGACCATGTGTGGGCCCCATAACGGAAAGCGGTTGGAGGAAGAAAACGCAAAAAATAAGTTGTTTAAAAATAACTTGGCGTAGTTATTACCGTTTACAAATCGTTGGAATACCCGATGGTTAAAACACGATGTCTGGCGCTTATTGCACGAGAGCATACGATATTGCACCAATTATCGATTCTTACGTAAAGGCACTACTCAATAATGGTTACGATAATTATTGTTCTCAAAGATTTTATTTTATTGATTCAATAATTGTCATAGCGTTGATATTTTATATTGTTTGTTGTTTCAATAATTGTCATTACACAAGATATTTTTTTCATTATCGAACCAATAATTCATATTATCCGAATAATATTATTAGATAACATTATTGGCAATGTCTAGAAAGTTCTGCATCTAAGGAGAGGTTTGGTCACCTAATTGCGGCCAAGAAGGAGAAATTCTTATTAGAAAGCCCCTCTTTCACGGAACCTACTGGTTGTCAATATTGTGATTCAGTAATATTATTTGTGAATAATTAATTATTGATTCATATGATGAGGAAAATATTGATTTTATGTGGATATAGATGGAGAAAATTTTATATAGTGACAATTGTTGAAAATTAATATTTTATTTTTTTTGATAAAATAATTCATTTAAATATATTATTTTAATAATATATTAACGATGATATTTTTATGATGAATGTGGGATATATGAGTATATGTGGAGGAGTATTTTTGTTACCAAAATGTTAAAACATGTTAAACATGTCTGTGGACCCCTGCTTATTATTTGAAATTTGATTATAGCACAATAAAATCGCCTGGTTTGTGGATTTCGGTCAATTTACATTTTGAATTTGGAAAAACTTTCTTCCGTAAAGTTGTAGAGAATTGAATTTCCTATAAAAACTCGAGAGATTTGAATTTTCCGGAAAAAGGGCTATTTATTGTGAATTATTGAAGTTCAAGCTCAAAATAATTGATTTTGAAGTTTAAATTATTTTAAATTAGAAAAACGTTTTTTTATTTTTTTCTAGAAGGTTGGCATGTGTGAATTCTTTGAGATTAAAATTTCAAGGAATACGTATAATATTTTATATATATTAATATTATATTAAATTTTCTCGCTTTGGTGTTCTAAGCAATTTCCTATAAATAGGTGCTTAGGTTAGAATTGAAAATCACACAAGAAATCAAGTTTTCTCTCTATATTATCGAAGCGTATTCTTGTGAGTATTTTGAGTATACTTTGAGTATTGCTATACTGGCAAAGTTCAAGTCATAGCCTATATCCTGTTTCAACTAGAAGTCTTGCCTTTCGAGGTAAGGGATGTTATTTTCTTCTCAAATGATATTATTTCTTCAATATCATTATGCTGAAATATTGGTTGGAACTTTTTATCAAATTTGGAACTTTTTCATGTCGGAGTTACTATTCATGAGTTACTATTCACGAGTACTATTCACGAAGCGTGAAGATATTTTTTGTGAAATTTCTATCTTTTGGTGTCGGAGTTACTATTCACGCATACGGCACTATTCACATATACGGCCCTATTCACGAATACGGCACTATTCACTGAAAAATGAAATTTCTTCTTTTTGTCCAAAATATCTATTATGGATACTAGCTTTGATTGTATCCATGTTTTGATCATTCTTGAATTTTACACCACTATGATTATTTTTAAGGTATTTTTGGACGTGGATAAAACAAAGTACGAATCCTTAATCCTTAATCCTTGTCATTTTGTTTCACTTTGGATTCGCTTCTTTAAAAAATATTTTCATCATCCTCGGTCTTAAATGATGATATTATTGAATATCTTTGGCCCCAGAGTGCAAAGATGAATGATTTATGATGAATATCTTTGGCCAAGAGTAAAAGATGAATGATTTCGATGAATATCTTTGGCCCATAGTGCAAAGATGAATGATTTCGATGAATATCTTTGGCCCGTAGTGCAAAGATGAGCAGTGTTTAGATGAACATGACCAACTGGTGAATGTCCTTGGCCTGTAGTGCAAGGATGAATATTTGATTCCATATATATATATTGATTGATGTTACAGGGATAAAAATAGACGATGAACTTTAAAATTCATACATAGAAGATAGTAGTTTGCATTCTCTACTTAACTCTTCTAATGAATTATTATTTCATTATGCGAATATTGATTTAAAACTTGTTGTCTATTGTATTCTATTATATTTTTCCATGTTGAAGACTAACGATAATTTTGTTGTATATTATCTTAGTCATAATATTCTTTACTGGGCTAGTCGAGCTCACCCTTTTCCTTTTTGTTCCATTTTTCTTCTCAGGAGGCAAGAATATAGCGAGTACGAGTCGGGGTATGGAATGAAAGTTCTAGGGAGAGTTGTTTAGTAGTCCTCACCATTGTTGTAAAATGATGTATCAATAATTATGATGGAGATTTATTTGCGTGTGGATATTGTCTAGATGGCAATATCTGTTTTTAAACTCACAGTTTTACTATTGTAATAATAAAGTTGTAGTTGTTTCTGTACCGTGTGTTGACAACTCAGAATGGGTGGTGTATACCTATTTTGGGGGCGTCACAACGTTAACATATTCAGAATGAAGTTCTGTCCAAGGGGTATTAAAGTACATAAGATAAGGAAGAGAATGGCATTGGAACAACCTCGTTCCGAGTTATAACGAAGGAGTTATGAGATCGGGAAGTAAGCGTCTCAAATTAGATTTAACACTTAGAGAAATTTCTAGGGTTAGGGCCTGGCGTCGTGGCGCCAGTCATGCCATGTAGAGTGGCGCCAGAGCGCTGCATCGGGGCCGAGTAATCGCAAACTTGTGTCATGCATGAGAGATAACAAAGGAGTGGCTCATGGCGCCAAAGTTGGGAAAAAAGCCGAGATGATCTTTTAACTGCTCAGCTCTTGGGGGAAATGTAAGGGACGATAAAGAATATAATATTCAACTAATGTAACACTTAATCAAGTGATGTAAACCTTTATTAAAGGTTTAACGTATAGATTAAACAAGATTAAATGACAAAGAATATAATTACGGGTTACGTAACCAATATCTGGGGACCGTAGTCGGGATGAACGAACGTGAGGAATTGCTATAGTTGTGATTCCTTAGACGTTAAGTGACGAGGGTAATGAATAACATTTCGATGTTATATATTGATAATGAGAGATAAGTGTGAAGCATATAAACGCTGTGAACGCAACGTCGTTGCGATGGACGCTTGGTCTTAGCATACAATGATCGGTATGGCTTTGACACTAAGAACGAGTAGTGAACAATGGGGTTCATATAATGGATAACGAAAGTATTAAATAGTATATGAATTATCAAGAAAGCCGTAACAAACGGTAATAAGATTAATGAAAGCCGAATGTGATTCGATAAAGAATGAATCCGGAGGGATGACATTTAGTTGTCAGAAAGCCGTAAGGAATAAGAAATTAACTTAATCGAACATTATTGTTTAATAGTTCGTATAAGTTAAGAAGAGTTAGGTTGTGGTACAATTGTAACCTTTGATGGTTGACATATAGGAGCTGGGCTAAACAATTCCTTCAGAGAGCGAAGGTATATATAAAACTGGCAACCGATCTAACTCACTGTGATGGCAGTGTAGATGAGACGGGAACTTGTTTGTTGGTAGTTTGTGGGAAACCACTCAGAGTACCATATGCACTACTAGCAGAGACGTGATGTGTGCTGAGTCCTAGAGAAGATATAAGAATAAGATAAGAATATAAATCATTCAAGATGATGAACGTTTTGAGTAAGACATCTCCGTATGTCATAAAGCCGTAAATTGGTAAAAGAAGTTAGTCGCGTAAATTTATTTTGTAAGAACGCGAACTCTAAGAAGTAAAGTTAAGTAAACCAATGCGTAAGTTCAATATATGTCTAATTGGTGTTTATGTTTTCTCCATATGTGTTATATAGGAATTGAAATGAGCATATCAGCGTAAGTTGTAGTTGGGCGTAAGGCAAGTTTTAACTTCATTCATATTACATGAATGTTAGTTTCTTAAACTTCTCAGATGTTGTACTTGAGAAGTTCTGTCTATGTCCGAATGTGCGATATTTGTATAATGTGGTAGAACGTATGAGGCCTTGAGCCACAGTTTGAACACTTCAGTGTTTCTATGATATGAATTGTTCTATGATTGAGCTATTCAATACAAGTATGTCTGTTTATACATGAATCGTTATTGTTAAGTTTGTGCTAATGATTCTAGCTAGACAGGATGTGTATGAAAAGGGTAGAGGAATGAAAGTATTTCAAAGTGAAAGTGATTGATGTTTTAAGATGATAGGAATCAAGACTATTCCTATTATTCAAGCTGCTTCATAACCTTTGTTCGGTTATAGAAGTTCTAAAGAAATGTTTTAATTCTGAAGTTGTTTGTTCAACTGTTATGACTTGCTGGGCAATTGAATCCTCACACTTGTTTTAAATGAAAAACAATTTTCAGCGAACAAGGTTATAAGAACTTAAAGATCCCGTAAAGATCAAGTTGTCAGTATCCAGATAAAGTACCATTCAGAAGGTGAATGAGCGAGAAGATCAAGTGAAGGCTTGTAATGTAAAAAGATAAAATTTAATTATAGACTAGTTTAATAAACTATTATGTATCCTTGGTGGCGGATAAAAGTCACTCTTGTAAGATGAAATGAATAATGTATTTATTATTGTTTGTAATGAAAAAGGTTATAAGGATTCCAGAACCTGGGATTTGAGAGTGTATGTCGTTATATTTCAGTATATAATGATGTATGTTGGATGAATGATGTACTCATGACGTACGGAATCCGGGTGTGAAGATAGACCAGATTTCGGGGCGTTACAATCATTACCTCACAATCCAACAAATGGAGAGACTGAGTCTGGTGAAACCAGCGCTCAGATAATGCCCTGAGGTAACCCCAAGGACAACGGCGGGGAAGAATGGAAAAGAACGCCCCAAATCCCCAACCATACACAATACCTCGATAATCTAGATGTAGAGCCTGATACAGGGAGTGTATGCTGAACCAGTTCCCTCGAGGATGTGTAAAGCCGGGAACCTACATCAACTACAAATCAACATCAGAATCCTTGCTCCTCATAAATAGGAAAAAGGAAGATTCAAACTCAACTTTTACCTCGTTTGCCTGCAAGTAAACTGAGGGGTGGTGACTCAAATCACCCAGAAGATCTGGAATCATCACAACAATGCCTAGAAGATCCCTGCGGGGAGCATGAGCAGCATGAGCTGGAGTCGCAGATGGTATATCCTCCTCATCCTCCTCAACATCCGGTACATCAACCCAGATAAGACGTATCACTGCCTTGGCCAAATGATGAGGTTTTCTGACTAAACGGGGTCGAGGCACTTCAGAAGCCGTCCTCCGCACACCTGAAGTGGTCCTACGGGAACTACTTGACTGATCCGGATCCATAATATCTAGACATAAATCTCCAAATCACCTCAGAAAGGGTGTGGTAAATTCTAACCTGGAGCTTTTCAAATGCATTTTATGACTACATGCATGCATGTCTACCCAATGCCAAGACTTTTGGAAATTTTTTGTCATAGTCTCCTTTGTAAATAGGACTATCCACATGCCCATTGGCATGACTAGGTGGCCATTCAGTAACACACCTACCAACAGTCATAAACATCCTATATGCATAAGCATGTCACAGTTATAATCCATGATGATAGATTAATTACCCGGATTAGTTTTCTTTACTACATTTGCTCATTTGTCCTCAAATAGGATATGAAATAGTAGAAAAAAGGTACCAATTTTACTGTTTCAAAAGTCCAATTTTTTCACATCATTATGTTCAGCATAGTTTAATACTAACATTTACTATGTTGAATATTTTCTATCAAGTCATATGGCATGCATATTCACTACTATGTGTTTAGACCTATTTTATATGATAACTCATTTTCCAATGGATGAAAACTGGAAAAGAATACATGCATACATTACCACGATAGTGTGAAACACTTGTACGGTGACAGAATTTGCAGAAAGCCGCCAGAACTCAGCAGATATGAAGAATAGCTCTCGAATTTCCTGTATGGCGTAGTATGAAAATAACTTATGAAAGCAACTGACCATTTAAAACCACCCACGGATGGCCGAAGGTGTACTTGTGACTGCCGCAGGTGTACCTGCGACTACCCTAGGTGGGTCTCACCCCTCCGGCTCGGTCCAATTTGAGTTGCAAAGGAGGTCTCACAAGTTGAAACAGTCAAATAAGGAGAAAATATGATACGCGATTGAGTGATAAAGCCTAAAATCTTTGTTTTCAAAACCAAAATGCGGGTCTTTCTATCACTCATTGGTATTCACCCACACACAGTGTTCACTATACTGATGATCGCAATTGTTGCAAACTATAATCGGCAATACCTCACAAAGGTCTGATGCCATCTATTCGAGGTCGTAACTCTAAAACACTACTCCCCAGCGGAGATTTCATACAACTTCAGCCGTTGGCAATCCAACAAAGCACCGGAAGCCAACGAGATAACTACGAGGAATGCAGTTCCAGTTCCAGAGATAACCTCGAAATCCTCAAGTCCATCTCAGAGATAACCCCGAGATCTTCAGTTCCAATCCTGGAGATAACCCCGGGAGATCCAGTTCAAACCTCGAAGACAACTCTGAGGCATGCAGTTGTAGTTCTGGAGATAACCCCTAAAAAGCTTGTTTTAAACCCCTGCGATCATCTTCAACCTCGGTGATAGCCCCGATGTAGTCACTTCAAAACCTGGAGATAACCCCGGGAGGACATGCACACCTCAGAGATAATCCTTAGGACATTCAGCACTTGCAGCAGCACAATCTCAAAGATAACCCTGAGCAACGACTGCTAAATCAGCCCAGAACTGAAGATAACCCCGGTGAGGGGCAAAATCATCATTTTGCCACCTCAATCCCATATTCACGCCGTCTAAACATTTCAATCTACACGCTACGCATTTCAAGATAACACACTGGATAGAATTTGAAGCCTGAAGACCTGGGCATGGACCCATCTTCTTGACTTCGTACAAATTCTTATCCCATACCCTTGTGTATCTCTTCACAACATCATTCCGTAAAAGGTCTTATACACCTTGATCGGATGCCCGAATTTAAGTTTTAAAGGTTCGAG
This sequence comes from Panax ginseng, assembly GCA_020205605.1. Classification (NCBI taxonomy): domain Eukaryota; kingdom Viridiplantae; phylum Streptophyta; class Magnoliopsida; order Apiales; family Araliaceae; genus Panax; species Panax ginseng. The sequence continues at coordinate 45,841,472 of CM035145.1, read as the reverse complement.
CGGACAACACGTTGCACGAGTGCATGTTGTGATGAACGAGAATTTTTTAATTTAATTTTAATATTTATTGAATTAAATAAATATTTTTCGATGAGTTAATTATTGGATTAAATAATTATTTGATGCAATTGTGGTAGATTAATTTAATTATGTGTTACATTTATTAAATTAATGTAGAGAATAATTATTATTCGAAGTATGTATTTATGTGAGCTTATTCAATTAAATGAAATATTTAATTAAGCATGATGTTATTTAATTAATTTAATTATTAATTAGAGATTTAATAATTTGACATTATTTATTAATGAGAATTTAACTATGTGAATTTATGAGAAGTTATTATATTTTATTTATATTAAATAAGATATATGAATTATTGTGCAAGTGGGTGTGACATGAATTAAACTATATGATAAAAGGTTTTATTAAAATAAAGAGCTTTGAACTTAGTTTGCTAGCCAAATGTGGCCTTAGGAGGAGTTGGGGAGTTAAACCACGAATGGAATAACTGACCTCAACTCTACGCATAAAGGTTCAGTTGAGTTAACGTACGTATTCTTCATTATTTGCTAAGTTGAGAGTCAGAGAGAATTCAAGAGAGAGTTCAGAGGATTTGTGAGAACTCAGTGATTGAAGAAAGAATCTAAGTCTACATATATATACTTTATTCTCTGGGTAATCTCTCCTTCCTAAATTTCTATTTCACGTATTCAAGTTATACAAAAATGGCTTTCAAAACTTCTGTTAATCTCTGTGAATTGGGAATTGGTGTTGTTATAAGGATATGTGTAATAATTCAAGAAGTATAGCATGTTTTATATATATTGCATGATTCCATATCATCAGTTTCATAATATTACATCGTATATGATTTCTACAAAATTATAGAGTATGGGTTTTGGCCTTATGGCCTTATACGTGATATTTTATGTATTGAACATATATTATCCCTAAATTTTACATTCATATATTATTATGCATGTTGATAAGAAGAGACCCAAGTTTAAATAAACGAATTCGGTGTTATAACGAATTCGTAGTGACAATTTTCATGTTTTATTTTCTAAACCTTCATGAACATCAAAGTAAGTGAAATTGCATGCTTTAAATCTGTTATTAAGTGTTTAAATTTGTTAATGTCAGTATATAAATGTTGGGTTATGTTTATGCATGAACTATAACATGTGTATAAGATTAATTTCATGTAGTAGTAATTTAATTGGAAATTTTTAGGCTATGTTCTGCAATTTTTCGCGAATTGCGAATCAGCTTCTAACTCATGCAGCCATGCCATTTAGTCAATATATAAGTCTCAAATATAAGTCATACAAGTGTCCGTACAGCGGCTACTACAACCGCATTGCCAAAATCTAGTATAAACGTAGCACTTGAAATACCACTCAGAGAATGGTTCAGAAATGTAATTTTTTTAAAATGTTTAAGTCTAACAATGTGTTAGTGAATTAATGTAATGAACATGTAAACATGTTAGAAGTATAATGTGATGATAAAATAGTTGTTTAACATGTAAATAACATAATTACATGTGGATTGAATTATTGAATTCATAATTAGAATATTATTCATGAAGTGATATTATGTGGCAGTAAATGTGATAAATTGACTAAGTATAGTCAATAATTAAAGTAGACAAAGAGAATGAGTTTATGATGATTAGTTAAGTTATAATTAACTGGTATTGTGAATGTGAATGGTATGTAGGATTAAATTCAAAGAACGAGTTTAGTTAAAGTGTAACCTACGCACGAGGCAAGTTTCCTAACCCTACTTGTCATTATTGTTCAAGTTATTAGTTACCTCGAGTAAATTATCATTACTATTATTCAAGTTCAATTGTTATATTAAAGATTTATTATCTTTTCAAAGCATGATTCAGTTGTACAATAATTGTTCTATTGTATACTTCTTGAGATTATTATTCAAATCGAATATTATTATTGTTGAACCTTATTAGACTAGTGAACTTTATTGATTCAACTAGTCCCTTTGGTATGGACTCGAATGTCAAACTGAGATGAACAACCCTGCAAAGGGATTTACTTATGCGTTAGCGTTAAGATATTTTGCACAGTATTGTACTAAGGGTTGATCCCCCTAAGTACGAGTATAAAGGTCCATAGTCTTATGACTGTTAAAGGTTTTAAGTATAACCCTTGATAACCTAGGAAATAGTTCAAGGTCTTATGACCCTCAGAATTCTTTTGATTCTTGTTATTCATTCTTGATTCAAAAGTTGAGCTTTTATTCAGATGTCTTTGATTCACTCGTATGTTATTATACTGTTAATTCATTGTTATACTTATGGGCAATAGTGATCACTCTTGCTTATTAATAACATTGCAGTTAAGAACGAAAGAACTGATGAACCTTCCACTAGTAAGGGCAAAGGCAAAGTTAGCAAGTGATGAAGACTTGTTATTTTATTTGATGATGTATTTATGTTAGACTTGAGCTAATGATGTTGTTTAAGACTTATTGTTTATATTTCCGCACAGATGTTTAAGGTTAGTTTAACCTGGGATTATGTTTATGATTCAAATGTTGTAACCCTATAAAGGGAAGATTTTATTTCTATCTATTGCATGGTTTGCATTTATTATGGGTAGATAGATAGATGATATTTGTACAGTGAACCGAAGTACCCGGATTTGGGGATGTCATACATGTACTTCGAGACGGCAGGACCCGCGAAGCCCGGGGCACCCCAGGTAGCCGCAGGTACCCCTACGCCCCCCCTATAAATAGAGGTCTTGGGGTGGCCATTTTGAAAAAGTAAAAGGCGAGGGAGCCCTGCCCAATTTACTCTGTACACACTATAAATTGAGTGCTTTCTCATTTCAAACACTTGTGAGCTTATATTTAGCTACTTTTTACTAGTGGGAACCGAGTGTTCATCCATTTAAAGCTATGGAAGTATCGAAGGCCTCAATTACTATTGAGCATAAGGGTTTGAAAAACTTTTTTTACAAAACACCACTGCTATATCTTGTTAAAACTGAACTTTTATATAAAATTCAAACCATTTGTATATAGGTAATGAGTGGGATTTATACCCGCGAATCGGATACTATATCCCTTAAATAGTTGCCTGATCTTCGTATTATTTTAGTATCATTTTGCTTAACCAATGCAGTGCAGGGCTTATTAGGTCTTTTCCATGCTTTTAGGGGCGAAACGGTCATTTTGCATGTAGCCGCACCTCGGCGCCAAAGCCTAGATTATAGCTCTTGCCGCGGCGCCACCTTCGTGTCCCTGCTGATGTCATCATGGCACTGCAGCGCCACTCTATGCCTTATTGCCCGCGCCACGGTGCCAACTCAGGTGCCCAGACCGAGAAGGGTTCATTTTGACCTATATAAAAAGGAAGCAGGCCTCTGCATATCATATGATGGAGGAGATATCAAATAGATTAGTATAGAATAGCTTAGTTCTCTCTCCTCTTTTGTACTTTCTCTCTCTAGTTCTTAGATAATGTCTGTAAATAAAGATTAGATAGATTAGGGAGAAGTCTGGGATTTCCTTGGAGCGACTAGAGCAGTGAGCTACACAGATTGGAAAGCTTAATTTGAGCGGAATTCTTAGAGACTGAAGGGCCTTGATAGAGTTTCCTCTTATCCATTTATTTCCTCTAATTTTGTAGTCTGTAATGTTGTCTTTATTGCTACTTATATTTTGTTCAATAGCTATGAACTGATTATTGGCTCTAAGGTTATAATGGAACCCTTTGTTATTTAAATTAATTGTCTTATCTCTTTGGTTGGCACCATATGGTTTGGTTTAATATATTTATGCTTAATGATTCTCGCTAAGACATTAGTGATGATTTTGGTAATCTACATGATATCGACAGAAGGATTATAGATTTACACCTAAATATATTGGCATGTGATTGGGGGTTTCGACTGCATAAGTTGTCCATAGAATAGACATATATATGTGTGCCATGTGCGACCTATTTGAGAACTTATGCTTAAATCCTTGTTATGATTAATTCGCATAGACATGTGTAGGATTGTATCTATCTTGGACGTTCTTTTCTGTTCTATTCCCTATCGGGTGGATCTGAAAAGGATATGTTTGTGCATACCTCGACAGAAGTGTATGAGCACCTGTGTGTTCTGGGTCGACAAATTGTCGCTGCCATTAAGACCAAGGACAGAAGGGTAGGAACTTTGATAAAGCATAGCATGCCAGGTGTTCGACAGAATGCCAGTGTGGGGGTGAAGTTGTAACCTTAGCTTGTAATCCCTTCGATTACCATTTGTTATCCATTTACTTGCTTTGATAATTAGTTATAAATAGATTAATAACACTTCCATTTATTGTTGTTCAAATAAGACTTTAGCGATACAAAGTTGATACTTGGTAAATATTAGTGATAGTTCCTCATGGGTTCAACACCCTACTTGTAACGACCCCAAATATTCATACAATTTAATTATTAACTTCGATCGTTAATAATACGTCTAACTTCTGATTTTACATCATTAATCGACGTTAAAATTAAAAAAATGCGGAATAATTTAAACTTTTCTATCTTCTTACTTTAATTTCCTGAATCACAACCTTTATCATCTACATGTCTTTGAATCATATATAATCCATGATTCACTTTATCAGAGTTAATATATATCTATATAATAAAACAGAGCGGCTTCAACAAAGAACGATCTAGATTAAATCTTCAACAAACAATGGTCTGGATTAAAGCTTCAACAAATAGAGCGGCTCAGGGGATTATTCAAATACTCACAATTCAAAAATTGCTAGAAAAACACGCCTTATACTTCTGCAAAGAAAAACACGCCTAATTCAAAAATCACTAGAAAAATACGCCCAATTCAGAAATTCCCCCAGACTCTACCCATTCCGCCTTTCTCCTTATCCCGCCGAGTAGAGATAAAGTTGCAGCGGACATCTTCATCGCAGGGGATTATCTCCTAATCAAGCCTTTTTCGGATTATTGCAGGGGATCTTCCTTCTTTTTATTTTATTTCTGGTGGGTTTACATTTGATTAGTGATTTGTTTCCGTCAAAGTTTGCTAAATCCCAACTTAGCCAAAGCAAATCAATCTGCTCAAATTTTCAAGCTTCCCTATTCCCTATTTCCGTCAGGGATTACTCTCTTTTAATTTTTTTCAGAGCCATGGAGTTGATTCAGAGAAATTTGGGATTTGGGTTTTAGTTTTTTTGAACTGGGTCACTTTTATTTTGAGAGAAAATGGTGATCATGACACAAGAAATGCTCAAGTCAGATTTCCAAAACACTAACATTTACTTTTTGTTTTTTGTTTTCCTCTTTTATTGCAGTTGATGAGCCACTCAAGATCACATTTGAGGTATTTATATGTGTTTTATATAGTTCATAGTTTCTTTTTAGCCGATTGATCTGTTCTTTTTGTATTTTGTTAGTCAAGTGATGGCAGTTATTGTGGTTAAATGATAGGAGGATAAAATTGGGGGAGGGATTCCTTTTGCACTCTGCATGTTCTCAATTAGTCAACTTTTCTATGTTATTGATTACATTTGGTTATCTTATAGTATACATTTTGTTTGTTTTTTCTATGTAGAAAATCATCCAACATTTTAATACATTCTTAGATGAAAATACAAGAAGAACCAAATTACATAATATACTTATGTAATATCCATTAAATATATGATTTTAAGATATAATTTTGGCCACTGCACACAATATTCACTAGCAACACTGCCTTCATCTCTATATGAGGTGAACATACTTATAGAGAACTACATCGAGGAAGGTAACGCTGTGTAACTAGCCGTAGAGGTATTGTTCTAGCAACACCGCCTTCATCGTTATAGGTTTTGTTCTAGCCGTAGACAAATCAATGGTGCTACTTTTACTCTTCGATATGCTTCTTGTGTTTGTTCATAAAGTTAATATAAAGTAAACATGTGTGCGCTCATTTGTTTTTTAGATAATTCAAGGTAAAGTAAGGGTTCTTATGTTTCAGATTTACAATTGTTTTATTTTGACTCATATATTTCGATAATTTTTATATTTCAAATATTTTTAGGTATGCATTGAAGGATACTTGGTGTAAGCTGTAAAGAATACATGGTGTAAGCTGTAAAGTAATGGGTCTTATGCTCAACATGTTGTTTATCTATTTTCTGCATGTTTGTATATTTTTGGTTCTATCTTTTGTAATGTTAACTAATTATACATGGTTATGATGATTTTTGGGTATGGAATGATTATTTTTTTGGTGGTTTGTATATGTATTGATGATTGTAAGTATTATAGATAGGTTTAAAATTTTTTGGATATCTATTTTTAAAGGAAACTCTGTCGAAATTTCTTAAAATTAGTACCGACTAGCTGGATGTTTTGGTGGTTGGATATGTGTTGATGATTGAGTATGTATTAATTGTTGTGTTGGTATATGTCTTTAGATAATGTAATATTTTTCATTACGCCTTGCCTTTATATTGTTATATGTACATCATGTACTGGTATAAATCTAATCTAATTTCAAGATGGTTGTTATATGTACATGATGCGTCCAGATTTTGTGTCACTAGGAGATAATTCTCCTCTTAGTAGCATGTGTTTGTTAAGAAATAGCAGTGCAAGTCCCAAATATCACATGTTGCCGCAAAATAACTCTCATTTCAATTTTTAGTGTTCATAATTTATTTTTATTTTTTTGAGAATTATACAGTGCCTTCAGGCACGGGTTATCGCTAGCTCGATGTTTTGGTGGTTGGATAAGTATTGATGATTGAGTATGTATTAATTGTTGTGCTGGTATGTGTCTTTAGATAATGTAATATTTTTTAAATTTTAATTTAATTTTTCGTTACGCCGTGCCTTCAGGTACGGGTTATAGCTAGTATACTTAAATATCAAATTGATACCTTTTATACATCGGACAACTCAAACTTGAACTTTACAACTCAACATAAAACTATGCATCATAAAATATTTAGTACATCTCATGAATCTTAATCATGGTTTAAAGAAATAACAACTTTAGATAAAATATTAATCTTCGTGTATTATTTATGATCCGCGTCATTCAAGTAGCACATAGAGTTACCTTCAATCCTTAACCTGCAAAAATGATTATTTACAAGGTTGAGCGCGATAGCCCAACAAAATCTAACAATTTTTATGCATCACGTAGCACATAATAACATGCTCACCATATATCTCATAAACATTGGACTAACATAACATACATGCTACAGTTCATATAACAAGTATAAAGATTGAGTTTCTTACTCAATCAGCATGCTTTACTCAATCAACGTAGTCATAAGTTGACTTTAACATTTCATACATTCAACATATATATAACACATCATGCTCTTTGCAATAAAGATTTAAAATAGCTAATCACCAAGTTCCCATAGCAAATAGGAACTAAAAGATTTGCCTTGATTGTTGTTTACCAATAACAGTTTAACAGCTTACAGTTATCTGCACTTCACGTGCCCTAAACAATTATATAATCATACATTTCAATTATTAGTCACATAACAACACATAGTAATTGTAATGTAAACTCTACTCCACATCTCATAATCATTCCTGTTAATTAGCACACAATGTTCAATTAGATTGTGTTAACTTTTCGACTTATGTAATATTCAAAATTAATTCAAGTGTTTAAGTCTTGCTAGGACTACTTATTGGTTTTATATTAAAACTATTCAATATCTTATAATATTTATTTGCTTTGATTTAAAACACTTTTTACGTTCATTATCACTTATCACGGCGTTTTAACGTTTATTCGTCACACACCCAATTTGTCTCTCTTGTGTGTGCTTACATAACTTATCTAATACATCATTTATTAATGTTAATCATCATTATATTTACTAACATTCATGTTTTATAACTTAGAACAACATCTTTTATCGTCAGAAGCACTACACTTGCATACGTGCATGCCCGACGCCCTCCGATTGCCTCCTAATTCATATCAGTCCCACAAATGGCCATTTTGACCTCAAATTGAAAAACTTAAAGAATAAACTTTGTAGTTCTATTCGTCCTCATTGCGGATAATCTTGAATCACCTCAATCGGAGTTCGTATGAAAACGTTATAATTGTTTTACCAAAACAGGCCAAAGCAGTCACAGTCAGCACACATGGGGTGCCACCGCGCCCCTTTTCCTCACATGCCATGCCAAGTACCATGCATAAAAACCCTAGCCCAACTCTGGCTTTCTTTTGCCGCACAATCAGCTGCGCTTGTAGCGTGGCTTTGGACAAAACACAGTTTTTTACATAGCTTTCTCATTTTAAGTCCGAATTAGTTATTTTTCGATTCGTTGGACTCGTTAAACTCTTAACTACCCATCTAAAGAATAATTATAACACTTCAAACATATTAACAAATCATTTTAAGGGTTCCAATTCAATGTTCATGCTATATTTTAATGTTTTAAACACATTTAGCGAATTCGATCGCCACAGCTTCGTTTCTTAACCAATTAACACGATTTAAACTACGTCGTTTTTGTTTCTTCACATACTAACATAATCCAATACCAATTTACAGATTATAACACATATTAAACATAAAATTGCGTACTTTCTTAAGCCATTTTTCATAACATACACTGTTATTAACTTTTCTCCCTACAAACCCAAATTTCATAAATTTGATACTCAAACAACACCCACATGTGATGATTAACAGAGTATAAACCCTTCATACATGTATATATATCAATCCAACATAATTATCAATAGAAATTCCAAAAATAAAGTTAAAATTAGGGTTATACCTTATTCATTTGACTGTTTGCTAGCAAGAGATGATGTCAAGGCTTAGAAATTCCTCTCCTACCTCTAGACAATCTCAGAGATTTCTCTCTTTCACTGTGTTTTTCTCTTGCTTTCTCCAACACTCTATCTTAGTTAGCCTTAGGAAAATAAGACGCGTAAAAATATAAACTGATATGGCTTTCACCCTTATTCTTCCGTTAACAAAACAATACGTCAGTTACAATATGCCAAAGGCCATAAGGCCTTGTTTGGCTACACGCAATTATCCCCCACTAGTTTATTTTAATAATATTATATTATATAGTTTTTAGTTGTCACACATGTAACTAATTTACATAACTTACAATAATAATTATAATTTTCATTATAATTCTTCTGATGATTAATAAATAATAATATATCTAATGTAATTAATAAATTAGATTTAAACAACACTTTATTTAATTTACTTATTTTCTTTAATATTAAACAACTCATTTAATTTAATTAATTAATTAAATTAAATCTTCAAAGAATAAAATTTACCTTTGCTTTAATTCAATTATCATACACACGTAACTAAATTATTATACCACAATTTCATAAATTATTTATTTTTCTCAATAAATAAATTATTTAAAATATTTATTTAATTCAATAAATATTTAAATAATTACCAAATTCATTTAATTTCTTCAATAGTTAACTTAACTATTATACCTCACTTTTCCAATATATATATATATATATATATATATATATATATATATATATATATATATATATATATATATTTTCACATCATATCACATATTTCAAAATATATATAGACGATATATATACATACTCAAACTCAAAATATCTCATAATAAGAATTTAATTATTAAATTCCTATTTTAATAACTTATAAAAATTCTAGTTGTCACATCCTTCCCCCTATAAGGATTTTGTCCTCGGAATCAACGAAACCTCCCTTACCTTTGCTTTTCACCAAATCTCTTTTCAAAATTTATCGTTGAATATCTTCAACACATTACCTTAATATAGGTTTTATATTTCCTATTACATTCATTACCTCAACAAATTCTAGGTTTTTATTTCATAACTTTCACTCGAACTCAATTATATTTTGAGTATTATATATTCTTTAACCCATTCATTTCTTTCTCTAAGGATCGTTATCATAAACACTCGGGATATTACACTACTTATCAGCGTATTACTTGTAAAACGACGTATACTTGCGCGTGTTTAGTGATCGATTTTTCGACCAGCAAGTTTTTGGCACCCCTGCCGGGGAACTATTATTCTAAATTGTCTAATATTGATTTAAATCCATTTAGTCTTAATTTTAACGTATATATATATTTTTATTTGTTTGATCTTCGTTTTTGTTTTTAAGTTTACAGGTTATGGACGATCATTGTTATCAACGGCCTTATGAGAGGACGACACAACCAAGCTCGGAAGAAGGACTCGAGCAATTGCAAGTTCAAATTGCAAATCTCTTGAGTTTTTCACATTTCTCTCCTTTTCTAGAATTTCATTTCTTTCTTGAAATTATTAGGTTTTGCTTAATTTTCTCATTCTTTCTACTTTCACCTTCCAAAATAATAAGAATCTTCCACAATTGCTCAATAATTGGGAAGCGGTATGAATAACAAGAATTTAAAAGATTTCAAATCATGCTGAGGGGTCACAAGACCGTGAACTCTTTTCTAGGTTTACTAGTGCTTCAACTCAATCCTTCACACTGCAAACCAGAGTGTTTATCAATCACAAAGACTGAAAACACCCTCCACACGTACACTAGGTGGTCAACCTATTGTACCACTATGTTGGGCCGCAACGTAGTGTTTTGTAACGACTATATGCTTTACGCTCAGAACCATTGTCCCCGAAAACATGTCCCCTTATAGGGTTGTTCACCTCAACTCTTCAACATCTGAATCCGCACCAAAAAAATTTGGTTTGGCATAACTTTTCAATAAACGCTTGAATTTCATGATCATCTTTCAATAATCGTCTAGCTTAATCAAATAGCATAGACTTTTACAACGATTCGAACATCAATCAAAATATACATAGACACACACACACACATATATATATATATTCTCATATCTTAAAGAAACCTCAAAAATCTTTTTATGACGTTATGATACCGCACTGTATTTACAGTCCGTTTGAGGATTCCATCATTTTGTGACTTAGTTGTACTACATCATACCATAGTGGGATGATGATCCTTAGATCACGTCCAACACTAAGAATTTCTGCATTGATAATCTCCATTTTTATCATCTTTGCACCAGGTTCCATGATGCATTAATGATATAAAATACATTTTGATATTTTCAAATCATTTTCGTCTAGCCACAACAATTAGCATAGACTATTCTTTAAACAGTTTAAAAATCTTTGAAAATCAGTTTTAGTGATATCATATCTCAACAGGTAACGATGTGTTAGTGTCCTGAAGTCCACACATACACATTTGTCACCATGCGTTGAGAGTAAAAATTCATTTTAAAAAGGGACATAGTGCGAATTTAGCTTGATGTCAAAAATTTTGAAGTCTAGCATAGCTAGAAGATTTGGAATACCCGTGTTTCCACCATCAACTCCACTTTCTATAATGATCCATTTCTTAATAGGTCTATCTATTCCTATCATCCTCAATACTCCATTCACACTTAATTATACCCTAGTTCATCAAACTTACCTCATATTGGATGTTTAGAACTTGCCACAATAATATGAGTTTAAGAACTTATCCTAGTCAGACCATAGGCGTCCATTCGCTGAGGGGTTCAAAACATACCATATTATTATAAGTCACGAACTTACCATATGCATTAGTTTTAAGAACCGCACCTAATCCTAATAATATCTGAGTAATCTTAATAGTTTCTAACTATCAAATATACACATGAGAAAAGAATCACCTTTTAGCCACATATACATTGATAACGCGACGCCAACATTCCAATGATTATCAATATGATAAACTGAGTGCAAGCACAAAACCCTCGCCCATACAAAGATTTGTACAACTCAGCTATCACATGAGTCCTCAATTGAAATTCCACCTAACTCTATCTTGCTCTTAACTTGCTCTTTGCTCAATACGAATTCCTCGTATCACATCATCTATAACTCCTCGTGAGTTATCTCGTACTATTTCATAGTACACCATCTTCATAGCAGTAAGTTATAATTATTCAAACATTACAGATCATATTTCTTCTATAACTTAAACAGATCACATCGTGATCTTATTCTATAATCATCTCCATTAAAATTCTTTTCTTAACTCGTGATCGTTTTGTTTTACGATCCTCATTCTTTTCCTTTTTCATCATTTAAGACATTATTCATTATCTTGGCTATTGGAGTTAGGTAAATCCCATTTCTTATCTTCATATCTCTTCAAGATTCTTATTTTGAATTTTCTTGATTATATAACAATTCTTCCTTTAAGAATTTCTAACTTCATTTATATTTCTCAATATTTCATTTGAGTTCCACATTTTCATCATACGTATCCATTTTCTATACTTGGTACACAGCGAGTCTCTAACCGTTTCAATATGATACGCTGAGTGGTTTCCCACAAACAACCAACAAACTAGGTTCCGAGTTGCTAGTTCGTATATACCTTCGCTCTATGAAGGAATCGTTTAGCCCAGATACCATACATCAACTATTAAAGAGTACGATTGTACCATATTTAAATATAACTTTCTATTCTTAACGTGTTTACCATTCTCTTCTTTAGACATTATCTATTTATTATCACCTTACATCCTTATTATTAGAGTTGGGTAACCCCACATTCATATTCCTTATAACTCTGTGAGATTCTTCTTTGAATCCTTTCACGCATGTTTTAATCCCTTCTATATAAATTTCTTAAATTACTTCTTATTGTTCAAACTCTATTTGAGCTTATTCTTTTATTATCTTCACATTCCTTCTCTAAGGTTTATAACCTACAACTTTGATACCAACTATAACGACCCCAAAAATTCATACAATTTTATTATCGACTTAGGTCGTTAATAATACGTCTAACTTCTAATTTTACATCATTAATCGATGTGAAAATTAATAAAATACGGAATAATTTAAACTTTTCTATCTTCGTACTTTAATTCCCTGAATCACAACCTTTATCATTTACATGTCTTTGAATCATATATAATCCATGATTCACTTTATCAGAGTTAATATATATATATATATATATATATACTTTAATATCAAATCGATACCTTTTATACATCGGACAGCTCAAATTTGAGCTTTACAACTCAACATAAAACTATACATCATAAAATATTTAGTACATCTCATGAATCTTAATCATGGTTTAAAGAAATAACAACTTCAGATAAAATATTAATCTTCGTGTATTATTTCTGATCCACGTAATTCAAGTAGCACATAGAGTCACCTTCAATCCTTAACCTGCAAAAATGATTATTTTCAAGGTTGAGCTCGACAACCCAGCAAAATCTAACAGTTTCATGCATCACGTAGATCATAATAACATGTTCACCATATATCTCATAAACATTGGACTAACATAACATACATGCTACAGTTCATATAAAAAGTATAAAGATTGAGTTCCTTACTGAATCAGCATGCTTTACTTAATCAACGTAGTCATAAGTTGACTTTAACATTTCATACATTCAACATATATATAACGCATCATGCTCTTTGCAATAAAGATTTAAAATAGCTAATCACCAAGTTCACATAGCAAATTGGAACTGAAAGACTTGCCTTGATTGTTGTTTACCAATAATAGTTTAACAACTTACAGTTATTTGCACTTCACGTACCCTACAAAATTATATAATCATACACATCAACTATTAGTCACATAATAACACATAGTAATTGTAATGTAAACTCTACTCCATATCTCATAATCCTTCATGTTAATTAGCACACAATGTTCAATTAGATTGTGTTAACTTTTTGACTTATGTAATATTCGAAATTCATTCAAGTGTTTAAGTTTTGCTAGGACTACTTATTGGTTTTATATTAACACTATTCAATATCTTACGATATTCATTTTCTTTGACTTAAAACACTTTTTACGTTCATTATCACTTATCACTGCGTTTCGACGTTTATTCGTCACACGCCCAATTTGTCTCTCTTGTGTGTGCTTACATAACTTATCTAATACATCATTTATTAATGTTAATCATCATTATATTTACTAACATTCATGTTTTATAACTTAGAATAACATCTTTTATCATCAGAAGCACTACACTTGCATACGTGCATGCTTGACGCCCTTCGATTGCCACCTAATTCATATCAGTCCCACAAATGGCCATTTTGATCCCTTTTCCAGATCTCAAATTGAAAAACTTAAAGAATAAAAGTTGTAGGTCTATTCGTCCTCGTTCCGGATAATTTTGAATCACCTCAATCGGAGTTCGTATGAAAATGTTATGATTATTTTACCAAAACAGGTCAAAGCAGTCACGGTCAGCACACATGGGGCGCGGCTGCCCCCCTTTTCCTCACCATGCCAGCGCGCCCATGCAATAACCCTTGCCCAGCTGTGCACCCATGCGAAGGGGCTGCTAGCCCACGCGCACGGGCGGCGCACCCCTGCGTGGCTTTACACAGAACACAGTTTTTGACATAACTTTCTCATTTTAAGTCTAAATTAGTTGGTTTTTGATTCGTTGGACTCGTTAAACTCTTAGCTACCCATCTAGTGAATAATTATAACACTTCAAACATATTAACAAATCATTTTAAGGGTTCCAATTCAATGTTCATGCTATATTTTCATGTTTTAAACACATTTAGCGAATTCGATCGCCCCAGTTTCGTTTCTTAACCAATTAACACGATTTAAACTACGCCGTTTTCGTTTCTTCACATACTCAAACGTATATATACACTAGATCACATATTTCAAAATATATAGCACGTATATATATATCTCTCTCTTCACACTAGATCACATATTTCAAAATATATAGCACGTATATATACATACTCAAACTCAAAACATCTTATAATAGGAATTTTAATTATTAAATTCCTATGTTAATAACTTATAAAAATTCTGGTTGTCACATCCTTCCCCCCTTATAAGGATTCTGTCCTCGGAATCAATGAAACCTCCCTTACTCAGTTTTCACCAAATCTCTTTTCAAAATTTATCATTGAATATCTTCAACACATTACCTTAATATAGGTTTTATATTTCCTATTACATTCATTACCTCAACAAAGTCTAGGTTTTTATTTCATAACTTTCACTTGAACTCAATTATATTTTGAGTATTATATATTCTTTAACCCATTCATTTCCTTCTCTAATGATCGTTATCATAAGCACTCGGGATATTACACTACTTATCATTGTATTACTTGTAAGACGGCGTGGCGTATACTTGGGCGTGTTTAGTGATCGATTTTCTGACCAACAAGTTTTTTGGCACCGCTGCCGAGGAACTATTATTCTAATATTGTCCAATATTGATTTAAATCCATTTAGTCTTAATTTGAACGTATATATATATATATTTTATTTGTTTGATCTTCCTTTTTGTTTTTAAGTTTACAAGTTATGGACGATCATTGTTATCAACGGCCTTAGGAGAGGACGACTGTGACGCCCCCAAAATTAGGTATACATCACCCATCTTGGGTCGTCAGATACATGGTACAAAATTCAAATACAACTTTCTAATACAACTGTCGTGTACAATACGACAAAACATAAACTGTGAGTTTGAATACAAATATTGTCTACTAGAGATTATACAAACTCAAAAGGAGTCCTCATTACAATTATTATCACACTATTTCACAAAATAGTGAGGACTACTAATGCTATCCTCTGGACCATCACTCTGTTCCCTGACTCGTCCCAGCTATATTCTCATTTCCTGAAGAGAACAATGAAAGAAAGGGTGAGCTCAACTAGCCCAGTAAGAAATATTATGACTAAGATAATGCAAAATAAATTATCATTAGTCTCCAACAATGTTAAACCGATAAAATATAATAGACATCAAGTTTAACCTGCAGTGAACAAGCAATCCATTAAAAGAGTCAAGTAAAAATAAAATCTACTATCTTTTATGATTAAAAGGTTTTTCATCATTTGTTATCATTTGAGACTCGACAATAAATATTCCATATCATCGAATCACCCCGCACTACTGCCAAGGATATTCTTTAGTATCACGACCACAATTATCCATGCACTACGGGCCAAGAATATTTGTGTATTCATTAATGGTCATGATCATGCCAACAACTGTCCATCAATGCACTACGGGACAATGAGGACTTTTACTATATCATTTGTAACATTATGGTCATAATTACACCGAATAATCCCTGGTCATAATCATACCAAGTCCATCTATGTACTACAAGCCACAGATGACTTTCAACATAATATAAACATGAGGATGATGACAATGATATAAGAATTCAATAAAACAAGTTCAAGAATTAATTTGTCCAAGAACTACTAATGTCTAAATTGTTAACATGATACTACTTTGTAGAGTAAAATTCAAGAATGATCAGAAGAATATTTCCGTGAAAAGATACTGGATGAAGCGCAAATATCAAGGATATTCTACTAATTTCATGGAGTATAGAAGTCAAAACTTAAAGCAACTGAGTATAATAAAGAATGGAATAACAAAAGAAATCACCATGCATGCGGTACTTCACATAGACAAAGTTATTCCAATGAATACTAAATAACGAAAACCAGTCGGTAAATTAAATGCAAGCGGGATGTTCCAATGAATAATAAAGAATGGAATAACAACGAAATCACCACGCATGCGGTACTTGCAGATAGATGCATTATTCTACCGAATACTAATAAGGATTTTAATCGTCCCACAGAAAAAGCATGCATGTGATATTCCAAATGAATAATAATAAAGATGGAACCAGGTCCGTAAAAAAACGCATGCATGTGGATATTCCAACGAAATAATAAAGACAAAATCGGTCCCAGAAAAAGCATGCATGAGGATATTTCAAATGTAATAGTAAAGACGGAATAATAAAAGAATGTCACCAAGTATAGGGTAGACCGCGTATACAGGTTATTCCAACAGAATAATAAGCAATGGAATAACAATAGTTCTCTTCATGAATAAGAAAGAATAACACCCTTACGAATACAACAAATAATATTCCCTACCTTAAGAAGAAGAGTACTGGATATATAAGTAGTGAAGTAGCAGAATACTTTCTTCTTTCTCTCTATAGTTTATCTCTCTAGAGTTTAGTGAATTCGTAAAAAAATAATGAAGGAATGAGCTTCTATTTATAGAAAAATGGACTGCATAGTAACTAACTCATGAACGGTCCAGATTGATTTACTTTAATCTGACGGTCCATATTTAAAGCAAAATCTTTTAAATAAAATATAATATATTCTATTTATAATCTAATAAAACGAATAACTTTATAAAAGATTTTACTATGCAAACACTATGTAGGCACTATGCAAACACTATGCATAATAAAATATTATATATTCTAATTATTGTCTAATAAAACAGATAGCTTTATAAAAGTATTTTATTTTCTATAAAAAGATTTTAGTATGCAAAACACTATACAGACACTATGAAACACTATGCATAATAGAATATAATATATTCTATTTATAGAATAACTTTATAAAAGTATTTTATTTTATATAAAAAGATTTTCTGTATTATTACATTAATAATACCAACAAAACTGAGTGACTTATCACGTAAGCATCAATAATCAATACCGTGTGCTACTATGCAACCACGCGTATTACTGTACTTTTAACATCGGGTGTTTCAATAGTTAACGATAAAACTTTCGCTGTTATTTTCATAAAGTATTTTTGTCGTTTTCTCAATCCGATAATAATTACATTGCTAGGGTCCACCAATGATTGTCTTGTTGTACAAATATTCCTGTTAAAACGAATATTCCCCGACCAATCGAATATTATATAACAACTTGCGTACTTTAAAAAATTTATAAATATTACCCACAACTATAACATTATAACAATTTCACTCCATAATATTCAAAAATAATATTTATAGAAAATTTATCTTTATTCAAAAAGTTGGGGTTTTACAATCTCCCCTTCTTATCAAATTTCGCCCTCCAAATTAGGGTACGTACCTGGTATATTGAAGAGGTAAGGATACCTTGATTTCATTTCAGATTCTAACTCCCAAGTCATTTCCTCAACATCGTGGTTTCTCCACAAAACTTTGACTTTAGGTATAACCTTGGAGTGTAGAATATGTTCCTTCTTATCCAAGATTTGAACAGGAACTTCTTCACACATCAAATCTTCCGCTATTTCATCCGGTTCTAACTCAATAATGTGGTTTGGGTCTTCCACATATTTACGTAACATGGATATGTGAAAAATTTTATGAACAAAAGACATACTTGGCGGTAAAACGAGTCTATAGGCCACAGTTCCTACTCGATCAAGGATTAAAAATGGCCCGATAAATAGAGGATTGAGCTTTCCTCTCTTTCCAAATCTCATAACTCCTTTCCATGGAGCAACACGTAATAATACATGATCTCCTATATCGAATTCCACGTCCTTTCGATGAAGATCAGTATAACTCTTTTGTTGATCTTGTGTGGTTTTTATACGTTGCCGGATCGTTTGAATCTTTTCCGTAGTCATACGTACCAACTCAGGGTTGTTAGGAACACAAAGTTTGGAGTTGACTCGAAGTATTCCTTCTTCATCGATTCTTGCTTCCGGCATCATACCTTCTTGCACTTTCTTCCTCATACGCATCAGCTCCGGATCAGTAACTTGAGCAGCTTTAATTTTTTCAATTAAAGTCGGTTCTACTCGTATATTTTCCATCATCACGTGGGTCCCTGGAGTCTTTATCTCTATCTCCATCCTTTGCAAGTCATACAAAATGGGCCTTTGCATTGACAATATTGCACTTGTACCCGCATATGATCTTATACTCAATGCGTCAGCTACTACGTTCGCTTTTCTCGGATGGTATTGGATGGTATAATCATAATCTTTCAACAGTTCAAGCCAATGTCGTTGTCGCATGTTGAGTTCCTTTTGAGTGAAGAAATATTTGAGGCTTTTATGATCCGTAAAGATCTCCACTTTCTCCCCATACAAGTAGTGCCTCCAAATCTTTAGTGCGAAGACAAAGCTGCCAACTCTAGATCATGAGTAGGATAATTCCCCTCATATTCTTTGAGTTGTCGTGAGGCATAAAGCTATGACTTTCCCATGTTGCATGAGAACACATCCTAACCCTTTGCTAGAAGGATCACTCAGAGATGACAAATCCCTCCGAACGGATGGTATTGTCGAACAGTCTTGAAATGAGTCTCCTCTTGAGTTCCTGAAAACGTTTCTCACATTCCTCGCTCCAACCGAACTTTGTATCATTTCGAGTCAGCTGAGTTAGTGGAGTAGTGATTCGAGAAAACCCTTCTATGAATCTCCGATAATAACCAATAAAGCCGAGAAAGCTACGTTTTGGTCATCGATTTAGGTTGCTCCCAGCTTTGAATAGCTTCAATCTTTGTTGGGTCAACAGATATTCCATGACTTGATACCACGTGCCCAAGGAATGTTACTTCCTCAAGCCAGAAGTCTCATTTCTTCAAATTGGCATAAAGCTTATATTCACGAAGTTTTTGGAGTATCAGCCTCAAGTGTTGCTCATGATCTTCACAGCTTTTGGAATAAATAAGGATGTCATCAATAAAGATGACCACAAAGTGATCTAAATATTCCTTGAATACTCGGTTAATCATATCCATGAAGGCAGTAGGAGCATTAGTCAATCCAAAGGACATGACTAGGAATTCATAATGCCCGTACCGAGTTCTGAAAGCCGTCTTTGGAATGTCATCGGTTCTAATCTTCAATTGGTGATATCCGGAACGAAGATCAATCTTTGAAAAGAATTTGGCTCCTTGCAACTGGTCAAACAGGTCATCAATACGTGGCAATGGGTACCTATTTTTGATGGTGACATGATTCAACTCCCGATAATCAATACAAAATCGCATACTCCCATCTTTCTTCTTCACGAATAGAATAGGAGCACCCCAAGGAGAAGTACTAGGACGAATAAAGCCAATGTCTAACAATTCCTGTAGTTGAGTTTTTCACTCCTGAAGTTCAATAGGAGCCATTCGATATGGGGATTTAGAAATGGATTTTGTACCGGGTTCAAGGTCGATACAAAATTCAATTTCACGCTCTGGGGGTAGGCCAAGAAGTTCTTTAGGGAATACGTCAGGAAATTCATTAACAATAGAAATATTATTCAAAAGCGGCGTATTTTTGTTTAGATCTGTGACATGAGCTAAGAAAGCTTGACATCCGCTTTTTCAATAAATGAATAGCTTTATGGCTTGAGATGACGATGATTGATTTTAATGGTTTGGTTGCTTGAATTCGCATAATAGGTCGATTAGGAATATGAAAGCTAACAACCTTACGAAAAATAATCAATTTTGCATGATGAGTAGTTAACCAATCAATCCCTAGAATTACATCAAATGCAAGTATTTTTAATTCAATAAGATCGACAGGTAATGTGTGGGTACCAACTTGAACCAAACAAGACTTATAAACCGTGGATGTAATGAAGGTTTCTCCCAACGGAGTTTCCACAGATAAGTCAAAGTCTAATTTCTCCTGAGTCAAATTTAATCGTTGGCGCAAGTAGGAGAAATAAAAGAATGGGTAGAACCGTATCAAATAAAGTATAGACTTCACTAGAGTTTATGATAAGATTACCCGTGATGACCTCATTCGGGTTCCTTACTTTCTGGGAGGTCACAACAAACGCTCTACCTTGCACTACCGGCTTTGACTTTTCTGGGACAGCCTTGGGTGCCTCCATCCTAGCTGAATTTATCTTCGGTGAACGACAAAATCGGGCTAAGTGACCTTCTCTTCCACAATTATAACATGCTTTGGACGGCATCGCGCAATTTGGACTGATGTGTCCCTCCCCTCCGCATTTGAAGAATATGATAGGTGGTCTTTCTCCTTCCTTAACAACGGGTGCTGGTGCTGATGTCTTTCCATCATTGTTGAATCTCCTTTTCTTGAAATATCCATTCTTATTGTTTTGGCCCTGATTACCACCGAAATGGTTACCATTTCTGGCCTATTGATTCCCTCCACGCTTGTTGTCACAGCTTCGATGACTGCTCTCACTGGTATTATCATTTTGTCGGCTGCTCTCTTTTGGTTGCGTTGACTCGTTATTGCGCTCCACCAACTGAGCCCTATTTACAACATCTGAATACAAACACAGTTTATGAGAAATAAGATGTTGACGTATCTTCGGCTTCAAACCTCTTAAAAACATTCGCGCCATTCTCTCTTCATTATCCACCAAGTGGGACGCAAACCGGGATAACTCCGCAAAATTTGCCTCGTACTGCGACACGGTCATATTGTTTTGCTCCAATTTGATAAACTCCACCTCCTTCATGTGATGAATACTTTTGGGAAGTATTTGTCGTTGAACAGCTCATGGAACTTCTCCCAAGACATCTTTAGTACGGCAGGTTGAGTACGTTTCACCGATTCCCACCATGTCTGCCTCTCGCTGAACATAAAAAGCGGCAAAGGAACCTTTTGCTCCTCGAACATCCCAAGACATCAAATATCTTGGTGATCTGCTTTATCCATGCTTCCACCATAAGTGGTTTTGGATCTCCCTTAAACTCCAGTGGTCCCAGCTCCTTGAACTATTTAGCGGTGGCCAGTTCGAGAGTTTCGGTGTTTCCACCTACATTTTTGACAGAGCCGCTCTACTTTCTTTGTTGCATGAATTGCATAAAGCCTCCGAACAATCCATCATTCATCATTTGGTCGGTGTTGTTGTTTGCATGAGGATTGTCGCCTTCGATGCACATTCTCCGATTATTGATATGTTGAGACTCAACGATCTATTGTGCTCCATTCCTATTCTCAACATTTTCGGATGTCATTTTTTGACAATCGCCACAAAACAAAGGTTAATTGACATGTAATATAATATCTCTAAACTCGACCAACTAATTTAAATACAAAATAAATTTAAGTAGGTCATATTAGCGAAGGAATTCCCTGTCTCTCCTCTCCTAGTTCTAGTCTCACATCTTAGCCATGGATCATATCCTAAGCTTTGATACCAGCCTGTGGCGCCCCAAAATTAGGTATACATCACCCATCTTGGGTGCCTGGATACATGGTACATAATTCAAATACAACTGCTGTAGTATACAATACGACAAAACATAAATTGTGAGTTTGAATACAAATATTGTCTACTAGAGATTATACAAACTCAAAAGGAGTCCTCATTACAATTATTATCACACTATTTCACAGATTAGTGAGGACTACTAATTCTATCCTCTGGACCATCACTCCGTTCCCCGACTCGTCCTAGCTATATTCTCATTTCCTGAAGAAAATAGTGAAAGAAAGGGTGAGCTCAACTAGCCTAGTAAGAAATATTATGACTAAGATAATGCAAAATAAATTGTCATTAGTCTCCAACAATGTTAAACTGATAAAATATAATAGACATCAAGTTTAACTGCAGCGGAACAAGCAATCCATTAAAAGAGTCAAGTAGAAAATAAAATCTACTATCTTTTATGATTAAAAAGGTTTTTCATCATCATTATCGCCGAGACTCGACAATAAATATTCCACATCATCGAATCACCCTTGCACTACGGCCAAGGATATTCTTTAGTATCACGACCACAATTATCCATGCACTACGGGCCAAATATATTTGTGTATTCATTAATGGTCATGATCATGCCAACAACTGTCCATCAATACACTACGGGACAATGAGGACTTTTACAACATCATTTGTAACATTACGGTCATGATTACACCGAATAATCCCTGGTCATAATCACACCAAGTCCATCTATGCACTACAGGCCACAGATGACTTTTAACATAATATAAACATGAGGATGATGACAATGATATAAGAATTTAATAAAACTAGTTCAAGAATTAATTTGTCCAAGAACTACTAATGTCTAAATTGTCAACATGATACTGCTTTGTAGAGGAGTAAAATTCAAGAATGATCAGAAGAATATTTCTATGAAAAGATACTAGATGAAGCGCAAATATCAAGGATATTCTACTAATTTCACGGAGTATAGAGTCAAAACTTTAACCAACTGAGTATAATAAAGAATGGAATAACAAAAGAAATCACCATGCATGCGGTACTTAAGCATGAGCGCAGTTATTCCAATGTAATACTAAATAACGGAACCAGGTCAGGCGAAATTTGCACCGACAGGATGTTCCAACAGAATAATAAAGAATGGAATAACAACAGAAATCAAAATGCATGTGGTACTTCGCATAGACAGATTATTCCAATAGAATACTAATAAGGATTTTAATCGGTCCGCAAGTAAAAACGCGCATGCGAGGATATTCCAATGAATAAAAATAAAGATTTAAATCGGTCCCAAAGCGAAAGCGCATGCATGAGATATATTCCAACGTAATAGTAAAGACGAATAATAAAAGAATGTCACCAAATATAGGGTAGACCGCGTATACAGGTTATTCCAACAGAATAATAAGCAATGGAATAACAACAGTTCACTTCATGAATAAGAAAGAATAACACCCCTTACGAATACAACAAATAATATTCCCTACCTTAAGAAGAAGAGTACTAGATATATAAGTAGTGAAGTAGCAGAATACTTTCTTCTTTCTCTCTATAGTTTATCTCTCTAGAGTTCAGTGAATTCGTAAGAAAATAATGAAGGAATGAACTTCTATTTATAGAAAAATGGACTGCATAGTAAGTAACTCATGAACGGTCCAGATTGATTTACTTTAATCTGAAGGTCCATATTTAAAGCAAAATCTTTTAAATAAAATATAATATATTCTATTTTATAATCTAATAAAACGAATAACTTTATTAAAATATTTTACTATGCAAACACTATGTAAGCACTATGCAAACACTATGCATAATAAAATATAATATATTCTAATTATTGTCTAATAAAACAGATAGATTTATAAAAGTATTCTGTTTTATATAAAAAAAATTTACTATGCAAAACAGTATGCAATACTATGCATAATAGAATATTATATATTCTATTTATAGAATAACTTTATAAAAGTATTCTGTTTATATAAAAAGATTTTCTGTATTATTACATTAATAATACCAACAAAACTGAGTGACTTATCACGTAAGCATCAATAATCAATACCGTGTGCTACTATGCAACCACGCCAGACATTCTTTATTTTAACAAGGTGTTTCAACAGTTAACAGTAAAACTTCCATTGTTATTTTCATAAAATATTTTTATCGTTTTCTCAATCCGACAATAATTCCGTTGTGGGGTCCACCAATGATTGTGCCGTTGTACAAATATTCCCTGTTAAAACGAATATTCCCCGACCAATCGAATATTATATAACAACTTGCGTACTTTAAAAAATTTATAAATATTACCCACAACTATAACATTATATCAATTTCACTCCATAATATTCAAAAATAATATTTATAGAAAATTCATCTTTATTCAAAAAGTTGGGGTTTTACAATCTCCCCTTCTTATGAAATTTCGCCCTCCAAATTAGGGTACGTACCTGGTATATTGAAGAGATAAGGATACCTTGATTTCATTTCAGATTCTAACTCCCAAGTCATTTCCTCAACATCGTGGTTTCTTTACAAAATTTTGACTTGAGGTATAACCTTGGAGCGTAGAATATGTTCCTTCTTATCCAAGATTTGAACAGGAACTTCTTCACACATCAAATCTTCCGCTATTTCGTCCGGTTCTAACTCAATAATATGGTTTGGGTCTTCCACATATTTATGTAACATGGATATGTGAAAAACGTTATGAACACGAGACATAAGCGGTAAAACGAATTTATAGGCCACAGTTCCTACTCGATCAAGGATTAAAAATGGGCCGATAAATCGAGGATTGAGCTTTCCTCTCTTTCCAAATCTCGTAACTCCTTTCCATGGAGCAACACGTAACAACACATGATCTCCTATATCGAATTCCACGTCCTTTCGATGAAGATCAGCATAACTCTTTTGTCGATCTTGTGAGGTTTTTATACGTTGCCGGATCGTTTGAATCTTTTCCGTAGTCATACGTACCAACTCTGGTCCCAACAACGTTGCTTCAACCACCTCATCCCAGCATACTAGAGAACGACATTTTCTTCCATACAACGCTTCGAATGGAGCCATGCCAATACTTGCTTGATAACTGTTGTTGTAGGAAAACTCCACCAATGGTAAGAACTTGTCCCAACTTCCCTTGAAATCAAGGACACAGAGTCTTAATAGATCTTCAAGAGTTTGAATAGTCCTCTTCGATTGTCCGTCCGTCTAAGGATGATATGCCGAGCTAAATCGTAAATCTGTGCCCATAGCTTTTTGCAAACTAACCCAAAATCGCGAAGTGAATCTTGGGTCTCGATCAGAAACTATGGATACAGGCATACCATGCAATCTTACAACCTCGTTTATGTACATATGAGCAAGACGTTCAAGTGTATAAGTTTCTCGTATCAGTAAGAAATGAGCAGACTTGGTCAATCTATCAACAATGACCCAAATCGCATCTATGCCTTGAGAAACTTTGGGAAGACCAGTAACAAATTTCATGGTAATGTGCTCCCACTTCCATTCTAGAATTTCAAGTGGTTGCAATGGACCTTTTGTTACTTGATGCTCCGCCTTGACTCGTTGACACGTTAGACACCTTGAGATAAACAACGCTATCTCTCTCTTCATATTGCCCCACCAAAATGTATGTCGAAGATCATGATACATTTTGCTACTCCCAGGATGGATTGCAAATGGTGTGTTGTGCGCCTCCATCATAATTTTATACTTTAAATCAGGGTTGTTAGGAACACATAGTCTGGAGTTGACTCGAAGTATTCCTTCTTCATCGATTCTTGCTTCCGGCATCGCACCTTCTTGCACTTTCTTCCTCATACGCATCATTTCCGGATCGAGAATCGAGCAGCGGCTTTAATTTTTTTCAATTAAAGTCGCTTCTACTCGTATATTTTCCATCATCACGTGGGTCCCTGGAGTCTTTATCTCTATCTCCGTCCTTTGCAAGGCATACAAAATGGGCCTTTGCATTGACGATATTGCACTCGTACCCGCATATGATCTTATACTCAATGCGTCAGCTACTACGTTCGCTTTTCCAGGATGGTATTGGATGGTATGATCATAATCTTTCAACAGTTCAAGCCAACGTCGTTGTCGCATGTTGAGTTCCTTTTGAGTGAAGAAATATTTGAGGCTTTTATGATCCGTAAAGATCTCCACTTTCTCCCCATACAAGTAATGCCTCCAAATCTTTAGTGCGAAGACAATAGCTGCCAACTCTAGATCATGAGTAGGATAATTCCCCTCATATTCTTTGATTTGTCGTGAGGCATAGGCTATGACTTTCCCATGATGCATGAGAACACATCCTAACCCTTTGCCCGAAGGATCACTGTAGATGACAAATCCCTCCGAATCAGATGGTATTGTCAGAACAGGTGCTGAAATGAGTCTCCTCTTGAGTTCCTGAAAACGTTTCTCACATTCCTCGCTCCAACCGAACTTTGTATCTTTTTGAGTCAGCTGAGTTAGTGGAGTAGTGATTCGAGAAAACCCTTCTATGAATCTCCGATAATAACCAGCTAAGCCGAGAAAGCTACGTACTTCGGTCACTGATTTAGGTTGCTCCCAGCTTTGAATAGCTTCAATCTTTGTTGGGTCAACAGATATTTCATGACTTGATACCACGTGCCCAAGGAATGTTACTTCCTCAAGCCAGAAGTCTCATTTCTTCAAATTGGCATAAAGCTTATATTCACGAAGTTTTTGGAGTATCAGCCTCAAGTGTTGCTCATGATCTTCACGGCTTTTGGAATAAATAAGGATGTCATCAATAAAGATGACCACAAAGTGATCTAAATATTCCTTGAATACTCGGTTAATCATATCCATGAAGGCAGTAGGAGCATTAGTCAATCCAAAGGACATGACTAGGAATTCATAATGCCCGTACCGAGTTCTGAAAGTCGTCTTTGGAATGTCATCGGTTCTAATCTTCAATTGTGATATCCGGAACGAAGATCAATCTTTGAAAAGAATTTGGCTCCTTGCAACTGGTCAAAACAGTCATCAATACGTGGCAATGGGTACCTATTTTTTTGATGGTGACATGATTCAACTCCCCGATAATCAATACAAAGTCGCATACTCCCATCTTTCTTCTTCACGAATAGAACAGGAGCACCCCAAGGAGAAGTACTAGGAGGAATAAAGCCAATGTCTAACAATTCCTGTAGTTGAGTTTTTCACTCCTGAAGTTCAATAGGAGCCATTCGATATGGGGATTTAGAAATGGATTTTGTACCGGGTTCATGGTCGATACAAAATTCAATTTCACGCTCTGGGGGTAGGCCAAGAAGTTCTTTAGGGAATACGTCAGGAAATTCATTAACAATAGAAATATTATTCAAAACTGACGTATTTTTGTTTAGATCTGTGACATGAGCTAAGAAAGCTTGACATCCGTTTTTCAATAAATGAATAGCTTTATGGCTTGAGATGACAGTGATTGATTTTAATGGTTTGGTTGCTTGAATTCGCATAATAGGTCGATTAGGAATATGAAAGCTAACAACCTTACGAAAATAATCAATTTTTGCATGATGAGTAGTTAACCAATCAATCCCTAGAATTACATCAAATGCAAGTATTTTTAATTCAATAAAATCGACAGGTAATGTGTGGGTACCAACTTGAACCAAACAAGACTTATAAACCGTGGATGTAATGAAGGTTTCTCCCAACGGAGTTTCCACAGATAAGTCAAAGTCTAATTTCTCTGAGTCAAATTTAATCGTTGGCGCAAGTAGGAGAAATAAAAGAATGGGTAGAACCCCAGATCAAATAAAGTATAGACTTCGCTAGAGTTTATGATAAGATTACCCGTGATGACCTCATTCAGGTTCCTTTCTTTCTGGGAGGTCACAACAAACGCTCTCCCTTGCACTACCGGCTTAGACTTTTCTGGGACAGCCTTTGGTGCCTCCATCCTAGCTGAATTTGTCTTCGGTGAACGACAAAATCGGGCTAAGTGACCTTCTCTTCCACAATTATAACATGCTTTGGACGACATCGCGCAATTTGGACTGATGTGTCCCTCCCCTCAGCATTTGAAGCATATGATAGGTGGTCTTTCTCCTTCCTTAACAACGGGTGCTAGTGCTGATGTCTTTCCATCATTATTGAATCTCCTTTTCTTGAAATGTCCATTCTTATTGTTTTGGCCCTGATTACCACCGAAGTGGTTACCATTTCGGCTTTATTGATTCCTCCACGCTTGTTGTCACAAATTGATGTTGCTCGCTCTCACCGGTATTATCATTTTGTCATTTGCTCTCTTTTTGGTTAAGTTGACTCGTTCTGCCTCCACCAATCGAGCCCTATTTACAACATCCTAATACAAACACGCTTTATGAGAAATAAGATGTTGACGTATCTCCTGACTTCAAACCTCTTAAAAACATTCACGCCATTCTCTCTTCATTATCCACCAAGTGGGACACAAACCGGATAACTCATGAAATTTTGCCTCGTATTGCGACACGGTCATATTGTTTTGCTCCAATTTGATAAACTCCACCTCCTTCATGTGACGAATACTTTCGGAAAGTATTTGCCGTTGAAACGACTCTTGGAACTTCTCCCAAGACATCTTTAGTATCGGCGGGTTGAGTACGTTTTTGGAATTCCCACCAATGTCTGCCTCTCCGCGCAACATAAAGGCGGCAAAAGGAACCTTTTGCTCCTCGGAGCATCCCAAGACATCAAATATCTTGGTGATCTGCTTTATCCATGCTTCCGCCATAAGTGGTTTTGGATCTCCCTTAAACTCCAGTGGTCCCAGCTCCTTGAACTGTTTAGCGGTGACCGTCCGAGAGTTTCCAGTGTTTCCACCTACATTTTTGGACAGGAGCCGCTCTCGCCTGCTATTGCATGAATTGCATAAAGCCTCTGAACAATCCATCATTCATCATTTGGTCAGTGTTGTTGTTTGCATGAGGATTGTCGCCTTCCTGATGCACATTCTCCTGATTATTGATATGTTGAGACTCAACGATCTATTGTGCTCCATTCCTATTCTCAACATTTTCGGATGTCATTTTTCAGACACTGCCACAAAACAAAGGTTAATTGACATGTAATATAATATCTCTAAACTCTGACCAACTAATTTAAATACAAAATAAATTTAAGTAGGTCATACTAGCGAAGGAATTCCCTGTCTCTCCTCTCCTAGTTCTAGTCTCACATCTTAGCCATGGATCATATCCCTAAGCTTTGATACCAACTGTGACGCCCCCAAAATTAGGTATACATCACCCATCTTGGGTCGCCCGATACATGGTACATAATTCAAATACAACTGTCGTGTACAATACGACAAAACATAAATTGTGAGTTTGAATACAAATATTGTCTACTAGAGATTATACAAACTCAAAAGGAGTCCTCATTATAATTATTATCACACTATTTCACAGAATAGTGAGGACTACTAATTCTATCCTCTGGACCATCACTCCGTTCCCCGACTCGTCCTAGCTATATTCTCATTTCCTGAAGAAAATAGTGAAAGAAAGGGTGAGCTCAACTAGCCTAGTAAGAAATATTATGACTAAGATAATGCAAAATAAATTATCATTAGTCTCCAACAATGTTAAACTGATAAAATATAATAGACATCAAGTTTAACTGCAGCGGAACAAGCAATCCATTAAAAGAGTCAAGTAGAAAATAAAATCTACTATCTTTTATGATTAAAAAGGTTTTTCATCATCATTATCGCCGAGACTCGACAATAAATATTCCACATCATCGAATCACCCCTGCACTACGGCCAAGGATATTCATTAGTATCACGACCACAATTATCCATGCACTACGGGCCAAATATATTTGTGCATTCATTAATGGTCATGATCATGCCAACAACTGTCCATCAATGCACTACGGGACAATGAGGACTTTTACCACATCATTTGTAACATTACGGTCATGATTACAATCAATAATCCTGGTCATAATCATACCAAGTCCATCTATGCACTACAGGCCACAGATTACTTTCAACATAATATAAACATGAGGATGATGACAATGATATAAGAATTCAATAAAACAAGTTCAAGAATTAATTTGTCTAAGAACTACTAATGTCTAAATTGTCAACATGATACTGCTTTATAGAGTAAAATTCAAGAATGATCAGAAGAATATTTTCATGAAAAGATACTGGATGAAGCGCAAATATCAAGGATATTCTACTAATTTCATGGAGTATAGAAGTCAAAACTTTAACCAACTGAGTATAATAAAGAATGGAATAACAAAAGAAATCACCATGCATGCGGTATTGCATGTACAAAGTTATTCCAATGTACTAAATAACGGAACCGTGTCAAAGTAAAATTTGCACTGACGGAATGTTCCAATAGAATAATAAAGAATGGAATAACAACAAAAATCAAAATGCATGCGGTACTTGCATGTATGCATTATTCCAACATGAATACTAATAAGGATTTTAATCGGTCCCAAGGTAAAAACGCATACATGCATGTGATATTCCAACGTAATAATAATAAAGATGGAACTAGGTCCCAAAACGAAAAACGCATGCATGTGAGGATATTCCAAATGTAATAATAAAGATTTAAATTAGGTCCCACAGAAAAACGCATGCAGACGGATATTCCAATAGAATAGTAAAGACGGAATAATAAAAAATGTCACCAAGTATAGGGTAGATCAGCAGATCAAAGTTATTCCAATGTAATAATAAGCAATGGAATAACAACAGTTCTCTTCATGAATAAGAAAGAATAACACCCTTACGAATACAACAAATAATATTCCCTACCTTAAGAAGAAGAGTCTTTGGATATATAGTAGTGAAGTAGCGAGAATACTTTCTTCTTTCTCTATAGTTTATCTCTCTAGAGTTTAGTGAATTCGTAAGAAAATAATGAAGGAATGAGCTTCTATTTATAGAAAATGGACTCATAGTAAAATTAACTCATGAACGGTCCGTATTGATTTACTTTAATCTGACAAATTCATATTTAAAGCAAAATCTTTTAAATAAAATATAATAAATTCTATTTATAATCTAATAAAATGAATAACTTTATAAAAGATTTTACTATGCAAACACTATGTAGGCACTATGCAAACACTATGCATAATAAAATATAATATGTTCTAATTATTGTCTAATAAAACATATAGCTTTATAAAAGTATTCTATTTTATATAAAAAGATTTTACTATGCAAAACACTATGCAGACACTATGCAACACTATGCATAATAGAATATAATATATTCTATTTATAGAATATCTTTATAAAAGTATTTTATTTTATATAAAAAGATTTTCTGTATTATTACATTAATAATACCAACAAAACTGAGTGACTTATCACGTAAGCATCAATAATCAATATCGTGTGCTACTATACAACCACGCGTATTACTGTACTTTAAACACCGGGTGTTTCAACAGTTAACGGAAAAACTTCTGCCATTATTTTTATAAAGTATTTTTGTAGTTTTCACAATCCAACAATAATTCCGTTGTGGGGTCCACCAATGATTGTGCCATTGTACAAATATTCCCTGTTAAAACGAATATTCCCCGACCAATCGAATATTATATAACAACTTGCGTACTTTGCAAAATTTATAAATATTACCCACAACTATAAAATTATATCAATTTCACTCCATAATATTCAAAAATAATATTTATAGAAAATTTATCTTTATTCAAAAAGTTGGGGTTTTACAACGACACAACCAAGCTCGGAAGAAGGACTCGAGCAATTGCAAGTTCAAATTGCAAATCTCTTGACTTTTTCTGAAAAACTTGAGTGTCAACCCACTCAGACTGCCTACCGTCAGGAACGCACTGACATTGAATCGAATCCCTTTCATCCAAATTGTCAGGGTTATCCAAACACTTGGGACTACAGTCACGAGCAATATCATGATCCGAATTACCCCTATCCAAATAGGTTGCACGTAGCGCAATATGAGGTGACGTTGTTGGGTAAATTCTAGTTACGTACAACACGCAAGTATACGTGGTCAACAAGTAATAAAGAGTAAGTAAAGTATCGTTCCCACGGAGAATTAACTAACAAAGTTCACCAAGCATTAACCCATAACCATCTCAGTCTTATCTAAACGAATGATATTATATTTTGTATTTAAACTACGAAATTAAATAAACCTAACTACCTCTAGAGTGAGAGTATATAACGAAGACCTAAGATTACAATTTAATCTATTGACTCATTCAAATCCATACATTTCATGTTAAGCCAAACTAATTGTACCGGCTTCGAGAATACTAAAGTAAAGTATAACCATATTTCAATGCACCATACCCATATAACATATAATCCACAATTGATAGAATACACATGAGCACCCACATTACCTAAATCACTATATGTCTATGTGATTTACAAATAATTAGGGTTGAATTCCAAGTTCTCAATTGACTACGAGTGGTGCTTCGGTATATGTCTATCCTAAACACAAATCATACATCCCATCACAACGTAGAATATACAATCACAAGCTATCAATATCATATCTAAACCCATACTTCGTCTTTTAAGTTCATATGGGTTATCACAGTAATTGATGGCCAATCAACTAAGCAATTAAGCATGAATCTTAATAGATAAATCCATAGAAATCAATAAGGCTAACAATGAAACATATCAGAAATAACTAATCCATAGAATCCATTGCAATCTCAGAATAGAAGTTAAGTCATAATTGAATTAATGCTATTATCCTCATATTGAAGACACATCATGAGATACAATAAGCAATCAAAGAGAGAATAAGGATAGAGAATTGTAGTGCAAATCTGTTCTCTTGAGCCAAGGTTGAATCTCTAATGATTTCCAATTGCTTCAAGTCTCCAATCCAATCAACTCTAGAAAATACCTACAATAATCTACTCTATTCTATTATTGAAATTAAAGAGAGAAGAAGACAATAGCTTCAGCCCCCAAGGGGTGGAATATCTTTTACATCATGGAAATAAGTCTAATATATAAGCCCTAATTGAATCCCCCTCTCAATTACGCTTCAATTGCACTGTTTAGTGAAAAGCCAGCTTTGGTTAGCACCCGAAGTCGCGTGGCCGCACAGGAATTGGCCTGAGTTGGGCGCGCCCGCGCGAAAGCTGAAAATCGTGTCTTTTTGCTACTGTATGTCGCGCAGCCGCGCAGGAATTCGCGCCCCCGCGCGCGGGTGATTTTCTGCTGCAGTGTGCTCTGGTAAAATGGTCATAACTTTTGATCCGGGAAGAGTTACAGGGCCTGCCACCTATCAAATCGAAGATATCGACAAGCTCTACAACTTTTATTCTTTGAGGATTGAGAAATTCTTGCCGGATGAAGGCTGAAATTGAGCTGGAAGGGACTGCTATGAAAATGGCTAACCAAAACAGCGAAGTTTGACGTCCGTTGGTACAACGATCATTACTCTTGCATCCGAACTCCGATTAGAGCAATTCAAGATGCTCCGGAAAGCTATGAAGACGCTCTACACTATAAGCCAAGTTCCAAACCAACACATGAAGTAAACATGAAAGCCCAAATGATGTCCTGATTGCCTTTTCTTTTGCATTTTCTTTATTTTTCATTACCAATAATCGCTCACACCGCTCCCAAACAAAATACCTACAAAATGAATACAAAATGCATGAAAAGTAACTAAGACACATGAATATAAGCAACTAATTCAAGTAAAAGATACCGGATAAGTGTATAAAAAAATCCACTTATCAAATACCCCCAAACTTAAACCGTTGCTTGTCCCCAAGCAACACAATATAATGCAATCTATATGCTATGCAAGCTACGCTACTATGACAATGAATCCCCAGATTTCTAGCCATGTTAAGAATTCCAATAAGATATGCCTCATAGAAATATCAAGATTCAAGAACAAAGTATCAAACTAAGCTAAAGGCATAATGACATACAATCATATAATCCTAACCTGCTATAAAGATGTTGTGTGTGTGTGATGTGTTCACATATAAGCTTGAAAAAAGTGAAGATACCACATGCTTTATTGCTTAAGGCAGAAAATTGAGTTTAAATCAAGAACTGCATATACTAATGAGACATCAACTACTCCAATACATCAATACAAACCAAGGTTCAACAATGGGTTTATTCTGCTTTGTTTTTACTCACGAGGGCGATTTTCGCACTTTCCCGCGGTGTTTATTGATAAATTTATTTATTTATTTATTTTTATTATTTTTTTATATGTGTATATAGAGAGTGCGTTTTAGGCTCCATCTCACTTTTCATTTCCATTTAAACGAGTGCGTTTTACGCTCCATCTCGCTCTCCATTTCCATTTAAAAGAGTGCGTTTTACGCTCCATCTCGTCCCAATAGCAAACATACCCATGTGTTCCCAAAGTTTAAGTATATGTGTTTTCATAGTCTATGTCTACGTTATACACAATTCCATCTTTAAAACAACATTTTCTACTCTGCAAACAAACATGCTAATCTTAACCAACAAGCAAATAGGAACATTGTCGTGCTACCTGGTAACATCTAAACAGCAAACATGAATTATATCATGTATAAAATTATAACTAAGCTCAAGATATCAACCAAATTCAAAAATCTATCAAATTTCTATTTCATCATTGGCCAAATTAGAATTCAACTAACTAAAAGCCTGGGATTATGCAATGTTATGCAACTAAACACATACTAAATAAACAAGACAAAAGAAAACTAAAAAAAATAAAAAAAATTCATACTAAAATACCCCTACTATGCAACTATGCAACTTAAACATGCAATAAAACTATATGCAACTAACTATATGCAACAACTACTCACTACAACCCAATACCCCCAAACTTAAAATAAACAATGCCCTCATTGTAATTAAAAATGAAATAATACTCCCCTAAGTGGCAATGTCATCTCCGTTCGCCTCCTCACGATCCGATGGTATATCAGGCGATGGCTAAGTTTGAGATATTCTATAGTTGGAGACTGAGTATGGGCTTCTAACTTTCCGAATGCTTGAGTCAGAAATTCTAAAAATTTAGCATTTTTTTTCTCGCGATCGAGCTCTCGCATCTACCATGGTGTTTTGGCTTGTATTTGGGTGCGCCACACCACTCGTATTCATGCAGACTTCGAGTTTTTGACTTGCTTTGATCCTGAATGCTTATAGCAATTGGATTGAACCTGAGAAGAGAAACAATAAAACTATTATTAAGATTTACCACTATCTAACATCTACTAAATATGGAAATGTAAATAAGAATTAAACAAGGAGGGAGAAAGATTTGATGGGGTGCCTCCCATCTAGCGCTCGGTTTATAGTCCATTAGCTGGACTCTTTTCTTGACACCACTATCCAATTCCTCTACGATAATCTAAGAACCCTCCATCCATTAGAACTGCTATGTGTGTAGGTAGGTTCCCCATCATGAGAGTCTGTGAATTGAAGCCACCTAGCATATTTCCTGTACATGATGTCCCTAGTTCCACTGCAATGCCAGGTGCTTCTCCCGTTGTATCTGTGAATAGATTTTTGCATTGAGGCATGACAGATATAACAAGATTTTCTTCTTCTATTATCTCTTCCTCAGCCCCCCATGGTTTGTAAGAGGCCTTATAATCGCAAAAATTCTTGCTTTGGATGTGACTACCAAGGGGACATGGGTGTGAAAATTTCACTGAATTTTTTAACTCTAACTGAGAAGGCACTTGGGGTATTATACAAGTCAGCTCATGTTCTTCATTTTCAATACCCCCAGTTGTCTCCTCTATGTCCACTCCTTTCAGTTCATTCCGTGGCATGCACACCTCTGGCTCTCCATCAGTTTCATCGTCAATGTCATAACACCAATTGTTTTGAGGGAGATTTTTCAAGGCTTCGAGTATTTGATCCATTTGATTTTGCAGATTCTGAATTGACCTCCCTTGCTCAATCATCTTCTCCTCAGTTGATGCTACAAACTTGAACCACAAATCCTCCACTCTTGAATTCTCTTGTTCAGTTTCAAAATCCATGTATTGAGGACCATTCATTGAGGAGTTGATGAGTTGTTCTGTCTGTTTGTTAAGATTTTGGCTTGATAACTCCTGACTCATCATCATCTCGTCGTGGTCTGCTATGCTTTTTGACATGAATTCCTTCAACCTTGAATTTTCCTCTTGTTGCGTTGAAGGTGGATATGAGAAATCTGAAGGATGTGTTGGACTTGGGATGCAGTATTGGTTGGGATAGTTATAACTCCATTCAGAATATGGGTGATACCCCCAACCTTGAGGATAATTGGGATAAACATAGTTGTTGAGATAATCACCCCCAAACTGTACTTGTCCAACTCTGACATTGAGTCCTTCAGTTCTTGTGTCCCTTGGTTGAATCCTATTTGCATAAGGCCCTTGATAAGAAAAGTCACCCATGGTACCTGAAAAGAGAGAAATATAGGAAGAGAATTAAAATAAAATAAAATAAAATGTTTAAATTAAGACTAATTTGATTGAAATAAATGTTGGCAAAAATTATTAAAATAATTCCCCGACAACGGCGCCAAAAACTTGTTGGGTAAATTTTAGTTACACACAACACGCAAGTATACTTGGTCAACAAGTAATAAAGAGTAAGTAAAGTATCGTTCCCACGGAGAATTAACTAACAAAGTTCACCAAGCATTAACCCATAACCATCTCAGTCTTATCTAAACGAATGATATTATATTTTGTATTTAAACTACGAAATTAAATAAACCTAACTACCTCTAGAGTGAGAGTATATAACGAAGACCTAAGATTACAATTTAATCTATTGATTCATTCAAATCCATACATTTCATGTTAAGCCAAACTAATTGTACCGGCTTCGAGAATACTAAAGTAAAGTATAACCATCTTTCAATGCACCATACCCATATCACATATAATCCACAATTGATAGAATACACATGAACACCCACATTACCTAAATCACTATATGTCTATGTGATTTACAAATAATTAGGGTTTAATTCCAAGTTCTCAATTGACTACGAGTGGTGCTTCGGTATATGTCTACCTAAGCACAAATCATGCATCCCATCACAACGTAGAATATACAATCACAAGCTATCAAGATCAGATCTAAACCCACACTTCGTCTTTTAAGTTCATATGGGTTATCATAGTAATTGATGGCCAATCAACTAAGCAATTAAGCATGAATCTTAATAGATAAATCCATAGAAATCAATAAGGCTAACAATGAAACATATAAAAAATAACTAATCCATAGAATTCATTGCAATCTCAGAATAGAAGTTAAGTCATAATTGAATTAATGCTATTATCTACATATTGAAGACACATCATGAGATACAATAAGCAATCAAAGAGAGAATAAGGATAGAGAATTGTAGTGCAAATCTGTTCTCTTGAGCCAAGGGTGAATCTCTAATGATTTCCAATTGCTTCAAGTCTCCAATCCAATCAACTCTAGAAAATACCTACAATAATATACTCTATTCTATTATTGAAATTAAAGAGAGAAGAAGACAATAGCTTCAGCCCCCATGGGGTGGAATATCTTTTACATCATGGAAATAAGTCTAATATATAAGCCCTAATTGAATCCCCCTCTCAATTACGCTTTAATTGCATTGTTTAGTGAAAAGTCAGCTTTGGTCTGCACCCGAAGTTGCGCGGCCACGCAAGAATTGACTGAGTTAAAGCGCGCCTTGCATGAAGCTGAAAAAATCGCGTCTTTTTTGCTATCGTAAGTCATGTCGTCAGCAGAATTCCTTATTCCTAGCGCGCGCGGGTGATTTTCTACTGCAGTGTGCTCTGGTAAAATAGTCATAACTTTTGATCCGGGAAGAGTTACGGGGCCTGCCTCCTATCAAATCGAAGATATGGACGAGCTCTACAACTTGTATTCTTTGATGATTGAGAAAATCTGGCCGGATGAAGGCTGAAATTGAGCTGGAAGGGACTGCTATGAAAATGGCTAACCAAAACAGCGAAGTTTGGCGTCCGTTGGTACAACGATCATTACTCTTGCATCCGAACTCCGATTAGAGCAATTCAAGATGTTCCAGAAAGCTATGAAGATGCTCTACACTGTAAGCTAAGTTCCAAACCAACACATGAAGTAAACATGAAAGCCCAAATGATGTCCAGATTGCCTTTTCTTTGCATTTTCTTTACTTTTCATTACCAATAATCGCTCACACCGCTCCCAAACATAATACCTACAAAATGAACATAAAATGCATGAAAAGTAACTAAGACACATGAATATAAGCAACTAATTCAAGTAAAAGATACCGGATAAGTGTATAAAAAATCCACTTATCAGACGTCTCGACCCAATGAGAGATTTTTCGAGTACTCAACACGAGAAGAAGAGAACGAGCTTGAAGAGCTTCTCACAAACTTTATTGAGGGAAATGAGGTTCGGATGGCAAGCCAACAAGTCGCATTGCAAAGCCTTGAAAATTAATTGGAACAACTCGTCAATGCCATCACAAATCAACCGTAAGGCAATCTACCGGTCATAATTGATCTCGATGATGAAGCAGTAGAGCATTGCACGGTGGATACGCAAGGAGTAGGTGATGATTCTCACAAAGTTGTTGAGGGAGATGTCATGATGCAAACTATCCAACTGATGGAGCCTGAAGTTGGAGAAAAGAGCATCAACAGTGGCTATATCGTCATGATTGATCAACAACTAGGAACCTCGCTCACGATTGTGGAAACCCTGTAGGGCCCACTAGCGCACAAAGAACGCTTTCAACTTGATGAAAAGGTGAATTAGTGGATAATTCCCGTGGTAAAATATTCTTCGTGCCGATGGGTGAAGAAAATGGGGATGATTAATCATCCATCTCTGCCAAAAAATTAAAGGAATTGACGAATAGGCGGCATTAAATGGTCATTTTCACTTATGAGTCGGATTGAGCTACATCGGTACAGTCAATTCGATGTCTTTAAAACAAGCGCTTGGTGGGGAGGAACCCCCATCTCAGTATCAATTCTCTTTGTTTTTCTTTACTTATGTCTAGTTTATATTTAGTCTTTTCGCTTTAGTTGATAACATAGTTGTCAGATTAGGTATTATTATTTTTGTGACTATCATCTACAGGCAGCATGTTTGTTATGATGTATTGTATATATAATTGTAGAGTTACAATAGTTTTTATGTTGTTTTTAATAATGTATGTTTGCCTTTGTAGTGTAGTTTTTATCCTTGTCTTTGCATGTGCAGAAAATAGGTAGTAAAAACAATTATTGAAGGCTCAAGACTGCAATACCCGCACATTGCACTACAATGTCGGGCCATGCATACTACTTAGTATTTATTAATGTGGTGTTTGATTGCATCTTAATGTATATTAAAAGTTCATCTCTTAATGCATCTTAAGAGCCCACATATTTGTATTAATAGTTGCTCTGAATAGTTTAGACTCATATTTGTATCTTAACTATTTAGAGGACCTCTTAATACAAAGATATGAGTTGTTAAGATTTATTAAGAGGTGAGTTGTTAAGATGGATTAAGATGCAATCAAACAAAACTTAAGCATGCTACACCTCGCGCAGCAGCGCCATAATATAATAGCTAGGTCGAGCCGCGATGCAATAACCGAGCTCACCCTACTGCTAATTCGCACCGCAGCGCCAAGCAAAGAAGTATTGCTCGCTCCACAGGCGAATTTTTGTTGCATTAAGTAGGAAGCACTCACTACTGCTTTAAGTTTCCCCCTCTTTTGCACACAAGCCTCCCCTTTGCCTACGCCTACCAGCCTCTCATCAATTTAACCCCACTACTCATATATCCCCACACGATTTCCCCCCCCCCCCCCCTCTCCTCAAATTCATTACATTTTCTGTCACCAACAAACGAGAGGGGCTCCATTCAATTACAGGATGAGGTTTTGTCCAGAGGACTGCAACTAGGTTATTTCTCACTTAAGGTATCTTTAGATTTCATGCAATCAGATACACCTGTTGATTTAACAGTTGGATTTGTGCATTCTTATTGTCTGTTTGTGTGATTTCCATTGGAGGAAATCTGGTTAGAGCATCGTTAAACAGAAGGCTGACTAGTTTGGTTTAAAGAGCGCCCGCACGGTGTTTGTTAAATTGCATAAACTAAATAGTTGACTGATTTGGGCTATTTTGACATTGGAATTTGTAGGGGTTTATTTGGCCTGAGTTTGGGGAATTTTGGCACTGCATAGGGACTATTTTTGAACCAAGCCAATTGTTGAATTGACATGGCACCAAAGAGGCAACAACTTAGCGTCGGTGGTTCCTCATCCCCAGGACCTCAGGCTTGGGATAACACCAAGTTCATCAACGAAGAGGCATGGAAATGATACAAAAGCTCTTTTGTCGCACGAAACTTGATTCCTGAGCGAGGGTTGAGGCCTGATAAAAAGGATGATGAGCTAACAACCATGCTACTTGAGCGCCAGTGGGTGCACTTCACCAAACCACCCGGGTCAGCTATTGTATCTGTGGATCAGGAGTTCTATGCAAACGCCAGTGCCGAAGGTCCTGCTTTTGTTTTAAGTCAGGGGCCGCGCAGTGGCGTTTGGAAGTGATGCCATCAATGCACTTTTTGTGACACCCAACTATGCGGGCAAGGACTATATGGAGCCGGGACTCTGCAACTATGACATCAAGGATGTTTTTAGGAGGCTCTACAAGCCCGGGACTGCATGGAAGACTAATGACTACACGGGTAAAAAGACCAGTTTCCCATCTTCAGCACTCAGTCGTTATGGGAAGGCATGGTTCAGCTTTATCTGTGCTAGCATGATCCCGACTCGTCACCTGAGCAACGTGACTAAAATAGGGCAATTATGTTATTTGTCATTGTCATGGGTCTGAATATGGATATTGGAGTTCTTATTCATGAGGTCATTCTGAAGGCGATCAAGAGTACCGTCGTTGCTAGACTTCCACATCCATCCTTGATCACCCAATTGTGAAAGCAGATAGGTATTCAGTGGAGACCAGAAGAGATATCTTTGCCGCCCATGTCAGTCATCGACCATCAGATCATCTCACGCTTTAATGTATGCGACGGGGTGGCATCGCACGTAAGAGGTGAAGGGTACGGGCCACCTACTGCACCACCTCCCACAGCAGAGGCCGAGCCCTCGTAGCCTCTAGGCGCAGGCTCAGCTGCACAGGGACTACTGGCAGACATTATGGCATCCCTCACCTTGCTGCATCAGAAGCATGACGTCGAGGCTCAAAGGCAACAGAAGCACATTGTAGCAGTGGAACCTATTCAGAAGCACCCTCAGTTATACATTTCAAATTTAGTTCCTGATTATTATTGATGAAGCACATTATTCAGTTCTATGGAACCTATTCATTTGGTAGTTGATATGATGTTTATTCATTATCATTTCAAGTTAGCACTGCTTGCTCACTCTTGCTTATATAAATATTATAGCTAAAGTTGAGAAGGTCGATGGACCTACCACTAGTAAAGGGAAAGGAAAGATGAACAAGTATTGAAGACTTGTAAACATGTTGACTTTTATTATTGTCAGACTTTGTTTTTAGTTATTATGATGAAGTTATTTAATTTTCCGCACTTAATATTTGTATTTAAAGGTTAGATGACCTGAGAGATTTTATTGGAAATTATTGATGTAATCCTTTAATGGGAGGGTTTATTGTTCAATTTTATTATATTTGGGTAGTTAAAAATGAATGTTTTTATCAAGTGAACACCAAATCTTGTGGTTATGAAGTACCCAGATTTGGGGGTGTCACAAGTTGGTATCAAAGCTTTAGGTTATGAACCTTAGGTGTGGGAAAAAGCCTTAGGAAGTAACCTTTGAAAAATAGTGGTGATAAACTCTTATCGAGTTTTAAAGGAAAAGTAATAAAACACTTATGTGCTTATGTGCTTTTAAACTACGTGCTCGTGAGTGTCGAGTAGTAATGATTAGTAATTAAAACTTAAAAAAATTGTTATCAGGATGGCTAATGTATGAGAATCCAGTCAGGCTAGAGAGGAAGGACCTTAGATGCCTAGAGAGGAGGAGCCTCGAGATATTCAGGTGATTTGGGAACAACTACTACCACGGGAATCATCTTCATTAGTCACAGTGGTTGAGCAGGAGGGGTTACCTGATGAGGATGATGAGATAGAGACTTTGATTTAGGAAGACCCCGAGGAGCGCGCCACGATTTAATGAGGACGAGGAGGAAGAGATTCCACTTAACTCGATCGCTGCTCGTATGTACGATGAAGTATACGACCGCAATGTGGAACTTCAGGATACCACCGATGAGTTGGAAGAGATAGTAGCAGAACAACAGATCGCAATGGAGCAAAAGGACAACGAGATCCAGGATCGAGATGAACGTCAGAATAATGTCGAAGGGAAGCTGGTCCATACTGAAGGAGAGAATGAGCAAATGACAGAGGAGATCGTAGAACTGAAGAACAAGCTGCATGTAGAGTCTACTAAGAGGGCAAGAGCTGAAGACGCATATGAAGAAGTTTTTAAACAAACCAGGGTAGCAGAGAGAGATGTACAAGTGAAGAAGATCAAGATGGAAGAGATGGATAGTGTTTTTAACATTGTGATCAATCGAGCTCAAGATCGAGTCATGGGTTATCCCATTCAGTTCGAGACGTTGCCATCGTATATATTAGATCACCGAACAATGTTCCGTATTATGGAAGAAGAGCATCGTAAGGCTATGCAATATTTTAGTAGGTCGTCATAAATGTACTTGATATGTGATTAATGATATGATAAATAGTATGTAAATCCCAAGTGTTATGTAACCTATGGGATATGATGATGATGTTATCCTGGAACTTTAGTAGTTCAGGAAAGTAATGTAAATAGCAGCGATGTTATCGTTCTTATGTTTTCTAAAAGATTATGAATGAATAAAAGTTACTATTTTATTCAAAGTGTTATGTGTTACATGATAATCTTTTATGGTGTGCAAATTAAGTAGTAAATACTTAAAGGAATTGAGTAACAATCTAATGGGTGTATTTTAACAGAAAATGCCTCCAAGAAGACGTCAACCCCGACAAAGAACCCTTGAGGGATCTACCAACAATAACAACGCCGAAGTTAACTCCATTCAGCAGTTAGTGAAGTTACTGACTGGTCCGTTACAGAATCAACCGTAGAATCAGGCTGTGACATTTAAGGACTTCAAGGTTGTTGGACCACTAGAATTCCGTGATTCCGTGGGTCCATGAATCCGGTTGAGGCACAAACTTGGATTATGGAGATAGAGAAAGTATTTGTGCCATATTGAGTTAACACAGAAGAGCGCAAGGCTAGGAGGTTTGAGCAGGGACTGAAACCCTGGTTGTACAGTAGGGTCTCCTTCTTCCAGCTGAAGACATTTACAGCAGTATTGGAGACCGCAATTCTCGCTGAAGGTGGAGGCGAGGCTGTGATAAAGTACAACCAAGAACAAAGAAAGAAGAAGAATGAGGGTGAAGGTAAGAATGGTGGTGGGAGCGGTGGAAATGGTAACAATAACCTGAAAAGAAATTGGAATGGAAATGTGAGTTTTGGAAACCAGCAGGATAACCAGCAGAAGAAAAAGTTTGAAATATGTACTATATGCAGGAAGTTTCACGAGGGTGTGTGCTTAAGGGGGAAGCGTGTATGCTTTAACTGTGGCTAGGAGGGTCACATTGCCCCAAATTGCAATCAACCCAAGAATAATGTTTGCTACACGTGCGGGTCAAAGGATCATTTTGCTCATGAGTGCCCTAAGAAGAAAGCTGAAGAGACAACGGGAAACAAGTGAGGTAGCAGTGGTGGCACATTGACCATTGTGAGACCAACGTCATCAAATAGACCCATAACCAGAACCTTTAACATGACGGTGCAGGATGCAGTACAATCAAAAGTTGTTGTGTCAGGTATTATCCCAGTCAATGATATTGATGCTTGTGTATTATTTAATTTGGGTGCTACTTGCTCATTTATATTTGATGAATTTGCTAAGAGGTTAGGATTACCTAGTGAAGAATTGAATTTCCTTTTAAACATAGAAATTGTGAATAGGGAAGTGATTCCTGTTAGGTTCGTATACAAGAATTGTAGGGTGAACATTAAGGGAAATGTCATGATGGTAGATTTAATTCCGATAAAACTTGGAGAGTTTGATGTTATTTTGAGAATGGATTGGCTGCTCAATTATGGAGCGATAATTGATTGCCAAAAGAAATGTGTAAACCTTATGA
Source organism: Panax ginseng (assembly GCA_020205605.1). Classification (NCBI taxonomy): domain Eukaryota; kingdom Viridiplantae; phylum Streptophyta; class Magnoliopsida; order Apiales; family Araliaceae; genus Panax; species Panax ginseng. The sequence goes on along the minus strand of CM035145.1, from coordinate 45,797,193 downwards.
CTCCGTCAAAGGTAGTTTTCTATGGTAGCAAATCGCCTAGACATGCGAGATGTCTGACGATTATGCAGACCAAGAAGATGTTGAGTCAAGGCTGTGTGGGTTATTTAACTTATATAGTTGATACTCAGAGGAAGCGGGTGAAACTAGAAGAGATACCAGTGGTTAGGGAATTTGTAGATTTGTTTCCAGAGGATTTTCCAGGATTTTCGCCTAACCGAGAGATTGAGTTCGTGATCGACTTAGCGCCAGGAACCGCCCTGATATGTAAGGCCCCGTACATGATAGCTTCGATAGAAATGAAGGAACTAATGGTACAATTGCAGGAGCTGTTAGACAAGAAGTACATTCAGCCAAGTGTGTCACCGTGGGGAGAACCGATGTTATTCGTGAAAAAGAAAGATGGATCAATGCGACTTTGCATTGATTATAGGGAATTAAACAAAGTCACTTTTAATAATAAATATCCGTTACCGAGAATAGATGACTTGTTTGATCAATTGAAGGGTGCTATATATTTCTCAAAAAAAGATTTGAGAAGTGGGTATCATCAATTAAAGGTAAGGAAGGAGGATGTACCTAGAACGACATTTAGAACTCGGTATGGACATTACGAGTTTCTGGTGATGTCTTTTGGTTTGACCAATGCCCCTGTTGCATTCATGGATTTGATGAACAGTGTGTTTAAACCATTCTTAGACAAGTTTGTGGTGGTATTTATCAACGATATTCTGGTGTACTCCAAATCTCAAGAAGAACATGTGGAACATTTACGTTTGACGTTGGAGACACTAAGAAAGGAAAAGTTGTACGTGAAATTCTCTAAGTGTGGATTTTGGCTAGATCGGGTATAAATTTTTGGGACATGTGATTGACAAAGACGGAATTTCAGTGGATCCATCAAAATTTGAAGTCGTAATCAATTAAGAACAACCAAGGACACCATCGTAGGTGAGGATTTTCTTGGGACTGTTCGGTTATTATAGACGATTTATTCAAGATTTTTTCAATATAGCCACTCCGTTAGGAAATTTGACAAGGAAAGCTGTAAAATTTGTTTGGACGGAGAAGTGTGAAGAGATTTTTCAAGACTTGAAAAAGAAGTTAAGTGTAGCACATGTGTTGTCATTACTAGATATTACAGGAAACTTTATGATGTATAGTGATGCCTCACATAAAGGATTGGGTTGTGTTCTTATGCAGAACGACAAAGTTATTGCATATGCATCAAGACAACTGAAGGACTATGAGAAAGGATATCCGACTCATGATTTAGACTTGGCTGCGGTGGTATTTGTTCTAAAGATATGGAGACACTATCTTTATGGAGAGAAATATGAGATCTACACAGACCCTAAGAGTCTGAAGTATATTTTCACTCAGAAGGACCTGAACATGCGTCAAAGAAGATGGATGGAATTGATAAAAGATTACGATTATGAGATCTTTTATCATCCAGGCAAAGCGAATGTGGTTGCAGATGCTTTAAGCAGGAAAGGTCGGGAAAAGTTGATGTTGATAACCACTCAGGAGGAGCTTATTTCAGCAATGACAAAGCTAGAGTTGGAAATAAAATTTCCAAAGGAATCCGATGAACGACTATTCCAAATAGAAGCTAGTCCAACTTTTGTGGAAAAGGTAAAGAATGCTCAACTACAAGAAGAAGAATGTGGAAAGATCAAAGAGAAGGTGGTTGAGAGTGGTGAAGTGAAATACAAGATCAATATCGAAGGGTTACTAAGATTCGAGGGAAGAATCTGGGTTCCAGCAGTACCATATATTAAAGAAGAAATCTTAACTCAAGCTCATAACTCAAGATATTTGATACACCCGGGATGTACGAAGATGTATCAAGATTTATGACGACACTTTTGGTGGCCAAACATAAAAAGAGATGTCGCAGAATATGTTGCGAAATGCTTGACATGTCAAAGAGTCATTACCGAGCATCAAAGGCCAAGCGGATTACTTCAACCATTGGAAATACCAGAATGGAAGTGGGAACACATCACAATGGATTTTGTGGTGGGTCTTCCAAATACTCAGAGAGGATACGATGCGATTTGGGTGATACTGGACAGACTGACAAAATCATCACACTTTATGCCAACAAAGATTAGATTCAATCTTGATCAGTTGGAAAAGTTGTATGTTCAAGAAATCATTTCGAGACATGGAGTTCTAGTGTCAATAGTATCATATAGAGATCCGCGATTCACATCAAACTTCTGGAAGAGACTACAAGAATGCATGGGAACACAGTTGAGAATGACGGCATATCATCCACAAATAGATAGTCAAAGCGAACGAACAATCCAGATGTTGGAAGATATTCTTAGAGCATGCATCATGGATTTCAAAGGGAGCTGGGATGAACATTTACCATTTGTAGAATTTTCCTACAACAACAGTTACCACGCAAGCATCGGCATGCCGCCTTATGAAGCATTATACGGCAGGAAGTGCAGAACTCCATTGTGTTGGGATGAAGTCGGTGAACGCCAACTGTTAGGACTGGAACTGGTACAACAAACTGTTGAGGTTGTTAAACTCATCAGGACAAGATTGGTAGCTGCTCAAGATAGACAGAAGAAGTATGATGATCAACACAGACAAGATCGTGAATTCGGCGTAGGAAATTTTGTGATTTTAAAAGTTTCTCCTTGGAAGGGGAAAATTCATTTCGGTGAAATAAGAAAGCTAAGCCCGAGATTTATTGGATCCTTTGAAGTTCTACGAAGAGTAGGAGAAGTGGCTTATTAGGTAGCTCTACCTCCAGAGTTGGAACACGTTCATAATGTTTTTCATGTTTTGGTGTTACGATCGTATAAACCCGATTACAAGCATGTGATCGAGCACGAACCATTGCAGTTCGATAAAGACTTGTCTTATGAAGAGGTTCCTATCTAGATAGTCGATAGGAAAGAACAAGTGCTCAGGAATAAGGTGATACTGTAAGACCCCAACTTTTATGAATAAAGATTAATTTTTCTCAAAATATATTTTTCAATATTATGGTGTGGATTTGATATAATGTTATAGTTGTGGGTATATTTATAAATTTTGCAAAGTAAGCAAGTGGTTATATAATATTCGATTGGTCGGGAAATATTCATTTTAACAGGGAATATTCGTACGACGACACAATCATTGGTGGACCCCACAACTGAAGTATTATCGTAGTTAGAAAACGACAGAATTATCTTTTTATAAAAATAACGGCTAAAGTTTTACCGTTAAACTGTTAAACTACCCGGTGGTAAAAGAACAGTAATATGCGTGGTTGCATAGTAGCACACGATATTAATTAGTGATGCTTACATGAGAAGTCACTCAGTTATACTCAATTATTACTACAGTAGTTGCTGCATAATATCTCTCATATTATTGATTCAATTATTGTCACAGTATCATCTGCATAATATTTATTATTATTAAATCAATAATTGAGATGAAAAAGTTATTCATATTATTATTTGCAATATTGACAATGTTTAGAAAGTTCTGTCAAGAAGAGGTTTGGTCATCTAATTGCGCGCCAATAGGGAGAAATCCTTATCGAAAAGCCCCCTCTTTTCCTGGGAATGATCTGGTTATTAAATATTGTGAGTTATAATATTTATGATGAATAAGTTCGTGTTGATTAAAGATGGAATTAATATTTCCATTGTGTTGGGATTATTAGTGTTAGTAGAAATCGACATTTATTTCGATAATAATTGATGTATAGAGGTTATATTAACCAATCGGGTAATTAATAGGATAAATGAGCAATTAATTTCTATTAATTCACATGTTTATAACTATTTGTTCACATGTGTGTACTATTGATTCACATGCATGTACAATTAGGGGAGGTGGTAAAAGATTGATAATACTTGCATGACTAAATTAAAAATAGAGGTATAGATGAAGGTACTATACCGTAACTATTTTTTTCACATGTATAGAACTATTGATTCACATGATGTACTATTAGGGGAGGTGGTGCAAGTTTGATAATACTTGCAGGACTAAATTAAAAATGAAGGAAAAGATGAAGGTATTATACTGTAATATTTTGAGCCCCAAAACGTGCAATTATCGAAACTATATTTTCTTATAAATAGAAGCTCATTCTTCTTTCATTCTCACCAATTCACTAAGACTCACAAGAGCAATTATAGGGAGAGAAGCTATAGAGAGAAAGAAGAAGAGAAGTCTTCTACTTCATTATTCCAGTATCCAGTCTTCTTCTGAGGTAAGGGATATTTTTTTTGGAATAATATTTCTTCCATACTCTATAATATGTGAGTAATATTATTTCGTCTCGTATTCCTGATTATACCCTTATTTTGTCAAAGTATTACTTCTATACTCCGTAAAATTAGTAGAATATCCTCGAAATTTGCGCTTCATCTAGTATCGTTTCACAAGGATATTTTCTGCACATTCTTGTTAAATTTTAAGCTTTTCATGCCGGAGTACTAACTATGAGTAGTATTCATTTTTACGGTACTATTCACTGGGTACTATTCATAAATTACTATTCACGAGTACTATTCACAAAGTACTATTCATAGGGTACTAATCTGGAAGTACTATTCATGGGGTACTATTCAATCGGGTAATATTCACCCGGGGAATTATTCATGACAAAAATTGATTTCTTTGTTGTCCAAATCATTTTTGATACAATATTATTCTTGAACTTTACTCAACAAAGCAGTATCATGTTGACAAATTGGACATTATTGAATTATGGATAAATTAAATGATAAATCTTTAAAATTTATCCTTTGCTTTCATTTAATTGAATTCTTATATCATTGTCATCATCCTCATACTTATATTGTGATGAAAGTCATATGTGGCTTACGTGCATAGATGTACTATTGATTGGTATGATTATGACAAGTGATTATTCGGTATAATCATGACCGTAATGTTACAAATGATGTGGTAAAAGTCCTCATTGGCCCGTAGTACAATGATGGACAGTTGTTGGTATGATCATGACTATTGATGATTACATAAATATCATTGGCCCGTAGTGCAGGGATGATTCGATGATGTGGTTTATTTATTAAGTTGAGTCTCAGCGATAAAGTTGATGAAAAACTTTTTAAATCATAGAAGATAGTAGATATCATGCTCTACTTGACTCTTCTAATGGATTGCTTGTTCCGCAGCAGTTAAACTTGATGTTTATTGTATTTTATCAGTTTAACACTGTTGAAGACTAACGATAATTTATTCTGCATTATCTTAGTTATAATATTTTTTACTGGGCTAGTTGAGTTCACCATTTTTCTTTCATTGTTCTCTTCAGGAAATGAGAACGTAGATGGGACTAGTCGGGGAATAGAGTGACGGTCCGAGATGGTGGTATCGTAGTCCTCACTATTTTATGAAATTGTGTGATAATAAATGTAATGAGAACTTCATTTGAGTTTTAATATTGTCTATGAGACAATATTTGTGTAAAAACTCTAAGCTACGTTGTTGTCGTATTCAGTACCACGTATCTGGCGACCTAAGATGGATGATGTATACCTATTTTGGGGGCGTCACAAATACCTTCCGTGAAGGTAATATGGAGGAACCACAATGTCGAAGAGGCTACCTGGGAGTAACATGTGCTATTTGTACCCTGGGCTATTTGTTTGTTTATGTCTTCGATTCTAGGGACAAAATCTTTGAAATGAGGGAAGAATGTGACGAATAATTTGTTTGAGTTGTGATTCTGGGGACAGAATCCTTGTAAGGAGGGAATGATGTAACAATCCAGAATTTTAAATTATAATTTTTAAATATTTATTGAATTATATAAATATTTAACGGATGTGTTTATTGTTGAATAAATATTTGTTTAATTTGATTTGATTTGATTTGGTTAATTAGTTGTTAAATAAATAATTAATGAGTTAAAGAAATTAATTATTATGAGATAATATTCTAATTTAATTTAATAATTAAATTAGAGAGTTGATATGGATTAAATGAGTTATTATAATGTTTTTAATTTAATTTGGTAATAAAAGTGTGATAAATAACTATGCTCTAAATGGGTTATTAAAATAAATTAAAGGAGTTTAATTTAGTTTTGCCAAACAAGACTTAAAGATATTAAGTCTTTAATTTTTAAAGAGTTTTGCAAAACAGAGCCTTATGGCTTTTGGATTTTTTGGATTTTGAATTTTTAATAATATAAATAAAATAAATCAAATAATAAATAAAATATATTTATAATCTATATGTTATATTTTTGTAACTGATATTATTTAGTATGCGTATTATGGCCATATCAGTTTCTTTTATTTTATTGTTGCCTCTTTTTTACGACTAACAAAAGAGCTCTAACTCATGCAAGCATACATACGTCAACAAGTAATACAGAGCAAGTAAAGTATCAATCCCATAGAGAAAAATTATTTAACTTAAACTATTATTCATTAATTAAATCACTATAGTTATATGCTCACACTATGGATTAAACTTGGTTTGTTCTTGAACTACAAATAATAACTAAAACAATAAAAACGATATAATAAATGATATCGGAACTAATGGAATTCTAACTTCATTTAATATTTCATTCAATCGCCACTATCATGCATGACTTTTTCACATATCACAGGAAAGTAGCCAAGAGCACTAAAAGAGTATTAGCCATTTTTCAATGCACTAAGACCTACTTACACAGCATCCACAGATGATAGACTCTATGTAATCATCAATATAACCAACATCAATACATGTCTATGTGAAATTGCAACTATATTGCTTTTAAGTTCAAGCTCTTAATCTAACTTATACGGTGAAACAGTATATGTCTATCTGGTTCACGAAATACATAAGTCATATAACACAGCCCTATATACGTATACTATCATGATTACAGTCCATATTTGCATGTTCATTGTCAATTCCATACAAATACTGAAACGAATGGTGATTAAGCATTCATGTATGCAAAACAATCATGACAGACATCCCATATGATACGCAAAACAACCCAACATTTAAGCGTGAAATCAAACTACATAATAAAATCCGTTAGAATCCCATAATGGAGTTTAGTTCATAACTGAACCAAAAGCCATTATGGGATCAAATCTAAAAATGATCAATAAACGACAATTGAAAGATGAAAGATGAAACTATCAAACCCAATTGCTGAATACGCATCAATATTCAATCCTCATAAGATTCCAGCAAAAACTAAAATTAATAATCCGCTCTCGTAGAGAAATCCCAAGAAGGAGTAGAAAAGTAGAGTTATGGTCTCCTTCTACGTTGGAATCCCCTCCAAAGAGTAAAACCCTAATTACCAAGTAAAGATACGTCAAAAACTAATAATATGATAAGTGATACCCCCTGACACCAGCCAGGAATCGTTTTAAATCAAATACAACCTTTAAAATTTGGAAATAAAATAAAACAAATCAGCAGCTTCAAGCTTCGCGCGCGGCCGCGCGCTCTTCCACCTTTATACTCTCGTGACCGCGAGACTTGCAGTTGGTTCGTATGTTTGGCGGGTCATGCATGCTGCAAGCCTCCCCCTAAACTTGTCCTTCTCACTACTGCAAGAACTTGCGATGAGGTTGTCCCGGTTTTGTTGGGACCTTGATACAGCGCTGCGTGCTTCCAAGTTATATTTGTCGGCCATGACCACTGCGGTTTTGCAATTGTTGTCTTCTGATTCAGCTTCTTAGCTTGGTTCTACAATGTTGCTGCTACTACTGACATGTCCTATGTTTATCCATGCTTGTCCATCCATGCTCCACTCACTCCTATGCACATCCTATCTTTTGCTTCGCCTTACACTTTCGTTAGCCTCGTGCCCGATATCACCACCAAAATAAGCTAATTCACGCGCTTATTCACCAAAAGGAATTTTAAGTATGCGAAATGCAATTTAACATAAAATGCAGTTAAAACAGACTAAAATGTACTTGAAATAGGCATAGTTCGCATGATTTGGTACTCCATAAGTAGGTAAAATACTACTTATCAAATACCCCAAAACTTGAACCACTGCTTGCCCTCAAGCAATGCATACTAATGAGTAATAAAAATGCAACTATATTATTGTGCAACTAATTCTCACATTGTCCCAACCATCAAAAAAATTCAGTCTAATTTGCCTCAGCGAATTTTTCTAGATTCGAGAACAAATTCCAACCAAACTGCAAGCATAAAGTCATATACTCATATAATTCATAAATGCTATACAGATGTTGTGTTTGTGTGTTGTGTTCGCCCAATACTTGATTTCGGTGTAGAATGTTCATGCTATCTTGCTCAAACCAAAAATATTATAGCTTAAATCAAGACTTATGTATATATATGCAATTCGGACTATTTCAACATCTTAAAATAAACTAAGGTTCAATAATGGGCTTAACTGCTTTATTCTACTCACGAGGGCGAATTTCGCACTTTCTCGCGGTGTTTATTTCTATTTTTCTTTTCTTTTCTTTTTCTTCATGACTGTGCAATGTCTTACTCCATTAGGAACACTTCTACCCCTTAGCAAGCTTTCAACCAACAACTCCCAGACCATGAAAGACCTTAGGGCGCTAGGTGTCGAGACAATCCCCTCGGGCATACTTACTCAAGTAGCCAGGTCTCCAAAATAAGACTAGCCATGTTATTTGTACTTTTCTTTGTTTTTCTTTTTTTTTATTCACAGATACCCATGTGTTCCCACAGTATAAAAATTGATGTTTTATAAGCCCCAAAAATCACTTTACACATATTTCTCTTTTTAACACTACATTTTTCTATCGAGCAATGCACACATACTTCTTATACCTACAAGTGCTTGTGAACACATTTGTGCAAACCGAGAGCATGTACACAGCATTATGAATTTCATTGTATAAAACGTTATATCTCAGCTCATGTTATCCAAAATATTCAGAAATCATTTAAAAACTTCACTCTCATCATTGGCTAGACAAAATTTTTCTAAATGGCAAGAACTATGAGGTATGCAACATGCAACTATATGCTAAAATATAATCTAAACATGCACATAAAAATTAAACTAATTATGCAAAACTATATGCAAAACTAATAAAAAAAATACTAACTACTACCTAATACCCCCAAACTTAAAATATTCAATGTCCCAATTGAATGAAAGTAAAAGGTACGAAAACTCCCCTAATTATCGGTGGTGCCACCTTCCTCGGGTGGTGAATCCGGTGGTGGATAAGGTGCTGTGGTTCCAAACTGAGGCCATTCTTGTGTTGTTCCTTGTTACGCAAACGCTTCGGCTAAAACCCTTGTGAGTCATGTCGCAAATGTGCCCAAATTGTCGTACATTGCATTGACCTTGCGCTCCAACCTTCGGAGCTATCGATCACCATTGGTGGCACGTGCGTGCGTGGATGGGCCTGCCTCGTCTGTTTGCGGGGGTTGTTGTTGTTCTGGAAAAATAGGATGAAGGATGAATCCTAGTCCGCGTCGATGCGGTACACCACCTGCCCAGTCTTCAAACTTTTCGATCGTGGCATGAGTAATGTCATGGCTTGGGTATTGCATCTGCTCATTTCCCCAGTTGCATCCCTGATTAGCACAAAGAATAGCTACCACGGATGCGTATAGAATGCTCCCAATCGTTACTCCTCGTAAATAACGTAGTATATTCTCGTGAATGAGATGACCAATGTCGATGTACTTTTCGGTGATTATGCCCCATAGAAGACGTTCCCTCTCCGCTGATATTTCGTGCTGGTGGGCGGAGGGCATGAGCTTGGCACATATGAACAAATTCCACGCTTTTGCATAGTGATTTAGGGCTGCCGCTGGGAATAACCGTGGTTGTGTTGTGCCCACTTTATACATCCATTTTGTACCCGGTACACATAACTCTGCAATGATCAGCTCCATGTCGGTCTCCAAATGAGCACCTTCTTAAGTTATCCAATTAGCAATTTCATCAAGGCGGCATCGATAATTTTGAAAATTAGTCGGATGGCACGGGGTTTGTAATTGACCTCGATACCACGAACCAGAGATATCCCACTCATAGTGACCTTGGCATTGGCATAAAAATCACGGACTACGCTCATAGGCACGGGTATTGGAGAAGCTGTCAGCCCACCCCAGCCTCTCTCTCAAATCATGGTGCACAACTGGCCATCCAGCCCCTCCGGCTTGAATCCTCGCTCTTTGAAAAATGTCTTTGCCATAATGCGGTAGTATTATTGTTGAGCTTCCAAATTGAGGAATTTGGTGTGATCCACAACGTCAGCCTCTTGACTGCCCGCAGAGGAAGAAGAAGATGAAGTAATAGATCTTACTCGCTTAGGCCCCATTTGTATTTGCTAATACTTGCACAGATTATATTACTGGGGAAAGAAGAAAAGCTTGGAGAATTGATAGCTCTCACACTTGTTTCTGCACTCCCACGTAGGAACCCTAGCTTTATAGCACTCTTGGAGAAATTGAGGAGATATGGACTTTGAATGAGGAGAGAATCGTGGCTAATTGATTGAGAGATGCACAACACAAATTGTAACTGACGAAGAGATAGCAACGTGAGTTATGGAGAGTGATAGAATTTTGCTTCTGTTGATATCCCAAATGAGAGTCCAAATGGTCCACAACTCTATTTTTAAACTATTCAGATCATATAACCCTGTCGTCGCATCGCGCGATTTTACTTGTTAAGCGCCATGAAGCGCCTTAGACTTGCGTAATGTTTGGTGGTTTTCTTTTCTTGACGCTACGCGCGTGATTTTTTTGTTGACTATCTTTCACGGCACGCGCTACATGCTAATATATGTAATGCTAAACTTCAGTTCCTGCCTGCCGGTGGTGCCGTCCAATGATGGTTCCTGCATAGATATTAATGTATCGTGTTAAGGTATGACGTAGTGGTCTCATAACATTAACATTTCGCAATGATTCGCACATAAATTCTTGTTACACTCTTAAGCATGAACATCAAGTATCCCATTAAAAAGGAGTTCGATATAACTACTGAAATAACTCAAAATAAAATACTAAAACAAATTAATGGAGAGAATGATAATAGTAATGGGTTGCCTCCCATCCAGCGCTAAGTTATAGTCAATTAGCTAGACTATCTCTGAGCTTCATGTTATCGCTGGAATTGCGGTGCTTTCCTTCGTGTCCTTTGCACCCTAAAATTTTATGACCTCATCTTTCATCAATGGCTCTTCCTTCAAATCTGAATTTTCACCCGTTGCACATATCAATGGTCCATAATCCCTCAATTTCTGTACTTCATCCTGTAGGCACCAGTCCACCACGTCAACTAGGAAGCACTCTTCTTCATCCGTTGGTAGACTGATTGCTTTAAAGACGTTAAAAGTGATCTCTTGATCCTGGACACGCATAGTGAGTTCACCTTTCTGCACATCTATTGACGTTCTGCCTGTGGCTAAGAATGGTCTCCCTAGTATTATTGGTATGCTTTTGTCCTCCTCGTAGTCTAGAATGATGAAGTAAGCTGGAAAAATAAACTAGTCTACCTTAACCAACACATCTTCAACAAGTCCCCGTGGATATGTGATGAATCTGTCCGCTAACTGCAATGCAATGTTTATCGGCTTTGGATCCGACAATCCCAACTGATTAAACACTGACAAGGGCATCAAATTTATGCTTGCCCCAAGATCACATAAACACTTACTGAAGTTCAACTTTCCTATGGTACATGGAATTGTGAAGTCGCTCGGATCCTTCAAATTTTGAGGTAATTTCATTGAAGCATCACACCGCATTCCTCTGTCAAGGCTACTGTCTCAAACTCATCTAATCTCCTCTTTCTTGACAATATATCCTTCATAGCTGGGCATTTGTTCCAATGCCTCGGCGAATGGTATGTTGATCTGCAGCTTTATGAACACCTCTAAGAATTTGTTGAACTGTTTATCTTCCCTTTTCTTAGTTAATCTATGCGGATATGGAACTTGAATGTGAATTGTTTGTATTGGACTCTTGAACGTCTCCTCTGAGCCTGCTTTATCTTTCTCTTCCTGTCGATCCTCAGATTTCTCCAAATTTTCCTGCTCATTGGCTGGTTCCTATGCCTCATGCCGCAAGCCTTCTTCTCTCATGTTTCTCACATGCGCTGCTGACTTGCAAAATAATCGACAAATCTTTCCCAAATCTCAATGTGATTGCTTGACACTGTTCCTTCCCTTCTCTTCTTGGATTTGTCTTCGTATTACTTGGCAATGAACCCTGGGGCCTGTTAGTAAGCATGTTCGCCATCTGCCCCATTTAAGTTTCCAGATTCTTTATAGCCACTGCTTGGCTCTTGATCATAACTTCTGTGTTTGCCATGTATTTCATCATCATCTCCTCCACTTCTGATTTCTTTTCTTGTTGAGGTGCAGCTGGAGTGTGATGTTTCTATTATTGTTGAGAAAATCCTGGCGGAAAGGATGGTCTAGGATTAAATTGTAGCTGCGCTGGCTGCGCCAGAAATTGATTGTTTGGTTGAAACTGAGTTTGCTGACTCCCTTGATTATTCGACCAACTAAAATTTGGATGATTTCTGTTGTTGGGGTGGTATGTGTTCTGAAATTGGCCTTGGTCTTTTCTGTAGTTGCTCTAATACTGCACTGATTCTGAGCTAATAGCACATTGATTCGTCGAGTGTGACCCCGCACAAATCTCACATACGTAGGCAACCATCTTTACCTTTCCTTCAGCCAAAATATCTATCTTCTTTGCCATGGCTGCCATCTGTGCTGACATCTGAGTAATAGCATCAACCTCCAATACACCTGCAACTTTGGTTTATGGCATTCAGGATGTAGGATTCTGAAAATCATTCGATGCCATTGTTTCGATAAGATCATAGGCTTCCTCATAGTTCTTTGCCTATAATGCCCCTCCTGCAGCTGCATCTACAATCGTTCTCGACTGCCATCCCAATCCATTATAAAACGTGTTGATTACCATCCAATCCATTATAAAACGTGTTGATTACCATCCAATCTGGCATACCGTGATGTGGGCACTTTCTCAACATTTCTTTGTATCTCTCCCATGCTTCATATAACGACTCGCCCTGTTCTTGCTCAAACTGAGAGATAGTTGTCCTCATCTTGGTAGTTTTCGCCATTGGGAAAAACTTAGCTAAGAATTTATGTGCTAAATCCTCCCATGTAGTTATAGATGCTGCTGGCTGAGAATGAAGCCAACTTTTTGCTTTATCCCTCAAAGAAAATGGGAACAACCTCAGTTTAATAGCATCCTCCGTCACACCGTTGTATATGAATGTATCACAAATTTCAATGAAACTCAATAGATGTTCATTCAGATCATCTGTAGCAACACCCCCAAACTGAACTGTGTTTTGCACCATTTGAATAGTGCCAGTTTTTTATCTCAAATGTATTTGCTGCTATCGCTGGTCTGACTATGCTAGACTGAAGTCCGTTAATATTGGGCATGGAATACTCCTTCAGAGCCCTATGCTCCTCTCTTTGATCTTATCCTTATGCCTTGGCCGCCATTATTAGTCATTGTGTTTTCCAACCGCTTTGTAAATTCCTACTTAACACCCGCTTTCCAACCTCTACCGCTTATATTATCCTCGAAAAGGTGTTAACTCTAAGTTAGTTGATCGTAAAGCATAAAAATTTATCCAAATTCCTGAAACAAAAACAAAAACTGAAATAAGATAAGACTAGAATTGTCTAAGTCATACAATATAGCTTAAAACTAATGATAATAATACTAAATTAAACACATTTCCCCAGCAGCGGTGCCAAAAACTTGTTACATCTTTTTTATGACTAACAAAAAAGCTCTAACTCATGAAAGCATACATGCGTCAACAAGTAATACAGAGCAAGTAAAGTATCGATCCCACAGAGAAAGTTATTTAACTTAAACTATTATTCATTAATTAAATCACTATAGTTATATGCTCACACTATGGATTAAACTTGGTTTATTCTTGAACTACAAATAATAACTAAAACAATAAAAACGATATAATAAATTATATCAGAACTAATGGGATTCTAACTTCATTTAATATTTCATTCAATCGCCACTATCATGCATGACTTGTTCACATATCACAGGAAAGTAGCCAAGAGCACTAAAAGAGTATTAGCCATTTTTCAATGCACTAAGACCTACTTACACAAAGATCCACGTATGATAGACTCTATGTAATCATCAATATAACCAACATCACTATATGTCTATGTGAAATTGCAACTATATTGATTTTGAGATCAAACTCTTATTCTAACTTATACTATGAAAACAAAGATATGTCTATCCGTTCATGAAATACATAAGCCATATAACACAAATTTCTATATACGTATACTATCATGATTACAAATCCATATTTGTATGTTCATTGTCAATTCCATACAAATACTGAAACGAATGTTGATCAAGCATTCATGTATGCAAAACAATCATGACAGACATCCCATATGAGAAGCAAAACAACCCAGCATTTAAGCGTGCAATCAAACTACATAATAAAATCCGTTAGAATCCCATAATGGAGTTTAGTTCATGACTGAACCAAAAGCCATTATGGGATCAAATCTAAACATGATCAATAAATGACAATTGAAAGATGAAAGATGAAACTATCAAACCCAATTGCTGAATATGCATCAATATTCAATCCTCATAAGATTCCAGCAAAAACTAATATTAATAATCCGCTCTCGTAGAGAAATCCCAAGAATGAGTAGAAAAGTAGAGTTATGGTCTCCTTCTACGTTGGAATCCCCTCCAGAGAGTAAAACCCTAATTACCAAGTAAAGATACGTCAAAAACTAATAATATGATAAGTGATACCCCCTGACACCAGCTAGGAATCGTTTTAAATCAAATACAACTTTTAAAATTTTGAAATAAAATAAAACAAATCAGCAGCTTCAGTTTCACACATGGTCACAAGGCTTTTTCCAAATTTTGATACTCTCGTGACCATGAGACTTGCAAGAGGTTCAGATGTTTGGCGGGCCTCACATGCTACCCCATAGGCTTGTCCTTCTCGCGGCCGCGCAACTTATAGTAGGTTGTCATGGTTTTGTTGGGACCTCACGCAGGCGCGCGCTTCCAAGCTATATTTGTCGCGCGGCCGCGAGGCTTGCAATTGTTGTCTTCTGATTCAGCTTCTTAGCTTGGTTCTATAATGTTGCTGCTACTACTGACATGTCCTATGTTTATCCATGCTTGTCCATCCATGCTCCACTCACTCCTATGCATATTCTATCTTTTGCTTCGCTTTACGCTTTTGTTAGCCTCGTGCCCAATATCACCACCAAATTAAGCTAATTCCTACACTTATTCACCAAAAGGTGTTTTAAGTATGCAAAATGCAATTTAACATAAAATGCAGTTAAAACAGACTAAAATGTACTTGAGATGGGCATAGTTCGCATGAATTGGTACTCCATAAGTAGGTAAAAATACTACTTATCATTTACGCATACTTGGTTATCAGTTTGGTTTTGTTTACGCATTCTAGTTATTTGCTAAGCCTAAGAAGAAAGTTACAAAGGAAAGAAATTTGAGAGAGACTAGAGTGAGTTGAGAGGAGGAAAGGTCTGTGAAGTTACAATTATCTGTGGTGAGCAAGGATTTCTTAAGCAATTGAAGGTATTTTTCTATAACCTTAATATATGTACGTATATATGTTTTACATAATAATTCCTAAAGTCTCTGTGTTCTTGACTATTCTTCACAAAATTGTCTGTAATCCAAGTTTCTTTATGATTGGTAATAAATTATGTGTATATTGTGATTATGATATTATAACTAGCATATATATATATGATTGTAGTTGATTTGTATGAAAAGATAGAGAATGGTTTTACAATGAACCTATGTATGAACATGATTAGTAGGAGTACCAGAGATAATATTGGATTGGGAACTAATTATGAAATTGAACCTTGAATATGTTAATTTGGTAAGAAATAAAAAGAACGTAGTTTGAATGAATTAATTTGGTGTATAATTGTGGTTATAGTGTTAACTTTGTCAAATAATGTCAAAAAATAGAGTTTTGGTTTAAAACATGGCATTTAAAGATTTAATTTTTTTAAGTTGTTGTTTAGTTGTTTTAAATCAGTATATATATGATGGGTAACGTTATGTGTAATTTATGTAAGTTATATATGATAAATTGGTGTTAGAAATTAAGATACAGCCAAAGAATTAGTTTTGTTTTATTTTTCTTCTGTAATTCAAAGCCTCAGCTCCAAAATCAGCTCCCCAGCTCCAAACTTCGCACCGCAGCGCCAAAGTCAGAGCCACAACACCAATTTTAGCCATGAATATACTATCGCTCGACTTAGGCATCGCGTATAGATGCCAACACCCCGCCATAGCGCCATTCATTAATGTAAATCTATGAAATACAATCACGGTTAGTATAATGGCCAGAAAATTATTTTTCTTTATACGAAGTTTGTAAATGTTGATATGATGCAATATTATGACTGTTAAAAATATAATTTTGTTATTGTGGTATTATAGTGCTAAGAATGAGCATATTAGTAGTAATTAACGAGTTTTATTACTAATGTATCTTGACTATTCGATTAAAACCAATCCATACAAGATGTAGATACTTAATTGTATATAGAGTGTATGTAGTAACTAAATATGTTATAATGATATATGTATAGGATATTGTCAATCGAATTATTATGGTTTAGCTTACATGCAAGGCAAGTTTTCTAACTCTAAACTTTCGTTGAGCAAGTTTCTTACCTCTTGATATTGAGCAAGTTTTTCTAATCTTAAACTTGTTATTTAGAATGCAAGTTCCTAAATTCTGATACACTAACGTTGAACAAGTTTTATCGTTCAATTTACTATTTATTATGCATCCTTAATACTCAATTCTAAATAAGATTTTAACCTTAGCTTAATATTGTTCAAGCAAGGTATGTTATGTTATTCAATATTTATGCTATTAGATTATTTCTAAAGCATGACCTTAATATACAATGTCGATTCATTTATGATTTATTCCATATCATAATGTTATTACATTTTTATTCAACTAATCTTTAGTTGATGTTCGTTAAACTCTAAATTACCTTGAAACTTATCCAAACCAAACTTACTTTGGTGCGGACTCGTATTTTAAATACTAAGTTAAACAACCCTATTATAGGGGATAATTTACGCATAGCGTTGAAATATTTTTGCACAATACATTGTACGAAAGGCTGATCCCCCTAAGTATGCGGAGTCCATATAGTCTTATGACTGTTAAAGTTTAAATTGAAAGAATACTTATAACTATGGACATAGTTCGTGGTCTTTTGATCCTCAGTTATACATTTCAAATTTAGTTCCTGATTATTATTGATGAAGCACATTATTCAGTTCTATAGAACCTATTCATTTGGTAGTTGATATGATGTTTATTCATTATCATTTCAAGTGAGCACTGTTTACTCACTCTTTCTTATATAAATATTATAGCTAAAGTTGAGAAGGTCGATGGACCTACCACCAGTAAAGGGAAAGGAAAGATGAATAAGTATAGAAGACTTGTAAACATGTTGACTTTTATTATTGTCAGACTTTGTTTTTAGTTATTATTATGAAGTTATTTAATTTTCTGCACTTGATATTTGTATTTAAAGGTTAGATGACCTAGAAGATTTTATTGAAAATTATTGATGTAATCATTTAATGGAAGGGTTTATTGTTCAATTTTATTATATTTGGGTAGTTAGAAATGATTGCTTTTATCAAGTGAACACCAACTCTTGTGGGAATAAAGTACCAGGATTTGGGGGTGTCACAAAATTGGTCTCAATAAAACTCTGTTTAAAATGTAACATGATGTTGCCACAGCTTCAGCCCAAAAATACTTTGGAAAATGATATTCATTCAACATTGTATTAGCCATTTCTTGCAAAGAACTATTTTTCTTTTCAACTACACCATTTGACTGAGGTGTATAAGGAGCAGAGAAGCTATGACTTATACCGTTCTCATCACAGAACATAATGAAATCAAATTTGTCAAATTCTTTTTCGTGATCAGATCGAATATAGACAATAGAGCTCCTTTGATGATTTTCAATCTTTTTATACAAGGTAGAAAAAGAGTTAATAGCCTCATTTTTAAATTTTTGAAAATCAACCCATGTAAATCGTGAATAATCATCAACCAAAACTAGAATGTATACAGCACCACCTATGCTATGTTTAGGGATAGGTCCAACAAGGTCTATGTGTAACAGTTATAAGGGTCTAAAAGTTGACACGATAAATTTAGGTTTATGTGATGCATGAATATATTTTCCTAGTTCACAAGCTTCATAGATGTTATCTTTTAAGAATTTCAGTTTAGAAAAACCACAAACATGTTCTGTAGAAGTGATGTTGTTTATAAGTTTCATGTTGATGTGTCCTAGTCTACGATGCCATAGCCAAGGATCCTCATTTGCATATATAAGACAAATGTTATCCAAATGAGAATATGCATCTAATTCACAAGTATACACATTTTGATATCTAAGGCAAACTAAAATTAATTTACCAGTTTGATCAAAGATAGAGCAATTATGTGTACTGAAGGATATTTATAAACCACTATCACAAATTTACACTGATAGATAGAAGATTATACCTGAGTCTAGTGACTAACTGAATGTTAGAGACGGTTATGTGGTTTTTACCAACACACCCAACTCCAATTATTTTACCTTTATTGTTATCTCTGAAAGTTACCTCACCAAAGTCTGTAGTTTGCATATTTTTCAATTTTAACTTGTCATCAGTCATGTGTCTTGAGTAGCCACTATCAAGATACCATTTTCTTTTATTTAGATCAGCTGCAAGACATACCTACAATGTGTGTACTAATTTTCCAAGTTGGTACCCTTTAATAGAAAGGGTCCTTAGGGTGAGTTTTCCATTTTATATAAGGAGCATTTGAAGTTTCCTTTACAAAACTTGGCATAGGATAATCAGTTTTAGTAGAAAAAAGCATTCTATGAGTAACTGAATTATGAGACGTATGATAATACTGTTTATGAAATTCTCTTTTTGTGATAGTTGGTGTAGTATATGTTCCTTTGGGAACCCAAATCATTTTTCCTTTATAGTTTCCATTTTTAGCATTGCACATATAAAAGGAATGACCATTTCTGTTACAATAGGAACATTTAGTAAAAGGAGATATACGACTTTCGTTTTCTTTGATTTTAACACGATATAGTCCTTTATCTTTTGATTTACTTGTTTCTCTAGTATATCCAAAACCTTCTTTATTAAAGCTACATTTTTGTTGATTTAACATGACATCAAGATTTTCTTTTTCTTTTGTAAATTTATAAATTATAGTATTTAAATCTTCATGTTCTTTAGTTAAGTTTTCAATTATGGAATTATTTTTTTTCTATTTCTAATTACAAAAATGAATTCTCATTTCTAATTTCTTCAATTACCGCTTGATCTTGTACTTGATTATCTTCATTGATTACATCAAGTGTTGAATTTTCAATTTCAAGATTTTCAATTGAGATAATAAATGAAGAATTTTCTATTTCATGATTTTTATTTATTTTCTTAATTAAATTATTCTAATTTTTCTTCATTTTTTAAGTTTATTTCATTTAAACTTTCATTGGTGATAATTAAGTTAGCATTTTCAATTTCAAGACTTTAATTTATTTTTCTTAATCTTTTTAACTCTTCTTTTAATAATTCATTATTCTCATATAAATGATTGTAAGCCTCTTGTAATTCATAGTGTTCTTCATTTATATTTTCCAATGTGTATGCAGAAAATGAGGTGCTAGACAATTGGTGTTCAGAATTTACCTCAGATCTTGGTGGTGAGTCATTGTCTTACATTAAACAGAGATTTACAATTTCTTCGGTTTGTTCACAAGTTTCTGCCTCGTCACTTAGATCCCATCCTTCCTCAAGCTACAAGAACTTTGTTGTTGGCCAGTTTTGGATAATCCTTTTTGAAGTGTTTAGGCTGCTTGCATTCAAAGCATGTATATACTCAACAAACAAGTTAAAGAGCATGACTTGGTTCTTCTAAAGTTGTTGTTAATGGCTTTGAAATTTCCTCCTTGCGTCTTTGGCTTGAAAGTTTGTTTGCTTTTGAAGTTGTTGTTTGTCTTCATAAAGCTTCGTGTTTGCTTCGTGTTTGTTTGCTTTTGAAGTTGTTGTTTGGCTTTGAAATTTTGGGTTTGTTACATATTTATAATGAAATCCTACTCAATGTGATTTCATTGTGTATATGTAACTGATACATGTCTATATGAACTTGTGAACTGATGTAGGATAAACACGAAGCGGTTACGAGGTAGTTGATACTATTGTTCCAATTATTCCTCTGATTGGATCATTGGCTAAAGCAAAATTTTGTAACTTATTTGGGCATCCTATTAGTAAGGCGGTTTGGACCGATTTTCATCAATGAACCATATAAGTCTTTTAGTTCCTAATTTCTATGTGAACTTGATGATGAATTGTATAATATGTATTAAAAAGTAAATGTTAATATATTATCATGTATTAAAAAATTATTCAACACAGTAAATGTTAATATATTATCATGTATTAAAAAATTATTCAACACAGTAAATGTTAATATATTATCATTTTGAATGTATTGCTCTGAAAATTTTGACTTTTAAAATAGTCATTTACCACCCTTTTTCGCTATTTTTTTTTCATCCTATTTAAGGATAAATGAGCAAAGGTTTTGAAATAAAGCACATTTGATAATTAGGCTACCATGATGGATTTAATTGTGATGTTTTTTTATGTATATGAGATGTTCATGACTTTGAGTTGGTGTACTACTGAATGGACACCTAGTCATGATTATGTGCATGTGGATAGTCCATTTTACAAAGGAGGCTCTGGCGAAATTTTTTCACGAGTCTTGGCATTTGAGGAACATTCATTTTGAACTCTACGGTAAACGTATGTTAAAGCAATAGATGCATGCATGAAGTTATGATTTGAATTTAATGAGCTTCAGTTTAGAATTTACCTCACTCTTTCTGAGGTGATTTGGAGACTTTTGTCCAGATTATGGATCTAGACCAGTCAAGTAGCTCTCGTATGGCCTCTTTAGGTGTGAGGATGAGAGCTTCAGATGTTCCTCGGACTAACCCAGCCTGACAGCCTTGTCGGTTGACTGACTCAGTTATTCGCCCTATTCGGGTTTAGATACCGGATGTCGAGGATGAGGAGGAGGACGTTCCCATTGCGGATCCTGCTCCTTCTTCTTCCATTCCCTGCAGGGATCTTCCAACTATTAGTGTGATGATTCCAGATCTTCTGTATGATTTGAGTTGTCACCCCTCGATCTACCTTCATAAGAACGAGGTAATAACCGTTTCCATCTTCCTTTTCCCACTTTTGGAGGCAAGGGTTTTGATCTTGATTTTTAATTTGATGCAGGTTCCCGGCTTTACGCAGCCTAGAGGGAACTAGTTCAGCATACATTCTATGTACCAAACTCTCCATCCATAGTACTGGGAGATTGTTCATGCCTGGGGCTTTGAGGCTTTCTTTTCCATCCCCCATCGTTTTCCCTGGGGTTATCTCAAAGGTTTATTTTAGCGTTAGTTTCACCAGACCTAGTCTCTCCACTTGCTGGATTGTGAGGTTATAACAACACCGGTGGATTGGCGATTCATCACTGGATTAGAGTTTATAGGGGCGTCAGTGCCTTTGGTGGCTGAAATTTCCCTGACTGCCGTCAGATCCATTTTTGGAGTCCTGACCACGATGCTCAAGGGTCGAACTGTCCGTTCTGGTCCCCTAAGTGTAGATGCTATGAGTGGAGCTCTGACTAAGCCTTTACCTGATGATCCGAGGGTTAGAGATCGTATCATCGGCGATTGTTCCTACTCATCATCAGGGGTTATTTCCTAGTGGATAACTCCTCAATGGTATCATTTACTTTAGTCAACGCCACTCGAGAGGTGGACTGTATCAGAGATTTTGATTGGGGATCCTACACCTTTGCCTACTTTCTCAGATGGATGCGCCTACACTCAGAGGGCAAGACAGAGGCTTGGCTAGGCTTTTACCATTTTTTGCTGGTGAGTATTTTCTCTTGATTTTTTCTTCTCTTCGTTCGGGTTGTCAGTGTTCTTGAATGCAGATATTTAATCTTTGCATTCACATTTTTGGGCCTACGAGAGGTTCCCATGTCTTCGTCCCTTTAGCACGTTAGGTATAGACACCTATCCCAGGGGATGGCGATGGCATTACTCTACTCCGGCGGAGGTTCTTGTAGTTGAGGGTTTCACCCATTCTCGTTTACAGTTGGAGTTTTTTACAGCCGATGTCATTACATGGGTTCCCTATTCTGAGGACCACTTGACAATAGGCTTTAAGGGTGGCTTCCCGACTGGTGTCAAGTATGTATTGTCCACCCATCGGATTCCTCTCCTGACTGATGGAGGCTGGGAGCTGTATTTAGGAGAGTGTGCTATCAAGAGCACCAAAAGAGAGATATGTATTCCGTTCTTTCCTCCTACAAGACGTCATTGGCCTCTATCTCAGCCGATCACCGAGATCCCCTTGATGGGCGTAGATGTCTCTACTTTGTCAGAGGGTCCCTTCACTCAGGAGGCTTTTTACCGCTGGTGGTTCTCTGGCACTATTGGAGCTCAGACTCGCGCCACACAGTTCATGGGGGATATGGTTCTTGGATCTTTCATGATGATAGATTTGATTGCATGCGTCTAAGATCCCACTCATTTGTCGTACATTGAGAGTTTGAACCAGCAGTTGGACCGAGAACATTTCTTCATGTAACATTTGGGCAGAGATCCATCAGAGATGTATACTTTTGATCCTTCCAGCTCTGGCACTGTCCCTTTAGGTGGCCCATATTCCGATGGCTTTACCGGCAGAGACTCAGTGACTCAGGAGGAGTTATATCAGATGGATAAATTGGATGATGTGGACATCATTGATTTCTTCTGATGCATTTCTCGCTATTTTTTATAGGCCTCTGTTAGATATTGAGCGAATGTGCCCCATTTCTCGTTATATCTTTTGATATGCCTCTGTTAGATATTGGGTGGTTGTGGCCCTTTTCCATGTACTATTTATTTTCAGTTGTATACAGAGATGATGTATTAGATGATGATATATTTAGGAATGTATGTATAATGCTCTCTATTCCCTACATCATATTTTCATTTATCATTTATCATTTATCATGATGCATGCATTATGTCATGGATATGCATTCCCAAAGGTGAGTTTAGCATTGACCCCTGGAAGGTCTTATGATACGGCCCTGCAGATGTCTTCATCCACTGTTAGCCGGATGGAGCATACCCCACCCATGTTGGTGGCCTCTTCTTTGAGATCTTGGTATGGCAGTTTATCTTCCCCAGATCTGGTGACAGTAGATCAATTATTGAGGCACTCCATGACCCTTCTGACGTTTCAGGTTCCGTCAGGCTTTGTAGAGGGCATGATATCTCGTTGGATACCAGAGAGATAGGTGTTTAGATTTGATATCCATGAGTTGACTCCTACGTTGGAGGAGTATGAGCGTCTTACAGATTTTCCTTTGGATCAGCTTTTCGCTCGGATGGCTATCGGAGATATGAGCCGACAGTTTATGACCTTGACAGGCTTGAGGCGCAGAGTTGCCCTAGACAAGATTACCTCAGGGCATGTGGTGTCCATTGATTTCTTGATTAACCAATTTGGGTCATTAGACAGCTATCTACGATATTTGGGGACTTCACCATTTCTGAGGGTGAGTGTCATACTGCCCGCGTAGATATTTTCTTGATGTGAATTATAGTCTATCTGTACATGCCGTTGTACCTGGACTATCTACACATCGGCGTGATTATGGTAGTTCGTACTCTCAGGGAGGGTTATACCATCTTGCCGATGATCTTGGCAGAGACCTTGAGGTCGACCACATTTTGTTATACCCATTCTACGGGGTTTTTTAGAGGCAGTGTCGTCTTGTTATATGTGTGGTTTATGACACACTTAAGATCGATTAGCACATTCAGACGTCATGGGTATTTCTTTACTCATGATATAGCTATGTCTTATTCCTTTCAGCCGACTAAGTGTACAAACGCATCAACATTGTTGGCTTTTTTGTCAGAGATTGAGGATCATTTTGCTATTATGTCTTGCTATTACTATCTACCCTTAGCTGGTTTGAGAGGGGTGACCACATATCATCCACTAGCTGTCATGGGACAGTTTGATCAGTTTCAGGATATTCATCCCTTTGACAAGGCAGTGGGTCAACGACTGTCATCTCGGCTTTTGTCAGCAGATGACTTGACCAGGTTTTATGATTGTTGGACTCATCGAGAGAGGTCTGACTTTTTGACTATTCATCCACGTCGCTCTTCAGAGTATTAAGCATAGTTGGAGGTAGATATTGCATCGACTAGGGTTGTTTCCTTAGAGCCGATCATTGAGTCGGATGATGAGGAGCCTATGGAGGACCCTGGTTCTCCCACCGAGGATGAGTTGTTTACTGGTTTGCCTGCAGCTCTAGTTGATTCTCCCAGTATTCCCATTATTGTTGCTCCACCTTCTGTAGAGTATTTGGAGTAGAGGTTACATCTGATGACATTTAAGAGGGATCAGGCTAGAGCCTTAATGTTGACAGCTCTTTTTGGTAGAGATGCTACTTTTGTTGAGAGGGATGATGCCCGAGCTAGTAGGGATATCACTTTTGTTAAGCGAGATGCAGCTCGAGTGACTCGGGATGCAGCTTTTGTCGAGCGGGATGAGGCTCTAGCTACCCAAGACTCTGACACAATAGATAGTACTGCACTTAGATCTCATACTGCTATCATTGTTGCAGAAATGAGTGCATTTATAAATGAGCATGGTAGCACTATACAGATGGCTGTAGATCTCCTGGATCGCATGGAAACCCTGGGGCAGGAGCTCATAGATCACCTTTATCTTCTGAGAGGGATGCCATGTTAGACTTGTTGGCCCGCTTATCCACAAGTTTATAGATTAGCTTTTATTTCCCTACATAGACTAGGTTAGCCATTTTGTCATGTACAGGACATATTGTAAATATCAAACAGTATTATATGGTAAGGAAATATTTTTTAATTCATTTCCCTTTTGGATATGCCTTGTTACTTACTTGATAGTTTCCATTTCTTCATGACTTTCTATCTTGATGTTTTCTAAACTTCTCCTTGGTGGATAGACATTAAGATGTCCCAGGATCTTTAAGAATGGATCATTGATCTTTGGGTTTCCCATTTCTTTGGTGTCTTGGGACAGGTTTTTTGCATGTGATTAAGGTTTGAGTAGACGATTTTAGCTTTCATCTCTGAGGGCTTGACCGCACCATAGATGGCTATCTATTTTCTCCCCTAAATGATGGGAGACCAAGTAGTTCCTTCCCTATGGTTTGGCTTGAAAGGTTGAAAGTCGAATGGGAGATCACAGAACCATTGAAAGGGGTTTTGTGATTTTTGTAGGGGTTGGACCGCATCATAAGTGGCTGCCTACGCTCTCCCATTGATGAGGGGAGATCAGGTCTACGTAGTTCATGCTCTTGAAAGTTTGACGAGTGTTTGTTTGGGATTTGAGATATTGAAAAGTTGAAGGGATTTGATTCTTTTTGTTGGGGTTAGACCGCACCATAGTTGGCTGCCTACGTACTCCCATGTCTGGGGGAGATCAGGTCTACATAGTTAGAGCTCTTGAAAGGGTTAGTGCGGTTTGAAAACCTGAATTGACTTGATTGATGAGGACTAATACTCCAGAACCAGGATGTTATCTTGCAGGTAACTTCAGACATAATACCTTTTCATGGAGTCTGAGTTGATAAGCTAGAGAAATTCTTCATCGTCCATTTCTTGCAATATGAGGGCTCCTCCCGTTAATACCTCCTTGACAATGAAAGGGTCTTCTCAGTTCGTGGCAAACATTCCTTTATATTGATCTTTATTAGCAAGGACCTTCTTCAAAACCAAGTCATTTTCTTTGAACTATCGTAGCTAGACTTTCTTGTTGTAGGATCGAGTAATCCAATGTTGATACAATTGACCATGAAAGATGGTTGTGGCCCTCCTCTCATCTATCAAAGATAATTGGTGGTACCGACCTTGTAACCTTTGTTCTTCTTCCATTTGAGCATCTATCAATACTCTTAAGGACTCCATTTCTACCTCTATGGGGAACACTGCTTCCATGCCATGGACCAATGAGTAGGGGGTAGCCCCGGTAGAAGTGCACATTGACGTTTTGTAGGCTAACAGAGTCAGAGGCAACAAGTCAGGCCATTCTTTGTGATTGGTGGACATCTTTTACACGATCTTCTTGATGTTCTTATTAGCCGCTTCAACAATACTATTCATCTTTGGACAATAAATTACAGAGTTGAGATGCTTGATGTGGAATTTCCAGCATAATTCCTCAATCATCTGGTTGTTTAGATTTTTGGCATTGTCCGATACGATCACCTCTGGTTGTCCATATCAACTAATGACACTGTTTCTGATGAAACCAATGACTACCTCTTTGGTAACTTTGAGAAAAGAGGATGTTTCTACCCACATGGTGAAGTAGTCGATCATGGTGAAGATAAACTGATGACCATTGTTGGCTTTGGGCTCAATTGGCCCGATCACGTCCATTCCTCCCATTGAAAACGGTCATGGTGAACTCATATTATGGAGTTCACTTGGAGGATCGTGGATGGTATTTCCATGAATTTTGCATTGATAGCATCTCCTGACGTGATCATCACAATCAACCTTGAGAGAGATCTAGTAATGCCTCGCAGCTTTTTGGCATGAAGGTTCCTAGATCATCGTAATTTACTGGATGGGAAGTTAATCCGATCTTTCAATTAGAGCGGATCTGAGTGGTGTCTTTCTTGAGCCTCACGGGATTAGTCTCCCTTGAGTCCAGTAATCAAACACCGATGGGTTTGTCTCCTGGTGGAGGAATCACACAACATACATTCACATACATCGTGTCTCACCGTATGAAATGATGACATTGTGCGAAGCACTAATACCACAAGCAAATATTGTACGAGGCACTAAAGGATAGTGATGCCAAAGGATGTCTCAGACAAGTCAAAGCCGGTAGTTTAAGTGAGAGCGTTTCTCGAGAAACCCGAATGAAGTTATTACAGGTAAGTTAATTATAATTCTTGCGAAGTCTATACCTTATTCGATACCAGTTCTACCCACTCTTTTATTTCTCCTACTTGCGCTCAACGTTTAAAATTGACTCCGGAGAAATTAGACTTTGACTTATCGGTTGAAACTCCGTTAGGAGAAACCTTCATTACATGTGATATCCAAGTCTTGGATGAGAGCCACAGTTTTGAATGATATTTCTATTGTTAATAAATTTCCTGACGTATTCCTAAAGACTTCCTAGCCTACCCCTATAGCGTGAAATTGAATTTTGTATTGACCCCAGTACAAAACCCCATTTCTAAAACCCTTAAATATTTCTTCAACTAAAACAAACGTATTATACGCCAAAGACGTTGGCTCGAGCTGTTGAAAGATTACGATAATACCATTCAATACCATCGTAGCTGACGCGTTGAGTAGAAGATCGTATACGTTTACGAGTGCGAATATACAAACCCACGTGAAGATAACAAATATACGATTAGAATCGACTTTAATCGATAAAGTTAAACCCGCTCAAGCTACATACTCAGAGCTGGTGAATGTGAAGAAGAAGGTTCAAGGGGGCGTTATTCTAGAAGCAAGAATCGACGAAGAGAGGAAATCTCAACCCTCGATTTAATTGGCCCATTTGAAATCCTTGATCGAGTAGGAACTGTGGCCTATAGACTCGTTTTACCGCCAAGTATGTCGCGTGTTCATAACGTTTTTCACGTATCGATGTTACGTAAATATGTGGACGACCCGAACCACATTATTGAATTAGAACTAGACGGGATAGCAGAAGATTTAACGTATGAGGAGATACGTGTTAAAATCTTGGATAAGAAGAATCTTATTCGACACTCAAAGGTTATATCTCAAGAGTTAGAATCTGAAATGAAGTCAAGGTATCCTCATCTCTTCGGCATACCAGGTACGTTCGTAACTTTCGAGGGCAAAATTTCATAAGGAGGGGAGATTGTAAAATCCCAAATTTTACGAATAAAGATTTAATTTTCTCAAAATATTTTTTTGCAAAATTATGGTGTGGATTTGAGATAATGTTATAGTTGTGGGTAATATTTATAAATTTTGAAAAGTATTTAAGTTGTTATATAATATTCAATTGGTCAGGAAATATTCGTTTTAACAGGAAATATTCGTACAATGGCACAATCATTGGTGGACCCCACAATAGAATTATTGTCGGAGTTAGAAAACGACAAAATTATCTTTTTATAAAAATAACGGCGGAAGTTTTACCGTTAACTGTTGAAACACCCGGTGTTAAAAGTACGATGTCGTACGGTTGGTTGCATAGTGGCACGGTATTGATTATTGATGCTTACGTGAGAAGTCACTCAGTTTTGTTCAATTATTGCTACAGTAATTGTTGCATAGTATCTCACATTATTTGATTTAATTATTGTCGATATTTTATATATTATTAAATCAATAATTGAGACGACGAAGTTATTAATATTATTATTTTCAATATTAACGATGTCTAGAAGTTCTGTCAAGGAGAGGTTTGGTCATCTAATTGCGGGCCAATAGGGAGAAATCCTTATTGGAAAGCCCCCTCTTTCCTGAGAATGACCTGGTCGATTAATATTGTGAATTATAATAATGGTGATAAATTTTGTTTTATTATTATTATAAATGTAATAAAACAAAAAACTTTTTATATAAAACAGAATACTTTTTATAAAGTTTTGTTTTATTTGATTATAAATAGAATATATTATATTTTATTATTCATAGTATTTGCATAGTGCTTGCATAGTGTTTGCATAGTAAAATCTTTTTATATAAAAATGTAATACTTTTATAAAGTTATTTGTTTTATTAGATTTTAAATAAAATATATTATATTTTATTATTCATAGTGTTTGTATAGTGCACTCAGATAGTGTTTACATAGTAAAATCTTTTTATATAAAATGTAATACTTTTAAAAAGTTATTTGTTTTATTAGATTTTAAATAAAATATATTATATTTTATTATGCATAGTGCCTGCATAGTGTTTGCATGCATAGTAAAACTTTTTATATAAAACAGAATATTTTTTATAAAGTTTTGTTTTATTTGATTATAAATAGAATATATTATATTTTATTGCATAGTGCAGCATAGTATCCTTTCCATTCTCCTATAAATAGGATGCTTAGCTAGAATTAAAAATCACACCAGAAATTCAGAGAATTCTTCTTCTATAATCTTGAGCGTATTTCTTTAGAGTTTAAGAAAGCTTTGAGCGTAGAAAATAGTGCAAGTTTTCTTCAAGTATATCCCCGCCTTACCGTCAGAATACTCTTCTTTTTAAGGTAAAGGGTATTTTTCTTTCGTATTCATGAAGAGAGTTATTTTCTTTCAATACTCGTAAGGGTTGTTATTCCATTTCTTATTATTATGTTGGAATAACTTGTCTATGTGAAGTACCGCATACATGGTGAAATTCTTCTGTTATTCCATTCTTTATTATTCTGTTGGAATAACCTGTCTGTGCGATCTATCGCATGCCTGGTGAATTCTGTTGTTATTCCATTCTTTATTATTCTGTTGGAACATCCTGTCTGTGCGGTTTACGCATGACCTGGTTTCGTTCTTTATTATTTTGTTGGAACATCCTGTCTGTGCGGATTACGCATGACCTAGTTCCATTCTTTATTATTCTGTTGGAATAACCTGTCTGTGCGGTGTATCGCATGCATGGTGTTTTCTTATGTTATTCCATTCTTTATTATTCTATTGGAATAGCCTGTCTATATGGATTATCACATGCATGGTGAATGATCCTTTGTATTCATTCCTTATTAAATTGTGGAAATGATCTGTCTAAGTGGATTACCGTATGGCGGACGAAAATCCATTTGCAGTTTCATATATTCTCTTATACTTAGTTGGTTAAAGCTTTGGCTTCTATACACCATGAAATTAGTGGAATATCCTTGATATTTGCGCTTCATCCAGTATCTTTTCATGGAAATATTCTTCTGAGCATTCTTGAATTTTACTCCACAAAGAAGTATCATGTTGACAATTTGGACGTTATTGGTTCCTGGATAAATTAATTCTTGAACTTGTTTTATTGAATTCTTATATCATTGTCATCATCCTCATGTTTATATTATGTTGAAAGTCATCTGTGGCCTGTAGTGCATAGATGAACTTGGTATGATTATGACCAAGGATTAATCGGTATAATCTTGACCGTAATGTTACAAATGATGTGGTAAAAATCCTCATTGGCTGTAGTACATTGATGGACAGTTGTTGGCATGATCATGACCATTGATGAATACACGAATATCTTTGGCCCGTAGTGCATGGATAATTTGTGGTCGTGATACTAATGAGTAATGAATATCCTTGGTTGTAGTGCAGGGATGATGTGGTTTATTTATTAAGCTGAGTCTCAGCGATAAAAGTAATGAAAAACCTTTTAAATCATAGAAGATAGTAGATTTTATTCTATACTTGACTCTTCTAATGGATTACTTGTTTCGCTGCAGTTAAACTTGATGTTTATTATATTTTATCAGATTAACACTGTTGAATGCTAACGATAAATTATTCTGCATTATCTTAGTCATAATATTTTTTACTAGGCTAGTTGAGCTCAACCTTTCTTGCACTGTTCTAGTCAGAAAATGAGAACGTAGCTGGGATGAGTCGAGGACTTGAGTGATGGTCCAGATTAAATGACTTTAGTAGTCTTCACTATTATGTGAAATAGTGTGATAATAATTGTAATAATATTGAATTTGAGTTTGTATATTGTCTAGAAGACAATATTCATGTTGAAACTCCCAGCTTATATTTTGTCGTACTTTACACGACAGTTGTATAATTAAGTTTGTGTTTGAATTTTGTACCATGTATCTGGCGACTCAAGATGGGTGATGTATACCTATTTTGGGGGAGTCACACCATTCATCTCCTCCATCTTAATCTTCTTTGCTTGTACCTCTCTCTCTGCTACCTTGACACGCTGAGAAGCTTTCTCGTACGCGTCTTCGACTCTTACTCTCTTGGTGGATTCGTCTTCAAATTTGTTCTTCAGCTCCGCAATCTCCTCTGTCAATTGTTCATTCTCCCCTTCTGTGTGAATCAGCTTCCATTCGACATTACTCAGACGCTCGTCCAGATCCCGGATCTCATCGTCCTTCTGCGCCATCGAAGTCTGACGTTCAGCTATTATCTCTTCCAACTCCTCGACTCTATGCTGAAGCTCGATATTGCGGTCGTATACTTCGTCGTACACATGAGCTTGGATAGAGTTTGGTGGAAACTCTTCCTCTTCATCATCCTCGTCCGTCTGTGGCAACTCCACGAGGTCTTCCTCCTTATCCGTCTCTACCACATCGTCCTCATCATGTAAACTCTCATGCTAAACTACTGTGACCAATGAAGATGACTCTCATGGCAGTAGTTGTTCCCAAACCACCTGAATATCTCGAGGCTACTCCTCTCTGGGCATCTGAGGTCCCTCCTCCCTAGCCTAACTGGATTGTCCCACATTAGCCATTCTGACAAAAAAAATTAATTTTTAATTACTAATCGTCACTATTCGACACTCACGAGTACATAGGTTTCAACCACATAAGCACATAAAGTGTTTTATTATTTCTTTCTTAAAACTCAATAAGAGTTTATCACCACTATCTTTTCAATCTCCTATAAGGTTACTTCCTAAGGCTTTTCCCCCACCTAAGGCTCATAACTTAAATCTTTCATACCAACTTGTGACACCCCCAAATCTGGGTACTTCATTCCCACATGACTTGGTGTTCACTTTCCATTCATTCATATCTAACTACCCAAATATAATAAAATTTAAACAATAGATCTTTCCATTAAAGGGTTACATAACTTAATTAATAAATCTCCCAGGTTATCTAACATTTAAAACATACATCAAGTGCGGAAACATTTAAATAGTTACATCACAATATTTAAAATAAAGCCTGTCATCATGAAAGTAAATAAATTACAAGTCTTCAACACTTGTTCATTTTTCCTTTCCCTTTGCTAGTGGTAGGTTCATCGACCTTCTCAACCTTAGCTGCAATGATTATATATATGCAAGAGTGGGCAAAACAAATGCTCACTTGAAATTGACAATGAATAATAACAGCATAATAACTGCCAATGAATAGGCTCAACAGACTGAATAATATTTTCTATCAATGATATTCAAGAGCTGAAATCAAAATGTGAAATTTATCTGAGGGTCACAAGACCACGAACTATGTCCAAGGTTATAAGTAATCTTTCAACTTAAACCTAAACAATCATAAGACTATAGGAACTCCCCGTACTTAGGGTGATCAGCCCTTCGTACTATATATTATGCACAAACATCTAAACGCATCGCGTAAATAATTCCCCTATAATAGGGTTGTTTTTCTCAGTTTTAGAGTACAAGTCTGCACCAAAGAAAGTTTGGTTTGGATAAGCTTCAAGGGTAATTTAGGGTTTAACGATCATCAACTAAGGATTAGTTGAATCAATAAAGTTCAATATCATTTCAAATGATCAATAACAACATAATGTGGAATAATCATGAATTATAGGTGATACAACAAATACAACATTATATATCATTGAGTAATACAATAAACCTTGCTTGAACAATATTAAGCTAAGGCTATAATCATGTATAATAAAAGAATTGAATTATTGAACATGCATTAATTGATAAAAAGCTAAGACCAAAACTTGTACATCGTAGGAATAATGAAATTCGAAAATTTGCATAATACGAAACAAATTAAAAATAGGAGACCTTCTCCAAATAAGAGTCATGTTAAAGGTCTTGCATGAATATAACGAAGTTATATAAGTAAGATTGGGAACTTGCGTAAAGTAAATGAGAATAACTTAATTAAAGATTAGAGTTCAGAAACTTGACTCGTGCGTAAGCTATTAAATTACAACTCACGTTCACCTACACATATTATTAGAATCACAACATATATTAGATATACTGACATCCACTTTCCAAGTTAAATCCCATTTTAGTTGAACTTGTAATTTTAGCACAAGTTCCAATCACTAATACCATATAAAATTCAGAAATCACAAGTTTTAGAATTATAACACTTAGTCACCAACTCTAGATTTTAATAAATCACAACGTAAAGTTTTCACAACTTACTAATTTTACAACTTTGAAACTATCACATACATGATACAAATCTGTTATAGTTTCTTTATTACATGCTCACCACATTAATATTTCCATTAGACTAGGTTAAAATGATTTTTTAAAGTCTACACAATCAATGACATCACTTGTCATTGTTACGGCTAGAAGCCTTGATGCGCTTTTTATAGCTTTAGAACCAGTAGCAGTTTCTGCTAGTCTTGTGACGTAAACTACGCAGACAATTTTTCATACTCTGTTCATAAGCAAAAAACTCATGAACCTCATCAATTAATCAGCAAATTACATACACCCAAATGATATAGGCTTCATATAACCATTATCCATCACATATATACCGATTTAGAACAATTAAACAACAACTACAATCAAATTAAGTCCTTTAAATTCCATACTTTTGCCAAAACTTTATTTTTGTTATCTTTAGCAAAAATCATCACTGAAACTTCGTTACAACACCAAATCAATTCATTCAAACTGTATTCTTTTCGTTTCTTAATGAATTAACACATTCAAGAATCAATTTGCAATTTATTTCACAAATCAACTACCAATTTTGGACTTCAATAAGCCATATTCATACACACACCCACTGTAATCACTTTCTTTTCTTTTTGAACGTAATTTTCCTAAATTAATATACCAAATCCTTATCTAGATGTTAGTTATAACATCACAATGACATATAAACACAATCAACCAATTTATATATCAAAAGTTCATCAAAATTGCATTATAGAGAGCTGGAAAACAATTTTATTATTTTACAGTGAAACTCAAGAACATAAAACTTTTCATATACGTAAAATAGTGAATTAAATTTCGTAAGTAATGTGATTTATTCACTTGATTTAAATAGTGAATTAATGTAAATATATTTATTTTAATAAAATGGGAATTAATATATATATCACATATGAATGTAATATATTAATGTAGTACGACTGTGAGTTTTGTAAATAATTAAATTATTTATGGAATAAAATAAATATTTGATGGAAATTATTATGGAACAATTTATTCAAGTAATAATACTGAGGGAATGAAGATATTTTAATTTAATTAAGTAATTAAATTAGAGGATTAATCATTTGTTAAATAAAATTATAATTATGGTTGGCTAGATAGAAATTATAATTTTATTGGTAAGGTTTAGTTGGATTTATTAATGAAGTGAGAATATTTTAACTGAATTTGGTGACATTAGAATATCATATTATAAGGGTTTTATTAAAATAAATTGGAAGAAGGTTATTTGGGTAAGCCAAACAAGGAATTGTGGCTTTTGATTTTTATAACTGTTAAGACTATATGTAGGTATGTAACTTCTAATTGTATTAAGGGCTATGTCAGTTTATTCCCTCATACGTTCTTTTGTAAAGAGCTGAGAAAAGAAGAGAGTTTATAAGAGAAAATTGAGAGAGTAAAAGGGATTCTCTGAGAAAATTAGAAGAAGGTGCTTTGTGAGAATCAAAGAAGGAAGAAGAAAGATAGTCACGCTTTCTAATCATCTATATGAAGTTTAAAGAATGATTGAAGGTAATAATCTAATTCAAATTCTTAATTCATATTTCTCAAAATTTCATCTCTGTAAAAGGAATTTTGTAGATGATTTGTTAATATATGGTTAGATATGTTATGGCTATGTGTAATTTGTTTTATATCATCTAAAAGTGGTTTTGATATAATTAAATTCATGGAAACATGTCTAAGAAGAGGAAATTTGAGTTTTATGGTAATATATGTATTTTGGTCTATTTTAAGGCTAAAATTAGTTATAAAATGATGATGAAAACCTTAAATTGATGGATGATGTTGTTAATACGTTGAAAAACGAAAACAACAAAAGTTAAATGAATTAATTTGGTGGAAAAACAGGTTCGTAGTGTTTGATTATGCTAAATTTGTTAAAGTGTGTAAATTGACATTAACTTTGAAATTGGGTCATTAGAATGGTTGTTAATGTGTTTAGAAGGTGTTGATTTTCTGGTATGTTGTAGTTTTAAGAGTTTGAAATCCATAGAGTCGAAAACGGACTGATTTGGATGTGTATAACTCGAGTTATGAAGATTGGAAGGAAGAAGGGTCAAAACTCATGAAGAACAAAATCTGGAAAAACTGCTTCTGTAAAGAAGCGCTGCAGCGCTTCATATGAACTATGTTTGGGCACCGCAACGCTGATGTGGCAGTCAACAAAAACCAGGACCTGGCGTCGTAGTACAAACCTTAAAGCTAAACCAAATAGCAGTCACTAATGACTATCATGTAAGACCCCAAATTTTATGAAATAAAAGTATTCAATTTTTCTTATAATTATTATTCTATTCAGCAAATAGTTAAATTGATAAAAGGTAAAAGTTAAGGGTGATATGTGCAAATTTTACAAAGTAAGTAAGTTATCATAAAATATTTGTTGTGTCGAGGAATATTCGTTTGGCCGGAGAATATTCTTTTTATCGGGAAATATTCATACGACAACGCAATCATTAGTGCACCCCACAATGGAATAACTGTCGGATATAGAAAGCGACAGAAATAACCTTTTTATAAAAATAATGGCAAAACTTTTATCGTTAAATGTTGAAATACCGGTGATAAAAGAACAGTAATAAGTGTGGTTGCATAGTAGCACACGGTATTGTACAGTATATCTAATTATTGATGCTTACGTAAGAAGTCACTCAGTTCATTTAATAATTACCACAGTTGTGACGACCCCAAAATAGGTCCATTCCATCCAACCCATTCTGAGTCGCCAAATACATGGTACAAAAAAAATACAACTTCAATAATACAATTTTCGTGCAAAATACGACAACACATATACTGTGAGTTTGAATACAACTATTATCTAATAGAGAGTATAAAAACTCAAAAGGTGTCCTCGTTACAATTATTGATACACTATTTTACAAAATAGTGAGGACTACTAAAACAACTATCCTGAACCATCACTCCAAACCCCGGCTAGTTCCTGCTATGTTCTCACCTCCTAAGAAGAAAAATGGAACAAAAAGGAAAAGGGTGAGCTCAACTAGCCTAGTAAGAAAATATTATGACTAAGATAATATACAACAAATTATCGTTAGTCTTCAACAGGGAATAATCTGATAAAATATAATAGACAACAAGTTTTAGATCAACAACTGCAGCGAAAAAAAGAATCCATTAGAAGAGTCAAGTAGAGAAAGAATTCTACTATCTTCTAAGATTTAAAAGTCCATCATCAATATTTTATCCCTGTAACATCAATCAATATACATCTTGAATCAAATATTCATCTTTGCACTACAGGCCAAAGATATTCATTTGTATCACCAGTTGGTCATGTTCATCTCAACACCTGTTCATCTTTGCACTAGCCAAAGATATTCATTAGGTAATCATTCATCTTTGCAGTACAGGCCAAAGATATTCATTTGTATCATCATTTAGGACTGAGGATGATGAAAAATATTTTAAAGAAAACGAATCCAGTGAGATAAAAGATCAAATACTAAGGATTCGTATTACAGTTTATCCAAGTTCAATAATATTCCAAAATAACCAATTTTGAAGCAAAATTCTAAAATAATGATCAAAACATGGATACAATCAAAGATAGTAACCATAATAGACAACTTGGACAAAAAGAAGAAAAATTCATTTTTTAGTGAATAGTGCCGTATTCGTGAATAGTATCATATACGTGAATAGTACCGTATACGTGAATAGTAACCCCGACACAAAAAGTTCCAAATTTAATAAAAAGTTCATACCAACATTTCGGTATAATGATATTGAAGAAAATATCATTTTAAGAAGAATATAACACCCCTTACCTCAAAAAGATAATACTTCTGGTTGGAATACTGGATATAGTGCTGAAGGAACTTGCACCATATAGCAACACTCAAAGTATCAAAATACTCACAAGAATACGCTCGATAATATAGAGAGAGAAAGAGAGAAAACTTATGAATTCTGGTGTGATTTTCAATTCTAACTAAACACCCTATTTATAGAAAAATGCTTAGAATGCCATAGAAGACTAACCTGCTACCTGATGGCTTTACCTGTTATTATTGCCACCCACCACATTTGAAATTCAATTGAGCACATTTCTCACCAACCAATTCTAGAATTTTCCAAAATATTTTATCATTTAAACAATAATCAGAAACTTTAATAATTCATAGAAAATAGCCCGTTTATCAGAAAAATACGAATTTTATATCCATTCCACACTAAATCGAATTCTCTACAACTTTGTAGCTTAGAGTTTTTCCAAATTCCAAACAGAAAAATACTCGAAATCCATAAACGGATGATTTTTAAATACTTTCAATCCGACAAAATACATATAAAACATCTCAGCATTAATTCCTTCATTAATAACCACATAAATAAATCCATCATTTATATCCACATAAAATAAATATTTCCTTATCATATGAATCAATAAATAATTATTCACAAATAATATTACAAAATCACATTTATGACAACCAGTCGCTCTAGGAAAGAGGGGCTTTCGATAAGGATTTCTCCTTCTCATGCCGCAATTAGGTGACCAAACCTCTCCTTGATGAACTTTCTAGACATTGCCAATAATTCTATCTAATAATATTATTCAAATAATATGAATTATTGATCCGATAATGGAGATATCAGTGCGTTGACAATTATTGAACAACAATAATATAAAATATCAACACATCAATTATTGAATCAATAAAATAAAATATTGAACAAGAATTCATCGTGACAATTATTGAGTAGTGCCTTCTTCGTACGTAAGGATCAATAATTCAATAATACATGCAATACCGTGTGCTACTGCAACCAACCACCAGACATCGTATTTTTAACCACCGGTATTCCAACAGTTTTAATGGTAACAACTACACAATTATTCAATTTTGTCATTTTCTTCATCAAGATCATTATCCGTTATGGGGCCCACAAATGGTTGCGCCTGTGCATTTAATATTCCCCGACGTAAAGAATATTCCACGACCAAACGAATATTCCCCGACAATTGAATATTTTATAACCACTTGCTTATTTTGCAAAATTTTCACATGTCCCCCATAACCAAAGTATTATATCAAATTAATACCTTATTATTCACAATAATAAATAGAGGAAATTCGATTTTATTCATTAAAAAGTTGGGGTCTTACAACCTCCCCTCCTTATGAAATTTCATCCTCGAAATTGACGTACGTACCTGGTGTTTCGAAAAGGTGAGGATACCTCGCTTTCATTTTTTATTCCAACTCCCAGGTCATTTCTTCAATAGCATGGTTTCTCCACAAAACCTTAACTTGTGGTATAACCTTCGTGCGTAGGACATGCTCTTTCCTATCCAAGATCTTGACAGGTACTTCCTCGTACGTTAAATCTTCAGCTATCTCATCTGGTTCTAACGCAATAATGTGATTTGGGTCGTCCACATATTTATGTAACATCGATACGTGAAAAACGTTATGAGCACACGTCATACTTGGCGTTAAGGCGAGTCTATAGGCCACAGTTCCTACTTGATCGAGGATTTCAAATAAATCAAAGGCTTGAGCTTTCTTCTCTTCATCGACTCTTACTTCTAGAAAAATGCATTCTTGCACCTTCTTCTTTATATTCATCAGCTCCAGTGTGTAGCTTGAGCAGTTTTAACTTTATCGATTAAAGTCTATTCTACTCGTATATTCGTTATCTTCACGTGGGTCCCTAGAGTCTTTAACTCTATCTTCATCATTTGTAAGTCATATAAAATGGATTTTTTTTTGTGTGTTAACAACATCGCACTCGTAAACGCATACGATCTTCTACTCAATGCGTCAGCTACCACTTTCAGTTTCCCATGATGGTATTGAATGGTACGATCGTAATCTTCAACAACTCAAGCCAATGTCTTTGGCGCATTATACGTTCATTTTGGTTGAAGAAATATTTAAGGGTTTTAGAAATGGGTTTTGTACTGGGGTCAATACAAAATTTGATTTCACACTCTAGGGGTAGGTTAAGAAGTCCTTCGAGAATACGTCAGGAGATTTATTAACAATAGAAATATCATTTAAAAACTGTTACTCTCATCCAAGACTTGGATAGCACATGAAATGAAGGTTTCTACTAACGAAGTTTCAATCGATAAGTCAAAGTCAAACTTCTCTAGAGTTAAATTTTAACATTGAGCGCAAGCAAGAGAGATAGAATAATGGGTAGAACCGGTATCTAATAAGGTATAGACTTCACAAGAATTTATAATTAACTAACCCGTGCTAACTTCGTTCGGGTTATTCGCTCTTTGAGAAGTCACGAAAAATGCTCTTCCTGAAACCACCGACTTCATTTTGTCCGTATCCACCTTTGGTGCCACCGTCCCAACTGGACTTGATTTCGCTACAGGACAAAATCGAGCTATATGACCGTCTTTTTCACAACTAAAATATATCTTGGAAAGCTATGAACAGTTTGGACTTATATGTCCCTCCTCTCTGCATCTGTAGCATCTAACTGACGGTCGTTCTCCTCCCCAAGAATTTGTTCTTTGGTGTCTTTGGTCTTTTATTCTTGACGCCTTCCCGCCATCGTTAAATCTTCTCTCTCTTGAAATTTCCACTTGAATCATTTCTTCTATTATCTTGGCCATGATTACCACCGAAGTGGTTACCATTTCTGGCATGATAATTTCTTTCACGATGGTTATCATTGTTCCGATGACCGTTGTCACCGGTACGATTATTATCTTGTTGTTTCTCGTTATCCTTTGGTTGGGCTGGCTCATTATCGCGCTCCACGAACTGAGCCATATTTACAACATCTGAATATAAACAAAGTTTGTGAGAAATGAGGTATTGACGTATTTCGGGTTTCAAACCTCGCAGAAACATTCGTGTCATTCGTTCCTCATTATCAACCAAATGGGATGCAAATCGGGATAACTCCACAAACTTAGCTTCGTACTGCGACACGTTCATATTGTTTTGCTCCAGCTTGATGAACTCAACCTCCTTCATGTGAGGAATACTTTCGGGAAAGTACTTGTCATTGAACAATTCTTGGAACTTCTCCCAAGAAATCTTCAGTGCGGCATGTTGAGTACGTTTTACCGATTCCCACTAGTAATCTGCCTCTCCTCGCAACATAAAAGTGGCAAAGGGAACCTTTTGCTCCTCTGAACATCCCAAGACATCAAATATCTTGGTGATCTGCTTTATCCACGTCTCTGCCGTAAGTGGTTCTGGTTTTCCCAAAAACTCCGGTGGTCCCAGCTCCTTGAACTGCTTAGCGGTGACCAACCGTGGGTTGCCATTATTTCCACCTACATTATGAACAGGAGTCTCTCTCGTTTGGTGTTTCATGAATTCTAAAAAGCTCCTAAACGTACCGTCGTTCGTCATTTGGTCGGTGTCGTTGTTCAACTGAGGATTATTGCCATCCTGATGCACATTATCCTGGGTATTGATCGTTGGTGACTTAACGGTCTCATATGCTTCATTGCTTATCACAAAATTTTTAGATGTCATTTTCAAACACTGCAATAAAAAAAAAGGGTTAATCGACATATCACATATTATCCCTATACTCTGACTGACCAATTAAATACCATATAAACTTAGTCAGGTCATACTAGCGAAGGAATTCCCCATCTCTCCCCTCCTAGTTCTTGTCTCACATCTTAGCCAGGGATCATATCCCTAAGCTTTGATACCAACTGTGATGACCCCAAAATAGGTCCATTCCATCCAACCCATTCTGAGTCGCCAAATACATGGTACAAAAACAAATACAACTTCAGTAATACAATTGTCGTGCAAAATACGACAACACATATATTGTGAGTTTGAATACAACTATTGTCTAATAGAGAGTATAAAAACTCAAAAGGAGTCCTCGTTACAATTATTGATACACTATTTTACAAAATAGTGAGGACTACTAAAATAACTATCATGAACCATCACTACAAACCCCGGCTAGTTCCTGCTATGTTCTCACCTCCTGAGAAGAAAAATAGAACAAAAAGGAAAAGGGTGAGCTCAAATAGCCCAGTAAAAAAATATTATGACTAAGATAATATACAACAAATTATCGTTAGTCTTCAACAGGGAATAATCTGATAAAATATAATAGACAACAAGTTTTAGATCAACAACCTGCAGTGAAATTGAGAATCCATTAGAAGAGTCAAGTAGAAAAGAATTCTACTATTTCTAAGATTTAAAAGTCCATCATCAATATTTTATCCTCAGTAACATCAATCAATATACATCTTGAATCAAATATTCATCTTTGCACTATGAGCCAAAGAT
Organism: Panax ginseng; assembly: GCA_020205605.1. NCBI lineage: Eukaryota > Viridiplantae > Streptophyta > Magnoliopsida > Apiales > Araliaceae > Panax > Panax ginseng. The sequence goes on along the minus strand of CM035145.1, from coordinate 45,755,598 downwards.
ATTCATTTGTATCACCAAGGTTAGTGGTCATGTTCATCTCAACACCTATTCATCTTTGCACTACGGGCAAAGATATTCATTAGGTAATCATTCATCTTTGCAAGATGCAGCCAAAGATATTCATTTGTATCATCATTAGGACTGAGGATGATGAAAAATATTTTAAAGAAAACGAATCCAGTGAGATAAAAGATCAAATACTAAGGATCGTATTACAGTTTATCCAAGTTCAATAATATTCCAAAATAACCAATTTTGAAGCAGAATTCAAAAATAATGATCAAAACATGGATACAATCAAAGATTGTAACCATAATAGATAACTTGGACAAAAAGAAGAAAATTTCATTTTTCGGTGAATAGTGTCGTATTCGTGAAAAGTCCCGTATACGTGAATAGTACCGTATACCTGAATAGTAACCCCGACACAAAAAGTTCTAAATTTGATAAAAAGTCCATACCAACATTTCGGTATAATGATATTGAAGAAAATATCATTTTCAGAAGAATATAACACCCCTTACTTCAAAAAGATAATACTTCGGTTGGAATATCGGATATAGTCTTTGAACTTGCACTTGCAGAGTATAGCAACACTCAAAGTATCAAAATACTCACAAGAATACGCTAGATAATATAGAGAGAGAAAGAGAGAAAACATATGAATTTTGGTGTGATTTTCAATTCTAACTAAGCACCCTATTTATAGGAAAATGCTTAGAACGCTATAGAAGACTAACCTGCTACTTGATGGATTTACCTGTTACTATTGCCACCCACCACATTTGAAATTCAATTGAGCACATTTCTCACCAACCAATTCTAGAAATTTCCAAAATATTTTATCATTTAAACAATAATCAGAAACTTTAATAATTCATAGAAAATAGCCTGTTTATCAGAAAAATACGAATTTTATATCCATTCCACACTAAATCGAATTCTCTACAACTTTGTAGCTTTGAGTTTTCCAAATTTCAAACAGAAAAAATACCCGAAATCCAGAAACGGATGATTTTTAAATACTTCCAATCCGATAAAATACTGATAAAACATCTCAGCATTAATTCCTTCATTAATAACCACATAAATAAATCTATCATTTATATCCACATAAAATAAATATTTCCTTATCATATGAATCAATAATTAATTATTCACAAATAATATTACAGAATTACATTTATGACAACAAAGTCGCTCCTCCCGAAAGAGGGGCTTTCAGATAAGGATTTCTCCTTATCAAGCGCAGATTAGGTGACCAAACCTCTCCTTGATGTAAATTTCTAGACATTGCCGATAAATGCTATCTAATAATATTATTCAAATAATATGAATTATTGATCTGATAATTGAGATACTGTGCAGTGACAATTATTGAACAACAATAATATAAAATATCAACGTAACAATTATTGAATTAATAAAATAAAATATTGAACAGTAACTACTGTGACAATTATTGAGTAGTGCCTTCTTACGTAAGGATCAATAATTCAACAATATCATGCAATACCGTGTATGCTACTCGTGCAACCACGTGTATTAGTGTATTTTAACCACCGTATTCCAACATTACTTAATAAAGAATAACTACGCCTGTTATTCAATTTTGTCGCTTTTCTTCATCCGACCGCTATCCCTTATGGGGCCCACAAATGGCTACTGGCCGCATAATAATATTCCCAAGCAGAAAAGAATATTCCACGACCAAACGAATATTCCCCGACAATTGAATATTTTATAACCACTTGCTTATTTTGCAAAATTTTCACATTTCACCTATACCCAAAGTATTATATCAAATTAATACCTTATTATTCACAATAATAAATAGAGGAAATTCGATTTTATTCATTAAAAAGTTGGGGTCTTACAACAGTAGTTGTTGCATAGTATCTCATATTATTGATTCAATTATTGTCACATTGTCATTTACACAATATTTTATATTATTAAATCAATAATTAAGACAACACATTTATTCATATTATTAGTTGCATTATTGACAATGTTTAGAAAGTTCTATCGAGGAAATGGGTTAGGTTATTTAATTGTGCGCCAATAAGGAGAAATCATTATCAGAAAGCCCTCACTTTCCTGGGAATTATCTGGTTGTCAATATTTTGAGTTATAACATCTACTTTCCAAGTTAAATCCCATTTTAGTTTAACTCGTTATTTTAGTACAAGTTCCAATTACTAATACCATATACAATTCAGAAATCACAAGTCTTAGAATTATAACACTTAGTCACTAACTCTAGATTTTAATAAATCAAAACGTAAAGTTTTTACAACTTACTAATTTTACAACTTTGAAACTATCACATACATTATACAAATCAGTTATAGTATCTTTATTACATGATCACCACATTAACATTTCCATTAGACTAGGTTAAAATGAGTTTTTAAAGTCTGCACAATCAACAGACATCACTGCCACTGTTATGGCTAAGGAGTAGTCTATGCTACTGCTTATAGCTTTAGAACTAGCAAGAATCAAGCTACTGCTTCGCTTTTGACACCAGTAGCAATTAGCATTTATTTGGTCTTGTGATGTAAAACTACGTATACATTTTTTCATACTTTTTTCATAACCAAAACTCATGAACATCATCAATTAATCAGCAAATTACATACACCCAAGAGATATACGCTTCATATAACTATTACCCATCATATATATACTAATTTAGAATAATTAAACAACAACTACAATCAAATTAAGTCCTTTAAATTCCATATTTATGCTAAAACTTTATTTTTGATATCTTTAGCAAAAATCATCACTGAAACATAGATAATTCCTTGACCTTTGAGGACTTTTTACGTAATATAGATAATGTCAAACTGTTAGAGGATTAGCTGCCACATAGACAATCAATAATTTAGCATGAGCTTGTTGAACATGTACTTTAGACGATCCATGCGGGATATAAGATTAGTTGTGTGACCATAGAGGTTATTTTGGTAACCTCATGACGGCATATGCTAAAGCACAACATGTCTTTTCAATCAAAGTGTACCTATGTTCATAGTTGTTGAACCTTTTATTGAGGTAATAGATGGTTCTTTCCATGCCTCTATCATCTTTTTGCCCCAATATACAGCCTATGGCATGGGCATTGACTGATATGTATATGAAAAGTGGAACTTTGTCCCTTGGAGGCACCAAAACAGGAGCTTCAATTAACTGTTGTTAATGGCAAGGAAGGATTTTTGACAGTCCTCATTACACTTCCTAAAGGAATTTTTCCTCAATAGCTTGAAGATGGGCTCACAAGTTGTTTTAAGCTGAGAGATGAATCTGCTTATGAAATTAATTATCCCTGGGAATCCCCGTATCTCCTTCTCTGTCTAAGGTACATGCATCTCTGTGATGGCTTTAATCTTTGCTAGATCTAGCTCAATGCCTCCATTGCTCACTAGAAAGCCCAACAGTTTACCAGATTTAACACCAAAAGAACACTTGGTTGGGTTTAGCTTCAAGTTGTATATGCGGAGCCGGTTGAATAGCTTTTCAAGATGGTCGATGTGGTCATCTTCCTATTTGGATTTGACGATGATATAAACCTCAATTTCTTTGTGCATCGGTGCAATTACAATTTGATTATACCCCGAATAGCCATCTAACAAATAGTAGTAATCATGTCCCGCCAATCTATCCAACATCAGATCAATGAAAGGTAAAGGAAAGTGATCCTTTCGGGTTGCCTTGTTGAGTATCCTATAATCCATGCACACCCTCCATTCGGTCACTGTCCGAGTCGGTATCAGCTCATTGTCTTCATTAGTCATGACTGTCATACCACTTTTTTTTTTGGACACACTATACTGGGCTCACCCATGAGCTATTTAACATAGGATAAATTATCCCAGCATCAAGTCATTTCAAAATTTCCTTCTTCACTACCTCTTTCATGATCGGGTTGAGCCTCTGTTGTTGTTCTACTGTGCGTTTTGCATCATCAAGAATATCTTGTGCATACAGAATGAAGGGCTTATCCCCTTGATATTGACAATGGTCCATCCTATAGCAGATTTGTACTCTCGGAGAACCCTCAGCAGCTTACTTTCCTGCAAGTTGTTAAGTGTAAATGCAATAATAACAGGTAAAGTAGATGAATTACCCAAAAATGCATAATGAGGTGTATAGGAAGAGGTTTAAGTTCAAGTGTGGGTGGTTCCTCTAGTGAAGGTTTCATTTGAACCAATGATTTTTCAGCCGTTTATAATGGTTCAAACAGAATCTTGAATATGTTTACTCTAGGTAACGTATCCAACATGTGCAAATAATCAATCAACTCTGGATCGTCCAAGTCAACATCTCCTAGCAATTCGTTTTCCAACAGGTCCCTATCCATACCTCGAATCAAATCTTCACTAACCATTTTCTCAATCACATCCATCCTAAAACATTCTTCCTCATCTGTAGGGAATTTCATAGCTTTGAAAACATTAAACATGACCTCTTAGTTTTGAACTCTCATAGTTAATTCTCCTTTTTTTTCACATCGATGAGAGTCCTCCCAGTTCCTAATAATTGTCTCCCTAAAATAATCAGAATGTTCTTATCTTCTTCATAGTCAAGGATAATGAAGTCTGCTGGAAATATAAACTTATCCACTTTCACTGATATATCTTCCACAATTCCCCTTGGGTACGTAACTGACCTATTCGCAAGCTGTAATGAGATGTTTGTTGGTTTCTATGCCGAAAAACCCAACTGAGTGTAAACTGATAACAACATAAGATTAACAATTGCACCCAAATCACAAAAACATTTATTGAAGTAAATGCTTCCAATAGTGCAAGGAATAGTGAAACTACACGGATCCTTCAACTTTGGAGGCAACTTCCTTTTCAATATCGCGCAACACTCCTCAGTCAATGCTCTAGTTTTATAATCTTCTAATTTCTTCTTCCTTGACAAGATACCCTTCATAAACTTAGTATAACTCGGCAATGGAATGTTTATTTGCAGCTTTTTGAAGATTTCCAAGAACTTAGAGAATTATTTACCTAACTTTTGCTTTTGAACCCTTTGTTGAAATAGTGGTGGAGAATAAACAACTGGTACATCATCTGCATGTTCCTTAGCCACTTGTCTTTCTTCACCTTTTTTCTCTTCAACTACTTGTTGTTCACTTTCCTTAACATCTTTCTTTGATGAATTTTTTGCACTATGTCCATCTAACTGTTTTCCACTGCGAAGTGTAATAGCTAGACACTGCTCTTGATTTCCCTTGGGATTCTTTTAGGTGTCACTCGGCAAATACCCTTGAGGTTTATTGTTCAAAGCAATTGCAAGCTGTCCCATTTAGTTTTCCAGATTTTCAATTGCAGCCGCCTGAGTTTTCATTGTCGCCTCATTACCTAATATGTATTTCAAAAGTAACTCCTCTAAATCTAACTTCTTCTCATGTTGCGGAGCTGATTGTTGGTGCTAATTTTGAAAACTAGGGGTATGATGGTCGTGAAGTTTGTTGTTGTTTCTAATTATTGCTCCATGAAAAGTTGGGGTGTTTCCTTGCCCCGGGATTATAGGTATTCTGATACGGGTTTAGTGGCCGATTGTAACTACCCACAAACTGAACTGCTGCCAAATTTATTGCATATTGATATGTCGGATGTTTCCCCAAACACAACTCACATATATATGCTACCTGCTGAACCTGTACTCCCATGAGGACATCCATTTTAATTTCTTCGATAGTGCAAATATCTGAGTTGTTAAAACTGTAACTCCATCCACTTTTAACACTCCAGCTGCCTTATATTGAGTCATCCTTGCAGTTGGCCACTGGTAGTTATTAGCTGTCATAGTCTCAATAAAATCATATGCCTCCTCAAACCTCTTAGCCATAAATGCTCCTCCCGATGCTGCATCTATGTTAGTTCGAAGATTGTTGTTCAACCCATTATAAAAGGTGTTCATCTGCAACCACTTGGGCAATCTGTGATGTGGACATTTCCTCAATAACTCTTTATACCTCTCCCAAGCTTCATACAGTGACTCTCCATGTTGTTGTTCAAACATAGTGATCTCATTCCTCATTTTTACTAATTTCGTCGATGGGAAAAATTTTGCTAAGAACTTCTGAGCCAGGTCATCCCAAGTAGTAATTGAACCTGCTGGTAATGAATGTAGCCAACTCTTCGCCTTATCTTTCAGTGTGAATGGGAACAAACGAAGCCTCACTGCATCATCCAATACCCAATTATACTTGAAGGTATCACATATTTCTAGAAAGCTCACAAGATGCTCATTTGGATCGTGGTTAGCCAAACCCCAAAACTGTACCAAGTACTGAATCTCTATATTGTACCAGGATTTATCTCAAAGTTGTTATTAGCAGTAATAGCAAGGCTAGTAATAATCGACTGAATCTCGGTAACCCTTGGTGTGGCATAATCCCGCAATGTTTTTTGAACATCCGCATCCATTGTCTTTTGTTGTTCTAAGTTCTCTCTAGTCTCTTTTATCCACTTACTCAACCTCTTAAACTTTCTCTCGATATCGTCCTCGTAAGGTGCTAAGTCTGGCTTCTTTGATCAAGTTTGTATGCACTATTTAAGAGAACCTGAAACAAGAAATAAAAGAAAAATATTTAACTAAAACTGATATAATTAAACTGATATTGAAAGGAATAAACTCAATTATCTTTTTCCCCAGCAACGATGCCAAAAACTTGTTGGGTGTAAATCTAATCACGCACAGCACGCAAGTATACGTGGTCAACAAGTAATAAAGTGATAAGTCGAGTATCGTTGCCACAGAGAAATGTAACTAAATTTTATCCTAACAATTACCAATCTTGTATTATCTCAATTTTATTAAACTAATGATTAAGTGATGAAGTTTATAACAAATTACTAAATAAAGAAAAATAACTAACTACCACAAACTTTAATCAGATATTGGAGAATTAAGCTTACAATTTCACTTGATGCTTCACTTAGATTGACACACTTCTTTTTAATTCATGTTAACTAATTCAGTTCATTAATCAAGAACACGAAAGTAGATACAACCATCTCTCAATGCATTATACCCATTTTAACTTAAATCCACAGATGAAAGAATTAAGAAGAACACTCTAATTAACTAATTCACTATATCACTATGTGAATTACAATTAAAAAAGGTTTAATCACAAGTTCTCATAAGATTATGCACGATGTATAGGACATAAATTATGAATTCCAACCATGCGCAGAAATCACAATCACACGCTACTATGATTAGGTCTAAATCCATACTTCATCTCTCGAGTTCATATAGGTTCACAAAGAATTAGTGATCAAGCAATTCAAAAATTAAGCATAAATTATAATAGACGAAACTAAAAAAAGCATCAATAAATTAAAATAGAAGTATGACAACCTTCGTTATTCAAAAAGATTAATTGTAGGCTTAAAAAGTAAATTAGTTCATAACGAATGAATTAAAAACTGAAATCCACAAAGAAACTAGCATCATAAATACAAAGATGAATTTGAAGAAATAAAATAGTAAAAAGAATCACTGCTCTTCTTCAAACCCTTTGCAATCTTCGTGCTCCAACTCCTCTCTTCAATCCTCCAAAATCATAATCCAAAGTTGGGGTTTTCTAATAATGATGATTGATGATGAATTATGATCAATTCTTATCCTTCTTTGCAACTAAATATGCCTTTTATCCTCTCCTAATCATGCCTTGAATCCACCAGCTTCACATCTCCAGAGTTAGAATTGCATCAGAATACTTCAAAACTTGTCACGCACCCCCACTCCGGTGGGCGATTTATGCTTAGTATACCCCCGCCACGGCAGGCGTCTAATTTTCTTGATGATGTGTCCCCCGCTCCGGCGGGTGATTTGGCTTAGGGAATGCCAGCCCCGGGGGGTATCTACTCTAGAAATTTCTAACTTTTGCACTGTTCCTCCTGTTTTGCCATCTGACCCTGCAATACCAACACAACATAACACATAAAACAATACTAAAACACATGGATTAGCAACTATTTAGTTCCAAAAAATATCCAATTCATAGGTATGAAACCCACTCATCAGATACAACGGGTTTCCCTTTGATGTAACAGTAGTGTGGTTTGATGTTAATCCCTCATCTTTCCCATAGTTCCATGGGACTCTCTTCAAGCTGATTACAGGATATTGTGGTCTGAATAGAAACATCAGAGGCTCGGGCGCAGCCACTTTTATAGGATTCTTTCTCTCTTAATCCTTTTTTCCTTGAATTATCATAAACGTTGTAGGCAAGCCTCCTTCAAAGGATACGACTGCTATAACGTCCCTCCATCTCTGTGTTCTAGGGGGAAATATCTCATCTTCTTCAAGCAAGGTATTACCACTATTTACCATTTGTAAGTCACCACTATCGATCATATTTTGGATTAGGTGACGAAGTGTCCAACAACTTTTTGTGCTACGTCAAGGAGTGTTAGAGTGATATTGGCATATCCCGATAGCATAAAATCTCTTGGAACGGGGATTGATTGGGGGTAACAGTTATGTGATCTTCCTTTTATTTATCAACATCTGTAAGATCTCCTCCATCGGTTGACCTAAATGAGTGAATTTTCTTTTATCCACATACTATCGACGAGCCTGGGATCTAGCTTTCCTTGCATGTTTTTCTTCCCAAGTTTCATTCCCTTCGAATCATTGTTGATCCCTTATTATGATGGAAAGAAGATTTGTTTGACCTTGACTGATCAGTCGTCGAGTTACTTGGTGTTAATATACCATTAGTTTTATCAGTTGATCAATCTGTTCCTTGATAGACTTCATTTCTCGTTCTATCAGAAAATGCCTTCCTGAATATTCCCAATTGTCCATCCTTGTTTGCTTGGGAGGACTTGCCTATGTAGTGGAGGTATTTGGAACCTTCCCATACCGATCATATCAACGCCATCTTCATTGTGTTGAGGTAGAGGATTAACTTGAACATTTGGTTGTTCTTGAGTTATCACCAAAATCTCCCCACTATCTATCAGATCCTAGATTTTGTGCTTGAGAGACCAACAATCCTGGGTATCATGGCCCGGAGTTCCAGAATGATAAGTACATTTCTTACTTGAATCAAAATTCCTTCCACTTGGATTTGCTGGGGGAAGCAGATGGACAATCATCTTTTGTGTTGTTAGAAGTTTTAGTACATTTTCCAGTGAGTCCCCTAAGGGTGTGAATGTTCTGCGATGTTTAACTTCTCCGATTTTTTGAAACGGAGGATTTTAATATTGTGCAGAAGTTTGGAAAGGGGAATAACTTCTCCTTTGAATGGGCAAGTTTTGATTGCCTCGCTGATTTTTGTCCTTCGAGTACCAAGGATACATCATCTTCCTTCTTTTTATGAACCCTCTGAAGGTTATTCCAATAGTTTTCAGCCTGAATATGCTCAGCCACGACTTCTAAAGTAGTAAGGTCTTACTATTTCCAGACTTCAACCCCATTTCAGCCATTTCTCCGTGTTTAATCATTTCTGAGAATGGTTTTCCTATACCTACTAGGACCCTTTGGTAAAATGGAGCTTCCTGTATATCAATGAATGTCATTACCATTTCTATTTCTATCATTGATGGAATGACTTGGGCAGCCAATTGTCTCCACCGGTGGGCATATTCATGGAAAGATTCACTGATTTGCTTCTTAACCTTGGTGATTTGATACCTATCTGGAGCCATTTGTGATTGGAAACTATTTTGATTTAGGAAGGCATGTACTAGCTCCTCCCAACTATGGATTTTGGAATTGTACAGTCGGGCATACCATGCTCTAGCTTCTCCGGTCAAACTTTTCTGAAACAACTGCATCCTTAGTTTCTCATCTTTGGCGAGGACCTGAGTTCTCCAATGAACACTTTCAAATGAGTGTAAGGATCTCCTAATCCGTCATATTTCTTGAAATTCAAAGTTTTGAACTTTTCTGGATACTGAGCCCCATGAAAGATGCAGAGGTCTGAGTAGTTAACACTACCATATTCTCCAGTCCCTTTGATTGACCGGATGGTTTCTTCTATTTGCTGAACATTCTTTTGAATATCACAAGTTTCTCGATCTTCTTTAAGATTGGTGATTTCAAGGGTTTTGTTGGATTTTTCATTGTTTTGAGGCTAAGGTATCCGATCTTCCTTTTTCTTGTCAATACCCTGACTACCACTTTGTATTGATGACTCTGGTTGAGTGGGTACTTGCTTACCCTGAGTACTTTTGCTCTGTTCTTTTAAGAAGATAGCTAATTCTTCTATCTAATTTCTAAGTCCTTCAAATTCTTCTCGAGACACGAAACTTATCCCCTATTGGGTACTTTCTTCCATGTTAGTGGATAGGCTCTGAGCCTTCTTAGACTTAGACCGGGTAGTGGGACCAATTGTTTCCTATAATAAAATTAGGTATGTTAATTTTGATATATATATTAATAGAATGCATACAATGCAATGTGTCATTTTTGAGGTTTTTTTAATGTTTTCCTACAAAATAGATGTTAGTTATTTTGTTGACAAGATAGCATGATAGGATTTAATATATGTACAATAATAACATTGACAAGGAATGGAAATGATATTCACATTTTCTTTTCTTTTCTTTTTCTTTACATTTACATGGAATCATTATTTACATTGAATCAAAATTTACATGGAATTGAAAGGGAAAGGCATGAAGAGACTCCCCTTCACGTTTGGTTTATCAGAGGCTGACCTATCATAGGCTACTCTCGTGGCCTTTTTCGGCATGAAGGTCCCCAGATCATCGAAATATACTAGATGGGAGGTTAATCCGATCTTTCAATTGGAACAGATCTGAGTGGCGCCTTTCCTAAGCCTCGCAAAATTACTCTCCTTTGAGTACAGTAATCAAATGCCAATGGGTTTGCCTCCTGGTGGAGGAATCACACAACATACATTCTCATACAACGCGTCTCACCATATGTAATGATGACATTATGCGAGGCACTAATATAAAGTAGTAAAACATTTATTTACATCTATTCCATATAAAGACAACATCCACACACAAGTAGATAAAAAGGGGAATTTGAAAAGTTTAAAAAGCGGCTTAAGCCCTCTACTCCATCCCTAGCGAAGTTGCCCACCTGTCGACGTCGGAAAAAATTTCTCTTGAATTCCTCTTTTAAATATTTTTTACCCTTTATGTTTTCTACGTGGTTCGAATCTTGTTGAAAGGGTGAAATTAACAAAAGAGACCGACATAAATGTCGACAATTTGAAAAGATTTAATTTTAATGACCGACATAGAGTTCGGGGGTTTGCTTAAACGAGGGGAAGGTGTTAGGCACCCCTCGACTTCCGTGAAACACGATTACCACATCTTTTCAATTCCATAAGCATGTATGTGTATATGTGGATGTGATATAGATAAATGTACTTACAGTGCTTTGTTTGAAAGTAGTGTTATACCTCTTTTGCTCCTATATACAAAGGATTTGATTTATAAAATCAATTTTTAGCAAATAATTTAAAGGCGAGGTTTTGAAAAGTAATTTTCAAACCCTTATGCTCACATTGTAATTGAGGCCACTGATACTTCCATTTTATTCCATATTCGGCTTGATTTGATTTAATTTAGATGCAAAGAATCTTTAATTATATATATATAAGTGACGGGCTCCCTTATGGGCATGAAAGCCATCGAAGTGACCCGAGCACCACAAGCAATGATTTTATTATTTTGAGACCTTAAATTCGGATCACCGTTTTAAGGTTTCCTCATTTACATTTACAAAGGACTGCAAGCTATCTATACAACCCAAATATGTCCATCATGGGAATCGGATCCATGGATTTAATCATAGATCCCATGATTCCTAGGCTCACAGGATATCATTCAGAAGCTTGCACAACAAATATTGAAATAAGCTGCAGAATAGAATCTAGACGTCGCAAAATAAATTATTAATCAGTTAAATCCTTACATGCGCGTAGCCAAGCTTCTTTTTTCCTCTAGATACAAATCTAGGGTCGCGTAGTCGCTTAATATTTACAAAACTTCGAAAAAAAACTAGATTTAAATAAATCTTAGCAATTCTAGCTTAACAGTTCCAATTTTACAACTTTAAAACCAGATAAAAGTTAGATATGGCTAGATTTAGAATTTTAAATATTACAGGTTTACATTGATTGAATAGTTACAACTGATATTTAATCACAGTAAATAATTAACATATATATATATATATATATATATTAAAGCAAGTAAAAGCTTCAGATCTGAAATGATCTTACAGTGTGTAGCGAGGAGGGCTTTAGACTGCTTATAAAGCTTGAAAACTCAGTTTCCACCGGTTAAAACTTGATATGTTGTAATATATATGTATAAATGTGTTTGCAAAGAAGAATATCAAAGTTTAGAACACTGTTGGAGTGGTTAAGAGTTGAAATTGGTGTAATTCCCTCTATTTTCTTCTTTTTTTAAAATGGCTTATGGGTGTAGACACTCGAAATTTTCTGCACACGTGTCACTGACAGTGCAGGAATGTAGATTCATCTTTCAAAGATAACCCTGGAAGACAGCTTACATCCAGTCCGGATACTACCGGAAGTTCAGTCTCGACCCCGGAACACACACCGGGGATAACCGTTCCAACCTCGGAGATAACCCCGAGGCATGTAGTTCCAACACCAGAAATTCCATCAGAGAAGACCGATTAATCTCGGAGATAACCTCGAGGTATCCAGTCTCAGTCCCAACACTGGGAATAGCATCTATCAACCTTAGAGATAACCCCAACGAGTGCAGTTCCGGCGATAACACCGGAAATGCTTGTTTCAAGTGCATGTAGTCAGCTTCAACCTCGGCACACACACCGAGGCACTCAGGACCATACCCGAAGATAATATCAAGAGGACAGGTACACCTCAGAGATGATACTGAGGACCTTCAACACTTGCGGCGATCAATCTCGAGAGATAACCTCGAGCAACGTCGCTTTTACCACCCCAAACCGTGATGACTCGGTGAGGGCAAAGTCATCATCTCACCAACTCAAGGCCACATCACGTCGTCTCAATATCTCATACATACATTTCTATATAACGATGTCCCACAAGAATCAGGGAAAACCAATCCCGAGTGACTATTGTACAGGTTAACGGATAGAATTTGAAGCTTGAAGACCGGAGGGCACCGTCCCATCTTCATGACTTCGTATAACCTCTTATCCCATGCCATTGTACAACTCTTCACAACGGCGGTCCGAAATAGGACCTATATACCTCAGTCGGATGCCTGGATTGCGATTCTAAAAGTTCAAGCAGACATTGCAGTGCCTACGTGCACGTACTGCGAGACGACATGACCCGAGAAATCCGGGGCAACCCGGGCAGCCTCAAAGTACACTGCGGTGGTCAGCAGTACACTCACTTTGGCTGGCATAGTGAGTACTAATGCGCCCCCCGCTATAAATAGAGGGCTTGGGGTAGCCATTTTAAGAAAAAAGGGAGGCGAGGAAGCCTTGTCAAATTTGCTCCGTACTTACAATATACTGAGTGCTTTCTCATTTTATACACTTGTGAGCTCACATATAGCTACTTTTGTATTGGCGGGAGCCGAGTTTCATCCACTTTAAAGACATAGAAGTCTTCTTTGGCAACCCACTGTAAGCCTTCTCACACACTTTAAAGCCTTTCTCTTCATCTTTGCACACACCCTTCTTCACGTTGAGAGTCGTGTTGCGTGTGTTTGCCCGGACTTCGATCCATGGTTTTATTTCAGTTTGTATATACATATATATTTATATATATGGACAAACATTATCATGTTATGCCTCGATTGAGCCTAGACTTCGTTCTGGAGCGTTTATTTGCTTTTATATATATATACTTATATATATATGAATTGTGTGTCGGACTTTGTTCGATGAGCCTAGACTTCGGTCTGGAGCGTTTACTGCTTTAATATATATATATATATATATATATATATATTAACTGTGTTTCGGACTTTGTTCGATGAGCACAGATTTTACATCCTGAGAAGCGTTTACTCGCTTTTATATATATATATATACTTATATATATGAACTTGTCGAACTACATTCGATGAGCCTAGATTTTTTACATCCGATGCGTTTATTTCTTTTATATATATATATATATATATATATATATATATATATATATATATATATATATATATATATATATAAATCCCACACAGTTTACTTACGTGGTGGTTAATTGCTTTTCTGACTTTCTTTACGTTTCGTCTCGCTTTAGAGTTTACTTAAGTGGCGATTGATCGCTTTTATAGCTTTATTTACGTTTCGTCCCGCCTAGAGTTTCCTCCCTGGTGGTTGATAGCTTTTACAGCTTTATTTACATTTTTTCTGATCCCCCATTGAGGTGCTTCGTGGTGGCTGATCATGTTTGTATATATATATTTACCGCTTTTATATATATACCTGCTTACTGCTTTCATACAAATTGCGGTATCATGTGAGCCTAGGAATCATGTGATCATAGATTCAGCATATTGGATCTAGATTCGGTTCCCATGATAGACATTTTCAGCTGTAAGCAGCTTGTAAATTTTAACTGCGGTGTCTGAATTTCCTCAGATGGTTTTCATACCCACGAGGAAATCGAAATTATTTTGTACATTATTTTCTTATAGATGCTTCGCATCTAGAAAATAAAATCAATCAAGCCGAACACTTAATAAAATAGAAGTGTAAAAGGTCTCAATTACTATTGAGCACAAGGGTTTGAAAAATCTCTTTTATAAAACATCACTGCCATATCTTGCTAAAATTGAATTTTTACATAAATTCAAACCCTGTGTATATAGGTGTGAACGAGGCCTCACACCACTTCCAAATAAACAGCACGTTGACCCACACACACACATTCAGATAATAGTTTCTTGAAAAGAGGCGGTCATCATGGTAACACGGATGTCATGGGGTGCCTAACACCTTCCCTCTACATAATCAAGTCCCCGGACCCTAATGAATCTCGGTTTCACCGACCTATTTAGCAGTGTCACATCGTTGGGTCAATGTGCAAACCTTTTCTCGGTTGTGTTGGTACAACCATTTAAAAAACCAATTGGCGACTCTTAACAGTCCATCGTCGACATTATACATGTCGGACCTTTTTCACTTATTTTTTCAAACAAATCTCACCTAAAATGAGAACACCAAAGAACAAGTAACGGAAAGGGACAACTAAAAATCCCGACATCGACAGGTGGTGACTCTACTGGGGACTCCAGTAAGAGGACTTAAGCCGCTATTTCAAATTTTTTCAAAACTATTATCTACTTGTGTGTGGATGTTGCATTTACATTCATGATGAATGTGTACGAATGCATTTACTTATTGCACTTAGTGCTTCGCACCATATCTGCTTGTGATATTAGTGCTTCGCACATATCATCATTTCCATACGGTTAGTCGCGATGTACGTGAATGTATGTTGTGTGGTCCCTCCACCAGGAGGTTATCCTGTCGGTGTTTGATTACTGGACTCGTAGGAAGACTAATTCCCGCGAGGCTCAGGAAAGGCACCGCCCAAATTTGCTCCAGTTGAAAGACCGAATTAATTTCCCGTTGAGTAAATTGCGATGATTTGGGAACCTTCATGCCAAAAAGCCGCGAGAGTAACCTAAGATAGGTCAGCCTCTGATAAACCCAAAACGGTGGAAAGTCTCTTCATGCTTTCTCATTTTAAATTACTTGTAAACCCAATTACTTGTAATTTCATTCCATATATATCTCCATATAATGAGAAATATGAAGAAATGTGTGCACATACATATTTCATTTAACATAATATCATGTATTACAAACAGCTGACATCCGTGTTGCCAGATAAAATTCCTAAAATGGAAACATCATATAGCATGTTAATTTTATACATCCCTAAAGACTAAACTATGCAAGTCTTTCGCAGGGAACCAATCAGACCCACTACCCGGTCAAAATCCAAAAAGGCTTCAAACCTGCAGTCAATCATGTCATCATCTTACCAGACTGACTTTAATCCAGTTTCTCGCAAAGAATTCGATGGATTAAGCAAACAAATTATAGATTTGGTTGTTCTGCTTAAAGAATTACACCAGTCTACTCAAGGTCCAAAGATACCCGTACATGATGAATCCTCTACACAAGGGGGAACCCAGGTCATTACAATACCTGAACTGTAGTTGGATACGACCAACAAAATTCATGATACCACACATCTCACAGGAGATCCAGACACCGATGAAATCAAAAAAAAAAGTCCTCCAAATGGAAGAGACCCTTCGTGCTATCAAAGGAATGGGAACACACGGAAGTGTTTCATATGCTGACCTTTGCATTTTCCCTGGTGTTCATTATCCAGAAAAGTTTAAGACTCCTGACTTCAAAAAATATGATGGATTAGGAGATTCTTACACATATTTGAAGGTGTTTATCGGAGAACTCGGATCTTATGCAGAGGACGAGAAGCTCAGAATACAGCTATTCCAGAAAAGTCTGACTGGAAAAGCCCGTTGGTGGTATACCAGATTAGACAACTCAAAGATCCATAGCTGGGAAGATCTAGCACACGCCTTGCTCACACAATACAACTTTCAGTCTCAGATGGCTTTTGACCGGTATCAAATTACCAAAGTCAAGAAACAGTCTAACGAGTCTTTCAGAGAGTATGCTCAAAGGTGGAAACGCCTGGCTGCCCAAGTTATTCCTTCCATGACAGAGTCAGAAATGGTCATGACTTTCATAGACATACAAGAAGCTCATTTCTATGAAAGAGTTTTAGCCGGCATCAGTAAACCATTTTCTGAAATGGTCAAACATGGGGAGATGGCTGAGATGGGATTGAAATCCAGAAAAATTCAAGACCTAGCTGCCCTTAAAGCTGTTGCTGATCACATCAAATCCGGAAATTATGGAAACAACCCCCGGAGGGTCCATAAAAATAAAGAGGAAGATGTTTCCTTGACACTACAGGGTCAAAAACGCAATCAGAACATGTCAATCCAAAGGAGAAGTTACACTCCCTTTCAAGCACAGTCTTCGAACCCTCCATTACCAAAAGGTGGAGAAGTCAAACGCCCTCGAGTGTTCACACCCTTAGGGGACTCACTCGAGAATATTCTCACTCTTCTGACAACACAGAAGAAAATCACGCATCTTCTTCCACCAGCCAGCCTTAACGGACGGGGTTTCAATGCTGCTCGAAAATGTGCTTATCATGTCGGGGCACCTGGACATGATACTCAGGATTGTTGGGCCTTGAAACACAAGATCCAAGACCTGATAGACAACAGTGAGATCGTGGTCACCAAGCCAGATCAACCTCACGTACAAGGCAATCCTCTTCCTAAACATAAAGAAGAAGAGGTCAACATGATTAATTGGAGCAATGGACAGAATTCACATTTTAAAGGTGAATCATCCCAGACCACCAAAGACAGGGTTGACAAATGGGATTATGCCAAATTCCAGTTTGCAATGGAACGTAAGATGAAAGCTCTATGCAAGAAGATTGAACAATTGGCAGAACTGGTGACATATCAGCATCAAGTGACACGCCAGTTAGTCAGCCAGGAGAATGCTAGTCTCCTCCCTCTTGTCACGAATATACTCTAGTCACCTTCAGAAAATGAAATGCTAGAAGACAAAGTGATAAGGAGAGCAAATGCCAAAGGCCGTCGTGATTTCGCCAATAAAAGGGAATTTACACACCTGGGCCAACCTATGGATGAAATCTTACAGATGCTAATCAATGAAGGAAGAATCACTTCCCTTCTTCCTCCGGTTAATCCCTGTTCCAGACGGTTCAATTCTGATGGAGTATGTTAATTACACTCCCATTCTCGCGGTCACAGCACAGAAGAATGTTGGGCACTCCATCACCTTATCCAGAATCTAATTGACAGTGGTGTCCTGCAACTAGCAGACGATGATACTGTGCTACGTAAGAGTGAGAATACCTATCCTACTAAGTGGAAGGGTTTGGTAGCGGTCATATACACTGAGACTGATGGGACTAACAAATCACTCACAATACCAATAATTCAACTCAGGGGAAGCAACAATCCTTTGAAAGTGGCCGCTCTCGAGCCAATCAACTTGTTATGCAGAGCACAATATCCTATTGTTAGCTTACATAAAGTGCCATGGAATAATGGAGAAGCTGAAGGATCCACCTCACATACAACTGTTGTAGTATCGAATGAGAATCCACTGTATCTTCCCCAACGGGTTATGAAGTCTACCATCAAATCAAATGGGAAAATACCCATGGAGAAGATTGAAAACTTCCTCCGCACTATGGGTCATAACGAAGCCAAGGTGGTTTTAAGCTTAAAAGAAGCTCCACACCAAATCTCAATTTTTGACTTGGTCCTAACTTCCGAGGATCACCAGATGATTTTGCTGAAGGTTTTAAAAGAAGCCTATCTACAAAAATCAGTGGATGCGAAAAAATTTCAACATTTGCTTGATCACATTTTCAACAACAATGTGATATCCTTCACTGATGACGACATCCCGCCTGAAGGGACCGGTCATTGCAAGCCATTGCATATTGCGGTTTTGTCCTCCGGATACACGCTAGCTGGAGTCTTGATATATGGAGGCTCATCTCTAAATATATATCCACACGCTACCTTAGTGAAGATGAATATCAATCTCAACCGAATCTGGAGCAGCCATGCGATCATCAAAGCTTTTATTGGAGCTTACCGGAATTCGGTCGGAGTAATTGAACTGCCAATCGAAATTGGTCCCTATACATTCTGCGTATCTTTCCATGTACTCAAGATAGATTCGGGATACAACCTGCTCTTAGGACGACCATGGATTCATATGGAAGGGGCAGTCCCCTCCACCCTTCAACAACAGTTAAAATACATTACCAACGACAACCTAGTCCCAGTCAACGCTGAGCTGGAGTGTCCTCCACAAAGTGACATATACATCAACGTCAATTCAGATGTTGAGTCGGTCAGTTTTCACACCTTGGAGGTGAGTAACACTCAGTACCATGCTATTGGAACGCCACCTCTCACACCCAAGATTTCTGCCGAAGTGATGGAAGCTACTCAAGAAATGATATACTTGGGTCATCAGCCAGGACAAGGGCTGGGTAAAGATCATCAGGGTATCAAGTACCCCATCCAAGTTATCAGTCAAATTGGGATAGCTGGGCTAGGCTATTCTGCCAGTTCTAGTAACAGGAATCCACATAAACATCCTCAGATTCCTCCAGCTTCAGTTACATGACGTTCGTCTAAACTTACAACTGCTGAGTCCGCACAACCTCGTGTAAAGGTGTCAGCCAACGTGATGGCTATGTTATTTCCCAAGCTGGTACCGGTGAAGGCGAAAGAAGTCTTTGTTCCAGATCCCGCTGTGGAGGAAGAGAAACAAAGAATTAAACAAGACGGCATTTGAATGATGTCGGGTATACGCATCATTGATCATGACGAACATACAAATAGATACACCCCAGACAATGATTGCTCGGACATAATGGCCATCATTCAGGATAGGGAGGACGATAACAATCCCTCCATCACTGCAGTCCACCCGGACTTTGCCTTTGCCAATTGGAGCAGCAGTCCTTGCATTGGTCGACAAGGGTAAAACGGGCAGAAACTATTTCTGTCATGTAGATATCATAACTGCTTACTTTCCTGTACAGTATTAGAAGTCGTTTTGCCAGTACATGCTAACACTTTGTATGATCAAACCTTTTCATATATACTAAGTGAAAGCATATTTTGTTTCAGGACCCTGAATTTAGATGTGCATGTACTTGCTGATATGGTGCCTCTTCTCCACAAAGATTGTAACTTTAATGTAGAGACAAATTCAGCCTTGATGGAAATACATGAGAACATTGAGGTGCCTCCGGAAATTCAAGAATGGGTCAAAGACAAACCTAAACCCAACCTTGATCAAACCACTTCATTCAATCTCGGAACCTTAGAAAGCCCTAAGTTAATCCAGATTAGCATGGTCTCATGAAGAGATGGTGGGTTTGTTCACTGATATTATACTTCATCGTCTTCCCATTAAAGAGGGATTCAAGCCAGTCAAACAGAAGCTCAGGCGATTGAAACCTGAGTGGAGTTTAAAGGTAAAGGAAGAAATTGTGAAACAATTTCAAGCTGGCATCATCATGGTGTCCCCATATCCTGAGTGGATATCCAACATTGTTCCCATGCCTAAACCTGGAGGAAAGGTGCGAGTCTGCGTGGATTATAGGGACTTGAACAAAGCTTACCTTAAAGATAGATTTCCCGTACCCTTTATCCACATTCTCATTGACAATACTGCATGTACTCCTTTGTTGATTGCTTTGTGGGGTACCCTCAAATCATGGTTGCTGAGGAAGATCGTGAGAAAACTGCTTTCATCATGCCTTGGGGAATCTTTTATTATAGGCGGTTGTCATTCGGCCTCATCAATACCGGAGCCACCTATCAGCGAACTATGATGGTTCTCTTCCACAACTTAATGCACAAAGAGATCGAGATCTACGTGGATGACATCATTGTCAAATCCTGGAAGTAGGAAGACCACTTAGACCATCTCAAAAAGCTATTCAACAGGTTGCGTAAGTACAACTTGAAGTTGAATCTAGCCAAGTGCGCCTTTGGCGTTAAATCAGGCAAGTTACTAGAATTTCTAGTCAGCCACAAAGGGATTGAACTGGATCCTACCAAAATCCAGGCCATTACGGAAATTCCCATTCCTCAGACAGAGAAGGAAATACGTGGATTTTTGTGAAGAATCAACTTCATTAGATGGTTTATCTCTCAATTCATAGCAACCTGTGAGCCAATCTTCAAGCTATTAAGGAAGAACTCCTCCATGAAATGGAATGATGAGTGCCAAAATGTCTTCCTCACAATTAAAGAACAGCTAGTCAAAGCTCCCATTTTGGTACCACCCAGGGATGATGTTCCCTGCTCATGTACACATCCCATAAGTGACTATGTCATGGGTCGCATCTTTGGGGACGAAAGACGATAGAGGCCAAGAACGAGCTATCTATTACCTCAGCAAAAGATTCAGCAGCAGTGAACACAAGTACACTCTGATCGAGAAGACGTGTTGTGCTTTAGCATGGGCTTCCATGAGATTACAACATTACCTCCATGGTCACATAATCCATCTCATATCCTACGTGGATCCTCTCAAGTACATGTTCAACAAACCCATGTTAAATTACCAGATGTCCAGATGGCAGTTGATCCTACAACAATTTGACATCGTCTACGTGACTCAAAAGTCCATCAAAGGTCAAGGAATTGTGGATCAACTGGCCGCCGCTCCTCGTGGGAAATTCAAACCTCAGAGACATACTTCCCGATGAGGAGTAATGATGAGTCAAAGAACACCATCGAAGACGATACACGCCAAACATGGAAGATGTATTTTGATGGAGTCATTAATATGGAAGGTTCGAGTGGATCGCTTCTAGTATCCAATATGGGGGAGCAGTATCCCGTCGCCATCAAATTGCAGTTTGTCAGCACCAACAACACAGCTGAGTATAAAGGTTGTCTCATGGGGCTAAAACTTGCCCGTTCAATGGGTATCATGCAGTTAACTGTCTTTGGAGATTCAGAGTTGGTAATCAAATAATCCACCGGAATCTATCAAACCAAAGAACTACATTTGCTGCCTTACCATCGGCAAGTTTTACAGATGGTTTTGGAGTTTAAAGAAATCTCATTTCTACACGTTCCTCGTAATAGGAATGACTTTGCAGACGCATTAGCAACTTTGGACTCCTTAATTCGCATATCGGATAAAGGACACTTGCCAAGCGTCATAATTTCCCTGCACAAGGCCCCAGCCTATGGGAACTATATTGGAGAAGTATCGGATGAGCTACCTCCCATCTAGCATCCTTGGTATTAACATATCAAGGAGTACCTAAGAGATGGATCTACAGCCGCTGAGGCGAGCCCGACTGAGAAAAGGCGGATCCATCGACTTGCTATTAAATTCTACCTGAGTGGAGATGCGCTCTATAAAAGAGATGCAGGACTAGGTCTCCTCAGATGTTTAGACAAAGATCAAGCTCAAAGGCTTATGGATGAGATCCATGGTGGAGTCTGTGGCCCCCACATGAGTGGCCCCCTCCTTGTCAAGAAAGTCCTTAGGACAAGATATTATTGGCTATCTCTCAAAGCTGACTGCAATGACCACGTCAGGAGATGCTATCAGTGCCAGATTCATGGGAATGCTATCCACGCCCATCTACGGGAACTCCACAATATGAGTTCGCCTTGGCCCTTCTCAATGTGGGGAATGGACGTTATCGAGCCCATTAAGCCTAAAGACAGTAATGGACATCGATTTATCTTCACCGTGATCGACTACTTCACCAAGTAGGTAGAAGCAACCTCCTTCCCCAGGGTTACCAAAGAAGTCATCATTACTTTCATCAGAAATAATGTCATTTTTTGATATGGACAACCAGAGGTGATTGTGTCAGACAATGCTAAAAACCTCAACAACAAAATGATAGAGGAATTATGCAGTAAATTCCACATCAAACATCTTAACACTGTCATCTATCATCCAAAGATGAATGGTGCTGTTGAAGCGGCTAACAAAAATATCAAGAAGATCATGCAAAAGATGTCCGCCAATCACAAAGAATGGCCGGACTTATTGCCTCTTACTCTACTAGCCTACAAAACATCAATGCGCACTTCCACTGGGGCAACCCACTACGTCTTAACCTATGGTACAGAAGCAGTGCTCCCCATAGAAGTAGAAATGGAATCCCTCAGAGTGTTGATAGACGCTCAGCTGGATGAAGACCAATGGTTACAAGACAGGTATCACCAATTGTCTCTAATAGACGAAAGGTGAACCGCGGCTATCTTCTATGGTCAGTTATATCAACAGAGAATCGCCAGATCCTATAACAGAAAAAGTCTGACTACAGCAGTTTAAACAACATAACTTGGTTTTGAAGAAGATCCTTGACAACCAAGATCAATCTAAGGGAAAATTCGCTCCTAACTGGGAAGGCCCATTTTTTGTCAAGGAAGTATTGACAGGGGGTGCTCTTATATTGCAAGAAATGGACGGCGATGAATTTCCACAACTCATCAACTCGGACACCATGAAACGGTATTACGTCTGAAGCTACCATCAAGCAAACATCCTGGTGTTGGATCATCAGATCACCATTCATTCCGATTATTTAACCCTTTACCACATATAACTTTTCCACACTTTGCCCCTCAGGGAAACATACTTTTCAAGCCAGAAACCTAGCTTCTCCGTGTTCCTACGACTTTGGTCATCCCACCAGGGATTGAACCTTTTTGCGCTTACAATTTGTTACCCCCCAAACATAGGATCAAACTTTTATCGCCTGCAGTTTATCCTCAACCTAGGATCAAACTTTCTCTGCCCCGTAGTCTGACCTGCACATGGGATCACGCTTTTCAAATCGCCCTGAGGGGTGAACTACGCCGACCTGATCTCCTCTTCAATAGGAGTATGTATGCAACCATGTTACATAGCCTGGTCGCAATAAAACAAAAACATTTCTACTCCCTTCTCCTTACAAATATAAAAACAAAAAAATTCCTACACCATTCCTGCCACATACAGCGTTGAACCTCTTACACCAGGTTCGAACTATGCAGACCTGATCTCCTCTTCAATAGGAGTACATAGGCAGCCATTTATGGTTCAGTCTCATCACCCCCTACCAAAACACAAACCTTTGTCAACTGGTATTGGGATCATCTTTCAATCCAATACATTTCATTCGGCTTAAGACCAAAGGGATGGAATTACATGAACTCATCATAAATAGGAGATTCAGCGACCATCTAAGTCATGCAGTTACGCCTCAAAGAGCAACACCAATCCATAAGAGATGGAATTAACTAGGCTTCTCCTAAATAGAAGTCATCAACCCTCCGTGGTGCGTACAATCTCGAGAGGAAAGCCACACTCCTCTCCACATATCCATATAGAAACCAGTCCCAAGACACCAAAGATGGTAGGGATACACATAGATCAATGATCCATTCTAAACTATCCAGTGACAACTCAAAGTCCATCCCTTAAGGAGGAGTTCAGAATACATCAAGATCACAAGTCCTAAAGAAGCAAGCAAAATATCAAGCAAGTATCAGAGCGTATCTAAAAGGGAAGTGATGAAAAATATTTTTCTCTGCTATATATAATGTTGTTTGATAAACTGTACAGGACAAAATAGCTACGCTACTCTGTGCAAGAAAATATTAAAGCCCAGCTACAACTCAGGATATATGCGAGCTAACAAGCCCAACATGGCATCCCTCTCAGAAGAAGGAGGCAAAGTTGTAGTCTCCTATACAAGGGTGTCCACACGACCCAACAGATCTGCAGCCATCTGCATGGTGACCATATGCTCATCAATGTAAGTGCTCATCTCTCATCATGCCAAAGCGGTAAGGGACCGCATCAGCAAAGATTATCTGGATCTATCCCGTGATGCTCAACTATCATCGGATCTCCGGCTGATCTAGCCTCATCCCGCTCGACAACAGCGGCGTCTCTGTGAGCTAATGCATCATCTCTGTCTAACAGAGTTGCGTCTCTCCCATCAAGGGCAGTCAACATCAAGGCTCTAGCCTGGTCTCTCTCGAAGGTCATCAAATAAAGACTCGTCAAGTATCGTGGTCGAATGTCAGATCACGACAAAGGTCTTGGGTATCGAGAATTTAAAGGAAATGCTGGCAACCCAGCAAGTAGTTCCTCGTCGATGTGGGAATCAATGTCCTCCATGGGCTCTCCATTGTCACAATCACTATCCAGTACTGTGGATACTACCGCAGCCGATGAAATCTTTATCTCCATCCACGTAGAATACTCTAGCGAACATCCCGGATGGCTAATAGAGAAAACCGCTACCTCACGCTGATCCTAACAAGCGTACACACAGGATCGATCCTCTGCTGAGAGATAGCGAGAAGCTAAATGCTGACCTAGCGCCCCCTCAAAAGGGTGAAAATCCTGAAACTGGTCAAACTGCGACATCGCGGCCATCGGGTGATAGGTAGTCATACCCCTCAAACCAGCCAGAGGGAGATAATCCATGCCCGGATCATGAGTAAAAAAGTTGTAGGGTGAGCTAAGCCCTGAGCATGGCAATATGATAAACGGATCACTGATATCTGCCAAGAACATAGACCAAGACATAGCGTCCGTACACTTCGATGGCTGAAAGGAGTATGACATGGGTATATCATGGGTGAAACAATACCCATGTCGTCTAAAGGTGCCGATCGGTCTCAATTGTGACATAAACCACACGTACATGACATGATGACCGAAATCACCGATAAACACTCATGCTCGGATAAGTGCAAAGAAGATGTAGTCGACCTCGAGTCTCTCGCTATAATCATAGGAATGATGGTACGACCCTCCCTGAGAGCTCTCACTGCCATGATGACTCCAATGTCTATCTCATCCATGTACCGTGACATATAGACATGCGACACTACGCACAATAGCAGTACATCCACCCTGACTAGACGCCAATGATCCTCTAGTGCAATGAAATCATAGGAATGTCGTGTATAATTATCCTCAGAGCCAAATCTGTTAAACAGAAAACGCTGGGATATAATGTGACAAGATGTCAGCTCATCCTGCACCACCCTATGCCTCAATCCAGTGAGGGTCATGAACCGTCGACTCATGTCCCCCAAAGCCATATGAACGCAAGGTCTGTCCAATGGCAGCATCATCAATCGTGCATACTCCTCCAGAGTAGGAGTCAACTCCTGGGTCCCAAATCAGAAAACTTGTCTCTCCGATACCCAATGCTCCAGCATGCCATCCACGAATCTCAGGGAACTCAAACATCAATGTGGTCATAGTATGTCGCAAACAAATGATCTACGATCACCCTGTCTGATGGTTACATGATATCATACAACGATCACATACCCGATGCCACCAATAATGGTGGGGTATGATCAATACGGCTAATCGTCAAGAAGAAGACATCCATGACGGGCCGTGTCATAAGACCATCCAGGTCAATGTCAATATCTCTCGAAATACATACATATGCATAACATGATATATGCATCTAGATAATAGATGGCAATATGATATAGGAATGAAAAAATTTGTGCATATACATTCCTAAGTATATCAACATCTACATATACATCATCTCTGCATAAACTAAAAATACAAGGAAATGGGGCACAACAACGCCCTACTACTAACAGAGAGGCCTATCAAAATATATAGCAAGAATGGGGCACAACCACCCAATAGCTAATGAGAGGCCTATCAAAAGATATAACGAGAATACACATCGAAGAAGACAATGGTGTCAATGTCTACATCATCAATCCTGTCCACCTGATGTAACTCCTCCTAAGTCACTTGATCTCTATCAACAGGGATGTCAGGCCTATACAATGGAGGATCTGCGTCGCAAAAACCAAATGGGTCATCTGAGGGGCCAAATACCGAGCTGGAAGGATCAAACGAATCGCTCACGCCAATCTCTACCCAAATGCCGGATGAAGAAAAATATCCCATCCCAACCGCCGGGTCAAATCACAATATGTCACATGAGTCGGATCTCGGACAGGCTAGCTAATGCGTCATCATCACGGATCCTAGAACCATATCCCCCATGAACTGAGTGGCGCGGGTCTGGGCTCCAATAGTGCGAGGGAACCACCAACGCTGGAATATCTCTTGAGTATAGGGGCCCTCTGATAATGCAAAACAGTCTACCCCCAATAATGAGATGTCAATGACGGGTGACTGTGATACAAGCCAATGACACCTGGCAGGAGGCAAGATCGGCATACGAATCTCCCATGTGGTGCTCCTAATAGCACGCTCTCCTAAATAGAGCTCCCATCCTCCATCTATAAAGAGAGGAACTCTCCGTGTCGAGATCACATACTCGACACCAGTCGGGTACCCATCCTCAAAACCGATGGCCAAATGTTCCCCAGAATAAGGAATCCATGTGATGATATCACCATCAACAACTCCAAATTGCAGCGACAATGAGTGAAACCTCACCACAGGTGGACCTCCGCCAAGATGGAATGATGCCATCGTCATCCTCGTGGATAGGTATTTAAACCTAACACGCTCACAGGGCGTAAACATGGAAGCCTCTCATAGGCCCAAAACTGCCAACACAAAGGCACACATCTGCGGTCAGTAAACACTCTTAAACTATACATGGGAAACGACAAGAGAAATACTCACCAGCAGGAAGGGGTAGAATCCTAACCAAGCCTTAGTCAAACCCTGCGAGCGCATACGCATGCCCCTGAGGAAATAGGAAAAGGTATAGGAACCCCAATCATACTCTCCAATACGGTCCACATAACGTGTGACGCTGACCAAAGCGAACGACACCATAAAGTAGTTATCTGCTATGAAGCAGCCTCTAATGATTATCAGGAACAATCGCCGAAGAATACGATCCCTGACTCTGACATCATCAGGCATGGGCTCACTCAACAGACCACTCATAGCATCCACGCTTAAAGGACCCGTACGCACAGTCCTGCCTTTGAGCGCCTCCGCTGGAACTCCTAACAAGGATCTGACGGTAGTAGGGGTAATGTTCGCCATGCAAGGCACTGGCTCCCCTCCAAACTCCATACCTGTGATAAACCGCCAATCCATCGGCGTCATCATCACCTCACAGTCCAACAGATGGAGTGACTAAGTCTGATAAAACCATCGCTCAGATAATGCGCTGAGATAACCCCAGGGACAACGATGGGGAAGGATGGAAAAGAATGCTCTAAATCCCTAATCATGCACAACCGCTCTGTAGTCTGGATGAAGAGCATGGTACATAGAGTGTATGCTAAATCAATTCCCTCGAGGCTGTGTGAAGCCGGGAACCTGCATGAAATGCAGATCAACATCAAAATCCTTTACTCCACATCAATAGGAAAGAAGGAAAATCAAGATCTAACATCATACCTCGTTAGCATGCAAATACATCAAGGGATGTCGACTAAGTCACCCGTAAGCTCCGGTTTTGCCACCTAAATACTTTGAGGTCCCTACGGGAACATGTGTAAAGCAGAGCGGGGTCCGCAATCGAACATCCTCCTCGCCCGCCCTCAACGCCCAATTCAACCCGGATCGACGATCACCGCTTCCACCAACCACCGAGGCTATCTAATGTAATCTGGGTCGAGGCACTTCAGAAGCCCTCCTCCGTACACCAGAAGTGGTCCTACGGGAACTACTCGGCTGATCCGGATCCATAATATCTGGACAACAAGTCTCCAAATCACCTCAGAAAGGGTGTGGTATTTCCTGACTTGGAGCTTTTCAAAATGCATTTTATGACTACATGCATGCATGCATTACTTTAACATACATCTACAGTAGAGTTAAAAATGCATGACTAATTAAATGCCTACATTTTGAAAATTTTTGCCATAGTCCCCTTTGTAAATCGGACTATCCACATGCACATAGGCATGACTAGGTGGCCATTCAGTAGCACACCTGCCCAAAGTCATATACATAATATATGCATTAAAAATCAAAATCATCAATACATAAGGTTAACCTCAATACCAGGAGTACTTTTCCTTTTTACCTTTTGCTCATTTGGCCTCAAATAGGACAAAAATAGCGTAAAAAGGTGCCAATTGACCGCCTCAAAAGTCAAATTTTTTCACATCATTATGTTCAAAGATGGTTTAATACTAACATTTACTATGTTGAATATTTTTATCAAGTCATTTGAGCATACATAATCACTACTATGTGTTTAGATGCATTTCATATGATAAGTCATTTTCCAACTGATAAAAACGGAAAAAATACATGCATACGCTACTGTGATAGTGTAGAACACTTGTACTATGATGATAATTTGTAGAAAAGTCGCCTTAACTCAAAGCAGATCCAAGGAGAACTCTCGGATTTTTCTTCATCATGCGCAAGTTGAAAATGACTTATGAAATCAACTCGCAGGATATTAAGTATCAACTGTTGGTCAGCAGTCCATCTCACTACTACCAAGTGTGTACCTACGACACCCTTATGTGGGTCCCACCCCTCTGACTTGGTCCAGTTCGAGTTGCAAAGGAGTTCTTACAGACGAAAAAGGTCAAATCAGGGATAAAAACGCTACACGATTGAGCAGAATAGCTTACAAATCCTGGTCTTCTCAGATTGAACCTTGGGTATGTCCATCATTCATTGGTATTCGCCCAAACATAGGGTGTACCGATGATCTCAATTGTTATCAGCCACGCTCGGCAATACCTTACGCAGGTCCAATGCCGCCAATTCAGGGTCGACACCCTAATTCTTTAACAATCCCCGGCGGAGGTCACAACGCAAGCTCAAGAATCAAATCCCCGGTGGGGCTCACAAAGAAGTATTAAAAGAGGATCCCCGGTGGGGGTTACAGCGTGTGTTCATCCGTTGACACACATATCAACAAAGGTCAAGCAGCCTTGACATTAATATAACCATTGGCAAGTGAATCCAATGAAGCGTCAGAAGCCATCCCAATGATATCAGCTATTAAAGCACACATCAACAAGGTTACAACGCATTCCCCGACTGGGGGTCACCACGCGTTATCTTTTATTGGTATACGTATCAATGAAGGACAAGCAACCTTGACGATATTTCAGCCGAGGGCAAATAAACCCATTGAGGCATCGAAAGTTGTTCGATGATTGCGTATTGTGATATTCACATTCCCCAGCAGATCCCCGGTGGGGGTCACAACGCATAGCAGTCGTTGATTCACACATCAACGAAGGTCAAGCAGCCTTGACAGTATACCCCACATGATTTTGTTTCATCCGTTGATTAACACGTTGGTGAAGTACACATCAAAGAAGGTCAGGCAACCCTGACAGCATATGATGTTGGTAGTAAAACCAACAGAACATTGGCATATCCCGGCAATACAAACCAGGAAAAAGTCAGCATCACCAAAGAGGATCGATGATGGAATATGTTATACACATCCTCAAACAGACAAAACTTTATCCCCACAAATCTCTTACACATAAGAGGCACCTCTTTGAAATCAAGTCTGTATCAAGGATTAAGGACTTTGGTGATATCCCCAACATCAACGTCAAACAGATTCGGATCACACATCCAATCAGGTCGTAGTTGCCAATCCTCGGTAAAAGTTACAAGGATTTGGCGATCATCCCCAGCATGTTGGGCAACAACCCCACACACATGCATCATACATTTGCATCATGTTGCATTTTTCAAGTGTCTAGGATTCTTTATCCTACCCATGCACTGCATTGCATGAATATGATAAAGAGGGGCATCTGTAGACACTCAAAATTTTCTCACACACACCACCAACGATTGCAGAATGCGATTCATCTTTCGAGATAACCCTCGAAGATACTTTTATCCAAATTCCGGATACTACCGGAAGTTCGGGCCTCAACCCCGAACACACACCGAGAATAATAGCCCAACCCTCGAGATAACCCCGAGGCATGCAGTTCCAACACCGAAAATTCCATCGGAGAAAACCGATTAATCTCGAAGATAACCCCAAAGTATCTAGTCTCAGTCCCAACACTAGGAATAGCAGCTATCAACCTTGGAGATAACCCCAAGGAGTGCAGTTCTGGCGATAACCCCAGAAATGATTGTTTCAAGTGCATGCAATCAGCTTCAACCTTGACACTCACACCGAGGCACTCAAGACCATACCCAGAGATAATACCGGGAGGACAGGTACACCTCAGAGATGATACTGAGGACCTTCAACACTTGCAGCAGTCCAATCTCAGAGATAACTCCGCAACGCGCTCATTTTACCAAATTTCAAACCCATGAATAACTCCGGTGAGGGGCAAAGTCATCATCTCGCCAACTCAAGGCCACATCACATCATCTCAACATCTCATACATACATTTCTACACAACGATGTCCCACAAGAATCAAGGAAAACCAATCCCGAGTGACTATTGTACAAGGTAACGGATAGAATTTGAAGCTTGAAGACCGGAGGGCACCGTCCCATCTTCATGACTTCCTACAACCTCTAATCTCATGCCATTGTACAACTCTCAACAACGGCGGTCCAAAATAGGTCCTATATACCTCAGTCGGATGCCCGGTTGTGATTCTAAAAGTTTGAGCGAACATTGCAGTGCTTACGTGCACGTACTGCGAGACGACACGACCCGAGAAACCCGGGGCAACCTGGGAAGCCTTCGGTACACTGCGGTGTACCGCAGTTCACTCTCATACACTCAGTACACTGCGGCCCCCCTCTATAAATAGAGGGCTTGGGGTGGCTGTTTTAAGAAAAAAGGGAGGCGAGGAAGCCCTGTTAAATTTGCTTCGTACATACAATATACTGAGTGCTTTCTCATTTTATACACTTGTGAGCTCACATATAGCTACTTTTGTATTGGCGGGAGCCGAGTTTCATCCACTTTAAAGATATAGAAGTCTTCTTTGGCAGCCCACTATAAGCCTTCTCACACACTTTCTTTAAAGCCTTTCTCTTCATCTTTGCACACACCCTTCTTCACGCTGAGAGTCGTGTTTATGTGTGTTTTGCTCGGATTTCTATCTGTGATTTTATTTCAGCTTTGTATATACATATATATTTATATATATATATATATATATATATATATATGAACTAACATTATCGAGTTATGCCTCGATTGAGCCTAGAACTTTGGTTTGGAGCGTTTATTTGCTTTTATATATATATATATATATATATATATATATATATATACGTGTGTGTCTGACTTTGTTCGATGAGCCTAGACTTTGATGCCGAGCATTTATCGCTTTAATATATATATATATATATATATATATATATATATATATATATATATATATATATATATATATATTAACTGTGTGTCAGACTTTGTTCGATGAGCCTGGATTTTATATCCTAGAGAGTTTACTCGCATTTATATATATATTAACTGTGTGTGGGACTTTGTTCGATGAGCACTGATTTTACATTCTATATTTATATTTTATATATATATATATATATATATATACTTATATATATGAACTGTTGTCGAACTCGCTCGATGAGCCTCGATTTTTTACATCCTATGCGTTTATTACTATATATATATATATATATATATATATATATATATATATATATATATATATATATATATATTCGTCCCACCTCGAGTTTACTTATGTGGTGGTTGATCGCTTTTACGCCTTTCTTTACGTTTAAATCTCGCCTCGAGTTTACTTCATGGTAGTTGATCGCTTTTATAGCTTTTTATTTATGTTTCATCCCTTTAGAGTTTCCTCCGTGGTGGTTGATAGCTTTTTACACTTTTATTTATATTTTTTCCGATCCCCATGGAGGTGCTTCGTGGTGGTGATCATGTTTGTATATATATATTTTACCGCTTTTATATATATATATACCGCTATCGCTTTCATACAAATTACAGATCATGTGAGCCTAGGAATCATGTGATCACAGATTCAAATTATTGGATCTAGATTCGCCTCCCATGATGGACATTTTCAAATGTAGCGACTTGTAAATTTTAACTACTGATTGTCTCAATTTCCTCGATGGTTTTCATACCCACGAGGAAATCGGCATTTATTTTGTACATTATTTTCTTATAGATGCTTTGCATCTCTCAAAATAAAATCAATCAAGCGTTCTAACACTTAATAAAATGGAAGTGTAAAAGGTCTCAATTACTATTAAGCACAAGGGTTTGAAAAACCTCTTTATAAAACATCATCGCCATATCTTGCTAAAATTGAATTTTTACATAAATTCAAACCTCAGTATATAGGTCCGAACGAGGCCTCACACCACTTCCAAATAAACAAAGACATCAACCCACACACACACACACATTCGAGATAATAGTTTCTTGAAAAGAGGCGGTCATCTGGGTAACACGGATGTTGGGGGTGCCTAACACCTTCCCTCCGCATAATCAAGTCCCCTTGACCCTAATGAATCTCGCTTTCACCAATTCGCTTAAGCGTTGTCACATCACTGGTCAATGTGCAAACCTTTTCTCAGTTGTGTTGGTACAACCATTTAAAAAACCAAATGGCGACTCTTAACAGTCCATCGTCAACATTATACATGTCGGACCTTTTTCACTTGTTTTTTCAAACAAATCTCACCTAAAATAAGAATACCAAAGAACAAGTAATGGAAAAGGACAACTAAACATCCCGACGTCGACAATGGGGGGTCTATTTATAGAAAAAATCAGCCGCGGGTCTACCTGCAGCTGACTCGGGTGGGCTCGACCCCATTATTAATTATGGTGCTACCATTATTAATTCTAGCCCATATTCACACATACCATTAATAACCAAAATATAATATTAATCAATTGAAATCGACAGGAAAAGAATTTGCAGGCCAAAGTGATCTTGGATCAGTTACTTAGCATACCTTCAAGTAAATGAAAAGGAAAAAGCAAAAAACAAAAACAAAAACAGAAGAGAAAAAAAATAGGCTGCAAATTAAAGGAGCTCTTACCGGCATAATGATCTTCTCTGGTATAGATGACCACAACTTTCGGACTCTACAAGGAAAACATAGACCACCTAATCCTAATTAAAATAAGGGCAATTTATTCTCTTCTAAGTTAGGCTCCTCTGAGATTTATCAATCTGTCTAGAGTCTAGATAGCTCAAATGGCCAAAGTTGAGTGACTTTTTCACTTGCTCAAAGAAGTGAGTTTTTTGCTAGACACCTTTGAAAGCTTCACCTAGCTTTTTTTAGTTTTTTATAGAAAAAATTGAACTTGCTATAAATGTTCACAAGTAGAATTGACATCTTTAAGAGTATTGCAATGCCTTCAATATTATACTTAAGCTACCAAACACAGTCAAAATCTCCCTGAAGTATGTACACTCCGACCAACGCGTTGTCTACTCAAACCTTCATAACTTTCAATCCAGAAATTCGATGGAGGAGTGTTATACCTTTCCGGAAAGCCCTTTCCGAGAGCTACACAATGACATGCGATTTGACATTTTCTAAATCAAGGAAGACGGGTCCATAACAAGATCTTCGAGTCTTCGCAGTCCATCCGTTGAGCTATATTGCGATGTTTTCACTCAGGATTGACTTTATGGTTCTGCATGACCTTCATGGCAGTGATTTGACTTGATTTGATGTTGAGGTAGAAAAATTACGCTTTTTCCTTCCCAGGTTAGTTCCGGGCTTGACGTGGTAGCATCTGTCTTCCTCGGGGTTATCTTCTAGGTTTGATTACTACTGCTTCCTGTCTGTATTTAGGGTTGATTTGATGATTTCCTGAGGTCGCGCGGGATTTGATTTAATCTCATGGGGTTGTCATCGGGATTTATCTTAATCTCCTGGGGTTGTCGTCAGGGTTTGTCTTTATTTCGCGGGGTTATCATCGAGGCTTAACTTGATCTCCTAAGGTTATCACCGGGGTTTGGCTTGATGATTTTGACTTTCAGGGTTGTCTCTTGTAATAACCATGAATTCAAGTCACTTTATATGTGTATATACATTATTAATATTTAAAACTTTATATAGTGATTTAATATGTGATAACATATGTGAAGTGGTGCATGGCTAAATAAACATATATACTATAGGTATGGATATATATATATATATATCATTAAAAATGAAAGCTTCATAACCTAATTATACATTAGGTGAGATAATTAAATAACCTAGGGTTATGGTAATAAGGAAAAGTTAGTATTTAATATGTATACTAACTTAAGTGGATAATTTTATTATTGCAAGTGATTAATAATTTTAAACCTAATTATAGTAAACCTAATTAGGTTATGAGTTAAAGAGATATGTATAAGTAATTAAATTCTATAAGATTGGAAATGGAAACCCTAAATAAATAATTCGGGTAATATATATTAAAATTGTTAAACTATGTTTATTACCTAGCCTAAAACAATTAAAGGAGAAGCCCAAAACAAATAAAATGCAAGCCCATACTTAAACCACTTGATTAAGGGTATTTCAAACCTTTGATTAATCAAATTTGTGTAATAAAATAAAAGTAAAATGGAGGGGTTATTGGGCATATATATAACTGGCCACATTAGCATATTAAGGCAAAAAGATTAAGCTAATTAAGTTCCTTAAATAGAAGTTCTTACACACAAGGACAAGTGTGTCATGCTCTCATTGGTGAAAAATCTAATTAGCATCCTTAATGGCATGATTAGGCATGATTAAGAAGAGATAAGGATAACCCTTTATCCAAGGGACAAAAAGAACATGGGAGATATTAGCATCCCATTTCATTTCCCCACATTCATTTCATTTCCATTTCATTCTCCACCATTCTTCTTCTTCTATTTTCTCCCAACTAGCAATACAAAGAGAGGAAGAGAGAGAGGTAGGTTCGGATATTGGGTAGGAGAAGAGAAGGGAGTTTTTCATGCATCCCAAGTTCCTAACTTACTTTGGAAAGAAAAGGAAGACATCCAACAAGACAAGGTAAGAAAGAATCAAACCCTAGTTTTATGTTTTGTATATTCTATGTGATCTTGTGAGAGATTCATGGAAGTGCAAGTTCTAATAGGCTAGAGTCTTATATGAATGATAAATCTTGAGTATAATATGTTTAACTTTCTCATCTATGTAAGTTTGTGTTGGAAATTTGAGAAAAATGAAACTAAAGAAGTTGTTAGGAAAAATTTATTTAAAAGGGGTGATCTATGCTTTTCATTTTGAAATCTACAAATGGTTTTAGTGAATTTTTTCTTGTTATGCTAGAACTATGAGTTAAGAGCAAAACCTATTTGGAAGCATGTAAAAATGTTTAAAAATGAGCAAGATATGGAATTATTACCAAAATACTGCAACTATGAACTCATATGCAAGAACAGTCACTTCTGGGCTAACTTTCGGGACCAAAACAGATCCAAATTTGATGTTTGATTAATGAAAATATTAGTTTGGGAAGATAAGAATCCAACGAGTCCGATTGGACCCAAATCGGAGTTGTAGATTTCATTTGATTCAAGTTTTAGTGAAGGACCCCAAATTTGGAAAAAAAATCAAAAAATTAGAAAACCTACTGCCGGTTCAACCATTAACGAACCAGCACAAATTTTTTGGCTACCGGTTCGACACTTTTCCGGCCGGTTCCGGCAACAGTTCTTAAACCCAAATTTTTCTAAAATTCTGAAGAATATTAAGATATTTAATTCACAATTTTTCGGAACAGTTATGTAATTATTAAGTAATTAGTGGTTTAAGCTCATTTAAACTTACTAATTTATAATTTTTAATGCCATTAAATGATTATTAAACTAATTACATGTAAATTGAATGTAATTAACTATTTAATTATTATCTAAGTGGTATTAGGTGATGATTAAGTAGAGATAGTATTAATAAAGTAACTATTGATTATTTAATTAAGATTAAATAATAAATAGAGTTAAACCATTGATTAATATTAAATAATGATTAAAGAATGCTTAAGTAAGATTATGTAATAATGTAATTACTTACTTACATTGACATAAATTTATAAAATATTTATTTATTATTTAGTTAATATTAAATAATAAATAAGAACAAATGATAATTAATTATTCTTAGATTAATAAGAAAGAATAATTAATGACTTATGAAGTGAATTAATTATTTATTATTCAAGGATAAATAATTAATTAAATAATATTAATAAGAACAAATGATAATTAATTATTCTTAGATTAATAAGAAAGAATAATTAAAGTATTTATTATTTAAGGATAAATAATTAATACTAAATAAGGACAATGTTAATTAAGGGGTTAAATATTTTCTAGGTCACTATACTATAGGTCGACTTACAAATGGGTCACTAAACTTTTTTTCCTTACAGTCAACTCACTGAACTTTAGTATTCTTACAAACCCTTACAAAAACCGTTAAGTCTGTTGACTTTTAACGGTTTGACCAATCGGTTTGACTAATATAATTATTTATTATAAAAAAATACTGATGTGGCAATAATAATTCAACGTGGAATATAATAATAATAATAATAATAATAATAATAATAATAATAATAATAATAATTATGAAAATAATAATAATAATAATTCTAAAAATAATTTCGATAATAATAATAATAATAATAATAATAATAATAATAATAATAATAATAATAATAATAATAATAATAATGACATCCCGAGATTTTAGAAATTATAAATGAGAATTTTATAAATAAAAGTATTATTTATGAGATATGTTGGGTGTGAGTATGTGTATGTCATATATTGTAGAATATGTGAATTGATGTGAAGAGAATGTTATATATTAATTTTAATATATATAAATATTTAATTGAATTATTTATTGAGTTAAATAAATAAATTTTGTTTTGATTATAGAGTAATGTAATTAAGTGTAGCAGATTAATTAAATGAATATTTAGTATTTAATTTAATTAATATAATAATTTTATGTTATAGTTCTAATTTAATTGAGATAATTAAATTAGATGAGTTATGTGATGATTGTTACACAAAATTATAATTAACAAGTAAATATAATTATGTGACAATTTGATGAGATTGATTGATGTTAAGCTATTGATTAATTAAAATAATGAGTATTTGCCAAACATGGTCTTAGGCTTTTCAAGTTCAAATTGGTGTAACCTATGTATTAACTAGTAATTAGTATATCTAATAATTACTAGGAGTTACATATATTATATATTACTAGTATTGTATATTATATGTATATACTACAAGTTAGTATGTTAGTTTTAGAAAACAAACCAAAGAAAGAAGAAGAGAGTTAGAGAGAGTTGTAGAAGAAGAAGAAGAAGAAAAGAAAAGAAGAAGAAGGAAAGCTTTGAGAAGACAAAACAAGCCCCATCATCATCATCATCTCTCTCTCTTAAATTCATACTAATAAAGTTATAATCTAAATTCCTTGTTTTAATTATATTTTTATGTTCTTCATAATGTAGATAATTGTTAAGTAGAAGTTGTATTGAGAAATTGAGAGAGATAGAGAGAAATAGAAGAATTGAGATGAGCTAGAAGAAGAAGAAGAAGGAAAAAAGAAGAAGCTAGAAGAAGGTAACTTCTAAACTCTTATTTAATCCTTGATTTTTTTGGTAGATTTATGTTCTAGGGTAGTAGATCATGCTTAATCTTTGTATTGGTTTAATCTTGGATTATCAAGAATCAAACAAGAGGATTCAAGAAAGAAAATGAAATGGAAAGAAAATTTGAAGAACAAAATTCGTAGGTTTTTACTAATTGTGGACATATCTTATGAAATTCATACCTCTTTGGGTATAATGAGTTAGAAAGTGACCCTTATATCAAATCGAAGATATGGAAGTAAGCTATATTCTGAAAGTGGAATCACGTGAAAACTCATTATAGATTTCTTGCAATGTCTATTTTAGTAAAGAATGGTCAGAAGGAAAATAATCATCGAGAAAATCAAAAGCTATTACGGTTTACGACTTTGAAAAATTCATATAAATTAGTGTGTGTTTTGAATCTGAAGAAACTTAAAAGCTGAAAAGTTGTAGATATGGAAGTTTACTAGCTAGACTCTCGAGATTGAGCCATTTTATGGACGGATCATGTCAAAAATAAATTGTTTAGTAAGGATGTCGAGAAAATGAAATTTTCTAGACTAGTTGATGAATTACAGAATCTGGTTTAGATGGATAAGGGTCGACTTTAAAGCCCTAGATGAGGTTGTAGTACCTGCTTGAGTAAGGGTTAATTCTATATAAGAAGGAACAAAAGCGGACATATAACGAGCGAGTTACGTTAAAAAGCGAAAACAACGTTTTGTTAAAGAAATTGTGAAGATGAGTTTTATAATTACATTTGAATTAAGATTTTGGGTGATGATATATTTTGATGATTAAAAATATGTTTTGACATATGTAATGAGTATAGATATGTGTTATCATATTCTATGCATAATTAACCATTTAAGATCAAGAGTTGAGATAAGTTAATGTGTGCACATAACGTGCTGCTCGATAAAATGCCTAAAAGTAATAGTGTTTTCTAAACTTTGGTATACAAAGTGTCTAACTAATAGCTAATATTGGATATCTAAGTATGAAAAGATGATAATACAAGAATAATAATGGAAAGAAATCGAAAAGGGTAATTTTTGATTTATGAAGGAAAATTAAACATGTAAACAATGTGTTGAATATGCATTTTGAAACCAAAAGTGGTATAATAAAATGGTGTGATATCACACACATTAAACTACAAGTGTGATAGTCTAGCATGTGTGGTGATGAAAATGAAAATAAAAGCGAGTTGCATATAAAATAGTTAGATGTCTATAAAGACATTATAAAGGATAATAAGATAAAGTAAGGTCTTAGAATAAATTTGACCATGAGATTGAGTATTGATTTTATTTATTATCAATCTCACATATGATGTAGGTTGTGCAAGGGCCTAGCGAAGTATTAGCGTGTTGGTAAAAGCAGCCGGTAAAAACAAAGTCTTTCGATTCCTTTTTGCTATGTGAACTTGATGATGAAGCTACTTTAAAATTTTTAGTGTATGATGTATTGTATATATCAAAAGTATGAAATGTGAAAGTCGATCTATGACTATGATGATTGAGCTATGAATGATGATTGAGTAAGGAACTCAATCTTTATAGTTGTTATGTGAACTACAACATGTATATATATTTTGTTTTATGATTATTCTTATATGTTGAGCATGTTATTATGTGCTTTGTGATGCATGAAAACTATTAGATTTTCTTTGGGTTGTCGAGCTCAACCTTGCAAATAACCATTTTTGCGGTCGAGGATTGAAGGTAACACTATGTGCTACTTGAATGGCGTGGATCGAAAATAATACCACGGAGATTAATATTTTAACAAAGTTGTTATTTCTTTATACCATGATTAAGATTCATGAGATGTACTAAATGTTTTATGATGTATAATTTTATGTTGAGTTGTAAAGCTAAAGTTAGAGTTATCGATATGTAAAGGTTATCGGTTGAAATGTAAAATTTTATATAATAACGGTGATAAAGTGAATCATAAAATAAGATTGATTCAAAGACATGTAGATGATAAAGGTTTGATTCGAGGGAATTAAAGTAAGAAGACATAAAAGTTTAAATTATTAGTATTTTATAATGTTTAGCATCGAATAATGATGTAAAATCGGAAGGTAGATGTGTTATTAACGACCAAAGTTGAGAATTAAATTGTATGAATTTTGGGGTTTAGTTACGGTTGGTATCAAAGTTGATAGGTTATAAACCTTAGGTAAGAGTACCTTAGGCTATAACCTTAGAAGAGAGGTGAAGATAATGAAAGAATAAGCTCGAATAAGCTCAAATAGAGTTTTAACAATAAAGAGGATTAAAACTTGCGTGAAAGGATTCAAAGAAGAATCTCATGAGAGTTATAAGGAATATGAATGTGGGGTTACCCACTCCAATAATAAGGATGTAAGGTGATAATAAATAGACAATGTCTATAAAAAGAGAATGATAAAGAAGTTAAGAATAGAGAGTTATATCTAAGTGGTGCAATTGTACTCTTTAGTAGTTGATGTATGGTATCTGGGCTAAGCGATTCCTTCATAGAAGCGGAGGTATATCTGAACTAGTAACTCGAAACCTAGTTTGTTGGTTGTTTGTGGGAAACCACTCGGTACCCATATTGAAAGCTAGAGACTCGATGTGTACCAAGTATAGAAAGTGGATACGTATATGATGAAAGTGTAGAACTTGAATGAAATGTTGAAGCGATGTAAATGAAGTTAGAAATTCTTAAAGGAAGAATTGTTATATAAACAAGAAGATTCAAAGAAGAATCTTGAAGAGATATAAAGATAAGAAATGGGAGTTTCCTAACTCCAAAAGCGAATAACGAATAATGTAAGTAAATGATGAAAAAGAAAGAAAGAAAGAGGATCGTAAAACAAAAGCGATCACGAGTTAAGAAAAGAATTTTAAGGGAGATGATTATAGAATAAGATCACGGCGTGATGCATTTAAGTTATAAAAGAAAGATGGTCTATAATGTTTGAATAATTATAGCTTAATGCTATGAAGATGGTGTACTATGAAATAGTACGAGATAACTCATGAGGAGTTATAGATAATGTGATCTGAGGAATTATTATCGAGCAAAAACAAGTTAAGAGTAAGATAGAGTTAGGTGGGATTTCAATTGAGGACTCATGTGATGGGTGAGTTGTACAAATCTTTGTATGGGCGAGGGTTTTGTGCTTGCACTCGGTTTATCACATTGATAATCATTGGAATGTTTGTGTCGCTTTATTTATATATATACTGTTTGAAAGGTGATTCTTTTCTCATGTGTATAATTTGATAGTTAGAAACTATAGTTAGAGAATATTATATAAGGTTAAGTCTGAGTTCTTAAAACTAATACTTATGGTAGGTTAAATGACTCATAATTATATGGTATGTTTTGAACCCCTCGGCGAATGGGCCTTTATAATGCGACTAGGATAAGTTCTTAAACTCATATGATTGTGGCAAGTTCTGAACTCATAATGTGTGGTAAGTTTGATGAGCTGGGTATAATTAAGTGTGAATGGAGTATTGAGGATGATAGGAATAGATAGACCTATTAAGCAATGGATCATTATAGAAAGTGGAGTTGATGGTGGAAGCATAGGTATTCTAAATCTACTAGTTATGCTAGACTTTCAAAATTTATTGACTTAGTCTTTGATGTTTACACTTCTATTTTCTTGAAAAACATTGGATCAAATGATGGAACCAATGAGTTTTAACAACAATCTTGTTATTAGTATATATACTATGCTAATTGTTTGGCTAGACAAAAAATGATTTGCAATATATCAAAATGTATTTTATATCATTAATGCATCATGTAACTTTGGTGCAAAGATGATAAAAATGATGGAGTCATCAATGCGGTATTACTAGTGTTGGATGTGATCTAAGGATCGTCGACCCTATGGTATGATGTAGTATGATAAAATCACCAAATAGCGGGAATCCTCAATGAATTTGTAAATACGATCTTGGTATCATGGCGTCATAAAAAGATTTTTGAGATTTCTTTGAGATATGAGAATACATATGTATGTATATATATATATATATTTTGGTTGATGTCCAGAATTGTTGTAGAGGTCTATGCTATTTGATTGATTAGACAAATATTGAAAGATGTTCATGAAATTCAGAGTTTCTTGAGAAGTTATGCCAAACCAAATTGTTTTGGTGCGGATTAGGATGTTGAAAAGTTTGAGATGAACAACCTATATTATTAGGGGTTGCGCTTAGTTTTATACTTTACTTTTTGAAATGTTTGTATACAATACATGTACAATAGGTTGATCACCTAGAGTACTTGCGGAGGTGTTTTCGGTCTTTGTGATTGATAAACATTACGCGAAGAGGGTTTAAAGTGTGAAGAATGGGGGGTGAAGCACTATTAAACCTAGAGAATAGAGTTCATGGTCTTGTGACCCTCAGCATGATTTGGAATCTTTTAAATTCCTGAGTTATTCATACTACTTCCCAATTATTGAACAATTGTGGAGGATTCTTGTTATTCTGCAAGATGGAAGTGAAAAGGAAAGTATTCCTTAGAAAAAGTAAGTAGTAAATAAATAAAATCGACCTTTGAATGATGGATATGTTGAATAAGTGAGAAAAGAAATTTTGAAGTGAGAAGGATGTGAGTTATCAAAGAATAATGTGAAACTTTTAATAGAAAAGTTTAATAATTGTAGAATGATGTTTGTGGAAAGAAAGTGGTTATAGAAACCAATGAATGAATGAAGTAGTGGCGTAAAAATCTACTTTGATAGATTGAATGAATAAAGATTAATAAATAAAAAAAAAAAAAAAATTGAGGGCGAAATTCTTAGAAGAAGGGGTGAATGTAATGTCCCGAGAGTTTGATCATATAATATATGATAATGATCCTTAGAAAAAGATAATGAGCGAATTCAAAAGAATATATAATACTCAAATATAATTGAGTCTAAGTAAATATTATGAAATAAAACTTATAAAATTTATTATCAAGAATGGTGAGAGTAGAAAATATAAAACCTATATTAAGGTAATGTGTTGAAGTTATTCATGAATAGATTTGAGGAAAACACAGAGTAAGGTAGGGTTTGGTGATTAGAGGGCGGAATCCTTATAAGGAGGAAAGGATGTGACATCCAGATTTTTAGAAATTATAAATGAGAATTTTATAAATAAAAGTATTATTTATGAGATATGTTGGGTGTGAGTATGTGTATATATATATATATTGTAGAATATGTGAATTGATGTGAAGAGAATGTTATATATTAATTTTAATATATATAAATATTTAATTGAATTATTTATTGAGTTAAATAAATAAATTTTGTTTTGATTATAGAGTAATGTAATTAAGTGTAGCAGATTAATTAAATGAATATTTAGTATTTAATTTAATTAATATAATAATTTTATGTTATAGTTCTAATTTAATTGAGATAATTAAATTAGATGAGTTATCATGATGATTGTTACACAAATTATAATTAACAAGTAAATATAATTATGTGACAATTTGATGAGATTGATTGATGTTAAGCTATTGATTAATTAAAATAATGAGTATTTGCCAAACATGGTCTTAGGCTTTTCAAGTTCAAATTGGTGTAACCTATGTATTAACTAGTAATTAGTATATCTAATAATTACTAGGAGTTACATATATTATATATTACTAGTATTGTATATTATATGTATATACTACAAGTTAGTATGTTAGTTTTAGAAAACAAACCAAAGAAAGAAGAAGAGAGTTAGAGAGAGTTGTAGGAGAAGAAGAAGAGGAAGAAAAGAAAAGAAGAAGAAGGAAAGCTTTGAGAAAGACAAAACAAGCCCCATCATCATCATCATCATCATCTCTCTCTCTTTAAATTCATACTAATAAAGTTATAATCTAAATTCCTTGTTTTAATTATATTTTATATTCTTCTTAATAATGTAGATAATTGTTATATAGAAGTTGTATTGAGAAATTGAGAGAGATAGAGAGAAATAGAGGAATTGAGATGAGCTAGAAGAAGAAAAAAAAAAAAAAGAAGAAGGTAACTTCTAAACTCTTATTTAATCCTTGATTTTTTTTTGGGTAGATTTATGTTCTAGGGTAGTAGATCATGCTTAATCTTGTTTGTATTGGTTTAATCTTGGATTATCAAGAATCAAACAAGAGGATTCAAGAAAGAAAATGAAATGGAAAGAAAATTTGAAGAACAAAATTCGTAGGTTTTTAGTAATTGTGGACATATCTTGTGAAATTCATACCTCTTTGGGTATAATGAGTTAGAAAGTGAGCCTTATATCAAATCGAAGATATGGAAGTAAGCTATATTCTGAAAGTGGAATCACATGAAAACTCTTTGTAGATTTCTTGCAATGTCTTTTTAGTAAAGGCTGGTCAGAAGGAAAATAATCTGTCGAGAAAAATCAAAAGCTATTACGGTTTACGACTTTGAAAAATTCATATAAATTCGTGTGTGTTTGAATCTGAAGAAACTTAAAAGCTGCAAAGTTGTAGATATGGAAGTTTACTAGCTAGACTCGCGAGATTGAGCCATTTTATGGACGGATCATCATGTCAAAATAAATTGTTTAGTAAGGATGTCCGAAAATGAAATTTTCTAGACTAGTTGATGAATTACAGAATCTGGTTTAGATGGATAA
This sequence comes from Panax ginseng, assembly GCA_020205605.1. Lineage (NCBI taxonomy): Eukaryota > Viridiplantae > Streptophyta > Magnoliopsida > Apiales > Araliaceae > Panax > Panax ginseng. Next base: position 45,710,860 of record CM035145.1, on the reverse strand, counting down.
GGGTCTAACTTTAAGGCCTAGATGAGGTTGTAGTACCTTTGAGTAAGGGTTAATTCTATATAAGAAGGAACAAAAAGCGGACATATAACGAAGCGAGTTACGTTAAAAAGCGAAAACAACGTTTTGTTAAAGAAATTGTGAAGATGAGTTTTATAATTCTGTTTGAATTAAGATTTTGGGTGATGATATATTTTGATGATTAAAAATATGTTTTGACATATGTAATGAGTATAGATATGTGTTATCATATTCTATGCATAATTAACCATTTAAGATCAAGAGTTGAGATAAGTTAATGTGTGCACATAACGTATCGATAAAATGCCTAAAAGTAATAGTGTTTCTAAACTTTGGTATACAAAGTGTCTAACTAATGGCTAATATTGGATATCTAAGTATGAAAAGATGATAATACAAGAATAATAATGGAAAGAAATTGAAAAGGGTAATTTTTAATTTATGAAGGAAAATTAAACATGTAAACAATGTGTTGAATATGCATTTTGAAACCAAAGTGGTAAAATAAAATGGTGTGATATCGCACATTAAACTACAAGTGAGATAGTCTAGCATGTGTGGTGATGAAAATGAAAAATAAAAGCGAGTTGCATATAAAATAGTTAGATGTCTATAAAGACATTATAAAGGATAATAAGATAAAGTAAGGTCTTAGAATAAATTTGACCATGAGATTGAGTATTGATTTTATTTATTATCAATCTCACATACGATGTAGGTTGTGCAAGGGCGCGAAGTATTAGCGTGTTGGTAAAAGCAATAGGTAAAAAAGCAAGTCTTTCGATTCCTTTTTTGCTATGTGAACTTGATGATGAAGCGCTTTAAAATTTTAGTGTATGATGTATTGTATATATCAAAAGTATGAAATGTGAAAGTCGATCTATGACTATGATGATTGAGCTATGAATGATGATTGAGTAAGGAACTCAATCTTTATAGTTGTTATGTGAACTACAACATGTATGCTATGTTTGTTTTATGATTATTCTTATATGTTGAGCATGTTATTATGTGCTTTGTGATGCATGAAAAGCTGTTAGATTTTGTTTGGGTTTTGTCGAGCTCACCTTGCAAATAACCATTTTTTGCGGTCGAGGATTGAAGGTAACACTATGTGCTACTTGAATGGCGTGGATCGAAAAATAATACGGAGAGATTAATATTTTAACTAAAGTTGTTATTTCTTTATACCATGATTAAGATTCATGAGATGTACTAAATGTTTTATGATGTATAATTTTATGTTGAGTTGTAAAGCTAAAGTTAGAGTTATCGATATATAAAGGTTATCGGTTGAAATGTAAAATTTTATATAATAACGGTGATAAAGTGAATCATAAAATAAGATTGATTCAAAGACATGTAGATGATAAAGGTTTGATTCGAGGAATTAAAGTAAGAAGACATAAAAGTTTAAATTATTCCGTATTTTATAATGTTTAGCATCGAATAATGATGTAAAATCGGAAGGTAGATGTGTTATTAACGACCAAAGTTGAGAATTAAATTGTATGAATTTTATGCTAATTGTATCACCTAGATCAAGCATGTTTAAATTTGCTAAATCAAATGTGTTTTAAAAGCTGTTCTTATTAAATTGATATGATAAGAACTCTTGACTGATAAAAGGATGAATTTGATTAAAGCATGATATCAATGCTAGATTATTAAGTGCTTATGCATAAATCACGGGGTATGAAAGGCTGATCCCCTTGATTACCAAAACTTTTTAAAAGGTCCAGTTTAAATGACTAAGAACCTTGGCAAATGTTTATGGTTATTTCAAACCACTCAGTACATGTTATTCAATTATTCAAATATTCAACTGTTGACTATTAACTCATGTTCCTTCACAATTTTATATTGTTGTTGAACATCGAAAACGAAACTTCATTTTAATCATGATATATCTCCATTGCTAAGCAAATTAGTTGATTACCCTTGCTATATCATGACATTTATTTCAGTTAAGGCAGAATCGTCCAAAGGGGTTGGAAGGTCCAAGAGTAGATATTGAAGGAACTTATGTAATAGTTTATTTTAAATGTTATTTGGTTATTTAAACTCATTATAATATTAAGAGTATGTCTAAGTTAAGGTTATTAAACCTCGGGACCATGTGTAAGACTTTATTATTATGATAAACAATGTATGTTTATTCTTCCACATTAGTTAGAAAGTTTATTTGTTGTTGAGTATCGTGAACACCGAATTCGAGGTTAGAGAATCTGGATTTGGGGGCGCCAAAGGTTGGTATCAAAGTTGTTGGTTATAAATATTAGGAACGCGAAACCTAGGTTATAACCTTAGTGGAAAACTCATATAGAGTATGTAGGTGATGGGTTATGGATATCCATCAAGTTTTAGTTATACTGAATAAAATATCATTTCATTTTATCAATTGAATATATTTTATTGTGGTACTGATGTTGGTTTTATTTGTGGTGTTTGTAGGATGTCAGACGAGAGACAGGATAGTCACTCTGTTGATCAGACAGAGCCTGTAGAGGATATTAATACCTCAGCTAATCCGATGGGAGGATTGCTCGAAAGGATTCGCGAGCTTGAGGAGAGAGTAGCCCAGCTAGAGGCAGAGAACCACACTCTACAAGTTACAAGATAACAGTATATATGGATGCAGCATATCAGGCACAATTAGTGTCTACACAGGCTCAGGAGAGTCTGGAGCTGACCAAGACCCAGCTAGAGGGAAAGAGGATTGAGAATCAAGTTCCGAAGTTCGAATTTGATTTGTAGATAGCTGAGAAGATAAGAATTGATAAGGCTTGGGGTAAGGCAGCTAGGATGGTGGATCAACTGTGAGAGGAGATAGTGGCTAAGGACGTTAGGATTGACACCTTGGAGAGGGCACTAGACACTGCCTATATGGGCCAGAGAGTTGGGGTGGTGATGATACACTTCGAGGTTAGAGAGTCTAGTCGATCTGTTCGACGTCGGGTGCATGGAGGTGCATCCCAGACTCAGGAGCATGGGCATGATGATGAGACTTCTCAGGATGAACAGTGATGATTGGTAGATATGTTATGCAAATAGATACACTAGTACTACTTTTGGTTTACTAAGGTTTATATTAGCCTCAGCATGTGTGAGGCAGTTTGTATGTAGGTTATATTTTCCTCTTATGTAGGTAGGTAAGAATGGTTTAAGTGACTCCCGTCTTTTGTATTTAAAATGGGATGGTAGCATTTATAGCAATATACCTTTAATGAACGTGTAAGACACCAAAGTTGGTATATGAATATAAATGCATTATTATGATATGTGTTTGAGAATTTAAATAGTAAATTTTCTATTTAATGTTATGTAAATTCAGTAAACTGAATTGGTATTTTTAAACAAACTTAACCCACTAATCGGGGAGAAAGACTTCCAAATTTTGGTAATCTAAAACTCTCACCTGATGATCGTGTGATTGTTCGAATACAGTATTGTATTGCATGATAAGTACGTATATGATAATAAAACCCGAGTAACGTGTTAGAATTGTGTTTAATTAGATAATGTTGCCCAGATGAGTACTACGAAACCAAGAGATCGAAGAGTCGGTTAACAATGCAGCGGGAGCTCAACCAAACCCAATGCAAGACTTTATTAACATGATGGAAAAATCTATGCAAAATCAAGCACAACCCGCAGGAAATCAGACGGGAAACCAATTAGCTAATTTTAAAGACTTCAAGACAGTAGGACCGCCAGAGTTTAGGGGAACAGCAGACCCGATAGAGGCCCAAACATGGATAAAGGAGATGGAAAAAGCCTTTGTTATTGCTAGAATCGCTGAGGAGCAGAAGACGATTTTTGATACCTACTTAATGAAAGGTTAGGCTAACTTTTGGTGGGAAACCAACCAGAGAAAAGTCGGGACTGGAATCGTGACGTGGGAAGCATTCAAGACGTTGTTTTTTGAAAACTACTTCCCTGAAAGTACACAGACGAGAAACGAGATCAAGTTTTTGGAGCTGAAACAGGAGAATATGTCAGTGTTAGAGTACACTGCAAAATTCAATGAATTGGCCAGATTATCTCCACATCAGGTGGACACTGAGGTGAGGAAGGCAAAAAGGTTCAAAAATGGGTTAAAGTCGTGGATCTATAGCAAGGTAGTGGTTTTACAAATTACGTCATTCTCAACTCTATTGGAGAAAGCTCTCATAGCAGAAGGTGGAAGTGAAGCGGTCTCATAGTACAATCGGGAGAAGAACAAAAAGAGAATAGAAGGTGGAAATCAAAATGTTAGCATTGGTGGCAGCAATGACAAGAAACAAAAATAGAGTAGTGAGGGTAGAAATTCTGAGATTCAGCAAGGGAACGTGCAGCAGAAAAAGCTGGTATGTGGGAACTATGGAAAGGGTTACTCGGGGGATTGCGTGAAGGGAAAAATGGTATGTTATACATGTGGACAGAAAGGGCATATCTCACCCAATTATGCTAAGGCGAAGAAATGAGGTTGTTTTAATTGTGGAGAAACGGGACACCGGATCAAGGACTGTCCAAGGAAGAAAAGCACGGATGGTGGAAGTGGCAATAGAGGTAACAATATTATGACAACCAGTGGAGGACCAGCCCAGCCAAACAAGCCAACAACGAGGACCTTCAACATGACAGTGCAAGATGTCGTGGCATCCAGGGAGGTGGAGTCAGGTATAATTCCGAATAACGATATAAATGCCTGTGTGTTATTCGATTCGGGAGCTTCATGTTCATTCATATCTGATTTATTTGCTCAAAGATTAAATCTACCTCGCGAACTATTAGAACACCCAATGAATGTAGAAGTAGCGAACAATGATGAATTTGCTCAAAGATTAAATCCCTATAGACTATATTCATAGGAATTGTTGTGCTGATTTGAGAAGGTTTAAGCTTAACATGGATTTGATACCGATTCGTCTGGGAGAGTTTGATGTAATCCTTGGGATGGATTAGTTCTCGAGTTACGGAGCGGTCATTGACTGTAAGAAAAAGTGCGTACACCTAAAGACTCTGAATAAGTCAAAGGTGGTACTTCATGGTAGTAAATCGTTGAGACAATCTTGTTGTCTACCAATGATGCAAGCAGAGAAGTTGCTTAGGAAGGGTTACATAAGTTATTTGGCTCACGTTATGGATACTCGCAGAGTCGATTGTGAACTGGGTCAGATACCTATTCTAAGGGAATTCGTTGATGTCTTCCCAGAAGAGATTTCGAGATTGCCACAGGATAGAGAGGTAGAATTTGTTATTTATTTGGCACCAGGGACAGCACCGATATCCAAAGCGTCGTATCGTATAGCTCTGATAGAAATGAAGGAATTGATGGTTCAACTATAGGAGTTATTAGATAAGGGATACATTCGACCGAACGTATCACCGTAGTGAGCACCAATCTTATTCGTAAAGAAGAAGGGTGAGTTATTAAGGCTTTGTATCGACTACCGAGAGTTGAACAAGGTCACTATTAAGAACAAGTACCCGTTTCCCAGGTTCGACGATTTGTTTGATCAGTTGAAGGGGGCGAAATACTTTTCAAAAATTAACTTGATGACCGGTTTCACTAACTGAAGGTGAGGCAGGAGGACATTCTGAAGACGGCATTCAAAACTCGGTATGGGCACTTTGAGTTTCTGGTAATGTCATTTGGGCTGACGAATACGCCAGCAGCATTCATGGATTTGATGAACAGAGTGTTCAAGCAGTATTTAGATAAGTTCATTATCGTGTTCATCGATGACATTATGGTGTATTCAAAGATGGAGGAAGATCAAGCTGAACATCTAAGGATAGTGTTAGAGGTCTTGAGGAGGGAGAAGTTGTATGCAAAATTCTCCAAGTGTGAGTTTTGGTTGTAGAGAGTGCAGTTTTTAGGTCACGTTATCGACAAGGATGGAGTTTTGATGGATTCGGCAAAAGTAGAAGCGATTATCAACTGGGAGCAGCTGAAGACGCCGAAAAAAATTAGGAGTTTCTTAGGATTAGCAGGATAATATCAGAGATTCATCTAGGATTTTTTTAAAGATAGCATCGCCATTGACCAACCGTATTAGAAAGATGGTGAAGTTCGTTTGGACTGAGAAATGTGAGGAGAATTTCATGGAGTTGAAGAAGAGGCTCAGTCAAGTACATGTGTTGGCTTTACCAAACGACACGGGAGGATTTATAGTGTATAGTAATGCGTCACACAAGGGTCTTGGTTGTGTGCTGATGCAGCACAGCAGGGTCATTGCGTACGCTTCACATCAACTGAAGGACTATGAGAAGGGCTATCCGACACATGACCTGGAGTTAGCAGCGGTAGTGTTTGCCTTGAAGATTTGGATGCACTATTTATATGGTGAGAAGTGTGAGATATATACGAATCACAAGAGTCTGAAGTATATCTTCACACAGAAGGAGCTAAACATGAGGCAGTGCCAATGGCTAGAATTGATCAAAGATTATGATTGTGAGATTCTGTACTATCCAGACAAAGTAAATGAAGTGGCAGATGTCCTGAGCAAAAAAGGCAAGGAGAAGTTACTGAAGTTGACCATTCAAGAGGAATTGGTGAAAGATTTCGAACGATTGAACTTAGAGGTTAAGTATCTGATGGAGACCAACGAGAAATTATTTACAATGACAGCGAGCCCGACCTTATTAGATAAGGTTAAAGAAGAACAAGAGAAGGACGAAGATTGCAACAACATCAAGAAGTGGTTAGCTGAAGGTGATAAATTGAAATACAAGATTGATGGCATCGGATTGCTGAGATTCGAAGGACGAATTTAGGTACCGTCAGTACCAGAACTAAGAGAGGAGATTTTGCAAGAAGCGCACAGTACGAGGTACACGATTCACCCAAGAAGCACAAAGATGTATCAAGATTTGTGTCAACATTTTTGGTGGCCAAACATGAAGAGAGAGGTTGCGGAATGCGTCAGAAGATGTCTAACTTGTCAGAGAATCAAGGCAAATCACCAACGACCAAGCGGGTTATTACAGCAATTAGAAATTCCATAATGGAAATAGGAACACATCACGATGGATTTTGTGGTGGGACTTCCAGCAACGCAAAAAGGGCACAACGCCATATGGGTGATTGTAGATCGTCTTACAAAGTCAGCTCATTTTCTGCCGATCAAGATCAGGTATAGTTTGGATCAGCTAGCCAAATTATATATCAAATAAATTATTTCAAGATATGGAGTACCGTTATATATTATATCGGATAGAGATCCGCGATTCACGTCAAACTTCTGGAAAAGTCTTCAAGAAAGAATGGGGACGCATCTACGAATGAGCACCGTGTATCATTCGCAAACCGATGGGCAAAGTGAAAGAACAATTCGAACACTTGAAGACATGCTCAGAGCTTGTGTGATGGACTTCAAGGGTAGCTGGGAGGATCATCTTCCATTAGTAGAGTTCGCATACAACAATAGTTATTACGCCAGCATTGGTATGCCGCCGTACGAAGCACTGTATGAGAGGAAGTGCAGAATGCCCTTATGCTGGGATGAAGTTGTTGAACGTTGACTGTTGGAATTAGAACTGGTGCAGTAGATTGTGGAGATCATCAAGGTGATAAGAGCCCGACTGGTAGCAGCTCAAGATCTCCAGAAGAAGTATGCACACTTACATTTCTAGAAGAGAGATTTTGAAGTGGGAAGCTATGCATTTTTGAAAGTATCTTCTTGGAAAGGGAAGATAAGGTTTGGAAAGAAAGGTAAGCTGAGTCCAAGATTTATTGGACCATTCGAGATCTTGAGGAAGATAGGTAAAGTGGCATACGAGGTAGCTCTACCTCCTGAACTGAAAAATATTCATAATGTGTTTCATGTGTCAGTGTTACGACTATATTGTTAGGTTTATAATATTCATGGACGCAATCAAATTGCATAAAATAAGCGGAAGCATGTTAAATCAGAGTTTTAAAATTTTACAAACTATATACCCGGATCATCCTTTATGCACAATTATTAATTAAACGAAAATATGAAGAACAAGAATCATACCCTTGAAGTTTCGAGCTTCCTCATGTACAAGTTCACCTCCAATCCTTTTCGCGTTCAACTTGAATCCACCGAGTTTGGTTCCTTCCTTTGATCAACGTTAGCCACCCAAGTGTTTGGCCTCTAGAGGTGATCCACCAAGGAAGAAGAAAGATTCAAGAAGATTGGGTTTTTAGCAAAACCCTAGTTTTCTATCTCTATAGAAAAAGAACGTATTCTCTAATTATTGGAATTGCGTGTATCTGATATATGATATAAGACTCCCCTTATAAAGATATCAGGCAACCCTATTAAAATAAGGTATTATTTATTTAATTAAACTCTTTTAATTAAATGGGCTCCCTAATCTTATTAGGGATAATTAATTAAACTCCTTTAACTAATTTTCACTCCTAATCCTATTAGGAATAAATGAGAGTACTTATATTAAATTAGTTCCTAAACTCTTTTAGAAATTAAAATAATAATAATTGTAATAATATTAATAAGACTCATCTTATTAATTTACATTTAATATTTCTAAAATATTAAATAATAAATATTAAGATATTTAATTTATTCTATCACCATAGATTAAATTAAATATACTTAACATATTATTAAGATTATGCCATTAACTTCTTAAATAATTATTCTTCCTTTTATGGTGTGACCCTTTAGGTTCTCCATATTAAACCGGTTGTGAATAAATCAATTAGAACAATTCTAATCTTATTTAAATAAATATATTAAACTATTAATTTATTTAAATAAATAATATTTATTCTACAATATGGATAAGCCTCCCTAGCGATCAACGACTTTCCAAATAATATAGATTTCAACATTAATCATAAAAGAACCTTTGCGTTAATAGTTACCGTACAATTCAATCCTTCCACCATACAATGTCCCAATTAAATATAAGACATGGAATTACTGTCAAGCCTTATTTTATTTAAATATATGTATTTCGACTCTTAAATGCACAACTCCAAATAATGCAAATTAAAAACTCCTTTCTAATTTCATTCTGCCTTGGCCAAGGACTACTGGGTTGTCATTTATCGAACCACATAGGACATTTTTCTTTTTTTACTAGAAGTGGTAGATTCTTTATTGATCATACATTATCTCCATGTACAACTTATTATACCCAAGCATACCCTTTGATATACCCTAAGGGTCTTAAGGAATAAGTCAAAGTATAATTCATCATACACAAGATACTATGATGATCTCAAGTCCAAGGATCACTTGTACTACTATCACTACATATATTCCTATTGACAAATAAGTAAAACTCCATTAGGTATTCCTTTGCGAGCCACGTTCAGTGAACTTATTTTCTATTAAACACCTACATACTTGCTTTAGTGTCTCCACACAAATGATCATGAGATCAATCATCCTCATCCCATGAGCAAGCAACGTATGTACCAATCTATCTGGATTCACTAATCCCCAATTTAGTAATCCAACGATTTGGAACTATTTTAGTTTTAAGCTTTCTAAGAATTTAGATCTCATTAGAATGATCATCATCATTATTCTAAAAGCATTGCTTAAAACTATGGGTTTATCACATATTATAAAACATCATCATGTAGATAATTAAAAGCCTTTAATAAATTAATGCTTTTTATTAATAAATGAATAAGATTGTTACAAAGTATATGCTTTATCATCAAACATGATTGGCTTGTGTGCATACTACTTTCAATCTCCCACTTGCACTAAAATCAATCGTCATGGTATCTTATACCCTTCTTCTCTAAGTGACGATTATCCTTCTGTTGGATGAGCTTTTGTTAATAGATATGTAATGTTGTTCTTGAGAGTCCACTATCTCTATAGTGATTTTTCATCTTTCAATGATTCTTATAATCAAATGAAAGTGCCGCAACACATGTTTAGATCTAAGATGAGACTTAGGAACTATTCCTAGTTCTGTAATGAACTTTTCATCTAGACAATCAACTTGTAGCTTCATTTACAGCTATATACTTTTTGTCTCTATCACTAAACCAGCAACTCTTTGCTGTTTGGAACCTTTCCAATTCACTGCACCACTGTTCAAGGTAACGCTTTACCTTAAAGTGGATTTTCTGTCGTCTTGGTCTTTCTGAAAAACTTGAGTCTGTTAAGCCCTCTAGTTTTAATTCAGACCCACCATGAATATGATCACATCCTTAGTGTCGGTAAAGTACTTTAAGATGTTTTTCACTGTCTTACAGTGATCTTCTCCAGAATATGACCGATCAACATCGGGTCTCGTATATTGCATTGCATACATGATAGTTACTCATGCGATCTCTCTTTTTGGAGTCTATGGGGACTATTAAGAGAGATACACTCCAGGGCTCATCAACATGAGACATCCCATAGAGTTTGCCATGCTAAACGACTTTAGCATCAAATGAATATACGTTCCTTGGGTTAAGTCGAGCATCCTGTTGAATCTATCTATATTGATTTGTATCCCCAATTAAGATACTCTTCCCAAATCATTCATGGAGGAATGTTTAGACAACTTTATCTTTACTAATTTTAGCATTGGTATGTCATTCCTTATCTGTAGTATATCAACATATAATACTAGAAATGTCACGACACTCCCACTGACCCTTTTGTACACACTAGGTTCATTCTTGTTTGTGATAAAAATCAAACTCTTTTGATTTGTTTCATCAAAACGAATGTTCCATTTTGAGAAGCTTGCTTCGATCCATTTCTCTGAGTGTCTACAACTCTTACCTCATCGTATGTAACTGGATCATCATCTTCTATGATGCGTACCTCATCATCATCATCTATGATGAATCCATACCTCCCATGTATCTTCGGTACTATTCCAGATTTATGATTCGGTTGTGGTACAAGACATCTACAAGTTCCTCTTATTTAACTTATAGTGATTTGTGGTTCTTGAACTCTTTAAGATCTATTATCCTCCCCCTAGCTCCTTCAATGATAAACATCTTTATCTTAGAAGGTAGCGTATTTCGCAACAAACACCTTTTGCTAAGTAGGATTATAGAACATATACCCTAAACTTACTTTAAGATGTCCCACAAATCGACACTTGTCAAATCTTGTCCCAAGCTTATCCTTTGAAACCTTTTCACATAAGTTGGACAACCCCTTATCTTAATATACTTAAGATTAGGAATCCTCCCTGTCCATAACTTTTATGGAGTCTTGGTGCTGGATTTTGAGGTTACCTTTTCATAGATATGCAGCCAATTCTATGGCATAACCCCAGAAGGATACTGGAATGTTAATAAAATCATTATGGACCGTACCATGTCCAACAAGGTATGATTTTTCCTTTTAGATACATCAATCAATTATTGTGTATCAGGAGGCGTCCATTATGAGAAAACCATTTGAGATAATCTAGAAACTTATTGCACAAGTATTTATTCCTTGATCTAATCAAAGAATCTTAATACTTTGCCAATTTGTTTCACTTCTGAATTCTTTGAACCTTTCAAATAATTCATACTTGTATTTCAGCAAATACACACATTCAACTCTTTGAATGATCATTTCATTTTCTTATACTAGTTTGTTTAATTTGCAAAATTATTTTTACGTAAGTCAAGTATACAAAATCCATTAAGTAATATTCCAGTACTATACAAAACATTATTATTATAAATAGAACAACAATGGTTCTTAAATATAATACCAAAGATTTCTTTGTCCAACAATAAAATGGAAATAATATTTCTAACAAGAACTGGAATACAATAATAACTTATTGACTTAATAGATTTACCCGTAGGCATTGCAAAACTATAAGTTTCTATGGCTAATGTGGCAACCTTTGCTTCATTTCCCACACATAGGATTACTTATATTTGTTTAGCTTTCTACTTCTGCTTGGTCCCTTCATAAATCTATATTTATGATAACCATAGTCGGTATCCAATATCCAAGTAGAACCTTGACTTAAAGAAAAATTTATTTTAAATTATGAAAAAATTTGTATTTGTAACCGAAACTTCACTAAGATTCTTTTGGTTAGCCTCTCGCAAGATGCTTCTTGCGCTTCTTTCCAAAGGTCCGAAGCTTATTGCGGTGGGAAGCAAACTCATTTGCTATCCGTGACGCTTTTGTTCTTATTATCCTTTGTTTTACCTTTCTATTTACCTTCTTAAAATCATTCATCTTTTCAGAAGATCATTTGGCCCCTACCAGTAAGACATGGTCTTTCTTGGTTGGAAAGTGACTCAACATTTTTCAACATGTTAAGCAAATCATCAACGCTGATATCTAGCTTGTTCATATGAAAAATTCACTACAATTGTTAAATGAGTCCGGGAGTGAGTGCAAGATAAAATATTGGCTCAACTCTACATCCATGATAAAACCAGTTGTCCTAATTGATCAATCAAATTGATAATGTTAAGGACATTTATCTGTGTTGTAGTGTCATCGATCATTCTAGATCGGAAGAGCTCCTTAGATATCTGATATCTATCAGTCCTACTTTCATCACCATCAACTACTTGATGTGTATATAGTAGAAGCATCCATAGTTTCATGCTGACGCTCAATCTCGTTACTCATGGATGCGAGCATGATGCATTGAGCCAACTGTGCATCATCTTGCCACTTTCTAAAAGTAGCAATCTCTTCCTCAGAGGCATTGTCTACAACCATTGCAGGAATAGACGTATTAAGGACATAAGATAGCTTTTCAGCCATGAGAACTATTCTCAAATTCCTTAACCAATCCGTTTAATTCGGTCCGATTAATTTAGCATCTAATATGCTACGCAGTTATAGTAATTTAGACATAGTAAAATTCTGTAAATGAATTGGTAATTAACAACATTTTAGCATACATTCTTTTATTAATTACCAAAATAAATTAGGTCTTGTTTTAAAATTGTATCTCCCACTATTTTCTTCAAACTATATTACCCTCAACATATATAGTTCGACAATATCTAATTAAAGAAATGCTAGTGAGAATAAGGATCCCATTTCAAATGTATATAGCCTTGTGGTGACACAACAAACTATATATAAATAAATAGGTAGATAACTCTTGTCAATTACATCAACTATGCAACTCCTTGTATTTTGCCTCTTAGATCATAATGGTCAAGTGTGTGCACATCCGAACTAAAATGATCCAAGTTAAGTCCAACCTAGCACTCTATATATTCAAAAAAGAAAAATATTGTCCTTGTGGTGACACAACAAAACAATATTGTTCAATTTTCTTTATAAGCATCAAATGTGATAAATTAACATCTTAATACTTGCCTTGTGGTGACACAACAAACTCATATTAAATATTTAATACGCTATTAATTTTATCATGCTAGAAGGCGACGTTCGATATTCCAAATATCTTTGAACGCTTAGGACTTAATATAAAATATTTGAGGGGTTTGTTATTAAATTGTCTCATTTTACTTAGCGCACATGCACATATATATATAAAATACGCGTCATATTAATTAACATGTGAAGCATGTTAATTAATATATAATATATATAGTATATATGACACCCCCAAAATAGGTCCAATCCATCCAACCTATTCTGAGTCGCCAAATACATGGTACAGAAAATAACAACAACTTTATTACTACAATTGTTGTGCAAAATACAACAACACATATACTGTGAGTTTTAATACCAATTGTGACTCATGTCCCAACTATGGACAGCACCTCACATTGATACATTATATAAAGGTACAGTCAATAACTATTTTAGAAATTAAAATCTTTGGGAAGTGCTCAAGGAAACCTTCGTACATGGGAGGCTATGCGTCTAGATTATGATAGATATCATATGCCCACAGAATTATCCTTGGTTGACCCAATAGACCCCAAAGAAAAACGAGAAGATTACTATCATATTCTTTCCAATGGTGAGTCTTCTCTTGACATATCATTATCTCTACTATCTCCAATTGAGAATTATACTTCAACCAAACACCAAGATCATATAGGTAGTGCTCATAGATATACTCAGCAAGTGGATGTGCACAACCCTGTCTTATGATAACATGAGGTTGTATGTCATTAGACATCTTGTATGATAGTGGCAAAACACCTTTCCAACGTTGGGTTCGCCTCACCCTATTTGATTAACCAAATATAACTATTAAATGATGTATAAAATACAACACACTTTTCTATACTATTTAGGGAGAACCTCCACAGCTAGAGACCACCGTTCTATTCTCCTGTTACCTCCGCTCGACCCGGCTACACTCTTATCACCTGAAAGGAATTGTGACGCAGAAGGGTGAGCACAACTAGCCCAGTAAAGAATATCATGACTAAAGATAAATAAATTATTGTCTTCGTCAGTAATAAATCAGAGATTTAGAACATATGGTAGATGATAAAACTTTTCAACTATAGTTGCAGCGGAACGAACAATCCATTAGAAGAGTCAAATAGACCATAAAGTCTATTATCTTCTCCATGTTAAAATTCCACCAATAATATTTTATCCCTGTAACATCAATCAACAGTTCATGTCCATAATCATGTGAATAATTCATAATCATAATTGTGGTTCTAAATTCCTCTTCCCATCTAGGACGAAGATAATTTACATCACCTGTCTTTACCTGAAACATCAAAGATCATGGTTATACCAAATCACAGCTCCTGTTCATAATCATACTAATAAGTTCATCTTTGCACTACGAGCTAAAGATATTCGTAACAGTTAATCTTTGCACTACTGTCCAAAGATATTCAACAACAGATCATCTTAGCACTACGGGCCAAAGATATTCATCAACAGTTCATCTTTGCACTACATGCCAAAGATATTCATCAACATATCATATTTGCACTACAGGCTAAATATATTAATATCTCAAAGAAGTATATAATTATTTCAGAATTTATATAAACAATAATTATAACCATGTTGATCAATTCACCTTTGCACTTAAGCTAAAGATATTTAATTATAAATTCAATGGTTATGATCATACCAGTCAATAATTCAACTTTGCACTACTGGCCAAAGAGAACCCATAGTCACGATCATACCAATAATATACCCATCTTTACACTCAAGTCAAAGAGAAATTTCATCACCAGGATTATAAAAATGTTATATATGATAATAAAAACAATATGATCAACAACTGCATTTAATTTCAAGAGTAAGATTCATAAATCAACGATAATTTGGTCAGAAAAAGAAACCAAGTTTGTCGTGAATAGTACTCATGAATAGTAACTCGTGAATAGTAACTCATGAATAGTAACTCGTATTCGTACATAGTACCGTATACGTAAATAATGTCATATACATAAATAGTGTCATATGCATGAATAGTGCCGTATACGTGAATAGTAACCCCGACGTGAAAAAGGTAGAAATTTCACAATAAAATCCATACCAATATTTCGGCATAATGATATTGAAGAAAATAACATCATTACGAAAAAAAAATAACATCCCTTACAATCCCTTAAAATCCCTAACCATAATAATGACAATATATCCCTTACCTCAAAAGAGCAGTAATTCTGACTGGAATATCGAATATGACGCTGAAGGAAACTTGCACTGAATAGCAACTCTCAAAGTATCTAAATACTAAAAAAAAAATATGCTCAATAATATAAAGATAGAAAGAGAGAAAACTTATTTCTGGTGTAATTTTCAATTCTAACATAAGTACCTATTTATAGGAAAATGCTAGAACGCCAAAGGAGATTAAATAATAAAATATTATTTTTTTTTTCCAATCTTACACACACCTTTGAACACTTACCAGCCCACCACATTTGAACAATTAATTGAGCACATGTTTTCTACACCAACCAAAAATGGGTCCCACCCAATTTTAATAAAAATAATTTTATCTTCTGAAACTTCAACAATTCATCGAAAATAGCCCGTTTTTCAGAAAAATACGAATTTTATGTCCATTCCACACGAAATCGAATTCTCTACAACTTTGTAGCTTTAAGTTTTTCCAAATTCCAGACAGAAAATATCCAAAATCCACAAACGGATGATTTTCAACACCTCTTAAAAATTCATAACAAATCATTCGTTTATTTTTAATTCGCTCAAAATTTGTGGATATATACTCAACTTATATATGTATAACATATCCAAAAATCACAACGATCCAACTATTGGATCAAAATTATAACTCACGCAATAGAACTTTAAGAACAATCGATTTGATTTTAATACCTCCAATCCGGCAAAAATACCGATAAAACACCTCAACATTAATTCTTTCATTTATAACCACATAAATAAATCCATCATTTATATCCACATCAAATAAATATTTCCTTATCATATAAATCAATAATTAATTATTCACAAATAATATTACAGAATCACAATAATGACAACCAGGTGGTTCCCAGAAAAGAGGGGGCTTTCCGATAAGGATTTCTCCTTATTGGCGCGCAATTAGGTGACCAAACCTCTCATTGACAGAACTTTCTAGACATTTCTAATAATGCTATCTAATAATATTATTCAAAAAATATGAATTATTGATCTGATAATGGAAAATAATGTGTAGTGACAATTATTAAAACAACAATAATATAAAATATCAACGCAGCAATTATTGAATCAATAAAATAAAATATTGAACAGTAATTACTATAACAATTATTGAGTAGTGTCTTCTTGCGTGAGAATCAATAATTCCAAAAATATTGTGCAATGTCGTGTGCTACTGTGGAACCACGCGTATTACTGTATTTTAACCACCAGGTATTCCAACAGGGTTAACAGTAACAATTACGACGTTATTTATAAAACTCAAATTTGTCATTTTCTTCATCCGACAATTATTCTGTTATGGGGCCCACAAATAGTTGCGCCGTCGTATGAATATTCTCTGACAGTAAGAATATTTCACGACCAAGTGAATATTCCCCGATAACAATAATTATTTTATAACCACTTGCGTATTTTGAAAATTTTATATATATCACCCTTAACTTTAAACTTTTATCAATTTAACTATTTACTAAATAAAAAAATTGAATACTTTTATTTCATAAAATTCGGGGTCTTACAATCTCCTCTCCTTATGAAATTTCGTCCCCGAAATTTACGTACTTGGTAATTTGAAGAGTTGAGAATACCTTGCTTTCATTTCAGATTCTATCTCTCTGGTCATCATGATTTCTCCATTGCTCATCTCCTATATTTCAGATATCATTCTAGAATACAGCTTCAAAACAAATGTTAATTGACATATCACAATTTGTCAACTTAAGTAAGAAATTTTAGCTTAGGTAGGACACACACTAGCAAAGGATATTACTCGTCTATCCCTACCTAGTTCCAATCCCAGATCCCTGCCAAAGATTATATCCCTAAGCTCTGATACCAACTGTGACACCCCAAAAATAGGTCCAATCCATCCAACCTATTCTGAGTCGCCAAATACATGGTACAGAAAATAACTACAACTTTATTACTACAATTGTCGTGCAAAATACAACACATATACTGTGAGTTTTAATACCAATTGTGACTCATGTCCCAACTATGGACAACACCTCACATTGATACATTACATAAAGGTACAGTCAATAACTATTTTAGAAATTAAAATCTTTGGGAAGTGCTCAAGGAAACCTTCGTACATGGGAGGCCATGCTTCTAGATTATGATAGATATCATATGCCCACAGAATTATCCTTGGTTGACCCAATAGACCCCAAAGAAAAATGAGAAGATTATTATCATATTCTTTCCAATGGTAAGTCTTCTCTTGACATATCATTATCTCTACTGTCTCCAATTGAGAATTATACTTCAACCAAACACCAAGATCATATAGGTAGTGCTCATAGATATACCCAGCAAGTGGATCTGTACAACTCTGTCTTATGATAACATGAGGTTGTATGTCATTAGACATCTTGTATGATAGTGGCAAAACACCCTTCCAACATTGGGTTCGCCTCACCCTATTTGATTAACCAAATATAACTATTAAATGATGTATAAAATACAACACACTTTTCTATACTATTTAGGGAGAACCTCCACAGCTAGAGACCACCGTTCTATTCTCCTGTTAACCCCGCTCGACCCAGCTACACTCTTATCACCTGAAAGGAATTGTGAAGCAGAAGGGTGAGAACAACTAGCCCAGTAAAGAATATCATGACTAAAGATAAATAAATTATCAATAACCTTCATCAGTAATAAATCAGCGATTTAGAACATATGGTAGATGATAAAACTTTTCAACCATAGTTGCAGTGGAACGAGCAATCCATTAGAAGAGTCAAATAGACCATAAAGTCTATTATCTTCTCCATATTAAAATTCCACCAATAATGTTTTATCCCTGTAACATCAATCAACAGTTCATGTCCATAATCATGTGAATAACTCATAATCATAATTGTGGTTCTAAATTCCTCTTCTCATCCAGGAAGAAGATAATTTACATCACCTGTCTTTACCTAAAACATCAAAGATCATGGTTATACCAAATCACAGCTCCTGTTCATAATCATACTAATAAGTTCATCTTTGCACTACGGGCTAAATATATTCGTCAACAGTTCATCTTTGCACTACTGGCCAAGGATATTCAACAACAGGTCATCTTTGCACTACGGGCCAAATATATTCATCAACAGTTCATCTTTGCACTACAGGCCAAAGATATTCATCAACATATCATATTTGCACTACAGGCCAAATATATTAATATCTCAAAGAAATATATAATCATTTCAGAATTTATATAAACAATAATTATAACCATGTTGATCAATTCACCTTTGCACTTAAGCTAAAGATATTTAATTATAAATTCAATGGTCATTATCATACTAGTCAACAATTCAACTTTGCACTACTGGCCAAAGAGAACCCATAGTCACGATTATACCAATAATCTACCCATCTTTACACTCAAGTCAAAGAGAAATTTCATCACCAGGATTATAAAAATGTTATATATGATAATAAAAACAATATGATCAACAACTGCATTTAATTTCAAGAGTAAGATTCATAAATCAACGATAATTTGGTTAGAAAAAGAAACCAAGTTTGTCGTGAATAGTACCCGTGAATAGTAACTCATGAATAGTAACTTGTGAATAGTAACTCGTATTCGTACATAGTACCGTATACGTAAATAATGTCATATACGTAAATAGTGTCATATGCATGAATAGTGCCGTATACGTGAATAGTAACTCCGACATGAAAAAGGTAGAAATTCCACAATAAAATCCATACCAATATTTTGGTATAATGATATTGAAGAAAATAACATCATTACGAGAAAAAAAATAACATCCCTTACAATCTCTTAAAATCCCTTACCATAATAATGATAATATCTCTTACCTCAAAAGAGCAAAGATTTTCGATCGAATATCGAATATATTTGAGGAAACTTGCACTGAATAACAACTCTCAAAGTATCTAAATACTCACAAAAATACGCTCGATAATATAGAGATAGAAAGAGAGAAAACTTGTTTCTAGTGTGATTTTCAATTCTAACATAAGCACATATTTATAGGAAAATGCTAAAACGCCAAAGGAGACTAAATAATAAAATATTATTTTTTTTTCCAATCTTACACACACTTTTGAACACTTACCAGCCCACCACATTTGAACAATTGATTGAGCACATGTTCTCTACACCAACCAAAAATGGGTCCCACCCAATTTTAATAAAAATTATTTTATTTTCTGAAACTTCAACAATTCATAGAAAATAGCCCGTTTATCAGAAAAATACGAATTTTATGTCCATTCCACACGAAATCGAATTCTCTACAACTTCGTAGCTTTAAGTTTTTCCAAATTTTAGACAAAAAATATTCAAAATCCACAAACGGATAATTTTCAACACCTCTTAAAAATCCATAACAAATCATTCGTTCATTTTTAACGGTTCAAAATTTGTGGATATATACTCAACTTATATATGTATAACATATCCAAAAATCACAACGATCCAACGGTCGGATCAAAATTATAACTCACGCAATAGAGCTTTATGAATACCGATTTGATTTTTAATACCTCCAATCCGATAAAATATTGATAAAACACCTACTTATAACCACATAAATAAATCCATCATTTATATCCACATCAAATAAATATTTTATTATCATATAAATCAATAATTAATTATTCACAAATAATATTACATAATCACAATAATGACAACCAGTGGTTCCTGTGAAAGAGGGACTTTCTCGATAAGGATTTTCCTTCATCGACGCCATGAATTAGGTGACAAAACCTCTCATTGATAGAACTTTCTAGACATTTCCAATAATGCTATCTAATAATATTATTCAAATAATATGAATTATTGATCTGATAATGGAAAATAATGTGTAGTGACAATTATTAAAACAACAATAATATAAAATATCAACGCAGCAATTATTGAATCAATAAAATAAAATATTGAACAGTAATTACTATAACAATTATTGAGTAGTGCATTCTTGCGTAAGAATCAATAATTCCAAAAATACTGTGCAATACCGTGTGCTACTGTGGAACCATGCGTATTACTATATTTTAACAACCAGGTATTCCAACAGGGTTAACGGTAACAATTACGACGTTATTTATAAAAATTCAAATTTATCATTTTCTTCATCCTACAATTATTCTGTTATGGGGCCCAAAATAGCTGCGCCGTCGTACGAATATTCTCCGACAGTAAGAATATTTCACGACCAAATGAATATTCCCCGATAACAATGATTATTTTATAACCACTTGCGTATTTTGAAAATTTTATATATATCACCCTTAACTTTAAACTTTTATCAATTTAACTATTTACTAAATAAAAAAATTGAATACTTTTATTTCATAAAATTCGGGGTCTTACAGTATAAACATGCACATATAAAATATTATATTCTACCTGGATTGATTATGGACTTTTATTCTAGTTTGGTTCACTAGAGCCACCAAGTGAACCAAAATGTCAAATCCTAGGGGTGCAAGAATTAATATTTAAATATAACTATTACATTTAAACCCGGGCTCCATTACAAACGGGTCTTCAAGAGCTCTTTTCTCCTTGATCTCCAATTCTTCAAAATTAATTCCTACTATTCATATTACAAAACTATTTAAAATAAATAGAAACCTTGATCAGCAGTCAAGGGGAAGTACATAGGAGGGAGTTAAAATTTACATTAAGAAAAAATTAGAGAAGACGAGGTACGCAGACCCCATTTAATAAAATTCATACATTCATGCATCCAACTAAAATAAAGACCAATCACATTGGTCAATTGTCCATAATTAATCTCATTTATTATCATACACATCATAATATGCATCAATAAATAACATTCATCTCATGAATAATAAACATTCAATATATATTGATATCATTTAATGGACAAAATTAGTTAGCATAAAATCTAATTTTGAATCAAAATAAACTAATTTATTTTAATCCAAATTTAAATCAAAATAAAACTCTTTTATTTTAATTTATCCAATTTTGAATAAAATAAACTATTTTATTTTAATCAAAATCTTTAATTAAAATAAAATCATTTATTTTAATTAATTATGGAATCCAATTTCAAGTAAAAAAATCTTTATTAAAGGAAATACGGATTTTCTTTCCTATTCACAAATAAACTCCTTTATTTTGAATAATATGAAATCTTATTCCATATCTAAATAAACTTTTTTACTTAAGGAAAGATGGATTCACTTTCCTATTCACAAATAAACTCCTTTATTTTAAAAAATATGAAATTCAATTTCAACTCCAATTAGTTATCATGGAATCTAATTCCAACTCTAATTAGTTTGTATTTTAAGATGAAAATAAATTTTTTATTTTAATTATAAAATAATTAAAAATATTATATATTATAATATTTATATTAACCGTGTGGCCACCTCGTGGAAAAAACAATGATTCACGTGAATCAATTGTTTGAAATCCGTGCACAAATTGGTGATTCACGTGAACTTCCTCCTGATTTAATCTTAAAACAATATAAGACACTTCCTGATTTACATTATAAGGGAAGGACAATATATATATATATATATATATATATATATATATATATATATATATATAGACAACTAAAGTAATCTAGTTGATATACATGTACAGGAGGATCACGTTTTTTGAGAAAAAGAAAAAAAAAAACAGTTTGCGAATCTCCGATATGTATTTCGGAAATATATTACCGTTTTTTTTAATAAATTTTATACGACAAATTATGTTCAATTAAATTGTTATAAACACATATTAATATACAAATCAAATTAAAATAATTAATAATTAGCATAAAGGTTTGGCTCTGATATCACTGTTAGGTTTGTAATATTCATGGACGCAATCAAATTGCATAAAATAAGCGGAAGCATGGAAAATCAGATGTTTTAAAATTTTACAAATCATATACCCGGATCATCATTTATGCACAATTATTAATTAAACGAAAATATGAAGAACGAGAATCATACCCTTAAAGTTTTGAGCTTCCTCAGGTATAAGTTCACATCCAATCTTTTTCACGTTCAACTTGAATCCACCGAGTTTGGTTCCTTCCTTTGATCAACGTTAGTCACCCAAGTGTTTGGCCTCTAGAGGTGATCCACCAAGGAAAAAGAAAGATTTAAGAAGATGGGTGTTTGGCAAAACTCTAGTTTTCTATCTCTACAGAAAAAGAACGTATTCTCCAACTATTGGAATTGCGTGTATCTGATATATGATATAAGACTCTCATTATAAAGATATCAAGCAACCCTATTAAAATAAGGTATTATTTAGTTAATTAAACTCTTTTAATTAAATGGGCTCCCTAATCTTATTAGGGATAATTAATTAAACTCCGTTAACTAATTTTCCCCTCCTAATCCTATTAGGAATAAATGAGAGTACTTATATTAAATTAATTTCTAAACTCTTTTAGAAATTAAAATAATAATAATTGTAATAATATTAATAAGACTCATCTTATTAATTTATATTTAATATTTTTAAAATATTAAATAATAAATATTAAGCTATTTAATTTATTTTATCACCATAGATTAAATTAAATATACTTAACATATTATTAAGATTATGTCATTAACTTCTTAAATAATTATTCTTTCTTTTATGGTGTGACTCTTCTCCATATTAAACCGGCTATGAATAAATCAATTAGAACAATTCTAATCTTATTTAAATAAATAAATTAAACGATTAATTTATTTAAATAAATAATATTTATTCTACAATAGGGATAAGTCTCCCTAGCGATCAACGACTTTCCAGATAATATAGATTTCAAAATTAATTATAAAAGGACCTTTGAGTTAATAGTTACTGCATAATTCAATCCTTCCACCATACAATGTCCCAATTAAATATAAGACATGGAATTACCGTCAAGTCTTATTTTATTTAATTATATGTATTTCACTCTTAAATGCATTAACTCCAAATAATGCAAATTAGAAACTCCTTTCTAATTTCATTCTCTTAACCGCCAATGATTACTCACCGGGTTGTCATTTATCAATCACATAGACATTTCTTTTCTTTTACTAGAAGTGATAGATTCTTTATTGATCATACATTATCTCCATGTACAACTTATTATACCCAAGCATACTCTTTGATATACCCTAAGGGTCTTAAGGAATAACTCAAAGTATAATTTATCATACACAAGATACTATGATGATCTCAAGTCCAAGAATCACTTGTACTACTATCACTACAGGAATTTCTATAGACAGATAAGTAAAACTCCATTAGGTATTCCTTAGTGAGCCACGTTCAGTGAACTTATT
Source organism: Panax ginseng (assembly GCA_020205605.1). Taxonomy (NCBI): domain Eukaryota; kingdom Viridiplantae; phylum Streptophyta; class Magnoliopsida; order Apiales; family Araliaceae; genus Panax; species Panax ginseng. The sequence goes on along the minus strand of CM035145.1, from coordinate 45,687,053 downwards.
CTCTATTAAGCACCTACATACTTGCTTTAGTGTCTCCATACAAATGATCATGAGATCAATCATCCTCATCCAATGAGCAAGCAACGTATGTACCAATCTATCCGGATTCACTAATCCCCAATTTAGTAATCCAACGATTGGGAACTATTTTAGTTTTAAGCTTTCTAAGAATTTAGATCTCATTAGAATGATCATCATCATTATTCTAAAAGCATTGCTTAAAACTATGGGTTTATCACATATTATAAAACAGCATCATGTAGATAATTAAAAATCTTTAATAAATTAATGCTTTTTATTAATAAATGAATAATATTGTTACAAAGGTATATGTTTTATCATCAAACATGATTGGCTTGTGTGCATACTACTTTCATATATAAACCTGACTACAAGCACGTGATATCGTACGAACCAATTCAGGTCGAAAAGAATTTGTCGTACGAAGAAATTCCGGTAGAAATTTTAGGTAAAAAAGAGCAAAAATTGCAAAAAAAGGTTATACATTTTGTAAAAGTTTTTTAGAGGAACCACAATGCTGAAGAAGCTACGTATGAACTCGAGGAAAAGATGAGGGAAAAATATCCACATCTTTTTTAGTAACCTTATGAGTAATTCCACGGACGGAATTCTTATAAGGTGGGGAGGATGTAATAACCAGAAATTTCAAGTCACTTTATATGTGTATATACATTATTGATATTTAAAACTTTGTGCTATATAGTGATTTAATATGTGATAATGTATGTGAAGTGGTGCATGGCTAAATAAACATATATACTATAGTTATATATATATATATATATATATATATATATATATATATATATATATATATATATATATATATATAGATTTCGTTAAAAATGAAAGCTTCATAACCTAATTATACATTAGGTGAGATAATTAAATAACCTAAGGGTTATGGTAATAAGGAAAAGTTATTATTTAATATGTATACTAACTTAAGTGGATAAATTTATTATTGCAGGTGATTAATAATTTTAAACGTAATTATAGTAAATCTAATTAGGTTACGAGTTAAAGAGATATGTGTAAGTAATTAAATTCCATAAGATTGGAAATGGAAACCCTGAATAAACAATTAAGATAATATTGTGACGGCCCCAAAATAGATCCATACAACCCATTCTGAGTCCCCAAATATATGGTATAGAATTCAAATACAAACTTAATTTACATAATTATTAATTGTTATGCAGAATACGACAAAACATAAGCTAAGAGTTTTAACACGAATATTGTCTCGTAGACAATATCCAAACTCAAATGAAGTCCTCATTACAATTATTATCACACTATTTCATAGAATAGCGAGGACTACTATAGCCACCATATTGGACCATCGCTCCATTCTCCGACTAGTTCCAGCTATATTCTCATTTCCTGAAGAGAACAATGAAAGAAAAAGGTGAGCTGAACTAGCCCAGTAAAAAATATTATGACTAAGATAATGTAGAATAAATTATCCTTAGTCTTCAACAGTATAAAAATTGATAGAATACTATAGACAACAAGTTTAACTGTAGCGGAACAAGTAATCCATTAGAAGAGTCAAGTAGAGCATGATGTCTACTATCTTCTATGATTTAAAAGTTCATCATCAATATTGTATCTCTGCAACACAATTCAATAAATAATCCACATCACCGAATTATCCATGCACTACGGGCCAAGGATATTCGTTAGTATCACATCCACGAATTATCCATGCACTGCGGGCCAAGGATATTTGTAAGACCCCAATTTTTATGAATAAAGATGAATTTTCTATAAATATCATTTTTGAATATTAAGGAGTGAATTTGATATAATGTTATAGTTGTGGGTAATATTTATAAATTTTGCAAAGTACGCAAGTTGTAATATTATATTCGATTGGTCGGGGAATAATCGTTTTAACAGGGAATATTCGTACGATGACACAATCATCATGGTCAGGACGCCTCCCCAAATCCCAAGTTACCCCCACCCCGAGTCCGGTGCTCACGATCCACAATATAAATAATATTTAACTACCCATAATATATAGATAGTAACATACATAAGACTTTATCAGAGTTTGATAATACATTACCCAGGTTCTCTAACTTTAACATTACAAACATACCCTTTAGATATACAAAAAGGGTTTACAAACATAACATATTAATAATGTTATTAATAACTAATTTATTACAACGCTTTTGCCTTTGTTCTTTTTGCAAAGACTTCCTCGCAACTTCATCCCTAAATTTAAAAGTTTTATATATAGCAAGGGTGACCAACTAATTTGCCCCGCAAGTTAAGACATACAATAAATGTATAAGAATTCAAAACAACAGACTATCTATTTTGATAGAATGAAACCAAAGTTCGGGGAACTTTGAAATAGCTGAACAGATCGTTATTCAATAACAAGTCTTCTCGTATTCTACACAACACAATAGTTCAATAATGAAAGAGTACAACTCTTTCAAAGTTTCTACGATATTCTAATGAATAATCAAGAATCAATTCTACGAAATAACAAAGTGAAATGTTTTCCAGATTTATACCGAAATGATCACACCGGATCTTGAACTTATCTTCTCGCAGATATCAAAGATTTACTTTGATATATACTCGTGTGTATCGATAACCATAAAGATTAAATCATACCCTCTGCAAGTATAACAAGTGATCACTTTATTATACCCTATATTATGCATAATACTTAAGTCACAAGAAATGATCAAATATATGATTTAATGATATTCCTTTTTATAAAAGGTTGTTCTTCTCGGCCTCGTAATCAAGATTTTGATTTAACAACGAAATCTTGTGATTTCAAATTTATTTACTTCTCGATCTTAGCCAAAATAATTGGCATCGATCTATCAATAATAATTGAATTCTCTTCTAAACCTATCAAGTTCTAACAAATGTTCGCTCAGCCGTAATAATTAGCTAAGACATTTTTCGTGGTAATTTGACAATAAACAGAATTATCTCAGACTCATCAACTCTAACTTCTACAGATATGAATATCCAACAACAGTAATTCTACGAATATATATTTTCCAAATCAATAATTCAATTCGAACTATTAAGCATGCACTAACTGCAAATTATCAACAATAAATCCGTAGACGTGGTCTAATCAGCAATAATTAACCACCAATAATAATTAAACAATATTAACTCAAGGTTGAGTTAGGGAACTTGCCTCTTCCGCTGATTACAGCTACACAAAATACTTATCTGCATTCGAAAGACCTATAACCAATGATATCGGTCTCACAATTAACACAATCATATATAATACACAACACTGTAATCTACGGTCAAACTTTTCCTAGACACATTATCACATAGTCACATTAGTGTTTATAACCTATATAAACACTTAACAAGTTAAACTAGTTCAGTCTGGTTGGACTTCGGTCCATTTTCGGTGTTCTGGTCACCCTATCCGATAATTAACATAGTCATCTGTCAATTACACTTGGTCTCTAAGCATCGATATTAATTTAGATAAGTCAATTATCAATAATAATATCTTTCGGAAGCTTTTAATAATTATCAAGCAATTATTATAATTTATAATAATTTTTCAAATATCACAATCATTTTTAAATGATTTAATTATCAATTAATCGTTTCATTATTAATATTTAATAATATCAAAATATTAATAACATAATTGTCAAAATATTAAAGTTATTATTAATAACTTAAAATATTTTTAAATCAACAATATTCCACTTAAATAATTTTTAAAGTAATTAAAATCATTTTTAAATCATCACCATTAATATATAAATATTAATGAAATTATTATCCAAATATTAAAAGTCATTAATTATAATTTAAAATATTTTTAAATCATTTTTCTCATTTTAAAATGATTTTTTAATTTAATAAAACCATTTTTAATTCATTTATTTAATATAACAATTAAATAAATCTAATATCATTAATATTAATTTATTAATGAGAATTCTCCAAAAATATTGAAAATTATATTTTAAAATATTTTCTAACACTTTATTCTTAATTAAAATGATTTTTAAATCATTAAAATCATTTTATCTTATTTATTTAATTTAATAATCAAATAAATCTATTATCATTAATATTAAATGATTAATGAAAATTCTCCAAAAATATTAAAATTTACATTTTACAACTCAAAATATTTTTAAATACATTTTTCTTATTTAAAATGATTTTTCATAATATTAAACTATTTTTCTCTAATTTATTTAATACACTAATTAATTAAATTAAATACCATTAATATTCAAATAAATATAAATATTAATGAAAAATATTCTAATTGGTCAGAAATTATTTTTCAGAATTTAAAATAATTTTTAAAACCAATTTTAGTAATTTTTTTAGAATTTATTTCTAATTTTTATTAATTTCCGGAATTTTCAGAAATTCAAAAATTAAATAACTGTCGCTAAAGGACTATAGCGACAGAAAGCGTCGCTGTTGGTGTTCTTGAGCCCAAGAACACCGACGTACGATTTAGCGACCTCAAGGGTGCTACTTTGACCGCTTGTAATTCTCAATCCACAAGGTTTATGGACAAACTTGAAGTTTGATCATGTAGCCAAACTGTAGTAATACAATAATCAATCATCGATTCCATCATAAAACCACCTAAGGTGAAGATCTCGGCAAATAAACTTGTCAATCAAGCGCGTCACTGGTTTTTCCAAAACCTAGGCGATTCGACTTGGCAGATTCTATCACAAATTAACCTAGGTTCTGATCTTGTTTCAGGTGATTTGGCAGGTCATAATTGTAGTCCTTATGTCAAGGAACAACAACATAACAAGATCTAGGTCTAAAAACAACAAAATTAACAGCTAATATTCGGTCAAAACTTGTCATTATATCATTTCTTGCTTTTCGAATTTTCCAAGAAATGATTTTAGGACCGGATGGCCATGTTTGACCATCTATTACAACCAATATATTTGATTTTTATGGAATATAAAGGCATTTACTTGGACTCCATATTACAGTCTACAAGATTAATATAATAACAACATTAAATAATCTAACTTCTGACAGGTAGAGGTCCTAGAAGATCTTGTCAGACGCTGCCTTAGACTTTCTGGGCTTGCCCAGAAAGTCCCGGTCATGCTCGGTCAATGCTGTTTGACCAAGAATAACATCAAATCTAGGGATCAACTTGCTATGCTACCACTTGCAGCTTAAATCCCACATATCAGGCTACAGATTAAAGCTTTTAAACAACAAATATCATAAATACATAAGGATTTAGAGCGACTGACATTCCTTGTCAGAACACAAAATTTTGCTCAAGAACAGTTTTCTAAAACATGAATTTTAACCCACTTTAATGATATGGATCTATCATGGATCATCATATAACAACTAAAAACATCTTATTACATAAGATTAAACACTAAAACACGAATTTTTCTTAAGCAACATGGATCAAAATAAAAAAATTTCGGTTATACCTTCAAGCTTTGATTCTTGATCTTAACCCTCCAATTTGTTTATGGTTGATCTAGGGCTGGATATATAACTGAAACACTTCTATTTTTCATGGGTTTGAGAGAGAATGGGAGTTGGTGAGAGCAACATAGAAATTGGCTAAGTTTTGTGTACTTTCTCTCTCTAAATCTCTTAAATAATGACCTTAGTTGTTAGATATGATGTGTTGGACGAATTTGGCTGGATTTTGCTGAGATTTCAGTCACACAAGTCAATGTAGTTGGTAACCTAACACAAATTTGCCAAGATTTGCAAGCTACCTCACTAATTTACACTAAAGGGCATTTTGGTCATTTCTAAAATACAATTAATGGAATTCTTGTCCAATACACAAACCCTTAAGGTTTAGGGTTTGGATTAGGGTTTAGGGTTTGAACCCTTAAGGTTTTAAAATTCTAATTCTCATAAATTTCAAATTTAGGGTTTAGGAATTAGAAAATAAAATTTCTAAAATGCAATTAGGTTTTCTAAATAGAAAATTAATATACAAAAATATAATTAGAGCTTTCTAATCATATTTAAGTTTAATAAACACAGTAATCTTGTCAATTAGGATTAGGGTTTCCTAATTTAGGGTTTAGGATTCCCGAATATGAAATTAGGGTTTCCCAGCGTACAATTAGGGTTTCTAACAGCACATTAGGGTTTCTAATCCTGAGATTATGGTTTCTAATCTCTTATTAGGTTTATTAATATAAAACCTTATCCACCAACCATTGTCAACATTTCTATACAAATAAAACATTATAATCAACAATACAATTATTTTAATTGTATTTTCTATCAAATCCCTATACGTAATTTAGGGTTAGGGTTTCTAAAGTTATTAAGATGTACTTTCTACTCTATTTTCTCGGTCCAATACACAAATTGACTAATTCTCTAGACTCGTATCACGTATACACAAAGACAATATTAATAAATATATTAAATAATAAAAAAATTTATTCGTAAAATTTTGATTATTCGAAATCCCGGGTTATCACATTGGTGGACCCCACAACGGAAGTATTGTCGTATTTAGAAAATGACAGAATTATCTTTTTATAAAAATAACGGTGAAAGTTTTACCGTTAAACTGTTGAACTATCCGGTGGTAAAAGAACAGTAATACGCGTGGTTGCATAGTAGCACACGGTATTGATTATTGATGCTTACGTGAGAAGTCACTCAGTTATACTCAATTATTGCTACATTAATTGTTGCATAATATCTCTTATATTATTGATTCAATTATTGTCACAGTATCATCTGCATAATATTTATTATTATTAAATCAATAATTGAGACGACAAAGTTATTCATATTATTATTTACAATATTGACAATGTCTAGAAAGTTCTGTCAAGGAGAGGTTTGGTCACCTAATTGCGCACCAATAGGGAGAAATCCTTATCGAAAAGCCCCCTCTTTCCTGGGAATGATCTGGTTGTTAAATATTGTGAGTTATAATATTAATGATGAATAAGTTCGTGTTGATTAAAGATGAAATTGATATTTCCATTGTGTTGGGATTATTAGTGTTAGTAGAAATCGACAGCTATTCTGATAATAATTGATGTCTGGAGGTTAGATTGACCAATCGGGTAATTAATCGGATAAATGAGCAATTAATTGCTATTAATTCACATGCTTATTGTGACAACCCAACTTTTTATAAATTATTAAAATAAGAATTTAATAATTAAAATTCTTATTATGAGATATTTTAGTTTGAGTATGTATATATATCGTCTATATATATGTTGAAATATATGATCTAAAAAGTGAAGAGAAATATATATATTCATATATTGGGAAAGTGAGGTTTAATAGTTAAGTTAACTATTGAAGGAATTAAATAAATTTAGTAATTAATTTTAAATATTTATTGAATTAAATAAATAATTTAATTAATTTATTTATTGAGGAAATAAATAATTGATGAATTGTGGAGAATTAATTTAGTAACTAAATTGATTAATGTTAATTAAATTGAGTAATGATAATTTTATTTGAAGGATTTAATTTAAGAAAATAATTAAATTAAATCAATTGCTTAATATTTAAGAAAATAAATAAATTAAATAAAGTGATGTTATAAAGCCCCTAAATCCAGGTACTTGAAACCTGAACTCAGTGCTTTATGATATCATTTCTATGAGCGGAATAATACTAATAATAATAACAATAATATAGATACCAACTTAATTTACATATTTATCAAAGTCTAAATCTCAAGTACACAACCTTTAATACATTCCTCACAATACGTGATATGTAATATATATCATACTTGTCTTAATAAAGATAACAATTACATAAAATGGCATTGAATTCATTCTGCAACCTTTCCTTTCCCTTTATTCTTAGCCGAGCCTTCTACTTGTTCACACTTAGCTGAAAACATTTAAATTAAGCAAGGATGAGTATTTGAGTGCCCAACAAGTAATAACAATTATATATATATATATAAGCTGAAAGAATTTAAGTGTTTTCTTTATACTATTCTTCTACAACAAATCAATAGTTGTGAAGTAATCTAAACCGATAATATTAACATAACAACCCTCTTTCAAATTTTAAAACTACGTACTGACTACATATAGGGTTAAGGGGACATACTATGAACATTATTTTCATTTTTGAATAGGTTTAGCAGAACTTCATCCGCAAACCGTCATAACTTACGGCACGAGGGTGTACATCCCATGGACCCTATATTGATCAATACTGTATGCAAGAACGATAGGATCGTTCACTCTGTCTGCCTTGGGCGCATAAAAGTTTTCCCGTGTAAGGGATGTTCATTCTTGTCGGGGTTCCAAACCAAAGCAATTCGGTTGGATAATAATAAGGTTTTATCTTGTTCAACAATAATCTATAATTCAACATATATGTATACGGGTAATTAACAAAGGTGTATCAACATGTGATTAAATGCAATGATTATCCAAGTTAGGACACTTGTATAACCATTTATAGAAATTAACGAACATAATATATATCTGAATTACCATATACTAACATGTTGACAATCAATGAGCGTATATAATATAGGATTAATAATCTGTACAGTAATAATATAATTCTAAAACATTCTTACTCATGTCCATTGCATAAAGAAAATTCAAAGGTAGGATACTTGCTTGATGCGCTGCTTACAATACGCAACTTAGTTTTATCTTTTATATCACGACCTATCATTAATCAGATCATTCGTTATATTAGAACAATATACTATAACATATAGTACTGCATTTCGCAGTCAGCACATAACCTAATCACATTATCACACATGTTCAACAGTTATTGCATCACAAATAAATATTAATACAGTCAAAATATCTAAGTCCAGATCAATTTCTGAAATATGTCGGTGTACCGACAACTTTATCGGGTAATTATCGAGTCTAAGACTCTATTCCGAAGCTCAATAACTATAAGTATCAGTCATATCATTTTAAATGACTTAAAAAACATTTAATATAATTTATCATGAATTTCAAACACCAGAATCACTATCAAATGATTTAAGTATTAAACAATTCTATTATCATTTAATTATTATTTAACTATTAATGAAACCATTGCCAAAATATTAAAGTTATTTATAATAACTCAAAATATTTTTAAAATATTTATATTACCCTTAAATGATTTTTAAATATTTAAAATTATTTTTAAATAATTACCATTAATATTAAAATATTAATGTACTATTTCTTAAAATATTAAAAGTCATTAAGTATAACTTAAAGTATTTTTAATTCACTTAATATTATTAATCTTGATAATATTTAATTCACCTCTTAGTATTATTAATTCACTAATAACACTTTTATTCGCTTACTAATATTATTAGCATCTTAATAATATTTTAATACATTACTAATATTATTAATCCTCTTAATAATATTTTAATCATGCATTAATATTATTACTTTAATAATATCTTACTTATGCTTTAACATCATTAATCAATTAATAATACTTTTAGTCATTTACCAATCGTATTAATATTTTATTTATTTACTAATATTATTGATCATTTAATAATATTTTATTCATTTACTAATGTTATTACATTAATAACATTTTATTTAATCTCGAATATATTATTATTTACTTAATAATATTTTAATCATCCAATAATACTTTAATTTAATATTATTAATCTTTTAATATTTTTAATCTAAGATTAATATTTTAATCTAATATTATTAATCATTGAATATTACTTTAATCATTTATTAATATTTTAAATCAAATATGATTAACCATTTAATAATATTTTAATAAAATTTTAATCTTAATATTTTTATTTACTTAACAATATCATATTCTAATATTATTAATATCATAATAACATTTTAATAATTTATTAGATCAATAAACAATTTATTTTAATTGTTCACCCTTTATAAAATAATTTATTTAATATCCATAAAAGGTCATAAATAATATTTCTTATTATAAATTACCAAAATGCCCTAAAATAGTCATAATATTATATATTAGGAGTATTCAAGCATTAAAATCATACTTTTCTTATTTAAGACATCATTTAACTATTTATTTCTTTTTATTCATAACTTAATCATTTTTAAGAAAAATAGCAAACGGATTCCAAAAATTCTCATTTTTGGATTTAGATAGTATATGACCCAACAACCATGATCCCCAAATTTTACTGGAAGTTTAGAAAATGATTTACTAATTTTAAAGTGCCCAATACACTCGGATCTTGCTTTATTTTTCATAAATCGAGTTTTGCTCAGAACAATCTGAAATTTACAGAGTATACTCTCATAACATATATGAACCTACTATAACAATTTCAGAATTTTTCAGTGTATACACAGTGAGAAATTCGAGTGTTAATATTTAGGAGTCCTTTACGGAAATAGTCATTACGCACAACCTATAAATTGAAACGCGTCCGTTCTTTTTCCTAGACGTAGATAACTTCTTAAGGTACCTCTGTGATATTTTCCAGATTTTTAAAAGACTTGCAACTACCCAAAACAGCCTCAAGAAAAATGGGGACAGTATCTTTTTAGGGTTTTGAAACTTTAACTTTCTAAGTGGACTGTTTTGGGGAAAACAACCCTTATGGCTTCAATACTTGCTAGATTTGTGTTCTACCACTTAGGTTTACTGGATAACTCATGTATCTAGCATCCCCCTTTGACGGATCACAAATCCAAGTTGTAAAACTAGTAACATAAGATTTAGTGGAAGAAAAACAACAGTTTCACCCCTTAAAGAACTTATGCTCATTTTCTTCCTCTAAGTCTTTGATCTAACACTCAAGATACTTAGTTCCATACATGATGATATGTAAAACTAGGGTATCTTGAGTATTAGTTCATAACCCCAACAAAAATCAAGCTATAATACAAAGTAGAAGAAGAAGATGAAGATTAGGTTATACCTTGATTTAGAGGCAACCTTCCTTGATTTACCAAAGTAGAGTATAAACTTAGGGTGCATAATCAAACTAGCACACCTCTCTCTCTCTCTCACTAAAAATTGAACCCTCTCTCTCTCTTTTCTCTCTTGTATGTTGCTAGCTTGAGAGAAAAAGAAGAAGAAGGAGAATAAGAGAAATGAAAATGATCTAGCAAATGAATGGGTGATTAACTATTATCCCCCATACTTTTATTGTCTCATGGATAAAAGACTACACATTATCTCTTCAATTAGCCTAATCATGTGATTAAGGGTGCTTAATAGATTTGCAACCAATGGGAGATTGACACACATGTACTTGTGTGTAAGACTTCTACTTATGGACATTGATTAGCATAATTTGTTGCCTTAAAAGGCCTAATGGGGCCAGCTATATATATGCCCACTAATTCCTTCATTTAGCCTTTATTTTAATGCATAATTTAGATAAATCAAAGGTCTAAAATACCCTTAATCAAGTGGATTAAGTTTGAGCTTGCATTTTATTTCTTTTGGGCTTCTCCTTTAATTGTTTTGGGCCATGTAATGAACTTAGTCTAACAATTTTAATACATGCTACCCAAATTATTTATTTAGAGTTTCCATTCCCAATCTTATGAAATTTAATTACTTATACATGTGACTTTAGCTCATAACCTAATTAGGTTTTCTAGAAATATGTTTAAAATTATTAGTCACCTGAAATAACAAGATTATCCACATAAGTTAGTATACATATTAAATATTAACCTTTCCTTATTATCATAACCCTTAGGTTATTTAATTGTCTCACCTAATGTATAATTAGGTTACAAAGCTTTCATATAGGGTTTAAGATAAAATAAAATGAGTTCCTAAAATTTATAATTAGGGTTTTCTTAATTTGATTAGTGTGAGACCCCAGATTTTATGAATAAATATTTAATTTTCTCGAAATAATTTTTTTTGAATATTATGGTGTGGATTTGATATAATATTATAGTTGTGGTTAGTATTTATAAATTTTGCAAAGTATGCTAGTTGTTATATAATATTCGATTGGTCGGGGAATATCCGTACGACGGTACAATCATTGGTGGACCCCACAACGTAATTATTGTCGGAATAAGAAAACGACAAAAATATTTTTATGAAAATAACTATGGAAGTTTTATTTGTTAAAAGCTGCTGAACTACTCTTAGTAGTAAAAGTACAAATTGGACGCCCCAAAATTAGATATACATCACCCATCTTGAGTCGCCAGATACATGGTATGTAATTCAAATACAATATCAGTGTACAATAGGACAAAACATAAATCGTGAGTTTGAATACGAATCATCGCTCTATTAGAGAGTATACAAACTCAAAAGGAGTCATCATTACAATTATTATCACACTATTTCACAAAATAGTGAGGACTACTAATGCACCATCTAGGACCATCACTCCGTTCCTAGGCTACGTTCAAATTATATTCTCATTTCACAAGAGAACGGTGAAAGAAAGGGTGAGCTCAACTAGCCCAAGAAGAAATATTATGACTAAAATAATGCGAGAATAAATTATCATTAGCCTTAAACAAAGGTTAAACCGATACAATATAACAAACATCAAGTTTAAGCTGCGGTGGAACAAGCAATCCATTAAAAGAGTCAAGTAGAGAATAAAATCTACTATCTTTTACGATTTAAAAGGTTTTTCATCACTTTTATCATTGGGACTCGACAATAAATAATCCACATCATCGAATCACCCCTTTCTACGACCAAGGATATTCTTTAGTATCACGACCATAATTATCCATGCACTACGGGCCAAAAATATTTGTGTATTCATTAATGGTCATGATCATGCCATAAAACAATTCATCTTTACACTACGGCTAAAGATAATCATGTTTTCATCAACGGTCCTGATCATGCCATAAAACAATTCATCTTTGCATTACGACCAAAGAGAATCCATAGCCATAATCATACCAAAAAGCGTCCATCAATGCACTTACGCCAATGAGGACTTTTTCCACATCATTTGTAACATTACGGTTATGATTACACCGAATAATCCACGGTCATAATCATACCAAGTCCATCTATGCATTATAGGCCACGGATGACTTTCAACAAAATATAAAACATGAGGATGATGACAATGATATAAGAATTCAATAAAACAAGTTCAAGAATTAATTTATCCAGAACTAATAACGTCCCAAATTGTCAACATGATCTTGCTTTGTGAGAGTAAAATTCAAGAATTCTCGGAAGAATATTTCCATGAAAAGATCTTTGGATGAAGCGCAAATTATCAGGATATTCCACTAATTTCATGGAGTATAGAAGTCAAAACTTTAACCAACCGAGTATAATAAAGAATGGAATAACAAAAGAAATCACCATGCATGCGGTACTTCACATAGACAAAGTTATTCCAACGAGATAATAAATAACGGAACTGTGTCGAAAGTAAAATTACATCCGCAAGCGAGGATGTTCCAACGAGAATAATAAAGAATGGAATAACAATGTAAAATCACCATGCATGCGGTACTTGCGCCAGGCAGGCTATTCAACAGAATACTAATAAGGGCGGAATCGTGTCCAAGCGTAAAAACGCATGCCGATGTGATATTCCAACAGAATAATAATAAAGACGGAACCGGTCCCAACAGAAAAGCGCATGCATGAGGATATTCCAATGAATAATAATAAAGATGGAATCGGTCCGCGTAAAAGCATGCATATGATATTCCAACAGAATATCATGACGAAATAATAGAAGAATGTCACCCAAGTATAGGGTAGCCCGCGTATACAGGTTATTCCAACAGAATAATAAGGAATGGAATAACATAAGTTCTCTTCATGAATACAAAAGAAAGAATACCCCTTACGGGTATAACAAATAATATCCCCTACCTTAAGAAGAAGAGTACTGGATATATAAGTAGTGAAGTAGCAGAATACTTTTCTTCTTTCTCTCTATAGTTTCTCTCTCTAGAGTTTAAGTGAATTCATAAGAAATAATGAAGGAATGAGCTTCTATTTATAAAAAAAAATGGACTGCATAGTAACTAACTCATGAACGGTCCAGATTGATTTACTTTAATCTGACGGTCCATATTTAAAGCAAAATCTTTTAAATAAAATATAATATATTCTATTTATAATCTAATAAAACGAATAACTTTATAAAAGATTTTACTATACAAATAAATACTATCTGAACTATACATATATATAATAAAATATAATATATTCTAATTATTATCTAATAAAATGATAACTTTATAAAAGTATTATGCTTTTATACAAAAAATTTTACTATGCAAAACACTATATGCAACACTATGCATAATAAAATATAATATATTCTATTTATAGAATAACTTTATAAAAAGTATTACATTTTTATTACATTAATAATACCAATAAAGCAAAAATGAGTGACTTATCACGTAAGCATCAATAATCGATACCATGTACTCTTACTATGCAACCACGCATATTATTGTACTTTTAACACCCAGTGTTTCAACAGATTAACGATAAAACTTCGCCGTTATTTCCATAAAATATTTTTTGTCATTTTCTTAATCCGAATAATAATTTACGTTATGGGTCCACCAAATGATTGTCTTGTTGTACGGATATTCCCAAACAAAAAAAATATTCCCCGACTAATCGAATATTATACAACAACTTGCATACTTTGCAAAATTTATAAATACTACCCACAACTATAACATTATATCAAATCCACACCATAATATTCAAAAAATTATTTCGAGAAAATTAAATATTTATTCATAAAATCTGGGGTCTCACAATCTCCCCTCCTTATGGAATTTCGCCCTCGAAATTTACGTACGTACCTGGTATGGCGAAGAGGTGAGGATACCTCGACTTCATTTCAAATTCTAACTCTTGAGGTATAACCTTTGAATACGATTCTTCTTATCCAAGATTTTAACACGTATCTCCTCAAACGTTAAATCATCCGCTATCTCGTCCGGTTCTAAATTAATAATGTGGTTCGGGCCGTCCACATATTTACGTAACATCGATACGTTAAAAATGTTATGAACACGCGACATACTTGGCGGTAAAACGAGTCTATAAGCCACAGTTCCTACTCGATTGAGGATTTTAAATGGGCCAATTAAATTAAGGGTTGAGATTTCTTATCTTCGTCGATTCTTGCTTCTAGAATAACGCCCTCTTGAACCTTCTTCTTCACATTCATCAGCTCTGAGTATGTAGCTTGAGCAGCTTTAACTTTATCGATTAAAGTCGATTCTAATCATATATTCGTTATCTTCACGTGTGGGTTCGTATATTCGCACTTGTAACCGCATACAATCTTCTACTCAACGCGTCAGCTACCACATTCGCACTTCCACGATGATATTGCATGGTACGATCGTAATCTTCAACAGCTCGAGCCAACGTCTTTGGCGCATGTTACGTTCACTTTAGTTGAAGAAATATTTAACGGTTTTAGAAATGGGTTTTGTCTTTGGGGTCGATACAAAATTCGATTTCACGCTCTAGGGTAGGCTAAGAAGTCTTCAAGAATCGTCGGAAATTTATTAACAATGAAATATCATTCAAAAGCGTGACTCTCGTCCAAGACTTGGATAACACGTCACATTGATACCTATTAACTTGTCACCGTTATTCACAATGTCCCCTACGGAAAGTTAAAGCGGTGCATTCCACACAAGGAAGTCGACAACGAAAAAGGATCGGGGCTCTTTACTTATGGCTTGATATGACAATGATTGACATTAGTGGTTTGGTTGCTTGAATTAGCATATAACGGGTTGGTTAGGAGTATGAAAGTTAACAACCTTACAAAAAGCATGATAAGTAGTTAACGATCGATTCCTAAAATCACATCAAAGGCAAGTATTTTCAAAGAGATACGATCGACGAATAGCGTGAAAGTGTTGATTTGAACAAGATTTATAAATAGTGGAGAATAACGAAGGTTTCTCCCAACGATGTATATCAAAGTCTAAATTCTCGGAGTTAACTTCAAACATTGAACACAACTAGGTGAAATAAAAGATTAAGTTGAACCGGTATTTAATACGGTATATACTTCACAAGAGTTTATGACTAACATACCCGTGATAATTTTATTCAGGTTCCTCGTCACAAAAAAAATGCTCTCTCTTAAACTACCGGCTTTGGCTTGTCTGGGACATCCTTTGGCATCACTATCCCAACTGGAATTGACTTCACCATATGACAAAATCGAGCTAGGTGACCTTCTCTTTACGCAATTAAAACACGTTTTGGATTCTTTGTGTATAGTTTGAATGGATGTGTCCCTCCGTGTCGCATTTGAAACATCTGACCGATGGTCGTTCTTCTTCCTTTGAAGCGGTGTTGGTGCAAGCGTCTTTCGTCATTGTTGAACCTTCTTTTCTTGAAATGTCCATTCTTATTGTTTTGGCCATGATTACCACCAAGTGGTTACCATTTTTCGACATGTTGATTCCTCCATGCTTATTGTCATAGCTTTGATGGTTTTGTTATCACCGTATTATCATTTTGTCAATTTTGCTCTCTTTGGTTGGTTGACTCTCATTATCGCGCTCCACTAACTGAGCCTTATTTACAACATCTGAATACAAACAAAGTTTATGAGAAATAAAATATTGACGTATCTCCGGCTTCAAACCTCTTAAAAACATCCGCGTCATTCTCTCTTCATTATCAACCAAGTGGGATGCAAATTGGGACAACTCGGCAAACTTGGCTTCGTACTGTGACATGGTCATGTTATTTTGCTCCAACTTGATAAATTCCACCTCCTTCATGTGACGAATGCTTTCGAGAAAGTACTTGTCATTGAACATCTCTTGGAACTTCTCCCAAGACTTCTTGAGTGCGTCAGGCTGGGTACATTTTACAGATTCCCACCAGTGATCTGCCTCTTCACGCAACATAAAGGTGGCAAAAGGAACCTTTTGCTCCTCGGAGCATCCCAAGACATCAAATATCTTGGTGATCTGCTTTA
Organism: Panax ginseng; assembly: GCA_020205605.1. NCBI lineage: Eukaryota > Viridiplantae > Streptophyta > Magnoliopsida > Apiales > Araliaceae > Panax > Panax ginseng. Next base: position 45,670,084 of record CM035145.1, on the reverse strand, counting down.
TCCATGCTTCCGCCTTAAGTGGTTCTGGCTTTCCCAATAACTCGGGTGGTCCCAGCTCCTTGAATTGCTTAGCGGTGACCAACCGTGGGTTGCCATTGTTACCTCCTGAATTATGAACAGGAGCAGTCTTCGCCTGATGTTGCATGAATTCTAAAAAACTCCTAAACGTATCGTCGTTCATCAATTGATCAGTGTTGTTGTTTACAGGAGGATTATCGCCATCCTATTGCACATTATCCTGATTATTGATCTATGGAGAATCAACAGTCTCCTGTTCTCCATTGCTTATCTCAACATTTTCATATGTCATTTTCAAATACTGTCACAAAACAAAGGTTAATTGACATTTAACATATTATCCCCATATTCTGACCGACCAATTAAATACCAAATAAACTTAGGTAGGTCATACTAGCGAAAGAATTCCCGTCTCTCCCCTCCTAGTTCTTGTCTCACATCTCGGCCGGGATCATATCTCTAAGCTTTGATACCAACTGTGACACCCCCAAAAATTAGGTATACATCACCCATCTTGAGTCGCTTGAGATACATGGTATGTAATTCAAATATAACTTAATAATATAAGCATGGTGTATGCAATACGACAAAACATATAAATCTGTGAGTTTGAATACAAATATTGTCTACTAGAGAGTATACAAACTCAAAAGGAATCCTCATTACAATTATTATCACACTATTTCACATAATAGTGAGGACTACTAATGCACCATCTAGGACCATCACTCTGTTCCCAGGCTAAGTCCCGGCTATATTCTCATTTTACGAAGAGAAGCGGTGAAAGAAAGGGTGAGCTCAACTAGCCCGATGAAAAATATTATGACTAAGATAATGCAAAATAAATTATCATTAGCCTTAAATAGTGTTAAACCGATACAATATAACAAACATCAAGTTTAAGCTGTGGCGAACAAGCAATCCATTAAGCGAGTCAGTAGAGAATAAAATCTACTATCTTTTATGATTTAAAAGGTTTTTCATCACTTTTATCACTGGGACTCAGCTTAATAAATAATCCACATCATCGAATCACCCCTTTACTACGGCCAAGGATATTCATTAGTATCACGACCACAATTATCCATGCACTACGGGCCAAGAATATTTGTGTATTCATTAATGGTCATGATCATGCCATAAAACAATTCATCTTTACACTACGGCTAAAGATAATCATGTTTTCATCAACGGTCCTGATCATGCCGTAAAACAATTCATCTTTGCACTACGGCCAAAGAGAATCCATAGCCATAATCATACCAAAAACTGTCCATCAATGCACTACGGGCCAATGAGGACTTTTTCCACATCATTTGTAACATTACGGTTATGATTACAAGAATAATCCTGGTCATAATCATATCAAGTTCATCTATGCACTACAGGCCACAGATGACTTTCAACAAAATATAAACATGAGGATGATGACAATGATATAAGAATTCAATAAAACAAGTTCAAGAATTAATTTATCCAGGAACTACTAATGTTTAAATTGTCAACATGATACTGCTTTGTAGAGTAAAATTCAAGAATGATCAGAAGAATATTTCCATGAAAAGATACTGGATGAAGTGCAAATATGAAGGATATTCTACTAATTTCATAGAGTATAGAAGTCAAAACTTTAACCAACTGAGTATAATAAAGAATGGAATAACAAAAGAAATCACCATGCATGCGGTACTTCACATAGACGAGGTTATTCAGCGAGAATACTAAATAACGGAACCGGTCGGTGAAATTCACATTGACGGATGTTCCAATGAATAATAAAGAATGGAATAACAACGAAATCACCATGCATGCGGTACTTGGCGCCAAACGAGTTATTCAACGTAATACTAATAAGGGCGGAATCGGTCCTGTAAAAGCGCCACAGACGAGGATATTCCAATGAAATAATAATAAAGAGCGGAACCGGGCGGCGTAAACGCGACGAGGATATTCAGCGAGAATAATAAAGAATGGAATAACGAGAATAACAGAATAATAGTGCGCATAATATTCTTACATTATTCCATTCTTTATTATTCTCATTGGAATATCTATCCATACATTTTACGCCGACACAATTCCATTCTTTATTATTCTATTGAATATCACATGCATCGTTTTACGCCGAACTGAATTAGATATTTATTATTCATTGGAATATCCTATCGATGCGTATTACGCCTAACACAGGTTCCGTTATTTAGTATTACATTTGGAATAACTTTTATCTATCTGCATATCGCATACATGGTGATTTACATTGTTATTCCATTCTTTATTATTACATTGGAACATCACAGCTTGTGCAATTTTACTTTGACACAGTTCCGTTATTATTATTCTGTTGGAATAACCTATCTATGCGAAGTACCACATGCATGGTGATTTCTTTTGTCATTCCATTCTTTATTATACTCAGTTGGTTAAAGTTTTGACTTCTATACTCCATGAAATTAGTGGAATATCCTTGATATTTGTGCTTCATCTAGTATCTTTTCATGGAAATATTCTTCTGAGCATTCTTGAATTTTTACTCCACAAAGTAGTATCATGTTGACAATTTGGACGTTATTGGTTCCTGGATAAATTAATTCTTGAACTTGTTTTATTGAATTCTTATATCATTGTCATCATCCTCATGTTTATATTATTTTGAAAGTCATCCGTATTCAGAGTGCATAGATGGACTTGGTATGATTATGACCGAGGATTATCGTGTGTAATCATGATCGTAATATTACAAATGATGTGGAAAAAAAAGTCCTCATTGGCCCGTAGTGCATTGATGGACAGTTTTTGGTATGATTATGGCTATGGATTCTCTTCGGCCAAAGGTGCAAAGATGAATTTTTTTATGGCATGATCAAGACCGTTGATGAAAACACGATTATCTTTGGTCCGTAGTGCATAGATAATTCGTGGTTGTGATACTAAAGAATGTCCTTTGCCTGTAGTGCAGGGATGATTTGATGATGTGGATTATTTATTGACCTGAGTCTCAGCGATAAAAGTGATGAAAAACCTTTTAAATCATAGAAGATAGTAGATTTTATTCTCTACTTGACTCTTCTAATGGATTGCTTGTTCCGCTGCAGTTAAACTTGATGTTTGTTATATTGTATCAGTTTAACACTGTTGAAGGCTAACGATAAATTATTCTGCATTATCTTAGTCATAATTTTTCTTCTGGGCTAGTTGAGCTCACCCTTTCTTTCACTATTCTCTTCAGGAAATGAGATATAGGCTGGGGCCGAAGTCGGAAACGGAGTGATGGACCAGATGATAGTATTATTAGTCCTCACTATTACATTAAATAGTGTGACAATAAATGTAATGAGGACTTATTTTGAGAGTGGATATTGTCTAGAAGGCGATGATTTGTATTAAAAGTCACAACTCTCTTGTTGTATATTAAAGATTATATTTGTATTACATGCCATGTATTTGGCGACTTGCATAGGTGATGTATACCTATTTTGGGGCGTCCACAATTGGTATCAAAGCTTGGGATATGATCCTTGGGCGAGATGTGAGACAAGAACTTGGAGGGGAGAGATTTCGGGAAATTCTTTCGCTAGTATGACCTACCTAAGTTTATTTGATATTTAATTGGTTGGTCGAGTATATGGATAATATGTTACATGTCAATTAACCTTTGTTTTGTAAGCAGATCTGAAAATGACATCCGAGAATGTTGAGAATAAGAATGGAGCCTGAGGAGACTATTGATTCAATCCATAATCGAGCATGATGGCGAGGAGACTATTGATTCTCCATGCATCCACATAATCGGGAGAATGTGAAACATGATGGCGATAATCCTCTCAGAGAGCAAAGGTAAATGTTCGCGTGAAGAGGCAACTTGGTGGGATCAAAATGAACTACGAAGATGTCTTGGGAGTGATGTTCAATGACAAGTACGTTCTCGTAGGAGCTTTTTATCAAGAATTCACGATACAACATCAAAATGGAAGGACCTCCGTTCATAATGCAGTAAAATAATAACGAAAATCACGCAACAACCCAAAATGATAATATTGGTGATACGATCAAAGCTGAGTTAAGTAAATTCAGGCTGGGGTAATCATGGTCAAAACAATACATTTTAAGAAGAGAGGTTCAAAATGACGTGAAGGGCACCAAAGACTCGTTTCAAAGAAGAAGAAACGACCACCCGATTCCACGATGTTTCAAATCAGGACAGAGGGAGGACATCCATCCAAACTCATGCGCAACAATCCAAAAACGGTTTTAATTTCCGAAGAAGAAGGTCACCTAGCTTATAAATCCCAAAGGATGCTTTTTAAACTCATCATGCTTTTCATAAGGTTGTTAGCTTTCCTATTCCTAACCAACCTTCATAAGTTATTTCTTTTCAAGAAACCAAACCACTAAAGTCAATCATTGTCATATCAAGCCATAAGTAAAGAGCCCTGGTCCTTTCGTTGTTGACTTTCTTGTATGGAATGCACTGAAGCTAGACTTTCTATAGGCGATGTCGTGAATGATGATGGCAAGTTGATAGGTATCAATGTGACGTACTATCCAAGTCTTGGATGAGGGTCACAGTTTTGAATGATATTTCTATTGTTAATAAATTTCCTGACATATTCTTGAAGACTTCTTAGCCTACCCACCCCTAGAGCGTGAAATTGAATTTTGTATTGACCCCAGTACAAAACCCATTTCTTAAACCCTCAAATATTTCTTCAACTAAAATGAACGTAACATGCGCCAAAGATGTTGGCCCGAGCTGTTGAAGATTACGATCATACCATTTAATATCATCGTGAAAGTACGAACGTGGTAGCTGACGCGTTGAGTGGAAGATCGTATGTGGTTACAAGTGAGAATATATGAACCCACGCGAAGATAACGAATATACGATTAGAATCGACTTTAATCGATAAAGTTAAATCCGCTCAAGCTACATACTCAGAGCTGATGAATATGAAGAAGAAGGTTCAAGAGGGCGTTATTCTAGAAACAAGAATCGACGAAGAGAGGAAATCTCAACCCTTGATTTAATTGGCACATTTGAAATCCTCGATGAAGTAGGAACTATGGCCTATAGACTCGTTTTACCGCCAAGTATGTTGCGTGTTCAGAACTTTTTTTTACATATCGATGTTATGTAAATATGTGGACGACCCGAACCACATTATTAAATTAGAACTAAACAATATAACAGAAGATTTAACGTATGAGGAGATACGTGTTAAAATCTTGGATAAGAAGGATCGTATTCAACACTCAAAGGTTATACCTCAAGAATTAGAATCTGAAATGAAGTCAAGGTATCCTCACCTCTTCGGCATACCAGGTACGTACGTAAATTTCGAGGGCAAAATTCCATAAGGAGGGGAGATTGTGAGACCCCAGATTTTATGAATAAATATTTAATTTTCTCGAATTTTTTTTTTGAATATTATGGTGTGGATTTGATATAATGTTATAGTTGTGGGTAGTATTTATAAATTTTGCAAAGTATGCAAGTTGTTATATAATATTCGATTGGTCGGGGAATATTCTTTTTGTCGGGGAATATCTCATGATGACGGTACAATCATTGGTGGACCCTACAATGTAATTATTGTTTTAATGAGAAAACGACAAAAAATATTTTTATGAAAATAACGGCGGAAGTTTTACCGTTAAACCTGTTGAACTACTCGTAGTAAAAAGTACGATGAATACGCTGTGGTTGCGTAGTAGCACTGGCGGTATTGATTATTGATCTTATGTGATAAGTCACTCAGGTTTTGTTTTATTGGTATTATTAATGTAATAAAATGCAAAAAAGCTTTTTATATAAACGTAATACTTTTATAAAGTTATTCGTTTTATTAGGATAATAGTAAAATCTTTTTATATAAAATGTAATACTTTTATAAAATTATTTATTTTATTAGACAATAATTAGAATATATTATATTTTATTATGCATAGTATTTGTATAGTGCTCGTGCATAGTGTTTGCATAGTAAAATCTTTTATAAAGTTATTCGTTTTATTAGATTATAAATAGAATATATTATATTTTATTTAAAAGATTTTGCTTTAAATATGGACCGTCAGATTAAAGTAAATCAATCTGGACCGTTCATGAGTTAGTTACTATGCGGTCCATTTTTCTATAAATAGAAGCTCATTCCTTCATTATTTCTTACGAATTCACTGAAACTCTAGAGAGATAAACTATAGAGAGAAAGAAGAAAAGTATTATACTGCTTCACTACTCATATATCTAGTACTCTTCTTCTTAAGGTAGGGGATATTATTTGTTGTACTTGTAAGGGGTATTCTTTCTTTCTTATTCATGAAGATAACTTCATTATTCCATTCTTTATTATTCTATTGAATAACTCAGTATACGCTGCTACCTTATACTTGGTGAAATTCTTCATTATTCCATTCTTTATTATTCATTGGAATATCCCGTCTGCATGCGTTTTACTTTTAGGACTGGTTCCATTCTTTATTATTACGCTTGGAATATCCTCGCTCATGCATGCGTTTACGTCTGACTGGTTCCGTTATTTATTATTACATTGGAATATCCTGCTTGCCGGTGCGTATTACGCTTGACCGGTTCCGTTATTTAATATTCTGTTGAATAACTTTTATCTACATCAAGCACCGCATGCATGGTGATTTCATTGTTATTCCATTCTTTATTATTACATTGGAACATCCCGCTTGTCTTAAATTTCACTTTGACTCGTTCCGTTATTATTATTCTGTTGGAATAACTTTTATCATGCTGATACCACATGCATGGTGATTTCTTTTGTCATTCCATTCTTTATTATACTCAGTTGGTTAAAGTTTTGATTTCTATACTCCATGAAATTAGTGGCATATCCTTAATATTTGCGCTTCATCTAGTATCTTTTCATGAAAATATTTTTCTGAGCATTCTTGAATTTTTACTCCACAAATCTGTATCATGTTGACAATTTGGACGTTATTGGTTCCTGAATAAATTAATTCTTGAACTTGTTTTATTGAATTCTTATATCATTGTCATCATCCTCATGTTTATATTATGTTGAAAGTCATCTGTGGCCTGTAGTGCATAGATGGACTTGGTATGATTATGACCGTAATGTTACAAATGATGTGGAAAAAAAAAGTCCTCATTGGCCCGTAGTGCATTGATGGACAATTTTTGGTATGATTATGGCTATGAATTCTCTTCGGCCAAGGGTGCAAAGATGAATTATTTTAGAGAAATAGACAAATAGACATATAATAGACATATCATCTTTGAGCCGGTACAGTTTGTACCAGTCGGATTATTTTTTATTTTTTTAATGCAACTTTAATGTGTTGAGTCATCCAATATAATAGAGAAATGCTTAAAAAAAAATACCCGGCCGGTACAAGTTGTGCCGGCTGGAGTATTTTAAAATTAAAAAATTATTTTAAAATTATTAAAATGACAACAGTTGACCATATAGTGCAATATATTAAAATAAAAGCCGGTAAAGCTTGTGCCGGCTGAGCAATTATGGTATTCAATCTAAGCCTTCTAATAAGTTGATCAACGGTCTAAAAATGGGTTGCTATAACAGTGTCCATGGCAACCTGTTGCCATGGATGAATTTCCATATATATATATATATATATATGAACTGCACATGCACGGTTTTTTAAAAAAGTTGTCAGCACATTCTCATTAAAACTTCTTATATATATAATATTCTTTACTGGGCTAGTTGAGCTCACCCTTTTCCTTTTTGTTCCATTTTTCTTCTTAGGAGGCGAGAATATAGCGAGTACTAGTCAAGGTATGGAATGAAGGTTCTAGAAAGTCATTTTAGTAGTCCTCACTATTTTTGTAAAATAATGTATCAATAATTATAATGAGGACTTATTTGAGTGTGGATATTGTCTAGATGACAATATTAGTATTTAAACTCACAGTTTTTATGTTGTATTAATAAAGTTGTAGTTATTTCTGTACCATGTATTTTGACGACTCAGAATGGGTGTTGTATACCTATTTTGGGGGCGTCACAATTGTCACTTTAAAATTTTCTCCATCTATATCCACATAAAATGAATATTTTCCTTATCATATAAATCAATAATTAATTATTCACAAATAATATTATAGAATCACAATCTCGCAAACCGGTAGTTCTAGGAAAGAGGGGGCTTTCCAATAAGAATTTCTCCTTACTGGCGCACAATTAGGTGACCAAACCTCTCCTTAGACAGAACTTTCTAGACATTGCCAATAATGTTATCTATTAATATTATTAAAATAATATGAATCATTGATCTGATAATGGGAAATATTGTATAGTGACAATTATTAAAACAACAATAATATAAAATTTCAACGTAGCAATTATTGAATCAATAAAATAAAATATTGAGCAATAATTACTTGTAAAATTATTATCGAGTAGTGCCTTCTTACGTAAGAATCAATAATTGGTGCAATCGTGTACTCTTCTTGTCTTGCAACAATGTGTATTCTTGTGTTTTAACCAACGGGTATTCCAACAATAATTGATAATAACTACTGCCGCTTATTTATAAAAACTCATACTTGTCATTTTTCATCCAATCACTTTCCCTTATGGGGCCCACAAAATGTCACATTGGTTATACGAATATTCCCAAGCGGAAGAATATTCCACGACCAAACGAATATTCCCTAAAATAATGAATATTTTATAACCACTTGCTTATTTAAAATATTTGCGCATTTTACCCATAACTAACCACTTTAATCAATTCAACCCTTACTATTTCAAAATAATAAATAGAGAAATTCAATTTTATTTATAATAAGTTGGGGTCTTACAACTCTGATACCAATTGAAAGTCCAATAATAATCTAGAAGGGGGGTTGAATAGATTATTACCGATTAAAAAAAATTATCTTAGGCCTTTTCGAATTTTTGGACAATTAATTTGCAGTGTAAGAAATTAATATGCAAGACAGTAAAAAATTCAATCACACAATGCACAGAGATTTGTCTAGTTCACAACATACATTCCGGGTATGCTGCTACGTCCAGTCTCAAGCTCCTCTCCAGGACTTGAGATCCTATTACTATCAATAATAAAAACTCCTTCAACAGGCGGAGAAGCCTTTACAATGTTTTATAGTCAAACTTACAACTGTTCCTAACTATTCTATCTTGGACAGAAAGCTCCCCGCTCCCTCCTCAAGTTTAGTTGTACCTCCTTTTGAGTTCAGTTCTATTCTATGATCTGGTCTTGAAACAACAGCCTCTTCCTCACCTCACAAGTACACTAGAGACCCAACTTCTTGCTGACCTCTCTAAGACTCTGGTCTTGGTCAAAGAATTACTCGTCTTTCTCACAGGTACATAAAATAAACTAACTCTGACATTTTCTCTTTTTACAAATGATTTTACAAAAATTTTCTTCTCAAATAAGCAGATAAGAATTTAGTACAGATTGATGCTTTTCAAATAAGCAAATAAGAATTTAGTACAGATGGATGCTTCTTAAATAAGCAGATATAATTTAGTACAGATTGATGCTTCTCAAAGAAGCAGATATCAATTAAAGAGCAAATATATTTATAAAAGTTACAAAGACTTTTATACTAGAGAAATTATGCTTCTTTGTAAGCAGATAGTAATTTATGCTTTGATAAAATAGTGCTTCTGTGTAAGCAAATATATAAATTATGCATTGTTTTAACTTTTATATTTTGTGTGAAAAGTGCTTCTTGAATAAGCAAATAGATCAATTTTAGCTTTTACTCAAAAAATGCTTCTGTTTAAGCAGATATATAATTTAATACAAATTTATAAAGAAATATTTATTCTTTATGGAGTAAAGAAAAATTACTTTAAGTTTAAATAACTTTTAGAGTGAAAGTGCTTCTGAGTAAGCAAATAAGTTGTTTTAAACTTTGAATCAAATATGCTTCTATTTAAGCAGATATATTCACTTAAGTTTGTGAAATAAAAGTTTAAATAACTTTTATATTATGCAACAAGTATTTATGAATAAATGAATTTATGAACAAATACTTGTGATGAGAGATATCAAGTATAATAAATAAATCAGTTAAGCAATACTTGATATAACAAATATTATTGTTTAACTCAAATAATATATAAGAATATTTTATCTATTACGTGAACTTTTATAAATAATGTCACTTGGTACTATAAGGAATCGTACGGTCGGATTCCTCTCCGTAGATGTTTATCTTCGTAGCCTTGCGGCGCCCAAGTATCCTTTTATTTGATAAATAGATGAAATATAGATATATAGAATTATGTAGAACAATTTATATTCGTATATCTATAAATATAAATAAGCAAGAGATAATTCAAATAAATAAATCAAACAACTTATCTCAATTTGCTTAGACCAATTTCCTCTTCTCAAATAATCAGAACTTTTGTAAGAAGAGATAGAGAAAGCTTTTTAGAGAGAGAGTATGTGGGAGAAAAATAAGTTTTTCTTTGTAAGTGAATTGGCAAATTGGAAATGAAGAAAAAGCCTCTTATTTATAAATTTTTGAGGTCAGGAGTAAAATGATAATTTTTAAATTCTGATTTTAAATGAATGACTAGAATTGCTTTAATTTAAAATAAATGGTTAGGATGAAAAGATGAGCACACGAATTGCCACATGTACCGCCTTCAAATTTCTGCCCAGTCCAAATGTTATCAACTTAGCATTTATTAACTTGTTTGACCAATTTATGTCAGCCAACACATGTTTTAATTTTTGTACCGAATTGATAGTCACTTAGGCACGCACACGGTTTTGGTAAAAAAATGTTGCCAGCTCATGCATGCTTACACTTTACACACATTAAATATATTAGTACTTAATATATAATATACACATTATTATTATATATATATATATATATATATGAACTGCACATGCACGGTTTTTTTAAAAAGTTGTCAGCACATTCATTAAAACTTCTTTTATATATACACGTTTTATATATATATATATATATATATATATATATATATATATATATATATATATAAAAACATAATGATTATCTATATATACTTATAATATATATTATATAATATATAATATATTATATAATATATAATATATATATATATACGGTTTTTGGTATATAATTATATAAGATTTATATAATATATATATATATATATATATATATATATATATATAAAAATAATAAAATAATTTTGCCTAATTTTAAAATAAAATAATTTTTGAGATATTTAAATAATAAAATTAATTTCAATAAAAAGTGCTCATATGTAAAAATATATAATCAACATTTCCATCTTATTTTCAAATTGATTCAAACAAATATTTGATAATCAACATATAACTTTTGTCACATATTGCATGACCCAATTGATTTAACATATTAATACATCAAGATCAATAAAATCAATTAAATAAGATTTAGAAAATATTTTTGGACAAAGTAAATAAGATAAATAAAACAATTATAATAAAAATCCTATGGAGAGGATTCTACCCTTTTAATTAAATTATTTACTAATTATTGTTATCATCAAAATAAAACTAAAAGTTGGAGACCCAACAATAACACTTGACATTCTATAACACATACTTCTTTAAACATCTGTTATCCCTTTGTGACTATAAAAGTCGGGATTTACAACCTTGACCAACACAAAAGTTGAGAATATTTCATTGCATAGACATACTTAACATTAAACAGACCTACCCAACAGAACCTATACTACCTATTCACTACCATCTACCCCTCTATCAAATAAAAGTTGGGGTCTAACTGCCATCCTATGCATACAGCAAGGCATACGGATTTACAACAACTAAACAGTCCGTAATAGAAATAAAAAGTGGGACTATATCGAACATGAATACAAATCAACGTCTGCTCTCTCTGCTAGAGGGAAGCTGCATCCACTCAGCGTCGAACTGCATAAAGGTGATGTCTAAAGCTTGCTCCAAAGTATATATATCCTCACATCTTTAGCTTACACCTCAACTCTCAACCTGTCTAGCATTGTAGCTCTTTTCTGCTCCCAACCTCCCTCATGAACTCGGCTAACTTTCGATCATGCACAGTAGCGGCGTCCTTGTCTTCTTTGCTCTGAAATCTGGAGGGTGTGGTTCTGCGCCTCCACTCGCTCAGCCCTAACCTTTAGCTCGTAGTTCCTGGCCAACAAAACTCCTATCATCGCATGCTCCATGGACTCCTCACTAGAGTCCCTCGACTCTTGGTTCACTGAATAACTATCTTGACTCTCGTTAGTCATCCTATGACCACAATAAACAATCAAAATAGCATCAGTACCACAATAAAATATATTCATTGATAAAATGAAAGGATATTTTATTCAGTACAACTAAAACTTGATGGATCTCCTCAACCCATCACCTAGCTAACATACTCTATAAAAATTTTCTACTAAGGTTATAACCTAGGTTTCGCATTCCTAATGTTTATAACCTACACCTTTGATACCAACTTATAAAGCCCCCAAATCCAGGTACTTGAAACCCGAACTCGGTGCTTTACGATACCATTTTTATGAGCGGAATAATACTAATAATAATAACAATAATATAGATACCAAATTAATTTACATCTTTATCAAAGTCTAAATCCCAAGTACGCAACCTTTAATACATTTCTCACAATACGTGATAGGTAATATATATCATACTTGTCTTAATAAAGATAACTATTACATAAAATGGCATTGAATTCATTCTGCAATCTTTCCTTTCCCTTTATTCTTAGCCGAGCCTTCTACTTGTTCAAACTTAGCTGAAAACATTTAAATTAAGCAAGGATGAGTATTTGAGTGCCCAACAAGTAATAACAATTATATATATATAAGCTGAAAGAATTTAAATATTTTCTTTATACTATCCTTCTACAACAAATCAATAGTTGTGAAGTAATCTGAACCGATAATATTAACATAACAACCCTCTTTAAAATTTTAAAACTACGTACTGACTACATATAGGGTTAAGGGGACATACTATAAACATTATTTTCATTTTCGAATAGGTTTAGCAGAACTTCATCCGCAAACCGTCATAACTTACGGGCACGAGGGTGTACATCCCATGGACCCTGTATTGATCAATACTGCATGCAAGAACGATATGATCGTTCACTCTGTCCGCCTTGGGCGCATAAAAGTTTTCCCGTGTAAGGGATGTTCATTCTTGTCGAGGTTCCAAACCAAAGAAATTCGGTTGGATAATAAGGTTTTGTCTTGTTCAACAATAATCTATAATTCAACATATATGTATACGAGTAATTAACAAAGGTGTATCAACATGTGATTAAATGCAATGATTATCCAAGTGGGGACACTTGTATAACCATTTATAGAAATTAACGAACATAATATATATTTGAATTACCATATACTAACATGTTGACAATCAATGAGCGTATATAATATAAGATTAATAATTTGTACAGTAATAATATAATTCTGAAACATTCTTACTCATGTCCATTGCATAAAGAAAATGCAAAGGTAGGATACTTGCACGATCTGTTTGCTTTACAATACATGACTTAGTTTTATCTTTTATATCACGACCTATCATTAATCGGATCATTCGTTCTATTAGAACAATATACTATAACATATAAGTATCTTGCATTTCGCAATCAAAGACATAACCTAATCACATTATCACACATGTTCAACAGTTATTGCATCACAAACAAACATTAATACAGTCAAAATATCTAAGTCTAGATCAATTTTTGAAATATGTCGGTGTATCGACAGCTTTATCGGGTAATTATCGAGTCTAAGACTCTATTCCGAAGCTCAATAACTATAAGTATCAGTCATATCATTTTAAATGACGTAATAAACATTTAATATACTTTATCATGAATTTTAAACACCAGAATCATTATCAAATGATTTAAGTATTAAACAATTCTATTATCCTTTAATTATTATTTAACTATTAATGAAACCATTGCCAAAATATTAAAGTTATTTATAATAACTCAAAATATTTTTAAAACATTTATATTACCCTTAAATGATTTTTAAATATTTAAAATTATTTTTAAATAATTACCATTAATATTAAAATATTAATGTACTATTTCTTAAAATATTAAAAGTCATTAAGTATAACTTAAAATATTTTTAATTCACTTAATATTATTAATCTTGATAATATTTAATTCACCTCTTAGTATTATTAATTCACTAATAACACTTTTATTCGCTTACTAATATTATTAACATCTTAATAATATTTTAATACTTACTAATATTATTAATCCTCTTAATAATATTTTAATCATGCATTAATATTATTACTTTAATAATATCTTACTTATGCTTTAGTATTATTAATCAATTAATAATACTTTTAGTCATTTACTAATCTTATTAATATTTTATTTATTTACTAATATTATTGATCATTTAATAATATTTTATTCATTTACTAATGTTATTAAATTAATAACATTTTATTTAATCTAAGTATATTATTATTTACTTAATAATATTTTAATCATCTAATAATATTTTAATTTAATATTATTAATCTTTTAATAATATTTTAATCTAAGATTAATATTTTAATCTAATATTATTAATCATTTAATAATACTTTAATCATTTATTAATATTTTAAATCAAATATGATTAACCATTTAATAATATTTTAATAAAGTTTTAATCTTAATATTTTTATTTACTTAACAATATCATATTCTAATATTATTAATATCATAATAACATTTTAATAATTTATTAGATCAATAAATAATTTATTTTAATTGTTCACCCTTTATAAAATTATTTATTTAATATCCATAAAAGATCATAAATAATATTTCTTATTATAAATTACCAAAATGCCCTAAAATAGTCATAATATTATATATTAGGAGTATTCAAGCATTAAAATCATACTTTTCTTATTTAAGACATCATTTAACTATTTATTTCCTTTTATTCATAACTTAATCATTTTTAGGAAAAATAGCAAACTGATTCCAAACATTCTCATTTTCTGGATTTGGACAGTATATGACCCAACCATGATCCCCAAATTTTTCTGAAATTTTAGAAAATGATTTACTAATTTTAAAGTGCCCAAAACACCCGTATCTTGCTTTATTTTTCATAAATCGAGTTTTGCTCAGAAAAATTTGATATTTTCAGGGTATACTCTCATAACATATATGAACCTACTGTAACAATTTCGGAATTTTTCAGTGTATAAACAGTGAGAAATTCTAGTGTTAATATTTAGGAGTCCTTTACGGAAATAGCCATTACGCACAACCTATAAATTGAAATGCGTCCGTTCTTTTTCCTAGACGTAGATAACTTCTTAAGGTACCTCTGTGATTTTTTCCAGATTTTTAAAAGACTTGAAACTACCCAAAACAGCCTCAAGAAAAATGGGGACAATATCTTTTTAGGGTTTTGAAACTTTAACTTTCTAAGTGGACTATTTTGGGAAAAAAAACCCTTATGGCTTCAATACTTGCTAGATTTGTGTTCTACCACTTGGGGTTACTAGATAACGCATGTATCTAGCATCCCCCTTTGACGGATCACAAATCCAAGTTGTAAAACTTGAGTTACACAAGATTTAGTGGAAGAAAAACATGGGTTTCACCCCTTGGAGAACATATGCTCATTTTCTTTCTCTAAGCCTTTTGATCTAACACTCAAGATACTTAGTTCCATACATGATGATATGTAGAACTAGGGTATCTTGAGTATTAGTTCATAACCCCAACAAAACTCAAGCTATAATACAAAGTAGAAGAAGAAGATGAAGATTAGGTTATACCTTGATTTAGAGGCAACCTTCCTTGATTTACCAAAGTAGAGTATAAACTTAGGGTGCATAATCAAACTAGCACACCTCTCTTTCTCTCACTAAAAACCGAACCCTCTCTCTCTTTTCTCTCTTGTATATTGCTAGCTTGAGAGAAAAAGAAGAAGAAGGAGAATAAGAGAAATGAAAATGATCTAGCAAATGAATGGGTGATTAACTATTATCCCCCATACTTTTCTTGTCCCATGGATAAAAGACTACACCTTATCTCTTCAATTAGCCTAATCATGTGATTAAGGGTGCTTAATAGATTTGCAACCAATGGGAGATTGACACACATGTACTTGTGTGTAAGACTTCTACTTATGGACATTGATTAGCATAATTTGTTGCCTTAAAGGCCTAATGGGGCCAGCTATATATATGCCCACTAATTCCTTCATTTAGCCTTTATTTTAATGCATAAATTAGATAAATCAAAGGTCTAAAATACCCTTAATCAAGTGGACTAAGTTTGGGCTTGCATTTTATTTCTTTTGGGCTTCTCCTTTAATTGTTTTGGGCCATGTAATGAACATAGTCTAACAAATTTAATACATGCTACCCAAATTGTTTATTTAGGGTTTCCATTTCCAATCTTATGAAATTTAATTACTTATATATGTGACTTTAGCTCATAACCTAATTAGGTTTACTAGAAATAGGTTTAAAATTATTAGTCACCTGAAATAACAAGATTATCCACATAAGTTAGTATACATATTAAATACTAACCTTTCTTTATTACCATAACCCTTAGGTTATTTAATTGTCTCACCTAATGTATAATTAGGTTACGAAGCTTTCATTTAGGGTTTAAAATAAAATAAAATTAGTTCCTAAAATTTATAATTAGGGTTTTCTTAATTTGATTAGGGTTCTAATCATACATGAACATTAGGGTATTATATAATAATTATAATTATCCTTGCTAATCTAGCAATTAGGGTTTATAATTAATAAATAGGATTTCAAGAAATTAATAAATCTAAATGTTAATTAGGGTTGACCTAATCAATCAAAAAAATCATATAACATAGTTATATAATAGTCTTAAACTCACAATTGAGTTTCAAATTAGGGTTTCCCACATTAAAACTAGGGTTTGACATAATACACCATAACTGACCAATCATTGTCAGTCCACATACATACAGTATATAATTATAGCACTAAAAATCAAAATATAAATAATATTATATTATTATTCTCATTCCTTGATCAAAATCCAAAATTAGGGTTTGGATTCCATATCTAATTTATCTCATTACACTTAACATTATTAATTAAGTTAAAATAATTAACTTAATAATCATACTAAAATTCATATAATAAAATAATTATTATAATTATTAAAAAAATCATTTCATATATTATATAAATAATATATGATTATATTTTCATGGAAAATAATTAATAAAAAACATTTCTACTATAAAATTAATTATTATAATAATATAGTTTATAACAATCAAAATTTTAAAATAAAATTATTTAAAATCATTCATGTAATAAATATATCACATAAATACATACACATTATCTTGGCACATATTCCCCATATTTAAAAATAAAAAAAAATTATACGCAAAAATTTCTAATTTATTTGTATAGAAAATATTGGGTTGTTTAATGATAATAAGGTTTTTATTATTATTATAAGTTATTAAGCTAAAGTTATTTAATTAACTAGAGTGTGACACAAAGTAACTATATAATATAAATAATATAAGAATAATCTAGTTGGGGGAATTTTTGGTTAGCCAAACAAGGCCTTGTGGCCTTTGGTTTTTTTCCAACTGATGTGTTTTGTTTTCTTTAACGTATGAATACGTGGGAGAGTTAAGCCATATCAGTTTTCGTTTGCGTCTTATTTTCTCCTAAAGCTAAAGAGCAGAGTTGAGAGAGAAGAGAGAAAACACTTAGTTTTTGGTGATTGACAAGAGGAAGAAGGGGAATTATTAAACCTAGTCACCATTTTTTGTATCATACAATCAAAGTGAGGTACCAAATTTTGTGCCTTATATGTGTTGTAATATGCAAATTGAAGTTGGATTGTTTTAATATGTGAAGAAACGAAAGCGACGTAATTGGAATCGTGTCAATTGATTGAGAAACAAATTCGTGGTGATCAAATTCGCTAATAGTGTAAAATATGATGAAATTTGGAAAATTGGGATTTTGATCATTGAAAATCGAATATGTAAAGTGTTTATGTTGTTATTATGTGGTATTGGATGTTTATAGATGTTATTACAAAGTTTTAGTTGCTAGGTGTCATAATTTCTGTAGGAATTGGGTTGAGATGGGTGAACGCCAAATAGCAGGCTATTCTAGCTTCGGTTTACATGCAGTATTAATGCCTTGTTGTCTGAAATTACCACAGCAAAAACATCGCAGATTTACCTTTGGCGTAGTTAGCGCCTTAGGCGGTAAGAATGCAAGGCCAGTACTCGAGCTTGACGCGGTGACTTCGCCTTATTTGCGGTCATGTGTAATGGACTTATGTTAGCTAAGCAAGCATGTTAATGAGGTTAAGACATAATAAAAACTACAATAACATATTGTAATGCGTTGTAATGCAAACTGTAAAGATTTTAAGTGATTGCTTAATTAAGTTATGCAATGGAACTAAATGTGATTTTTTCAAAAGTAAGAAATAAATGATAAGGTTTATTTTGGTTTATAGTGAGATATAAGTTGAAAGAACGATTTGAATGTTAACTTGATTATTTAATCTAATATATGTTTAAAAGGATGTAAATACGCGTTAGAAGACTTAACTGTCAATTGTAAGGGAAGCGTAACGAGAGAGGTTATATAACTTAGTTATTGTTAACAAGTGTAACATATCCAATATGAGATAATGAAGTCTATGACAACTTTGCTGAACGTTAAGTGTCAGTTACGAAAAGAAGTATAAAGAAACACAATATGGGATTACGTAATGATAGGTGTCATACGAAGAGGAGTAAACACTTGAAGTTATGTGTTAAGTTTAAAAGAGACGCAAGTTATACAAAATTAAGATTTGAAAGTCATTGTGGTTTCATTATATGTATAACTAATGCATGTGAATATGAACCTTTGAACTGTTGTAGGATGTACGCAAAGCATTTAAGCTATTTTTCGGTAATTGGTAATTTACAAACCAGGCAAGTCTTTCAGTTCCTATTTGCTATTTGAATTTAATTGTTTTAAATCTTTATTGCAAAGAGCATGATGTGTTATATTTATGTTGAATGTATGAAATGTTAAAGTCAACTTATGACTACGTTGATTGAGTAAAGAACTCAATCTTTATACTTGTTATATGAACTGTAACATGTATGTTATGTTAGTCCAATGTTATCAGATATATGTTGAGCATGTTATTATGTGCTACGTGATGCATGAAAACTGTTAGATTTTGTTGGGCTGTCGAGCTCAACCTTGCAAATAACCATTTTTGTAAGTTAAGGATTGAAGATAACACTATGCTACTTGAACGAAGTGAATCAGAAATAATATACGAAGATGTATATTTTAGTTAAAGTTGATATTTCCTTAAAACATGATTAAGACTCATGAGATGTATTAAATGTTTTATGATGTATAGTTTTATATTGAGTTGTAAAGCTAGAGTTAGAGTTATCTGATATGTAAAGGTTATCAGATTGAATTAAAAAGTTTTATATGATAACAGTGATAAAGCGAATCATAAAATAAGATTGATTCAAACACATGTAGTTGATAAAGGTTTTGATTTAGGGAATTAAAGTAAGGAGACATAAAAGTTTAAATTATTCCGCATTTTATAAAGTTTAACATCGAATAATGATGTAAAATCATAAGGTAAATGTGTTATTAACGACCAAAGTTGAGAATTAAATTGTATGAATTTTGGGGACGTTACACTTATAATTGTTTGTTCACATGTGTGTACTATTGATTCACATGCATGTACTATTAGGGGCGGTAGTGCAAGATTGATAATACTTGCATGACTAAATTAAAAATGAAGGTATAGATGAAGGTACTATACTGTAATTATTTTTTTCACATGTATAGAACTATTGATTCACATAATTGTACTATTGATTCACATGATGTACTATTAGGGGAGGTGGTGCAAGTTTGATAATACTTGCAGGACTAAATTAAAAATGAAGGAAAAGATGAAGGTATTATACTGTAATATTTTGATCCCCAAAATGTGCAATTATCGAAACTATGTTTTCTTATAAATAGAAGCTCATTCTTCTTTCATTCTCACCAATTCACTAAGACTCACAAGAGCAATTATAGAGAGAGAAGCTATAGAGAGAGAAGCTTTAGAGAGAGTACAAGAGAAGTCTGCTACCTCACTATTCCAGTATCCAGTCTTCTTCTAAGGTAAAAGATATTATTTTTTTCATTATTCATAAGGAATAATATTTTCTTCCATACTCTGCAGTATGTAAGTAATATTATTTCTTATCGTATTCCTGATTATACCCTCATTTTGTTAAAATATTGCATCTATACTCCGTGAAATTAGTAGAATATCCTTGAAATTTGCGCTTCATCTAGTATCATTTCACAAGGATATTTTCTGCACATTTTGGTTAAATTTTAAGCTTTTCATGCCGGAGTACTATCCATGAGTAGTATTCATTTTTACGGTACTATTCATAAAGTACTATTCATGGGGTACTATTCATAAAGTACTATTCACGGGTATTATTCACAAAGTACTATTCACAGAGTACTATTTCTGAAGTACTATTCATGGGGTACTATTCACTCGGGTACTATTTAGCCAGAGAATTATTCATAACAAAAATTAATTTCTTTGTTGTCCAAATCATTTTTGATACAATATTATTCTTGAATTTTACTCCACAAAGCAGTATCATGTTGACAATTTGGACATTATTGAATTCTGGATAAATTAAATTATAAATCTTTTAAAATTTTTCCTTTTCTTTCTTTTAATTGAATTCTTATATCATTGTTATCATCCTCATGCTTATATTGTGATAAAAGTCATCTGTGGCTTACGTGCATAGATGTAATATTGATTGGTATGATTATGACCATGGATTATTCGGTATAATCATGACCATAATGTTACAAATGATGTGGTAAAAATCCTCATCGGCTTGTAGTGCATTGATGGACAATTGTTGGTATGATTATGACCAGGGATTATTCGGTATAATCATGACCATTAATGATTACATGAATATCCTTGGCCCGTAATGCAGGGATGATTCGATGATGTGGTTTATTTATTAAGCTAAGTCTCAACGATAAAATTGATGATAAACTTTTTAAATCATAGAAGATAGTAGATATCATGCTCTACTTGACTCTTCTAAGGGATTGCTTGTTCCGTTGCAGTTAAACTTGATGTTTATTATATTTTATCAGTTTAACACCGTTGAAGGCTAACGATAATTTATTCTGCATTATCTTAGCCATAATATTTCTTACTGGGTTAGTTGAACTCACCCTTTGTTTTCATTTTTCTCTTCAGGAAATGAGAATATAGTTGGGACTAGTCGGGGAACGGAGTGACGGTCCAGATGTTTGCATTAGTAGTCCTCACTATTCAGTGAAATAGTGTGATAATAAATGTAATAATGACTCCATTTGAGTTTGAATACTGTCTGGAAGACAATATTCATATTAAAACTCTCAGCTTATGTTTTGTCGTATTTTACACGACAGTTGTATAATTAAGTTGTATTTGAATTTTATACCATGTATTTGGCGACTCAAGATGGGTGATGTATACCTATTTTGGGGGCGTCACGGTTAGTATCAAAGCTTAGGATATGATCCTGGTGAGATGTGAGACAAGAACTAGGAGGGGAGAGACGGGAAATTCCTTCGCTAGTATGACCTGCCTAAGTTTATTTGGTGTTTATTTGGTTGGTCAGAGTCAATTAACCCTTATTTTGGGCAGTATTTACAAATGGCATCCAAAAATGTTGAGATAAGCTGTGACACCCCCAAATCCGGGTACATCACTTCCACGGGATTTGGTGTTCACTGTACAAATATCATCTATCTATCTACCCATAATAAAAGTAAACCATGCAATAGATAGAAATAAAATCTTCCCTTTAAAGGGTTACAACATCTGAATCATAAACATAATCCCAGGTTAAACTAACCTTAAACATCTGTGCGGAAATATAAATAATAAGTCTTAAACAACATCATTAACTCAAGTCTAATATAAATACATCATCAAATAAAATAACAAGTCTTCATCATTTGCTAACTTTGCCCTTACCTTTACTAGTGGAAGGTTCATCGATTCTTTCGTTCTTAACTGCAATGTTATTATTAAGCAAGAGTGAGCACTATTGCCAACAAGTATAACAATGAAATAACATTATAATAACATGCGAGTAAATCAAAGACATCTGAATAAAAACTCAACTTTTGAATCAAGAATGAATAACAAGAATCAAAAGAATTCTGAGGGTCATAAAACCTTGAACTATGTCCTAGGTTATCAAAGGTTATACTTGAAACGTTTAACAGTCATAAGACTATGGACCTTTCTACTGCGTACTTGGGGATCGACCCTTAGTACCATACTGTGCACAATATCTTAACGCTAACGCATAAGTAAATCCCTTTGCAGGGTTGTTCATCTCAGTTTGACATTCGAGTCCGTACCAAAGGAAGTTTGGTTTGGATAATTCATCAAGGGTTCTGAAATTTAGAACACTCATCAACTATGGACTAGTCGAATCAGTAAGGGTTTGCTAGTCTAATAAGGTTCCATAATAATGATATTCAAATTGAATAATAATCTCAAGAAGTATACAATAGGACAATTATTGTATAACTAAATCATGCTTTGAAAAGATAATCAATCTTTAATATAACCTTTGAACTTGAATAATAGCAATGATAATTTACTCGAGGTAAATAATAAACTTGAACAATAATGACAAGTAGGGTTAGGAAACTTGCCTCGTGCGTAGATTACACTTTAACTAAGCACGTTCTTTGAATTAAATCTTACATATCATTCATATTCACAATACCAGTTAATTATAACTTAACTAATCATCATAAACTCATTCTCTTTGTCTACTTTGATTATTTAACTATACTTAGTTAATTTACCACTTTGTCACATAATTTATACTTCATGAATAACAAGCTTATTATGTATTCAATAATTCTATCCGCATGTAATTATGTTATTAACATGTTAAACAACTCTTTTATCATCATATTATACTTCTAACATGTTTACATGTTCATTAAATTAATTTACTAACACATTGTTAGACTTAAACATTTTAAAAAGTACATTTCTAAACTTTTTGGAGAGTGGCGGCTATGCATGATGATGGCGTTATTTTGACGGACTCTTGGTATTTCTGACTTGGCGTTAGTAACTATTGCATTTCGAGACTTAATGACTTGACTTGCGGCTGATGGTGCGGGACTTGATTACGGAGTTGGCGCCCATGCTGAAACTCCAGACTTTGATTCCCAATTCGCGAAGAACATAGAGTTCAGCGAACAGGACACTAAATCATCATTAATTTCACTAAATTAACATACCCACATGCTACGATTTATACATAATCATTACCCAACAAAAATAGAAAGATTTTAATCCATTAAAACACATAATTATAGAATTAAAATCTATAATTTCACTGACTTTGATTTTCTTGAAGGTTTTGAAAATAAAACATGAAAATTGATACTACGGATTCGTTATAACAAGAATCCGATTAGATTTAAAGTTTGGTCTCTTCAGTATCAACATGTATAATAATATACGAGTGTAAAATTTAGGGATAATATCGATCAATACATAAAATATCACGTATAAGGCCATAAGGCAAAAACCCATACTACGTGATTTTGTAGAAATCATATCGATGTAATATTATTAAAAGCGATGATAGGAACCATCTAATACATAGAAAAACACATTAAAACAATATCTTAACACATATATGTACATAATTCATACTCTTTTAGATTCTGAGAGACTTTCTGATGAACTTTGAAAATCATGTTTATAAAAAATCAAACAACGTAAAAATATAATTTGGTTTGGAGAATTTACTCAGAGTATAAATTTAGAAGAGATGATAAGTGGTGATCCTTTCACAAGTATTTGTTACACACTCACAATTTTCTTCTCAAAATCACAATTTTCTCTCTGTGAACTCTAACTTTTGTTTTCCTGATTATCTAGACTTAGAAATAAGAATACATATATAATATTAGAATCGGCGCGTTGCGTTGGTGGTGATTAACCCGATAATAGTAGCGCTCCAACTCCCCATAGGGCCTTGTTTAGCTAGCAAAATAAATTTAAAAACCAATTAATTTAATAAAACTTTATCATATAGTTTAATTAATGTCACACTCCTTCATAAAATAAATCAATATCTTATTTAATTTATTTTAAATAAAATATAATAATTTCTCATAAATTCACATAGTCACATAATTAATTTTCTCATTAATAAATAATGTCAAATTATTAACTCTCTAATTAATAATTAAATTAATTAAATAACATCATGCTTAATTAAATATTTCATTTAATTGAATAAGCTCACATAATTACATATTTGAATAATAATTATTCTCTACATTAATTTAATAAATGTAACACATATAATTAAATTAATCTACCACAATGCATCAACTAATTATTAAATCTAATAATTAAATCATCAAAAATATATATTTAATTCAATAAATATTAAAATTAATTTACAAAATCTCGTTAAATCACATCTTTTCCCCCTTAAAAGGATTACATCCCCGAATCACGACTTCAATAAATTCGACCATTACATTCTCCCCCCTTACAAAGATTACATCCCCGGAGAATCGCTTACACATAATTAAGTAAATAAATGAGGGTAATTCTTCATCATATTCTCTTGAGTTTCCACGTAGCTTCTTGAGGTTGTGGTTCCTCATTTACCTTAATAGAAGGTATAACTTTATTTACGAAACTTGTTCTTTTTTGGTCGAAACAATTTGAGCGAGAATTTCTTACGTAAGATAAGTCTTTCTCAAAATGCGAGGTTAAGTATTCAATTACATGCTTGTAATCGGCTTTGTAGGCGTAACGAAAAACATGGAAGATGTTGTGGACATTCTCGAGTGATGGAGGTAAAGAAGCTACCTCGTCTGCGACTTCTCCGATTCTAGGCAATACTTCAAAGGGTCCAATAAATCTTGGGCTCAATTTCCCTTTCTTTCCGAACCTGATCTTCCCTTTCCAAGGAGAGACATTCAAGAAAACATAACTACCTGATTCAAACTCGATATTTTTTACGATGTGGATCGGCGTATTTCTTCTTTCGATCTTGAGTAAGCTACCGATTCGTGCTCGGATCACTTTGACTATTTCTGTACATCTCTGCTTTTGCCAATTACGCCCTAGCAATTGTCTTTCACCAACTTTATCCCAATAAAGTGGAGTTACGCACTTTTCAGTATAATGCTTCCGTATGGCGGCATGCCTATACTAAGCGTGGTAGCTTTGTTGTTGTGTGCCAAACTCTACTAACGGTGAGGTGATCATCCCAATTTCCTTTGAAGTCCATCACACGGGCTCTTAGCTTATCTTCTAACATTTGAATTGTTCTTTTCGCTCTGTCCAAATCATTTGAGGGTGATAAGATGTACTCATTCATGATTGCGTACCCATGCATTCTGAAGGCGTTTCCGGAAATTTGATGTGAAGCGCGGATCCTATCTGAAATAATTGATACGAAAACTCCGTGCCTCGAAACAATCTCTTTTACATATAGCCTCGCCAACTGATCTAGGTTGAATCTTATTTTGATCGGAAGGAAGTGTGCAGATTTTATCAGTCGGTCAATGATTACCCATATGCGTCTTAGCCTTTCTGAGTCATCGGAAGGCCAACCACGAAGTCCATTGTAATATGTTCCCATTTCCATTCTGGGATTTCTAACGGTTGTAGCAACCCACTTGGTCTTTGATGTTCTGCTTTCACTTTCTGACATGTAAGACACTTGGCAACACATTCTGTAACATCTCGTTTTAAATTTGGCCACCAAAAATGTTGTTGAAGATCTTGGTACATCTTGGTACTACCAGGGTGAATTGAATATCGTGAACTATGAGCCTCGCTCAAAATTTCTTCCTTAATCTCTTGTACTGGCGATACCCAAATTCTACTCTCAAATCTCAGTATTCCTTCCTTATCCATCTTAAATCTCGGTTCGGTTCCTTCAGATATCTTCTTTGTCACCTTTTTGCACTCATCATCCTGAAGCTGAGCCTCCTTTACTTTATCTAGTAGAGTTGTACCAGATTGCATCTAAAATAGCTTCTCATCGATCTCCATAGGATACTTCACTTCCAACTCCGGTTTCTCCATTTACGTAATTAGCTCCTCTGACGATCGACATCATCAATTTCTCCGACCCTTTCTACTTAAGGCGTCGGCAACCACATTTGCTTTACGGATGGTATAAAATCTCACGATCGTAATCCTTAATTAATTCTAACCATCTTCTTTGGCGCATATTCAAATCATACTGCATGAAAATATATTTGAGACTCTTGTGGTCCATATATATTTCACACTTCTCCCCCCGTAGAGTAGTGCCTCCAAATTTTCAAAGCAAAAAAAAGCTGCGACTAACTCTCTAAGTCATGGGTGGGATATCCTTCTCGTAATCTTTCAATTGTCGTGATGCATACTTGATGACTTTGCCATTTTGCATCAACACACGGCCAAGTCCTTTATCTGACGCATCACTATAGACAACAAAATTTCTGTATCATCCGGAAGAGATAACACGGTGCAGTACTCAACCTCTTCTTCAATTCTTGAAAGCTTTCCTCACATTTATCCGTCCAAACAAATTTCCACGACTTTATGAGTTAAATTAGTTAAGCGGAGTTGCGATCTTGGAAAAGTCTTGTATGAACCTTCTATAATATCCCGCCAATCCAAGAAAACTTCTTACTTAAAGCGGCGTTCTCGGTGATCCGATTAATCACGGCTTCTACTTTGGATGGATCTACCGAAATTCTATTTTTGTCGATTACGTGACCAAGAAATTGTACTCGCTCAATCCCGAATTCTCATTTTGAAAATTTAGCATACAACTTCTCCCTTCTCAATACTTCCAATGTTAATCTCAAATGTTCTTCGTGTTCTTCTTTGGTTTTTGAATATACCAAAATATCATCTATAAATATAACTATGAATTTGTCCAAAAACGGCTTGAACACACCATTCATTAGTCCCATAAATGCTGCAGGAGCATTCGTTAGACCAAACGACATTACTAAAAATTCGTAGTGTCCATATCGCGTTCTGAACATTGTCTTCGATAAATCCTCTGGCCTCACCTTCAGTTGATGATAACCGCTTCTCAAGTCTATCTTGGAAAAGTATCTCTCTCCCTTTAATTGATCAAACAGGTCGTCGATCCTCGGTAATGGATATTTGTTCTTAATCGCGACCTTATTCAGTTCTCTATAGTCAATGCTGAGTCGCATCGATCCATCATTCTTTTTTCACAAAACAACAACAAGCGCTCCCCCGGGCGATCGCTTTCGGTTGAATGTACTTCTTGTCCAACAATTCTTGTAGTTGTACCATTAATTCTTTCATCTCTACTGGTGCCATTCGGTATGGTGCCTTCAATATTGGAGCGGTTCCGGGCGCCAGATCGATCACAAAATCTACCTCTCTATCCAGTGGAAGTCCTGGCAAATCGTCTGGAAATACATCGACGAAGTTCCTCACGATCAGTATCGCTTCTACCTTTGGATTCTCTTTTTGACTGTCGACTATGTAAGCTAAGTATCCTACACAGCCTTGTCTTAACAACTTCCTAGCCTGCATCATCGTCAGACAACTCGCTTGTCTAGGCGACTTGCTACCATAAAATACAACCTTTGACGGAGTCATAAGGTTAATACACTTCTTTTGACAATCAATTACAGCACCGTAATTGAATAACCAATCCATTCCCAAAATAACGTCAAATTCCCCAAGTCGAATAGGAATAAGTTCTACGTTCATGATTTTACCCTTAATATCCACTCTACAGTTCTTATGTACGTACTTAACAGGGATTATCTCTCTATTCGCAATTTCTATGTTCATGGGGTAATCCAATTCATTCTTAGGCAAATCTAAATTCTTGGCAAAATCATCGGATATAAAGGAACAAGTAGCACCGAATCAAATAATACGTAAGCATTAACTTTATTGATCGAATGATACGACACCACATCACGGGATTGAGCGCATCTTTCACCGTCATGTTGAAAAGTCCGGCGATCGATCGGGTTTGTTGTTGTGGTTGGTCGATGATGGTTAAGGTATTTCCTTTATTATTTCCCGGTTTCCTCCGATCCACGACCCTCCGATCCCTTCTTGGGACAATCTCTTGCCGATGGTCCTTGAACCACAAGTAAAACAAGCACCCTTCTTTGGGTTTGGGCGGTTTGGTGCTATGTGGCCTTCCCGACCACAATTGTAGCACACTCTTTTTCCTTTCATACAAACTCCCGGATGGGCTTTCCATGAAGTCGGGCATGCTTTGATTCTTTTCTTGATTACCTTGCTAATTTCCGATGATGAGTATCGTTTCCACCTTTTCTTACGATTGAAATTTCCACCTCTGTGCCACTTCCACTTTGGGCCTTGTTATTAATTTCACCTTCACTCTTCTTCTTCTTCTTCTTCGATCTTGATTGTACTTGGTCACCGCATCACTTCCACCTTCAGCGAGGATGGCCTTTTCCAAAACTCCAGCAAATGTGTTTATCTGAAACATTGATACCTTGATGTACACCCAAGGCTTTAGTCCTTGCTCAAACCGTCTCGCCTTCCTCTCATTCGTGTGAACTTGATACGGGGAGAATCTTTCCAACTCATTGAATTTAGCCACGTAGTCAGGTACACTCATGTTTCCCTGCTTCAGTTCCAGAAATTGAACTTCCATCTGATTCTGCGAACTAGTTGGGAAGTACATCTCGAAGAACATCTCTTTGAATCTCTCCCACATAATTACACCTTCTCATCCTCGTACTTTGTTTGCTTACCACCAGTAGCTAGCCTCAGACTTCAGCATAAACGTTGCAAAAGCGGTCTTCTGGTCTTCTCTAACCCTAGCAACGTCGAAAACCTTCTCCATCTCCATAACCCACATTTGAGCCTCGATTGGGTTCATGGAACCTTTGAACTCTGGCGGTCCCCTTGCCTTGAAGTCTTTAAGCGTTGTGTTTGGTGGAGCTTGAGGTTGATTATTCATGGCTCCAATCGATAAGTTCAACTAACTATTGAGCAGGATTAGCGTTAGCATTATTGTTATTATTGGTTGACTCTTCACAGTTGGTTGGCGTTGTTGTCTTCTCTTTGGCGGCATATTTACATTAAATAAGCGCTTTATTAGAACTTTATTTATTTCTCTAAATAGTTAAGGCATTACTCAACAATTTAACATATCACTTAACACATCATCTCAAACAACTTGATATATTTGCATTCAAATCAAAGTTTTAACATTAAACGATAGCATAACTGCTATTTACATCAACTATCGTGGAATAAAGAATCCACAAGATTTAAAACATTCAAATATTCTTTCGTTCATAAACACGTCAGAATTTACATCAAAAACTAATTAAGTTCTTCACATAATTAAATAAATCATATCACTGTCGGTCAAGGTACTGATTAGCCTTGCTACGCTCCTTTTCTAAGATGTGATGTATCGTCCTGCGATCCATCATGTACAATGGTAATCCTTCGAACTGGATTGGGTACCTCAAAACTCGATCTTGGGTCTCATTCATTGCCTTGTTAAGTGTAGAGTACGTTTCCCCAATCTTCGCTTTCTTTGCGACTATCATCCTCTGCTGCGATCATTTCGACGCGATTCTCTTACCCGACCTTCCTCTCTGCTATGTTCGACCTTTCGGAGGTTTCCTTGATTCCTTCTTCTTGATTTCTCTATCTCCTCGGTCTTATCTTTAGTTTGACCCTTCTCATGGACCAAATCCCATTCTACATTTCCCGGTCGTGAGTGAAGAGTCGAAATCTCCTCTCTCTTCTCCTCTCTAGAGTAATCTCTTTGATAATAGCTCGCTCTCGATCCGGATCCACGGACCTCATCTCGTAACTCCGCGTTACGGTGCGTATAACGTGTCATACATCTCAGCATCAACGGTGTACCGTGGTAACTCCTCTTCTTCCTCTTCCACTTCCTCAACAAATTCCTCCTCAGGATCAGTCTTAGTTCATGCTCCTGACCAACAACGGTGATCAATGGAGATGATTCCCTCTGCACCAGCTGCTCCCTAACGACATGAATGTCTCGGGGCTCCTCCTCTGTTGGTACTATAGGTACACGGGGTTCCTCCTCAGTAGGTACTATAAGTACTCGGGGTTCTTCCTCCCCAGCTTGACTAGCTTCTCCAACATTCGACATCCTGACAACAAAATTTTTAAGTTTTAGTTACTAAGTCGTATCATCTAACGCATACTTTAATACAAACACATAAGGTCTTTTATTATCTTCAATGAATTACAGAAATTCATTTCTTATAACTCGATAAGAGTTTTCCATCACTATCTTCTTTCTATAAGGCTACTACCTAAGGTTGTTCCCCCACCTAAGGTTCATAACCTACAGCTTTGATACCAACTTGTGACACCTCCAAATCCGGGTACTTCAATTCCACGGGATTTGGTGTTCACTGTACAAATATCATCTATCTATCTACCCATAATAAAAGCAAATCATGCAATAGATAGAAATAAAATCTTCCCTTTAAAGGGTTATAACATCTGAATCATAAACATCCCAGGTTAAACTAACTTTAAACATCTGTGCGGAAATATAAATAATAAGTCTTAAATAACATCATTAACTCAAGTCTAATATAAATACATCATCAAACAAAATAACAAGTCTTCACCAATTGCTAACTTTGCCCTTACCTTTACTAGTGGAAGGTTCATCGGTTCTTTCGTTCTTAACTGCAATGTTATTATTAAGAAAGAGTGAGCACTATTGCCCACAAGTATAACAATGAAATAACATTATAATAACATGCGAGTAAATCAAAGACATCTGAATAAAAGCTCAACTTTTGAATCAAGAATGAATAACAAGAATCAAAAGAATTCTGAGGGTCATAAAACCTTGAACTATGTCCTAGGTTATCAAGGGTTATACTTGAAACCTTTAATAGTCATAAGAGTATGGACCTTCTACTCGTACTTAGGGGGATCAGCCCTTAGTACTATACTGTGCACAATATATTAACGCTAACGCATAAGTAAATCCCTTTGCAGGGTTGTTCATCTCAGTTTGACATTCGAGTCCGCACCAAAGGAAGTTTGGTTTGGATAATTCATCAAGGGTTCTAAAATTTAGAATGCTCATCAACTATGGACTAGTCGAATCCTAGTCTAATAAGGTTCAATAATAATGATATTCAAATTGAATAATAATCTCAAGAAGTATACAATAGGACAATTATTGTATAACTGAATCATGCTTTGAAAAGATAATCAATCTTTAATATAACCTTTGAACTTGAATAATAGCAATGATAATTTAATCGAGGTAAATAATAAACTAGAACAATAATGACAAGTAGGGTTAGGAAACTTGCCTCGTGCGTAGATTACACTTTAACTAAGCACGTTCTTTGAATTAAATCCTACATATAATTCATATTCACAATACCAGTTAATTATAACTTAACTAATCATCATAAACTCATTCTCTTTGTCTACTTTGATTATTTAACTATATTTAGTTAATTTACCACTTTGTCACATAATTTATACTTCATGAATAACAAGCTTATTATGTATTCAATAATTTTATCCACGTGTAATTATGTTATTAACATGTTAAACAACTCTTTTATCATCATATTATACTTCTAACATGTTTACATGTTCATTAAATTAATTTACTAACACATTGTTAGACTTAAACATTTTAAAAAGTACATTTACGAACTTTTACGGAGAGTGGTATTTTATATTTCACTTTTATATTGATCTTGTTGTGGCCCGACTCTTAGTATTTGCAGGACTTTAGCACTTCTCGCTTTCAAGACTTGGCTTGCGTGGCGGGACTTGATTACGGAGTTGGCGCCATGGCCTGAAACTCAGAACTTTGATTCCCGATTAGCGAAACACACGGTTCAAATGAAAAGGATACTAAATCATCATTAATTTCACTAAATTAACATACCCACATGCTACGATTTATACATAATCATTACCCAACAATAATAGAACGATTTTAATCCATTAAAACACATAATTACAGAATTAAAATCTATAATTTCACTGACTTTGATGTTCTTGAAGGTTTTGAAAATAAAACATAAAAATTGATACTACGGATTCGTTATAACACCGAATCCGTTCGTTTAAAGTTTGGTCTCTTCGTATCAACATGTATAATAATATACGAGTGTAAAATTTAGGGATAATATACGATCAATACATAAAATATCACGTATAAGGCCATAAGGCAAAAACCCATACTCTGTAATTTTGTAGAAATCATATACGATGTAATATTATGAAACTGATGATAGGGAACCATCTAATACATAGAGAAACACATTAAAACAACATCTTAACACATATATGTACATAACTCATACTCCTTTTCGATTTACGAGACTTTCTGATAAACTTTGAAAACCATGTTTATGAAAACTCAAACAACGTAAAAACATAATTTGGTTTGGAGAATTTACCCAGAGTATAGATTTAGAAGAGATGATAAGTGGTGATCCTTTCACAAGTATTTGTTACACACTCACAATTTTCTTCACAAAATCACAATTTTCTCTCTGTGAACTCTAACTTTTGTTTTCCCGATTATCTAGACTTAGAAATAAGAATACGTATATAATATTAGAACTGACGCGTTGAGTGGTCAGTTAACCCAATAATGGGTAACTGCTCCAACTCCCCATAGGGCCTTGTTTGGCTAGCAAAATAGATTTAAAAACCAATTAATTTAATAAACTTTATCATATAGTTTAATTAACGTCACACTCCTTCATAAAATAAATCAATATCTTATTTAATTTATTTTAAATAAAATATAATAATTTCTCATAAATTAACATAGTCACATAATTAATTTTTTCATTAATAAATAATGTCAAATTATTAACTCTCTAATTAATAATTAAATTAATTAAATAACATCATGCTTAATTAAATATTTCATTTAATTCAATAACATCATGCTTAATTAATCTACCATAATTGCATCAACTAATTATTAAATCTAATAATTAAATCATCAAAAATATTTATTTAATTCAATAAATATTAAAATTAATTTACAAAAATCTCGTTTGTCACATAAGCAATGAAGCACATGAGACCGTTGAGTCACTAACGATCAATACCCAGGATAATGTGCAATAGGAAGACAATAGTCCTCAGGTAAATAATAACACCGATCAAATGATGAACGATGGGGTGTTCAGAGGCTTTATGCAATTCATGCAACATCAGGCGAGAGCGGCTCCTATTCAAAATGCAGGTGGAATCATTAGCAACTCTCGGTTGGTCACCGCTAAACAGTTCAAGGAGCTGGGACCACCGTAGTTTATTGGAGAGCCAAAACCACTTAAGGCAGAGACGTGGATAAAGCAGATCACCAAGATATTTGACGTCTTGGGATGCTCCGAGGAGCAAAAGGTTCCCTTTGCCACCTTCATGTTGCGAGGAGAGGCAGATTACTGGTGGGAATCTATAAAGCGTACTCAACCTTCCACACTGAAGATGTCTTGGGAGAAATTCCAAGAACTGTTCAACGACAAGTACTTTCCCGAAAGTATTCGTCACATGAAGGAGGTAGAGTTTATCAAGTTGGAGCAAAACAATATGACCATGTCACAGTACGAAGCTAAGTTTGCCGATTTTTTCGGGTTTGCGTCCCACATGGTTGATAATGAGGAGAGAATGATGCGGATGTTTCTAAGAGGTTTGAAACCTGAGATACATCAATACTTAATTTCTCACAAACTGTGTTTGTATTCAGATGTTGTAAATAGGGCTCAGTTATTGGAGCGCGATAATGAGTTAACCCAACCAAGAGAGAGCAGCCGGCAAATTGATAATTCTAGTGGTAGTAGTCATCGAAGTGGTGACAACAAACGTGGAGGGAATCAACATACCAGAAATTGTAACCACTTCGGTGGTAATCATGGCCAAGATAATAGAAGTGGAAATTTCAAGAAGAGGAAATTCAATAATGATGGAAAGACGTCAGCACCAACACCTATTGTTAAGGAAGGAGAACAACTGTCGGTCGTAAGTTAAAAATGCGGAGGGGAGGGACACATCAGTCCAAATTGTACGCAGCAGTCCAAGGCATGTTACAATTATAGAAGAGAAGGTCACCTAGCCCGATTTTGTTGTGCACCAAAGTCAAGTCCCGCTGGGATGGAGGCATCAAAGGCCGTCCCAGACAAGACAAAACCGGTAGTTCAAGGGAGAGCGTTTGTCGTAACCTCCCAAAAAGTGAGGAATCTGAACGAGGTGATAACGAGTAAGTTAATCATCAACTCTAGCGAAGTATATACCTTATTTGATACCAA
Organism: Panax ginseng; assembly: GCA_020205605.1. Lineage (NCBI taxonomy): Eukaryota > Viridiplantae > Streptophyta > Magnoliopsida > Apiales > Araliaceae > Panax > Panax ginseng. Next base: position 45,635,599 of record CM035145.1, on the reverse strand, counting down.
TTCTACCTATTCTTTTATTTATCCTACTTGCGCTCAACGTTTAAATTGAACTCCGGAGAAATTAGACTTTGATTTATCTGTTGAAACTCCGTTGGGAGAAACCTTCATTACATCCACTGTTTATAAGTCCTGTTTGGTTCAAATCGGTACTCGTACATTACCCATCGATCTTATTTCCTTTAAAATACTTGCATTTGATGTGATTTTAGGGATTGATTGGTTAACTACTCATCATGCTAAAATTGATTATTTTCGTAAGGTTGTTAGCTTTCATATTCCTAACCAACCTATTATGAGAATTCAAGCAACCAAACCACTAAAGTCAATCAATGTCATATCAAGCCATAAAGATATTCATTTATTGAAAAATAGATGTCAAGCTTTCTTAGCCCAGGTCATGGATTTAAACAAAAATACGTCAGATTTGAATGATATTTCTATTGTTAATAAATTTCCTGACGTATTCCCTCAAGAACTTCTTGGCCTACCCCCAGAGCGTAAAATCGAATTTTGTGTCGATCTTGAACCCGGTACAAAACCCATTTCCAAAACCCCATATCGAATGGCTCCTATTGAACTTCAGGAGTTAAAAACCCAACTACAGGAATTATTAGACATCGGTTTCATTCGTGCTAGTTGATAAGTGGATTTTTTATACACTTATCCGGTATCTTTTACTTGAATTAGTTGCTTATATTCATGTGTCTTAGTTACTTTTCATGCATTTTGTGTTCATTTTGTAGGTTATACGTTTGGGAGCGGTGTGAGCGATTATTGGTAAGGAAAAGCAAAGAAAATGTAAAGAAATGGCCATCCGGACATCATTTGGGCTTTCATGTTACTTCATGTTCTAGTCTTGGAACTTGAACTACATTGTAGAGCATCTTCGTAGCTTTCTGGAACATCTTGAATTACTCTAATCGGAGTTCGGATGCAAGAGTTATGATTGTTGTACCAACGGACGTCAAACATCGCTGTTTTGGTTAGCCATTTGCATAGCAGTCCCTTCCAGCTCGATTTCAACCTTCATCCGGCCCGAATTTCTCAATTATCAAAGAATAGAAGTTGTAGAGCTCGTTGATATCTTCGATTTGATAGGTGGCAGGCCCCGTAACTCTTCCCGGATCAAACGTTATGGCTATTTTACCAGAGCAGACTGCAGCAGAAAATCACCCGCGCGCGGGCCGCGAATCCCACGCGGCCGCGCGACGTACAGTAGCAAAAAGACGCGATTTTCAGTTTTCGAGCGGGCGCGCAACTTCGGGTGCTGACCAAAGTTGACTTTTCATTAAACAGTGCAATTGAAGCGTAATTGAGAGGGGGGGGGGGGGGTTCAATCAGGGCTTATATATTAGATATATTTTCATTATGTAGGATATATTCCACCCCTTGGGGGCTGAAGCTATTGTCTTCTTCTCTCTTTAATTTCAATAATAGAATAAAGTAGATTAGTGTAGGTATTTTCTAGCGTTGATTGGATTGGAGACTTGAAGCAATTGGAAATCATTAGAGATTCAACCTTGGCTCAAGAGAACAGATTTGGACTACAATTCTCTATCCTTATTCTCTCTTTAATTGCTTCTTATATCTCATGATGTGTCTTCAATATGTAGATAATAGCATTAATTCAATTATGACTTAACTTCTATTCTGAGATTGCAATGGATTCTATGAGTTAGTTATTTCTGATATGTTTCATTGTTAGCCTTATTGATTTCTATGTATTTGTCTATTAAGATTCATGCTTAATTGCTTAGTTGATTGGCCATCAATTACTGTGATAACCCATATGAACTTGAAAGACGAAGTATGGGTTTAGATATGATCTTGATAGCTTGTGATTGTATATTCTACGTTGTGATGGGATGTATGATTTGTGCTTAGGATAGACATATACCGAAGCACCACTCGTAGTTAATTGAAAACTTGGAATTAAACCCTAATTATTTGTAAATCACATAGACATATAGTGATTTATGTAATGTGGGTGTTCATGTGTATTCTATCAATTGTGGATTATATGTGATATGGGTATGGTGCATTGAAAGATGGGTATACTTTACTTTAGTGTTCTCGATTAACACAAACCCCAGACAATTAGTTTGGCTTAACATGAAATGTATGGATTTGAATGAGTCAATAGATGAAATTGTAATCTCAGGTCTTCATTATCTAGTTTCACTCTAGGGATAGTTAGGTTTATTTAATTTTTATAGTTTAAATATAAAATATATTATCCTTCGTTTAAATAAGACTGAAATGGTTATGGGTTAATGCTTGGTAAACTTTATTAGTTAATTCCATGTGGATCGATACTCGACTTAATCTGTATTACTTGTTGACGCATGTATACTTGCATGAGTTAGAGCTCTTTTATCAGAACTGAAAAAGAGGCAACAAGTTTTTGGCGCCATTGCAGGGGAATTATTTTAATAATTTTTGCCAACATTAATTTCAATCAAAGTAGTCTTAATTTAAATATTTTATTTTATTTTATTTTATTTTATTTTAATTCTCTTCCTATATTTCTCTCTTTTCAGGTACCATGGGTGACTTTTCTTATCAAGGGTCTTATGCAAATAGGATTCAACCAAGGGACACAAGAACTGAAGGACTCAATGTCAGAGTTGGACAAGTATGCATTTGGGGTGATTACCTCAACAACTATGTTTATCCCAATTATCCTCAAGGTTGGGGTATATCACCAGATTTTGAATGGAGTTATAACTATCGAGACTAATCTTGTGTCATAAAGTCCAACACATCCATCGAATTTCTCATATCCACCTCCAATGCAACAAGAAGAAAATTCAAGGATGAAGAAAGTCATGTCAAACAACATAGCAGACCATGAAGAGATGATGATGAGTCAGGAGTTATCAAGCCAAAATCTTGACAAACAGATGGAACAACTCATTAACTCCTCAATGAATGGTCCTCAATACATGGATTTCGAAACTGAGAAAGATGACTCAAGATTGGAGGATTTGTGGTTCAAATTTGTAGCATCAACTGAGAAGAAGATGATTGAGCAAGAGAGGTCAATTCAAAATCTTCAGAATTAGATGGATCTAATGTTCGAAGCCTTGAACAATCGCCCTCCAAACAATTGGTGCTATGACATGGACGATGAAACTGATGGAGAGCCAGAAGTGTGCATGCCACGGAATGAACTGAAAGGAGTGGACATATAGGAGACAACTGGGGGTATGGAAAATGAAGAACATGAGCTGACTTGTATAATATCCCAAGTGCCATTCTCAGTTAGAGTTGAAAAATTCAGTGAAATTTGCACACCATGTCCCCTTGGTAGTCATATCTAAAGCAAGAATTTTTGCGATTATGAGGCCTCTTACAAACCATGGGGGGCTGAGGAAGAGATAATAGAAGAAGAAAATCATGTTATATCTGTCAGGCCTCAATGCAAAAATTTATTCACAGATACAACGGGAGAAGCACCTGGCATTGCAGTGGAACTAGGGACATCATGTATAGGAAATATGCTAGGTGACTTCAATCCAAAGACTCTCATGATGGGGAACCTACCAAAGCACATAGTGGTTCTAATGGATGGAGGGTTCTTATCTTATCGTAGAGGAATCGGATAGTGGTGTCAAGAAAAGAGTCCAGCTAACGGACTATAAACCGAGCGCTAGATGGGAGGCACCCCATCCAATCTATCTCCCTCCTTGTTTAATTCTAATTTACATTTCCATATTTAGTAGATGTTAGATAATGGTAAGTATTAATAATGGTTTGATTATTTCTCCTCTCAGGTTCAATCCAATTACTGCAAGCATTCAGGATCAAACAAAAGTCAAAAAGCTAAACCGCCAGAGTATGAGGGTCGCATGGTACCGCTGCTTCTAACTACAAAGCCTAACATCAGCGATAAGCTTAGTCATAGAAAAAAATTGCTTTGAATTTTTAGAATTTACGACTAAAGCGTTGGACACGCTTAGAAGCCCACACTCAGTTTCCAACCTTAGAATATCTCAAACTTATCCATCGCCTGATATACCATCGGATCATGAGGAGGCGAACGGAGATGACATTGCCACTTAGGGGAGTATTCTTTCATTTTTAATTATAATGAGGGCATTATTTATTTTAAGTTTGGGGGTATTGAGTTGTAGTGAGTAGTTGTTGCGTATAGTTAGTTGCATATAGTTTGATTGCATGTTTAAGTTGCATAGTAGGGGTATTTTAGTATCTTGTAGTTAAATTCTACATGAATTTTTTTTTCTTAGTTTTCTTTTGTTTTGTTTACTTAGTATGTGTCTAGTTGCATAACATTGCATAATCCCAAGTTTTTAGTTAGTTGACTTCTAATTTGGCCTATGATGAAATAGAAGTTTGATAGATTTTTGAACTTGGTTGATATCTTGAGCTTAGTTATAATTTTATACATGATATAATTCATGCTTGCTGTTTAGATGTTACCAGGTAGCACGACAATGTTCCTATTTGCTTGTTAGTTAAGATTAACATGCTTGTGTGCTGAGTAGAAAATATTTTTTTTTAAAGATGGAATTGTGTATAAAGTAGACATAGACTATGAAAACACAGATACTCAAATTTTGAGAACACATGGGTATGCTTTCTATTGGGACGAGATGGAGCGTAAAACGCACTCGTGTAAATAGAAATGGAAAGCGAGATGGAGCGTAAAACGCACTCGTTTAAATGGAAATGGAAGGTGAGATGGAGCGTAAAACGCACTCGCTATATATATCTAAAAAAAAAAATCAATAAACACCACGGGAAAGTGCGAAAATCGCCCTTGCGAGTAAAAATAAAGCAGAATAAACCCATTGTTGAACCTTAGTTTGTATTGATGTGTTGGAGTAGTTGATGTCTCATTAGTATATGCAGTTCTTGATTTAAACTTCAATTTTCTGCCTTACGCAGTATAGCATGTGAAATCCTCACCTTTTTCAAGCTTATATGTGAACACATCACACACACACAACATCTTTATAGCAGGTTAGGATTATATAATTGTATGTCATTATGCCTTTAGCTTAGTTTGATGCTTTGTTCTTGGTTCTTGATATTTCTATGAGGCATTTCTCACTGGAATTCATAACATGATTGAAAATCTGGGGAATCATTGTCATAGTAGCGTAGCTTGCATAGCATGTAGATTGCATTATATTGTGTTGCTTGCGGACAAGCAACAGTTTAAGTTTGGGGGTATTTGATAAGTGGATTTTTTATACACTTATCCGGTATCTTTTACTTGAATTAGTTGCTTATATTCATGTGTCTTAGTTACTTTTCATGCATTTTGTGTTCATTTTGTAGGTTATACGTTTGGGAGCGGTGTGAGCGATTATTGGTAAGGAAAAGCAAAGAAAATGCAAAGAAATGACAATTCGGACATCATTTGGGCTTTCATGTTACTTCATATTCTGGGCTTGGAACTTGGACTACATTGTAGAGCATCTTCGTAGCTTTTCAGAACATCTTAAATCGCTCTAATCGGAGTTCGGATGCAAGAGTTATGATCGCGTGTACCAACTGGACGTCAAACTTATTGCTTTTGTTAGCCATTTGCATAGTAGTCCCTTCCAGCTCGATTTCAACCTTCATCCGGCCAGAATTTCTCAATCATCAAAGAATGAAAGTTGTAGAGCTCGTCGATATCTTCGATTTGATAGGTGGCAGGCCCCGTAAATCTTCTCGGATCAAATGTTATGGCTATTTTACCAGAAAGCGCATCAGCAGAAAATCACCACGCGCGCCGCACGCGCGAATCCGCAACCATGGCGCGACTTACATTAGCAAAAAGACGCGATTTTTCAGCTTTTCGGGAGCGCGTCAACTCCGGCCAATTCATGCACGCGGCACACTTGACTTTCTAAAATCTTGACCAAAGTTGACTTTTCATTAAATAGTGCAATTGAAGCGTAATTGAGAGGGGGGGGGTTCAATCGTATTTATATATTAGATATATTTTCATTTATGTAAGTTATATTCCACCCCTTGGGGACTGAAGTTATTGTCTTCTTCTCTCTTTAATTTCAATAATAGAATAGAGTAGATTAGTGTAGGTATTTTCTAGAGTTGATTGGATTGGAGACTTGAAGCAATTGGAAATCGTTAGAGATTCAACCTTGGCTTAAGAGAACAGATTTGCACTACAATTCTCTATCCTTATTCTCTCTTTAATTGTTTCTTGTATCTCATGATGTGTCTTCAATATGTGGATAATAGCATTAATTCAATTATGACTTAACTTATATTCTGAGATTGGAATGGATTCTATGGATTAGTTATTTCTGATATGTTTCATTGTTAGCCTTATTGATTTCTATGGATTTGTCTATTAAGATTCATGCTTAATTGCTTAGTTGATTGGCCATCAATTACTGTGATAATCCATATGAACTTGAAAGATGAAGTATGGGTTTAGATATGATCTTGATAGCTTGTGATTGTATATTCTACGTTGTGATGGGATGTATGATTTGTGCTTAGGATAGACATATACCGAAGCACCACTCGTAGTCAATTGAAAACTTGGAATTAAACCCTAATTATTTGTAAATCACATAGACATATAGTGATTTAGGTAATGTGGGTGTTCATGTGTATTCTATCAATTGTGGATTATATATGATATGGGTATGGTGCATTGAAAAATGGCTATACTTTACGTTAGTGTTCTCGACTAACAAACCGGTACAATTAGTTTGGCTTAACATGAAATGTATGGATTTGAATGAGTCAATAGATGAAATTGTAATCTCAGGTCTTCATTATCTAGTTTCACTCTAGGAATAGTTAGGTTTATTTAATTTTCATAGTTTAAATATAAAATATATTATCCTTCATTTAAATAAGACTGAAATGGTTATGGGTTAATGCTTGGTAAACTTTATTAGTTAATTCCCTGTGGATCGATACTCGACTTACTCTGTATTACTTGTTGACGCATGTATACTTGCATGAGTTAGAGCTCTTTTATCAGAACTGAAAAAGAGGCAACACTAGTACATCTCCTTGGGGTGCTCCTGTTATATTCGTGAAGAAGAAAGATGGAAGTATGCGACTTTGTATTGATTATCGGGAGTTTAATCATGTCACCATAAAAAATAGGTACCCGTTACCTCGTATTGATGATCTATTTGACAAATTGCAAGGCGCAAAATTCTTTTCAAAGATCGATCTTCGTTTCGAATATCATCAATTAAAGATTAAAACTGATGACATTCCGAAGACTGCTTTAAGAACTCGGTACGGGCATTTCGAATTCCTAGTCATGTCTTTTGGATTGACTAATGCTCCTGCTGCCTTCATGGATATGATGAATCGAGTATTCAAGGAATATTTGTATCACTTTGTGGTCGTCTTTATTGATGACATCCTCATTTACTCCAAAAGTCGTGAAGATCATGAGAAACACTTGAGACTGATACTTCAAAAGCTTCATGAAAATAAGTTATATGCCAAGTTGACGAAATACGAGTTCTGGATTGAGGAAGTTGCATTCCTTGGGCACGTGATATCAAATCATGGAATATCTGTTGACCCGACAAAGATTGAAACAATTCAAAGCTGGGAGCAACCTAAGTCAGTGACCAAAGTACATAGCTTTTTTGGTTTAACTGCTTATTATCGGAGGTTCGTGGAAGGATTTTCTCGAATCGCTACTCCATTAACTCAGTTGACTCAAAAAGATACAAAATTCGGTTGGAGCGAGAATTGTGAGAAGAGTTTTCAAGAACTCAAGAGGAGGCTCATTTTAGCACTTGTTTTGACAATACCAGCTGGTTCGGAGGGATTTGTCATATACAGCGATGCTTCAGGCAAAGGTTTAGGGTGTGTTCTCATGCAACATGGGAAAGTCATAGCCTATGCCTCACTACAACTCAAAGAATATGAGAGGAATTATCCTACTCGTGATCTAGAGTTGGTAGCTGTCATTTTTGCGCTTAAGATTTGGAGGCATTACCTGTATAGAGAGAAGGTGGAGATCTATACAGATCATAAAAGCCTCAAATATTTCTTTACTCAAAAGGAACTCAACATGCAGCAACAACGATGGCTTGAGCTATTGAAAGATTACGATCATACCATTCAATACCATCCTGGAATAGCGAACCTAGTAGCTAACGCATTAAGTAGAAGATCATATGCGGGTACGAGTGTGATATTGTCAACGCAAAGGCCCATTTTGTATGACTTACAAAGGACGGAGATAGAGTTAAAGCCTCCAGGGACCCATGTGATGATGACAAATATACGAGTAGAATCGACTTTAATCGATAAAGTTAAAGATGCTCAAGCTACAGACCTAGAGCTGATGCGTATGAGGAAGAAAGTGCAAGAAGGTGCTATTCCGGAAGCAAGAATCGATGAAGAAGGAATACTTTGAGTCAACTCCAGACTTTGTGTTCCTAACGATTCTGACTTGAAGTATAAAATTATGATGGAGGCGCACAACACATCGTTTGCAATCCATCCTGGGAGTACCAAAATGTATCGTGATCTTCGATATACATTTTGGTGGAGCAATATGAAGAGAGAGATAGCGGGGTTTATCTCAAGGTGTCTAACTTGTCAACGAGTCATGGCAGAGCATCAAGTGCCAAAAGGTCCATTGCAACCACTTAAAATTCCAGAATGGAAGTGGGAGCACATTACCAAGAATTTCGTTATTGGTCTTCCCAAGGTTTCTCAAGGCATAAATTCGATTTAGGTCATTGTTGATAGATTAACCAAGTCTGCTCATTTCTTACCAATACGAGAATCTTATACACTTGAACGTCTTGCTCGTATGTATATAAATGAGATTGTAAGATTGCATGGTATGCCAGTATCCATAGTTTCTGATCGAGACTCAAGATTCACTTCACGATTTTGGGTTAGTTTGCAAAAAGATATGGGCACGGATTTACGATTTAGTTCAGCATATCATCCTCAAACGACGGGCGAATGGAGAGGACTATTCAAACTCTTGAAGATTTATTAAGACTCTGTGTCCTTGACTTCAAAGGAAGTTGGGACAAGTTTTTACCATTGGTGGAGTTTTCCTACAACAACAGTTATCAAGCAAGTATTGGCATGACTCCATTTAAGGCGTTGAATGGAATAAAGTGTCGTTATCCAGTATGCTGGGATGAGGTGGGTGAAGCAACGTTGTTGGGACCAGAGTTGGTACGTATGACTACGGAAAAGATTCAAACGATCCGGCAACGTATAAAAACCTCACAAGATCGACAAAAGAGTTATGATGATCTTCATCGAAAGGACGTGGAATTCAATATTGGAGATCATGTGTTGTTACGTGTTGCTCCATGGAAAGGAGTTACGAGATTTGGAAAGAGAGGAAAGCTCAATCCTCGATTCATTGGCCCATTTTTAATCCTCGATCGAGTAGGAACTGTGGCCTATACACTCGCCTTACTACCAAGTATGTCTCATGTTCATAACGTTTTTCACATATCTATGTTACATAAATATATGAAAGACCCGAACCACATTATTGAATTAGAACTGGACGAGATAGCGAAAGATTTAATGTATGAAGATGTTCCTGTTAAAATCTTGGATAAGAAGGAACATAGTCTACGCTCCAAGGTTATACCTCAAGTCAAAGTTTTGTGGAGAAACCACGATGTTGAGGAAATGACCTGGGAGTTAAAATCTAAAATGAGATCAAGGTATCCTCACCTCTTCGTCATACTAGGTATGTACCCTAATTTCGAGGGCGAAATTTCATAAGAAGGAGAGGTTGTAAGACCCCAACTTTTATGAATAAAGATGAATTTTCTATAAATATCATTTTTGAATATTAAGGAGTGAATTTGATATAATGTTATAGTTGTGGGTAATATTTATAAATTTTGCAATGTACGCAAGTTGTTATATTATATTCGATTGGTCGGGAAATATTCGTTTTAACAGGAAATATTCGTACGATGCCACAATCATTGGTAGACCCCACAACGGAAGTATTATCGTAGTTACAAAATGACAGAATTATCTTTTTATTAAAATAACGGCGAAAGTTTTATCGTTAAACTGTTGAACTACCCGGTGGTAAAAACGATGTCTGGCGCTGGTTGCATAGTAGTAGCACACGGTATTGATTATTGATGCTTACGTGAGAAGTCACTTAGTTATACTCAATTATTGCTACAGTAATTGCTGCATAATATCTCTTATTATTAATTCAATTATTGTCACAGTATCATCTGCATAATATTTATTATTATTAAATCACTAATTGAGACGACAAAGTTATTCATATTATTATTTTCAATTTTGACAATGTCTAGAAAGTTCTGTCAAGGAGAGGTTTGGTCACGTAATTGTGCGCCAATAGGGAGAAATCCTTATCGAAAAGCCCCCTCTTTCCTGGGAATGATCTGGTTGTTAAATATTGTGAGTTATAATATTAATAATGAATAAGTTCGTATTGATTAAAGATGAAATTGATATTTTCATTGTGTTGGGATTATTAGTGTTAATGGAAATCGACATCTATTTCGATAATAATTGATGTCTGGAGGTTATATTTCGATAATAATTCACATGTTTATAACTGGTTGTCCATGTGTGTACTATTGATTCACATGCATGTACTATTAGGGGAGGTGGTGCAAGATTGATAATACTTGCATGACTAAATTAAAAATGAAGGTATAGATGAAGGTACTATACTGTAATTATTTTTTTCACATGTATAGAACTATTGATTCACATGAATGTACTATTGATTCACATGACATACTATTAGGGGATGTGGTGTAAGTTTGATAATACTTACAGGACTAAATTAAAAATAAAGGAAAAGATGAAGGTATTATACTGTAATATTTTGAGCCCCAAAACGTGCAATTATAGAAACTATATTTTTCTATAAATAGAAGCTCATTCTTCTTTCATTCTAACGAATTCACTAAGACTCACAAGAGCAATTATAGAGAGAGAAGCTATAGAGAGAGAAGCTTTAGAGAGAAAGTTGAAGAGAAGTCTGCTACCTCACTATTCCAAAGATCCAAAGATTTTTTTAAGAGGTAAGGGATATTATTTTGTTCAGTATTCATAGGAATAATATTTTCTTCCATACTCTGTAGTATGTGAGTAATATTATTTTGTCTCGTATTCCTGATTATACCCTCATTTTGTTAAAGTATTTCTTCTATACTCTGTGAAATTAGTAAATATCTTTGAAATTTGCGCTTCATCTAGTGTCGTTTCACATGGATATTTTATGCACATTCGGGTTAAATTTTAAGCTTTTCATGTCGGAGTGCTGTCCATGAATAGTATTCATTTTTACGATATTATTCACAAAGTACTATTCACGGGGTACTATTCACAAAGTACTATTTATGGGTACTATTCACAAAGTACTATTTACGAGTACTATTTACAAAGTACTATTCACAGGATACTATTCCTGAAGTACTATTCATGGGGTACTATTCACTCGGGTACTATTCACCCGGGGAATTATTCATGACAAAATTGATTTCTTTGTTGTCCAAATCATTTTTGATACAATATTATTCTTGAATTTTACTCCACAAAAGCAGTATCATGTTGATAATTTGGACATTATTGAATTCTGGATTAATTAAATTATAAATCTTTAAAAATTTATCCTTTTCATTCTTTTAATTTAATTCTTATATCATTGTCATTATCCTCATGTTTATATTGTGATAAAAGTCATCCGTGGCTTGCGTGCATAGATGTACTATTGATTGGTATGATTATGACTAGGAATTATTCGGTATAATCATGATCGTAACGTTACAAATGATGTGGTAAAAATCTTCATTGGCCTGTAGTGCATTGATGGACAGTTGTTGGTATGATTATGACCATGGATTATTCGGTATAATCATGACCATTGATGATTACATGAATATCCTCGCCCGTAGTGCGTGGATGATTCAAAGGATGTGGTTTATTTATTGTCGAGTCTCTCAATGATAATATTGATGATAAACTTTTTAATCATAGAAGATAGTAGATATCATGCTCTACTTGACTCTTCTAATGGATTGCTTGTTCCGCTGTAGTTAAACTTGATGTTTATTATATTTTATCAGTTTAACACTGTTGAAGGCTAACGATAATTTATTCTACATTATCTTAGTTATAATATTTCTTACTAGGCTAGTTGAGCTCACCATTTGTTTTCATTGTTCTCTTCAGGAAATGAGAATATAGCTGGGACTAATCGGGGAACGGAGTGACGGTCCAGATGTTTGCATTAGTAGTCCTCACTATTCAGTGAAATAGTGTGATAATAAATGTAATAAGGACTCCATTTGAGTTTGAATACTGTCTAAAAGACAATATTCGTATTAAAACTCTCAGCTTATGTTTTGTCGTATTTTACATGACAGTTGTATAATTAAGTTGTATTTGAATTTTGTACCATGTATTTGGCGACTCGAGATGGGTGATGTATACCTATTTTGGGGGCATCACAAATGTGTTCCCACTTCCATTTTCATAATCTCAAGTGGTTGCAATGGACCCTTTGGCATTTGATGCTCCGCCTTTACACGGTTACAAGTTAAACACCTTGAGATAAACTCCGCGATCTCTCTCTTTATATTGTTCTACCAAAATGTATGTCGAAGATCATGATACATTTTGTTACTACCAGGATGGAATGAAAACGGTATGTTGTGTGCCTCCATCATGCTTCTATGTTTCAAGTCAGAATCGTTAGGAACACAAAGTCTAGAGTTGACTCAAAGTATTCCTTCTTCATTGATTATTGCTTCTGGAATAACACCTTCTTGCACTTTCTTCTTTATACGCAGGTCTGTAGCTTGAGCAGCTTTAACTTTATCGATTAAAGTCGGTTCTACTCGTATGCTTGATATTGTCACGTGGGTACTTGGAGCCTTTACCTCTATCTCCATCCTTTGCAAGTCATATAAAATGGGCCTTTGTGTTAACAACATTGCACTCGTACCAGCATATGATTTTCTACTCAATGCGTCAGCTACCACGTTTGCTTTTTTCCAGGATGATATTAGATGGTATGATCGTAATCTTTCAACAGCTCGAGCCAACGTCGTTGCCGCATGTTGAGTTCCTTTTGGGTGAAGAAATATTTGAGGCTTTTAAGATATGTATAGATTTCCACTTTCTCCCCATACAGGTAGTGTCTCCAGATCTTCAACGCGAAAACGACTGCTGCCAACTCTAAATCATGGGTAGGATAATTCCTCTCATATTCTTTGAGTTGTCGCGAGGCATAGGTTATGACTTTCCCATGTTGCATGAGAACACATCCTAACCCTTTGCCCGAAGCATCGCTAAAGATAACAAATCCATCCGAACTAGATGGTATTGTCAGAACAGGTGCCGAAATGAGTCTCCTCTTGAGTTCTTGAAAACTCTTCTCACAATCCTCGCTCCAACTGAATTTTGTATCTTTACGAGTCAGCTGAGTTAACAAAGTAGCGATTCGAGAAAATCCTTCCACGAATCTCCGATAGTAACCAGCTAAGCCCAAAAAGCTACGTACTTCGGTCACCGACTTCGGTTGGTCCCAACTTTGTATTGCTTTAATCTTTGACTGGTCAACAGATACTCCATGTTTTGACACCACGTGCCCAAGGAATGCTATTTCCTCAAGCCAGAACTCACATTTCTTCAGCTTGGCATATAGCTTGTTATCACGAAGCCTTTGCAGTACCAGCTTCAAATGGTGCCCATGTCATCAATAAAGACGACAACGAATTGATCCAAATATTCTTTGAACACACGGTTCATCATATCCATGAAAGCAGAAGGAATTAGTTAATCCAAAAGACATGACTAAGAATTCATAATGCCCGTACCGAGTTCTGAAGGAAGTCTTTGGAATATCCTCAATTTTAATCTTCAGCTGATGATATCCAGAACGAAGATCGACCTTTGAAAAAAAATTGTGCTCCTTGCAACTGGTCGAACAAGTCATCAATGCGAGGTAGCGGATACCTATTCTTGATGGTGACATGATTCAATTCCCGGTAGTCAATACAAAGTCGCATACTCCCATCTTTCTTCTTTACAAATAAAACAGGAGCACCCCAAGGAGATGTACTAGGACGAATGAAACCGATGTCCAACAACTCCGAAGTTGGACCTTTAACTCTCACGAAGTTCAATAGAGCCATTCGATATGGGGTTTTAGAAATGGGCTTTGTACCAGGTTCAAGGTCAATAAAGAATTCAACTTCACGTTCTGGGGGTAGACCGGGAAGTTCTTTAGGAAATACATCAAGAAATTCACTAACAATAGAAATATTATTCAAATATTATGTGTTTTTGTTCAAGTTCGTGACATGGGCTAAGAAAGCTTGACATCCGTTTTTTAATAAACGAATGGCTTTATGGCTTGATATGACAGTTATTGACTTTAGAGGTTTGGTTTCTTGAATTCGCATAACAGGTTGGTTAGGAATATGAAAACTAACAACCTTACGAAAATAATCAATTTTAGCATGATGAGTGGTTAACCAATAAATCCCTAATATAACATCAAATGCAAGTATTTTCAACGAAATAAGATCGACAGGTAATGTGATGGTACCAACTTGAATCAAGCAAGATTTATACACAGCAGATGTAATGAAAGTTTCTCCTAAAGGAGTCTCAACAGATAAGTCAAAGTCTAATTTCTCCGGAGTCAAGAAGTTCAAACATTGAGCACAAGCAGAAGAGATAAAAGAATGGATAGAACTAGTATCTAATAAGGTATAAACTTCGCAAGAGTTTATGATTAGCTTACCCGTGATCACCTCGTTTGGGTTCCTCGCATTTTGGGCAGTCACAACAAACGCCATTCCAGGAACCACCGACTTTGACTTGTCCGGGACAGCCTTTAGAGTCACCATCCCCGGCTAAATTGGTTTTGCAATAAGACAATCTCTAGCTATATGACATTCCTTTCCACAGTTATAACACACCTTAGATTGTTGTGGGCAGTTTGGGCTGATGTGTCCCTCTTTCCCGCATTTATAACAAACTACCGATGCTCGTTCTCCTCCCCTAGAAACAATTGATATTTGTGCTGACGTCTTCATGTTATCAATGTTGTACCTTCTCTTTTTGAAATCTTCTCCCGACTCGCTTATTCTACCATCATGGCCACGATTACCACCAGAGTGGTTACCACTTTTGTCCGAATGTTTTCCTCCCCGCTGGTTGTTATTGCTCTGATGATCGCTGCCACCGGTATGACCCTGGTTGTGATCCATTGGTTGAACATACTCATTATCTCGCTCTAATAATTGAGCCATGTTTACAACATCTGAATATAAAGAAAATTTATGAGAGATAAGATATTGCCGAATCTCAAGTTTTAGACCTCTCAGAAACATCCTCATCAGTCGTTCCTCATTCTCTACCAAATGAGGTGCAAACCTGGATAACTCTGCGAACTTCGCCTCGTACTGGGACACCGTCATGTTGTTTTGTTCCAATCTAATAAACTCTACCTCCTTCATATGACGAATACTTTTAGGAAAGTACTTGTCATTGAATAGTTTCTGAAATGTTTCCTAAGACCTGTTGAGTGCGGCTGGCTGGGTACGCTTCACAGACTCCCACCAGTAGTCTGCCTCACCACGGAACATAAAGGTGGCGAATGGAACCTTATGTTCCTCTGTGCATCCCAAGACATCAGATATCTTGGTAATTTGTTTAACCCACGTTTTTTCCTTGATCGGATCCGGCTTTCCCGCAAATTCTGGTGGTCCCAATTCTTTGAACTGTTTGGCTGTGACAAGTCGCGCATTACTATCATTTCAACCCGTATTTTGTACACGAGTCTCCCTCGTCTGATTTTGCATGAACTGAAAAAAGCTTCTAAACATCCCATCATTCATCATTTATTCGTTAGTGTTGTTTATAGGAGGAATATTGCCTTGCTGTTGCACGTTCCCCTGGGTGGTGATAAAAGGTGTTTCCATGGTCTCATTCAATCCATTGTTAATATTTTCAGCTGCCCTTTTCAAATACTGCCACAAAACAAGGGTTACTTAACAAATTAACATATCACATATTAACCATATGCTCCGACTGACCAACCAAATAAGCTTAGGTATAACACACTAGCGAATGATTACTCGTCTCTTCCCTCCTAGTTCTATTCCCCAATCACCGCCAGAGACCATATCCCTAAGCCCTGATAACAACTGTGACGCCCCCAAAATAAGTATACATCACCCATTCTGAGTCGCCAAATACATGGTACAAAAACAAATACAAGTTCAGTAATACAATTGTCGTGCAAAATACGATAACACATATACTATGAGTTTAAATATTGTCTAACAGACAGTATACAAACTCAAAAGGAGTCCTCCTTATAATTATTGATACACTATTTTACAAAATAATGAGGACTATTAAAACAACCATCCTGAACCATCACTCTATACCCCCGCTAGTTCCTGCTATGTTCTCACCTCCTGAGAAGGAAAAAATGGAACAAAAAGGAAAAGGGTGAGCTCAACTAGCCCAGTAAGAATATTATAACTAAGATAGTATACACAAAATTATCATTAGTCTTCAACAGGGAAAAATCTGATAGAATATAATAGACAACAAGTTTTAGATTAACAACTGCAGCGGAAATAACAATCCATTAGAAGAGTAAAGTAGATAATGAATTCTACTATCTTCTAAGATTTAAAAGTCCATCATCAATATTTTATCCCTGTAACATCAATCAATATACATCTTGAATCAAATATTCATCTTTGTACTACATGTCAAAGATATTCATTTGTATCACCAGTTGGTCATGTTCATCTCAACACCTGTTCATCTTTGCACTACGGGCCAAAGATATTCATCAGTTAATCATTCATCTTTGCACTACAGGTCAAAGATATTCAGTAATATCATCATTTAGGACTAGGGATGATAAAAAATATCTTAAAAAAACGAATCCAGTGAGATAAAAGATCAAAGATTAGGGATTCGTACTTTAGTTTATCCAAGTTCAAAAAAATTATAATAATCAATTGTGGAGCAAAATTCAAGAATGAAGATCAAAACATGGATATAATCAAATATAGTAACCATAATAAACAACTTAGACAAAGTAAAGAAAATTTCATTTTTCTGTGAATAGTGTCATATTCGTGAATAGAGCCATGTACGTGAATAGTGTCGTATACGTGAATAGTAACCCCAACACAAAAATGTAGAAATTCCACAAGAAAACTCATACTTCGTGAATAGTACTGTATTCGTGAATAGTGTCGTATATGTGAATAGTGTCGTATACGTGAATAGTAATCTCGACATGAAAAGGTAAAATTTTTATAATAAAATTCATACCAATATTTATGTATAATGATATTGAAAGAATAACATCATTTACGAAGAAAATAACATCCCTTACCTCAAAATAATAGTACTTCTGATCGGAATATCAGATGTAAAGCCGAATGAAACTTGCACTGAATAGTAACTCTCAAAGTATCTAAATACTCACAAAATACGCTCGATAATATAGAGAGAAAAAGCTTATGATTCTGGTGTGATTTTCAATTCTAACTAAGCACCCTATTTATAGGAAAATACTTAGAACGCCATAGCAGACTAACCTGCTACCTGATGGTTTTACCTGCTACTATTCACGCCCACCATTTTTGAAATAAAATTTCAGCATATTTTTTCACTAACCAAAAGTATGGCCCACCCATGTTTTTAATAAAAAATATTTATTTCTGAAACTTCAATAATTCATAATAAATAGCCCTTTTATCAGAAAAATACGAATTTTATGTCCATTCCATAGGAAATTAAATTCTCTACAACTTTGTAGAAGAAAGTTTTTCCAAATTCCAAACAAAAAATGCTCGAAATTCACATTCGGACGATTTTTAATACCTTCATTCTGACAAAATACTGATAAAATACCTCAGCATTAATTCCATCATTTATATTCACACAAAATAAATATATCCATCATTTATATCCACATAAAATAAATATTTCCTTATCCTATGAATCAATAATTAATTATTCATAAATAATATTACAGAATCACAATTATGATAACCAGGTCGTTCCCAGGAAAGAGGGGGCTTTTCGATAAGGATTTCTCCTTATTGGTAGCGCAATTAGGTGACCAAACCCCTTTCTAGATGCGAACTTCCTTAGACATTGCCAATAATGCTATCTAATAATATTATTCAAATAATATGAATTATTGATCTGATAATGGGAAATACTGTGCAATAACAATTATTGAAACAACAATAATATAACATATCAACGTAGCAATTATTGAATCAACAAAATAAAATATTGAACAGTAATTACTGTAACAATTATTGAGTAGTGCCTTCTTACGTAAGAATCAATAATTCAAAATAGTGTGCAATACCGTGTGCTACTGTGCAACCACGCGTATTACTGTATTTTAACCCCAGGTATTTCAACAGTGTTAATGGTAATAATAACGACGTTATTTATAAAATCTCATACTTGTCGTTTTCTTTATCCGACCGTTTTCCGTTATGGGGCCCACAAATGGTTGCGCTGTCATACGAATATTCCCCGACAACAATGAATATTTTATAACCACTTGCTTAATTTACAAAATTTGCACATTTCACCCATAACCAAAGTATTATATCAAATTAACACCTTGTTATTCACAATAAAATTAGAGAAAATTCGATTTTATTTATATAAAATTGGGGTCTTACAATTAATTATTATTATTAGTACTATTATAATAATAATAATTATTATTGTTATTATAATTATAATTATTATTGTTATTATTATTATTATAATTAATATAATTATTATTATTATTATTATTATTATTATTATTATTATTATTATTATTTTAATTATTACTATTATTATCATTATTATTATTATTATTATTATTACTATTATAATAATAATAATTATTATTATTATTATAGTAGTAATTATTATTATTATGATTACTATTATAATTATAATAATTATTATTGTTATTATTATTTTTATTTTTACTATACTATTATTATAATAATAATAATAATTATCATTATAGTTATTATTATCATTATTGTTATTTGATTTGGGAGAGAATTTTTAGAGGTGAATTTGATTTGGGCGAGAATTTTTAGTGTGAGATGAAATGTGAGCTTTTAGATTAAGTTGGAAGAATTGAGATGAAATTTGAACCGTCCTTGTGCTTTGTCAAATGAAAGATTCAAAATGGGTTCTGTTTTATTATATAGATATACATAAAAAAAATCAGTGGGATCAAATTACTAAATTTGACCCAAAAAACTATTACATCATATATATATATATATACGACCCCAACTTATTATAAATGAAATTGAATTTCCTCGATTTATTATTTTGAAATAGTAAGGGTTGATTTGATTAATGTAGTTAAGTTATAGGTAAAATGCGCAAATATCTTAAATAAGCAAGTGGTTATAAAATATTCATTGTAGTCGGAAAATATTCGTTTGGTCGTGGAATATTCTTACTGTCGGGGAATATTCGTACGACGGCGCAGTCTTTTGTGGGCCCCATAACGAAAAGCGATTGGATGAAAAAAACGACAAGTATAAGTTGTTTATAAATAATGGCGTAGTTGTTACCGTTAATATTTTTGGAATACTAGTGGTTAAAACACAGTAGCACACGGTATTACACCAATTATTGATTCTTACGTACGTAAGAAGGCACTACTCAATAATTGTTACAGTAATTACTGTTCAATATTTTATTTTATTGATTCAATAATTGCTACGTTGATATTTTATATTATTGTTGTTTCAATAATTGTCACTGCACAGTATTTTCATTATCAGATCAATTATTCATATTATTCGAATAATATTATTAGATAACATTATTCGCAATGTTTAGAAAGTTTTGTCTAAGGAGAGGTTTGGTCACCTAATTGCGCGCCAGTAAGAAGAAATCCTTATCGGACAGCTCCCTCTTTCCTGGGAACGGCCTGGTTGTCATAATTGTGATTCTGTAATATTATTTGTGAATAATTAATTATTGATTTATATGATGAGAAAATATTTATTTTATGTGGATATAAATGATGGATATATTTTATGTGGACATAAATGAAGGAATTAATGCTGAGGTATTTTATCAGTATTTTGTAGGAATGGAGGTTTTGAAAATCGTCCGTATGTGGATTTCGGTTGATGAGTAGGTTTCATACCTATGAATCTGATATTATTAAACTTAATTATTGCTATTTTTAATTGTTTTTAGTATCTTTTTATGTGTTTTGTGTTTATTTCTTATAGGTTGGAGCTGGAGGGACAAATTGGTCATTTGGGAGAAGAAAAAGGTCAAAATTCATTAAAATTAGAGTTGAGTGGCATTTTTTTAATTATGCGGTCCTGGTCAAACGCCTAGTCGCTTGGAAATGGCCTGGGTTGAGCGCCTAGGCGCTCATGTACGGCTAAAGAAGGATTTTTCTACTCTTAACTGGGTTTTTGAAGCCAAGTAGGAATCTAAAAGATAGTGGGGACTAATACTAATACAAGAAGACTTTAGAAAAGATGTATCACTGAATTTTTCAAGAGATTTTGGCAGAGAGGACAACGAAGAAAAACAAGAAGGAGAATTGCAAGGGTTGAAGATCAAAGAGAGAGTTTTGGAGCAAATTCAGAGTTTCTTCTTCTCTTCTTTAGTTTTATCTTTTATAATTATCTCGGATGTTTGGATTATTAATCTAGATGATGTTTTTCTTTATTATTATCATGAACTAAATTTTAATTAAGATTGCAACGGAACTTGGTATGTAGTTTAAATTGAACCTTCCTATTGAATGAAAGTTGGTTTTTATTGAATTATTTATTATATCTTTTGCTTATTGATTAATTGTTTGGCCAATAATTACTGTGATAATCTATATAAAATTAGAAGATGGAGTATAGATTGAGATCTGGATATGATAACATCTATTCATATAATCTGAATAGGGTTAATATGATTAACATATAGGATAGAAATATACCTATGTGTCTTTTGTATCCATTGAACGAATTTGTGCATAAAACCCTAATTAACTTGATTCTCATAGGAATATAGTGAATTAATTGACTAGGGTGTTCCTTGTAATTTTGTGTCTTAAGGATCGGAGTTAGGAGGATTTGTTCACGTGTTTTGGAAAAAGTACGTGAATTTTATAAAGCATTCTTGGATAATGATTCATATTAATTAATTGATTTGAATGGGAAGTGAATTGGTTGAAATGAAATACCAAGGGAAGTTGTAATCTTAACATGTTAAATCTGCAGTTATTCTTGTGAAATTCTGATTTTAATTATTAGTTTTGTTAAGTATAATTTTCAAATTACAAACAATATTTCGTAGTTTGAAATAGGATTAATTGCATTAGAATTAGTACTTGATAAATATTAGTCTATTTCCTCATGGGAACGATATCCTTGCTTGCTGAATATTACAATTGAATGCGTATACTTGCGTGGTAAAGTGCTATTAAAAAATTAGGCAACAAGTTTTTGGCATCGTTGCCGGAGAAATTAGTTTAATATTTTGTCATTATTGATTTTTATAGCGTTAATGTGACGCCCCCAAATCCGAGTACTTGCTCCTCCTGACTTGCTTTTGTTCTTCTTCTCCTTGTGGTAGAGGCTCATGGCCTCACTCCCCTGTTCAGCTATGATAGCCTTTTCCATGAGTGCTGCAAAAGTATTGATTTGCAGTACTGACACCTTATTGTAGAGCCAAGGTTTTAAGCCCAGTTCAAATCTCCTTGCCTTCCTAGCCTCTGTATCCACTTGATGTGGAGCAAACCTAGCCAACTCATTAAACTTTGTGGCATACTCTGCAACAGTCATGTTATCTTGCTTTAACTCCAGGAATTTCACTTCCATTCTAGACTGCATACTTACTGAGAGATAGTTTTTGAAAAATAAATTCTTAAACATATCCCAAGTAATCACTTCTTCTCCTGCCCGAGTCTTATTTGCCTCCCACCAAAAGTTAGCCTCCCCTTTCATCATATAAGTGGCAAAAGCGGTCTTTTGCCCCTCATCTACCCTAGCAATTACGAACGCCTTTTTTTATTTCGTTAACCCATGTCTGGGCTTCTACAGGGTCAGCTGATCCTCTGAATTCTGGTGGTCCTACTACTTTGAAGTCTTTGAATTTTGCCAAGCGATTGTTCGGGTCGGTTTCCTGTGAATCGGTGTTCCTCACGATAGCTTTGAGCTACCATGTTTGCAAAGTTTTGCATCAGTTCTGGCTGTCGTTCCCCAGTATTAGCAGATTCTTCTACCCTTTGGCTTTGAGTTTGACGTCTTAGCGGCATTATCTGGTTAAATAAAACCATAAATTATACTCTATTAACTTACATTCTAAACCTTATTGCACAAGATTAATATATTAAACTTGTTTCATTTCTCAATCTTGGATTCATATTCATTTATCGAATATTTATATAGCACATACTGCTTTAATCAACAGCTATCCCTTTGTGACTACGAAAGTCGGGATTTAAAATCTTGACCAAAATAAAAGTTGAAAATAGTTCATTACTTATCACACACATTACATAAACACAACATAACCCATACCACTTATTTAACAAGCCTTTTTCTCGGACATTCATTCGATCGATGTCCTTCCATCCCACAATTAAAACATCCACCTTTCTTATAGTCGGGGCAATGAGGAGATGTATGTCCCTCACGGCCGCAAATATAACATATCTTCTTCCCTATCTTCTTATCAGGTTTTCCTAAGTCAGGATCTTCTACCTTTCTTTTTTCCTTACCTCTCGGCTGCACACGATGTGTTGCTTGAGGCTCCCATCTGGTCAATTTGGATTTTGAGCTTATCACGCTCTTCCATTGTTTCTAGCAACGCTTGACGCAGCTGAATATTAAGCAACGTCTCTATCTCCCACAGCCTTTCCAGCGTAGAAACCTTGTTCTCCAGATCTTGACCTCCGTTGATGCTTGAGCAGCTTCAACATTAGTGTCTGAATCACTATCTGTCAAATCCACCATTTCCAGATCTGGTTCTACGTTTTCCACGATAGCCACCTCGTCCGATTTGGGTTCCTGGTGAGCTTCTATTTCAGCTGTTGGCCTCGATATTAGCTCGGGGGTATGGATCTGATACTTCTTATTCCACATATCTTTCTCACCAGACATCAACATACATAAGTTACCCTGATTAGCATATAGTATATATACATAGCAATCAAGAGTTCTATATACGTTGTCTCTTATTTTGTTTGACAATAAATTTATTCAATTCTCATCAACGCCTATCTCTCTGCCGAAAGGCAGCTCCATCCACTCTGTATCGAATCGCATGAAGGTGATGACTAAAGCCTGCTCCAAGGTATATATCCCGTGTCTTTGGCTTCTATCTCAACCTTCAACCGTCCCCATCTCAGTATCTCCTCTCGCTCCAACCTCCTCGTAATTTCGGCTAACTCCATCTGTGCTTTCGGTGAGCGGCGTCCTTGTATCGCCGTTCAAAAATCGAGAGTACGATTTCGCTTCCTCCGCTTGCTTCGGCTCTCTAACCTTTAAGTCGCTGCTCCTAACTATCAAATCTCTTATCATCTCACCGTCTGTACTCTCGCCGAGTCCATCGCCTCTTGGGTCAAGGAATTACTATTTTGACTTTCGTCATCCATCCTATGACCACAATAAACGAGACAACATTAGTACCAAAATAAAATATATTCATCGATAAAATGAAGGAATATTTTATTTAGTACGACTAAACTTGATGGATCTCTTCACTCATCATATCCTATAACTTCTCACCGTAGTACTTCGCCTCTTGGTTCATCGAATATCTATCTTAACTTTCGTCCCTCCATTCTACTAAGGTTATAACCTAGGTTTCAGATTCTAACGCTTATAATCTATAGCTTTGATACCAACCTGTGACGCCCCCAAATCCGAGTACTTGAAACCCGAACTCTGGTGCTTCACGATACCATTTCTATAAGTTTTGAATAATACAATAGTAATATTACATTCAAACTTAATTTACATATATCAAAGTTTACTTCCCAGGTACGAGACCTTCAAATACATTCCTTACAATACTTGAATAGATACCAATACAACTATAACCATTAACTCATTATATAAACTCATTCGAATAGCTTTTCTTTCCCCTTGTTCGTGCCTGAGCCTTCAGGTTGCTCATACATAACTGAAAACATTTAATTTAAGCAAGGATGAGCATTTGAGTGCCCAAAGAAGTAATAGCAATTATATATATAAGTCGAAAAAGAATATAAGTATTCTCTTTACATAACACTTCTACAACGAATTGAAAGTTGTGAAGTAATCAGATCGATAAAAAATTCACATAACAATTCTCTTTCAAATTCTTTAAATTTGGCTCGCTCTACCCATGAATAGGTTTAAGAAACATACTATGAACATTCTTTTCATTTTCAAAAGGTTTAGCGTAAATCCATCCAAGAAACCATTATAACTTACTTAGCACGGAGAGGGTGATCACTTTCATTGCACTCCTCAGATTGATCAATACTACATAACTCGAACGAAATTCATCGCTCACTCTATCCGCCTTGGGCGCAAATATTTTCCCATATATAGGGATGTTCATACATATCTCGGGTTCCAAACCCAAGGTTTTAATCTTGCTCAACAATAATATGTAATTCAATACACACACACACACACACACACACACACACACACACACATATATATATATATATATATATATATATATATATATATATATATATATATGGGTAATTGACAAAAAGGTATCAACATGTGAATAGATGCCATGATTATCCAAGTGGGGACACTTGTATAACCATTTAAAAATTTATAAACAGAATATATATATCTCAATTAACATGTTGATAATCAAGCGTACATAATCTGTACAGGAATAGAATAATTCTGAAACTTCTTACTCATGTCCATTGCATAAAGGAAATGCAAAGGTAAGATACTTGCCTGATTCGTTGATTACAAATCTCAACTTAGGTTCTATCTCTTTATATCACAACCTATCATTTATCAGATCATTCGTTCGATTAGAACAATATATCATAACATATAGTACGTCGCCTATTACAACAAGACATAGTCTAATCACATTATCACACATCTCTAATAATCCATTACATCATAAACGATCATTAATACAAATAAATATCTAAGTTCGATAAATTTCTCGACATTTGTTTGCAATCTGACAAATTTTATTTGCAAAATAATTGAGTCTAAGACTCTTATTCTGCACCTCAACATCTCAGAATATCACATTTTATTTTTAAATGACTTAAAATAATTTTAAAACATTTATTAAAATTTATCATGCATTTTCAAACATCTAATCATAATTAAATGATTTAAATATCAAACAATACTATTATTAATAATATTGTATTATTTATCCAAATATTAAAAGTCATTAATTATAACTTAAGATGTTTTTAAATCCTTAATATCCTTTTTAAATGATTTTTTTAAATAAATAAAACCATTTTTAAACTATTTATTTAATATAAATGTTAAATAAACTAAATATCACAAATCATTAACTAAATATCATTAATATATAATTATTAATGAAATTATCTTCTAAATATTGAAAGTTATATTTTATAACTTAAAATATCTTTAAACACTTTATTTTCATTTAAAATGATTTTTAAAATATTAAAAATATTTTTAAACTAATTATTTAATATAATCAATAAATAACTTTAATATCATTAATATATAATTAATTAATGAAATTCATCACAAAATATTAAAAGTCATGGAAAATAACTTAAAATATTTTCTTATACCATAATATAATTTTTCATGATTTTTCATGAATTAAAACTATTTTTAAATCATTTATTTAATATTATAATTAAATAAATAAATACCTTTTATATTCCAAAAATATTAAATATTTATGAAATATACTCAAAATAATTAAAAACTATTTTTCTGGACTTTAAAATAATTTTTTTCGTAATTTTAATAAGTATTTTTAATAATTAAAATCTAATTTTTTCTAATTTTTAAATCATTTTCTAATTTCCGTAAATTGAAAAATTTAAAATAATTCAAATCGTCATAGCTAAGGGCCCTATAGCTTACGTAACTGTCATTATAGGTGTTCTTCACCATTTCAAACCCGTAATTCTTTGCGAGGCTAAGGTACCTAGTTTGACCGGATTTAATTCTTAACATGTAATGTTTCTGGCAATGTTCTTGGTCAGATCTTGTACAGGAAATACAAGACTACAAGATACAACAATAATCATATCCATATAATGCACAAAATAAGAGATCTAAGCCATCAAAGTGATTTTTGAAGTCGTTTTAATTTCGGGTTTGCCCGTAAATGAAGAAAACATTAAATGGGGGGTTACTTTGGACCTCTATAACTTGATGATCGTGTAATGTTTGTGTGATCTATCAATTGCAGTGTGTAGACAACATGTAGGACTACAACTATAGCACTTAACATACATATAACAACAAAAAGATCTAACTAGAAATGGCTTGGTCAAAGTCCACCACTAAAACGCTCAAAAAATCTGGTTCGTGTTCTTCTTGAGCGCTTTGATCAACGGGTTTTGACCATGAATAACTTGTGATCTACAATATCTATGACTCTGATTCTTTTTGAAGATTAAATACCACATAACAAGATACACATAACAACTTAAAAACAACAAAAATCATGATCGATCAAAGATCTATAAGCTCTGACATTTGACGAAAAATCACAGAAATGAAATTTTCCAGATTTCTTAAATCTTCAAATTCGTGTACTTTGATGTTATGGGTCTTTGATTTATCAACCCATATCATCAATTAACATCCTATTACACAACTTTAAACAATCAATTGCAACAAATAACATAGAATCAAAGGATTTCTAAGCTTAGTGTTTTATACCTTTCTCACTTTGATTTCTGACTTTGATCTTCTGTTTTTGATGCTTGTGATTGTGGGGCTATGCTTAGGAGTGTATGGGCAAGTGGTTTTGGGACCCAAGAGGTTGAGAGAGTATAGCTAGAAGCTTGCTATAATATTAGTGTACATAATATGCTTAATCTCTCCTTAATTTATAGAATTGATTGAATTCAATCATGTTAGGGTTGATAATTGATGGTGTAATAGCATAGTAGCATGTTGGAATTCTAGAAGGTGGTGGTTGGCTAGCTTTTGCAAAGATGCTAGCAACAATGCTACTAATAATACACTAAAATGGACAAAAAGGGTATTTTGGTAATTTCACATATAATTTCAAGGGCATTCTTGTACATAGCAATTAAATATAATATTTAATCACTAGATGGTAATTTTTATCATTTACCAATTACTTTTATCCTTTGGTAAATTAAAACTTTATACAATAACATCGAAATTAAACCCTAAATTTAAAATTAGGGTTTTCATTGAAAATTTAGGGTTCTATAATTAGGGTTTCTTAACGCCATCAATTAGGGTTTTAATTGACCATTAGGGTTCTCTAATTATCTCGTATGTATGTTACTAACACACCAATACAGCTTTCTAACTTCAACCTATTAGGGTTATTCATGCAATAATTAGGGTTTTTCCTAATTTTCGTACGTAAAAATAGTAATTAGGGTTTCTTCTAATTACCGACATCCTTATACACAAGAATTTCATATACACACTACTACTCTACCATATCTCATAATCGAAGTTTAATAATTAGGGTTTCACAAAGACAAGATATATGCTATGACCTAATCGACCGTAATTACTCAACATTATCTATCCACATATACACACGAGATATATTTATGGTAATCAGAAAATCATTATATAAATAATATAATATTATTATTCTCATCTCTTGATCACAATCCCAATCCAGGTTTGGATCTCATATCCAATTCTCTTCTTACACAACATCAATAATCAAGTTAAAATAATTAACTTAAATATTCTCGAACAAATCATATAATAAAATATTTATTATATAATTCTAATTATCACTTCATATATTATTTCCAATCATGTTGTCAAGGAAAATAATTAATAAAAATATTTTGGCTTACGTAAATTAATTACTATAACAATATAATTTTGGTAATTAATAATTCCAAAATTATTTCTATTTTTTCAAGTAATAAATATATTCGCATTTATCGTTCACATTACTAGACACTTATTCTTGTCATTAAATAAATAATAAAAAAAATTATACGCAAAATTTCTTATTTATTTTATATAAAAAATCTCGGGTTATTACAGTTAATCTTAATTTAAACTTTTTCTTTTCTGTTCTATTTAGGTGTTCTTGACTAGTGTATGCAAACGCGATCGAAGAAGTCGGATTTGTTGCCTTACGAGGACGACATCGAAAAAAAGTTTCAACGGTTGCGTAAGTGGGTTAAAGAAACCAAAGAGGCACTTGTTAAGAAAGATACTATGGCTGAAGAAGAGCAAAAAGCACTGCAGGATTATGCTACGCCGCGGGTTACTGAAATTCAGTCGAGTATTACGAGGCCTGCCATTACTGCTATAAGTTTTGAGATAAAACCAGGGACAATACAGATGATTCAAAATTCATGTCAGTTTGGAGGGTTACCAAATGATGATCCGAACGATCACATAGTCAGCTTTATAGAAATCTGCGATACTTTCAAGTACAATAATGTGGCAGAGGATGCAATAAGGCTAAGGTTGTTTCCATTTACTCTCAGAGATAAGGCTAAGAGTTGGCTCCATTCACTACCACCAGGCTCGATTACTACATAGAACGACCTAGCCCAGAAATTTCTTGCAAAGTTTTTCCACCGCAAAAACAAAGAAAAGTTATGAACGATATCTTCTCTTTCATTCAAAGACGATTCTGTAATCACTATATGAAGCATGGGAGAGATTTAAAGACTCATTCATGAAAATGTCCACACCATGGGATTCCTAAATGGTCAGCAGTGCAAACTTTTATAACGGTTTATTCAAAGACAAATGAGATCGAGTATAGATGCTGCAGCGGGATGAGCTATTATGGCAAGGAATTGTGATGAGGGGTATCAGTTTTTTGAAACCGTGGCAGCTAATAATTATCAGTGGCCAACAACAAGAATGACTCAGCCAAGGACGGTAGGGGTTTATGAAGTGGATGCGATAACAGCATTATCACCAAGTGACAATGACTCAGTTACGCTCTTACAAAGAAGATAGATGCACTTGGGGTACAACCAGTTCAGAAAATGGAAATGATTTGTGAAATATGTGCGGGTAGCCACTCAAGTGATCAATGTGCAATAAATCCTGAGTCAGTCCAGTTTGTTTCCAGTTATAATAGGCAGCAGGGAAGTTATCCAAACAGTTACAATCCAGGAGTGAGAAACCACTGAAATTTTTCTTGGAGTAATAATCAGACACATGCTCAAGCACAAGCTCCAAGGCAATCATATTCATCTGGATTTCAGCCACATCAACAATCTCGACAACACCCACAACCTCATCAACCTGATAAGCTATCACAAATGGAAGAATTGTTGGCAAGATTGGCAACTCAGTTTGAAGCCACGACAAAAAACCAATCAGCTGCAATAAAGAACCTTGAGAACCAAATTGGGCTGATAGCTAGTACTTTGAATACTAGAACTCCAGGTTCTTTACCTAGTGATACGGAGAAAAATCCAAGGAATGATGAAAATGAACAATGTAAGGCAGTTACACTCAGAAGTGGGAAGGAGTTGACTACAGATTTAGACGGACAAAAGAAAATAATTTCTGCCGAGGATGGTGAAAAAGAGAGTGGAAATTCAGAAAGTAAATCTCGGGAAAAAGTTGTGAAAAAATAACAAGAAGATAAGCAAACAACAGTCGTACCACCTGTACCGTTTCCTCAAATATTTCAAAAGTAGAAATTAGATAGACAGTTTTCAAAAATTTTTGAAGTGTTCAAAAAGCTGCAAATCAACATTCCATTCGCAGATGCTTTTGAACAAATGCCTAGCTATGAAAAATTCATGAAAGATATTTTAGCAAGAAAGAGGAAGCTAGGGAGTTCAAAACTATAGCGTTGATGAAAGAATGTAGCACAATTACGCAAAAGAAAGTTACCACCGTTCAAGGATCCAGTAGCTTCACCATATCGTGCACGATTGGACCCCAGTTCTTTAACAGATGTTTGTGTGATTTGGGTGTGCGTATTAACTTGATGCCGCTTTCGATCTACACTCAGTTGGGATTACCAGCACCAAAGCCAATAAATATCTCTTTACAGCTCGCAGATAGATCAGTGATATACCCTAGGGGCATTGTGGAAGACATATTAGTGAAGGTGGACAAATTCATATTTCCAGCCGACTTCATTGTGTTGAACTATGAAGAGGATAAAGACATACCCATTATCCTTGGAAGACCATTTTTAGCCACTGGAAGGACATTATTTGATGTACAAAAGGGAGAGTTAACGATGAGAGTCCAAGATGAAGAAGTAACTTTTAATGTTTTCAAGGCTATGAAATTACCGAAGGGAGAGGAAGCGTGCTTTAGAGTTGATCTGATTGAAGAAGCAACTAGAGAGGTATTTAGTGAATTTGTGAATGAAGACCCTCTTGAAACTTCATTGGTTAGTGAAAATTTATTTGATGATTCAACTGTGCTAGAATGGGTTCAAATGTTAGATTCAGCGCCGAAGTTCACACGATGTTTGCAAAAATTTGAACCTTTTGATTTTTGGGGAAAGCCGGATGAAAAGGTGAAATCATCTTTAGAAGAACCGCCCACCATGGAACTTAAGCCATTGCCTAACCATCTACGGTATGCCTACCTTGGTTCTTCTTCTACCTTTCCAGTTATTATTTCTGTATCACTTGATAAGGTTCAAGAAGAAAAGCTACTAAGGGTACTTCAGAAATTCAAGACCGCTCTTGGGTGGACTCTTGCGGATATCAAGGGAATAAGCCCATCAATTTGCATGCATAAGATTCTATTGGAAGATGAAGCAAAACTGATTATTGAACAACAACGAAGACTCAATCCCATCATGAAGAAAGTTGTAAAAAAGGAAATCATTAAATGGTTGGATGCGGGAATTATCTACCCTATCTCAGATAGCTCATGGGTAAGTCCAGTTCATTGTGTGCCAAAGAAAGGGGGAATGACAGTAGTTACAAATGAGCATAATGAATTGATCCTGACTCGAACAGTTACGGGTTAGCGGGTGTGTATGGATTATAGAAATTTGAATAAGGCCACTCGTAAGGACCATTTTCCTCTACCATTCATAGATCAGATGTTGGACAAGCTTGTAGGGCATGAGTATTATTGTCTTTTGGATGGATACTCAGGTTATAACCAGATTGCCATTGCACCCGACGATTAGGAGAAGACGGCATTCACATGCCCATATGGTACCTTTGCTTTTCGCGGAATGTCTTTTGGATTATGTAATGCGCCGGCGACATTTCAACGGTGTATGATGGCTATTTTCTCCGATATGGTCGAACAAAATCTCGAGGTATTTATGGATGATTTTTCAATTTTTGGGGATTCGTTTGATTATTATTTGGAAAATCTCACTCTCGTGCTCAAACGGTGTATGGAAACGAATTTGGTTTTAAATTGGGAGAAATGTCATTTTATGGTGCAAGAGGGGATAATCTTGGGTCATCGAGTGTCATCAAAAGGAATTGAAGTTGATAGAGCTAAGATCGAAACCATCGAGAGCCTGCCACCACCTATTTTAGTAAAGCGTATTCGAAGTTTTTTGGGACACACTGGTTTCTATAGACGATTTATAAAAGACATCTCCAAAATCACGAAACAACTTTGCAATCTTTTGGAGAAGGATGTCCCATTCAACTTTGATCAAGCATTCCTAAAAGCTTTTGATGTGTTGAAGAAGAAACTTTTTACCGCACCTGTAATCATAGCGCCAGATTGGAGTATCCTGTTCGAATTAATGTGTGATGCTAGCGACTTTGCGATTAGTGCAGTTCTTGGCCAATGAAAGGATAAATTTTTTTATGCTATATACTATGCTAGTAAGACATTAACTGATGCCCAGCTGAATTATACCACTACCGAGAAGGAGCTATTAGCAATTGTTTATGCATTTGATAAATTTCGCTCATATTTGATTGGGACAAAAGTGATTGTGTTTACAGATCATTCGGCCATTATGTACTTAATATTAAAAAAAGACGCGAAGCCGAGATTAATTAGATAGGTATTATTGCTACAAGAGTTTGACTTAGAGATCCAGGATCGAAAAGGAACAGACAATCAGGTTGCTGATCATTTATCACGATTAGAGAATGCAAAACTAAAAAAAGATGACATAACAGTGATCAATGAATTTTTCCCGGATGAACAACTATTTGCGGTAAGGATGGATACTCCATGGTATGCAGATTATGTAAATTTCATTGTGAGTAAGGTGTTTTCGCCAGATTTGACAAGTCAATAGAAGAAGAAATTTCTCCATGATGTGAAACAGTATTTATGGGATGAGCCATTTTTATTTAAACAGTGTGGAGATCAAGTAATAAGAAGGTGTGTTCCGGAAGTTGAAATGGAGAATATTCTCTACCAATGTCATGCATCTAACTATAGTGGACATTTTGCAGGAGAAAGAACGATAGCTAAGGTGCTTCAATGTGGATTCTTCTGGCCAACACTCTTTAAGGATGCCCATGTGTTTTCATTGAAATGTGACAGATGCCAAAGAGTGGGTAATATATCAAAGCGACAAGAGATGCCACTAAACATGATCTTAGAAGTTAAATTGTTTGATGTTTGGGGCATCGACTTCATGGGACCATTTCCATCATCTTTTAGCAACTCCTATATACTTATAGCGGTGGACTACGTTTCGAAGTGGGTAGAAGCTATAGCATCGCCCACCAATGATGCTAAGGTTGTGATTAAGTTCACCTGGAAGAATATTTTCTCTAGATTCGGCACACCTCGTGCAATTATTAGTGATGAAGGCACACACTTTTGTAATAAGCAGTTCTCAGCTATTCTCGCTAAGTACGGAGTCACTCATAAGATAGCTACTGCTTACCATCCACAAACAAGTGGTCAAGCCGAGGTATCGAACCGAGAAGTAAAATGCATCCTCGAGAAGATAGTGAACCCTAGTCGGAAAGATTGGGCTAGTAAGTTTGATGATGCTTTATGGGCATACCGTACAGCTTACAAAACTTCGATAGGGATGTCTCCGTACATTTTAGTATATGGGAAGGCATGCCATCTTCCAGTTGAACTAGAACACAGTGCTTATTGGGCAATCCGGAAGTTAAACTTTGATATGTCTGCTGCGGGAGAGAAACGCCTCTTACAATTGAACCAAATGGATGAATTCATACTCCAATCGTACGAGAACGCGAAGTTATATAAAGAAAAGGTTAAGAGGTGGTATGAGAAAATTCTCGAAAGAAAGTTTGAAGCGTGGCAAACAAGCTATTATTATACAATTCAAGGCTTAAACTGTTTCCAGGAAAGTTGAAATCCCGTTGGTCAAGGCCATTTATCATTACAAAAGTTTATCCTCACGGAGCAGTGGAGGTGGAAGACCCGGATGCTAAACGTAATTTCAAAGTCAACGGTCAGAGATTGAAGCACTACTATGGGGTTGTATTGATCGTGAAAAGACATTGGTCAACCTTGCTGATTAGAATAGAGAAGAAAGTCGGGCTGAAGACTATAAACCAAGCGCTAACTGGGAGGCAACCCAAGAATTTTTATTTTTACTTTTTATTTTTATTTTTTTATTTGCTTTATTGTTAGTTTATTTATTGGCTAAACTTTTATAGTTTAGGATTTATTACACCCCTTATGTTCTCTAACACGATATTTAATTGATTTCAGGATAGGAAACAAGATTTCATATTTGGCGGGTTCGATTAATGGCCACTACGACTACCCAGTCGGGGGTCTCGCTCACCGGGACCCTTGGAAACCCCCTGGAAACCCCCTGGAAGCCAAGCACTTATGAGTTCAATAGAAGAATATCCATTTGTCAAATTCTAAGATATCTAATCATTTCCTTCATTGTTGAATGCATACAAGGAGCACAAAAGTCACCAAGACAGGCCGAAGCGCCTAGGCGCCTAAGCCATGCACAAACCAAGCGCCTAGGCGCCCAACAGCAGAAGCAAAATTGTGCCCCAAGCGCCTAAGCGCTCCCACCTAGGCCAAATCAAGCGCCTAGGCGCTCTACATGCCCAACAAATTCTGCAGCCAACCGCATAGGCGGTCAAACCTATGCAATGTCAAGCGCCTAGGCGCTCATGCTGTAACTTGGAAAAAAAATACAAGCCCTAATCGGGCAATACTCTTCCAAACCCAAATCAAACACTCTCTTGCTCTCCTACACCAACTCAAACTCACTCAAATCACATCCCTCATCTAATCTAGCCACGATAATCAACTTCTTCTTGTATAAGCATAACCAAACACTTAATCTCCTACCCAAACCAAGGAAATTAATCTCCATCTTGTCATCCTTCCTCACCAATTCGGCCACCAACCTACATTTCAAATCCATCTATCTAAAGTCAGTGTTCAAAGCTCAAATTGCTCCTGCAACTTTGATTGGAGCATCATATTTGGCTATAACCAAGTAAGTGTGCAAGATTTTATTGCAAAATTGTTTGGATGTGCTTGGATAGTAGCTAAGTCAGTAATTTGAAGTTAGTTTCTTTCATTGTGTTGGCTCAAGTGGGTTTGGGTAATCTTAATTGTTGCTTGTTTTGCACTAGAAGGCTAGTGTGCGTAGTAATTTACAAAATTGGTAAAAAATTAAGTTTGGGGGAGTGCTTAAACATTAGTGTTCAAAATTTTTGCACACCCAGTGTTTGATACTTTGTCACAAAGAGGATTTTCCCATACTAAGCCTCTGAACATCATCTGTTGGGCAAGAAATTCACACACAAGACTCATGGCTACTAAAAGGCAAAGAGGCGAGACTTCGGGCACTTCGACTAATTTTAACAAAAATAGATTTACAAGTGCTAGTGCATCCGAAAGATATTACAATTCGCTCTATTGTAAAACGCTAATTCCTGAGCGTGGATTATTTCCAGAGGTAGAAGATGGGGAGTTACTACAAATGATTGGGAGTAGAAGATGGGCGAACTTTACAGCTCAACCGAATTCATCGGTCGTTAAAATTGTTAAGGAATTCTACGCCAATGCAAAAGATCATATTGGTAACATGATATTGGTTTGCAAAAAATCAGTGGAGGTCAGTTTCAGGACAATAAATGCTTACTACGGCTTGAACATAATACCTAATAATGGCTACATGCAATATTTAGATCACGAGCTTGACTACAGCGAGGTCATTCAAGCTTTGTGTGTACGTAGAATAAAATGGAAATTAACAGATCAACAAGAAGCTGTTTTGTTCCCTACATCCGCACTAAGTAGTTACAGGAAAGCATGGCATGACTTTATTTATGCCAAGTTGATGCCGTGTAGACATACGAGTGATGTTATAAATCGACGGGCAGCGTTGCTTTTCTGTATTGCACAATGAAAATCTATAGATGTGGGTCAGGTTATACATGATTCAATTAACAGAGCAATTCAAGGAGGGACCTCAGGTGGACTACCTCATCCATCTTTGATTACTGGACTATGTCAACAAGGTGGAGTAAAATGGGATGCCGAGGAATCTACACAACCTCCTTTAGCCCCAATTGAACACCCAGTGATAAAAAAGTACAAGGTATGGGGTGGGGGTACACCACACCCGAGAGGGTTAGGTTTCATTATTGTGCCTCCCGAGCCTGTAGACGAGCCTAATCAACAGTCACATGACAGTCCTACTGCTGCTGCTGGAAGTTCTGGTCCACCACCAAATTTTTTTAAAGACATTCGTCGAGAATTAAGAAATCAAACTAGAAGGATTGACATGGTGGCTACTAAAATTCAGCATGGTTTTGACCGGGTGGAAAGAAATCAGGATAGCCTGGCTCACCGACAAACAAAGATTTATTAGAACTGTAGTGCAACATTCCAGAGATGTTCGACCGCATGAATCCATCCGGTGCTCCCTACCAATTTCCACCTTTGTCTGCGTACCCCCCGACTGATTTTTCCCCTGAGGATGAGGTTGATGAAGAAGAAGAATAGGATACTGACATGGAATAATGCTTCGATCTTTCAGGGAAGTCCTCAGTGCCTAATTTCGTATGTTTTTTTATCTGTTATATACAATGAGGATATTGCATATGTTAAGTTTGGGGGTGCATTCTTCCAGTTCCAGTTGCATTCATTTAGTATCAGTTGCATTCATTTATTATTCATTTTGTAGTTTTTCATGTAGTTTTCATTCTATTTAAAAAAAATAATAAAAAATTCAAGTATTTGCATGTTTCCAGCTGTTAGATAGTTTAAGTCTGTTTTGGCCAATGATGATATTGGAATTGAATAGACAATACTAAGACTTTGATGTGATTTCTTGTCATGATTTGAATATTTACCTGTTTGAAACTGATATAATAAGGATATCACAGTAAAAACAACTAGGTTGACTAATTGAGTCTAAATTGACACATAGTGGACTTCTTGAGGATAATACTAGTTTGAATGAATGAAAGACATGAATAGGCGGACACGACTGAATTTAGACAAAAACTTAAGTTTGGGGGAAAAAAATGGGATATATAAGCTTCAAAAAAAATGATGAAAAAGATAACGTGGCTAGTCTTGTTTCGGGGCCTTTGTTACTTGAGCAAGTACGCCCGAGGGAGTGTCTTTACACCTAGCGCGCTAAGGTCTTATATGGTCTGGGAGTCGTTGGTCGAAAGCTCGCTAATGGGTAACACTGTTAGCCTAATGGAATGAGACATTGCATAGTCATGATTAAAATAAAAGAAAAAAAGAAGAAGCAATAAAACGGGAAAAGAGCAAAAAGCCCCCATAATGATAAGTAAAGCATAAGTATCCTGGATTGGACTCTTAAATTTGGTGGATGTTTGACTTTAGTTGGATCTAGCTTGTTCATGAATTTTGTGAGTTGACACTATATGATGCCTTTAAGGAGATCTATTATGTGTTGTATTTAGCATTATATTAGTTTTCATTGTTGTTGAGCACACACGCACTATATCAGTAATGACAGGGTAAGATTTGATGATTGACTAGGAAATTATTGATCTGTCTTGGTATGATGTACTAGCATGTATATTGTGATTTCTCTAAGGCTTGATGAATAGATTTTGTTTTGTTTGACTGCTGGAATTTTAGGCATGTAGATAGCTGCATTTACATTTGCATTGCATATTTAGTTATTGCATTGTGTTTTGTTGCTTGGGGACAAGCAATTGGTTAAGTTTGGGGGTATTTGATGGGTAGGTTTCATACCTATGAATCTAATATTATTAAACTTAATTATTGCTATTTTTAATTGTTTTTTAGTATCTTTTTATGTGTTTTGTGTTTATTTCTTATAGGTTGGAGCTGGAGGGACAAATTGATCATTTGGGAGAAGAAAAAGGTCAAAATTCATTAAAATTAGAGCTGAGTGGCATTTTTGTAATTATGCAGTCCTGGTCAAGCGCCTAGCGCTTGAAATGGTTCGGGTTGGCGCCTAGGCGCTCATGCAAGCGCTAAAGAAGGATTTTTCTACTGCTAAGTGGGTTTTTGAAGCCAAGTAAGAATCTAAAAGAGAGTGGGGACTAATACTAATAGGAGAAGACTTTAGAAAAGACGTATCACTGAAATTTTCAAGAGATTTTGGCAGAGAGGACAACGAAGAAAAACACGAAGGAGAATTACAAGGGTTGAAGCTCAAAGAGAGAGTTTTGGAGAAAATTCAGAGTTTCTTCTTCTCTTCTCTAGTTTTATCTTTTGTAATTATCTGGGATGTTTGGATTATTAATCTGGATGATGTTTTTCTTTATTATTATCATGAACTAAATTTTAAGTAAGATTGCAACGGAACTTGGTATGTAGTTTAAATTGAACCTTCCTATTGAATGAAAGTTGGTTTTTATTGAATTATTTATTATATCTTTTGCTTATTGATTAATTGTTTTGCCAATAATTACTTTGATAATCTATATAAAATTAGAAGATGGAGTATAGATTGAGATCTGGATATGATAACATATGTTCATATAATCTGAATAGGGTTAATATGATTAGCATGTAGGATAGGAATATACCTATGTGTCTTTTGTATCTATTGAAAGAATTTGTGTATAAAACCCTAATTAACTTGATTCACATAGGAATATAGTGAATTAATTGACTAGGGTGTTTCTTATAATTTTGTGTCTTAAGGATCGGAGTTAGGAGGATTTGTTCACGTGTTTTGGAAAAAGTGCGTGAATTTTATAAAGCATTCTTGGATAATGTTTCATATTAATTAATTGATTTGAATGGGAAGTGAATTGGTTTAAATGAAATACCAAGGGAAGTTGTAATCTTAATCTGTTAAATCTGCAGTTATTCTTGTGAAATTCTTATTTTAATTATTAGTTTTGTTAAGTTTAATTTTCAAATTACAAACAATATTTCGTAGTTTGAAATAGGATTAATTGCATTAGAATTAGTACTTGATAAATATTAGTCTATTTCCTCGTGGGAACGATATCCTTGCTTGCTGAATATTACAATTGAACGCGTATACTTGCATGGTAAAGTGCTATTAAAAAATTAGGCAACAGCGGTAAATAACATTACGGTAAAATATCGACATCCCATTTGTGACGCCCCCAAAATAGGTATACAACACCCATTCTGTGTCGCCAAATACATGGTACAGAAATAACTACAACTTTATTAATACAACTGTCGTGCAAAATACGACAACACTTAAACTGTGAGTTTAAATACAAATATTGTCATCTAGACAATATCCACACTCAAATAAGTCCTCATTACAATTATTGATACACTATTTTACAAAATAGTGAGGACTACTAAAACAACTTCTAGAACCATCATTCTACACCCCGACTAGTACTCGCTACTTTCTCACCTCTTGAGAAGAAAAATGGAACAAAAAGGAAAAGGGTGACCTCAACTAGCCCAGTAAAGAACATTATGACTAAGATAATATAGAACAAATTATCGTTAGTCCTCAATAGGGAAAAATCTAATAGAATACAATAGACGACATGTAAGACCCCGAATTTTATGAAATAAAATTATTCAATTTTTCTATTTAGTAAATAGTTAAATTGATAAAAGTTTAAAGTTAAGGGTGATATGTGAAATTTTTTCAAAATACGCAAGTGGTTATAAAATATTCATTGTTGTCAGGGAATATTCATTTAGTCGTGGAATATTCTTTCTGTCGGTGAATATTCGTACGACGGCGCAGCCATTTGTGGGCCCCATAACAGAATAACTATCGGATGAAGAACATGAAAAATTTGAGTTTTTATAAATAACTACGTAGTTATTACTGAAGTAACAATCGTTGGAATACCCGTGGTTAAAATACAATAATAAGCGTGGTTACAAGAGAAGACACCAGATTGCACAGATTTTTTTCAATTATTGATTCTTACGTGATAAGGCACTACTCAATAATTGTTACGATAATTCTTGCTCAATATTTTATTTTATTGAATCAATAATTGTCATAAGTTGATATTTTATATTATTGTTGTTTCAATAATTGTCACTGCACAGTATCTCCATTATCAAATCAATAATTCATATTATTTGAAATATTATTAGATAGCATTATTGAAAATGTCTAGAAAGTATGTCAAGGAGAGGTTTGGTCACCTAATTGCGCGCCAATAAAGAGAAATCCTTATTGGAAAGCCCCCTCTTTCTGAAACCGCTCGGTTGTCATTATTGTGATTCTGTAATATTATTTGTTAATAATTAATTATTGATTTATATGATAATGAAATATTTATTTGATGTGGATATAAATGATGGATTTATTTATGTGGTTATAAATGAAGGAATTAATGTTGAGGTATTTTATATGTATTTTGTCGGATTGGAGGTATTAAAAGATCAAATCAGTGTTCTTACAGCTTTATTGTGTGAGTTATAATATTTAATTCGACCGTTGGATCGTTGTGATTTTTGGATATGTTATACATATATAAGTTGAGTATATGTCTACAAATTTTGAATCGTTAAAAATGAACGAATGATTTGTTATGAATTTTAAGAGGTGACTGATTCAGAAATTAGGTTTATAAATGATTTTGGTAGAAAATTCTAGAAATGGGTGGGCCCCACTTTTGGTTGTTGGGAAAGATGGCTGATTTTTGGTGGGTGGAATAGTAGCAGGTAAAGCCATTAGGTAGCAGGTCAAGTCTGCTTCGGCGTGCTAACATTTTCCTATAAATAGGGGGCTAAGTTAGAATTAAAAATCACACCAGAATTCATAAGTTTTTTCTTTAGATTATCGAGTGTATTTTGTGAGTATTTAGATACTTGGTGAGTTGCTATTCATCAGTGCAAGTTTCCTTCAGCGTCATATCCGATATCCAGTCAGAAGTGCTACTCTTTTGAGGTAAGGGAAAGTAAGGGATTTTAAGGGTGGTTATGTTTTTCATGTTTCGTAACTTTTCAGACCTTCAA
Source organism: Panax ginseng (assembly GCA_020205605.1). NCBI lineage: Eukaryota > Viridiplantae > Streptophyta > Magnoliopsida > Apiales > Araliaceae > Panax > Panax ginseng. The sequence goes on along the minus strand of CM035145.1, from coordinate 45,595,058 downwards.
AAATTCTAGAAAATTTTAAAATGATAATTTGATGAGTTTTCTAGATTGTGTCCAAAAATGGAGATTTTTGGATGTATAGATTATGAGTTATGAATTTTATGGGAAAAGACTATTTTAAAAGTAAACCCTTATAACTCCTTGTGGTTAACTCCAAAATTGGTGAAATTTTTATTGGGAGTACATGTATATGATAGAAGTATACTCTGTAAATTTCGGAATTTTTGGATAAAAGTATAATTTTTGATAAATATCTAAATATTCGGCTGTTTTGGCCATATGAAAAATAGTAAATGATTTTTACAAATTTTGAGAAAAATATATGTTCAATATGGGACTATATTCTACTAAATCTCAGAAAAGAAAATTTGTTTGTACTGATTTGGTATTTTTCATGAAAATGGACTAGTTATGAGTAAATGAATTAAATATGTTATGTGAAGTAAGAAAATTGGAAAATAGGATTTTATGGCTTGAGAATCCTATATGAGGTATATGCAGATTTTTGATGAGAGTTTTGGTTATTGGTGATGAAATCTTATGAGTTTGGAATTTTAGGATGATTAAATGCATTATTTAGTAAAGTGTAAATAATTAAAATAAATTATTTATAAGTTTAAGAAATGTTATTTCAATATCATTATACCAAAATATTGGTATGAATTTTATTATGGAATTTTTACCTTTTTGTGTCGGGTTTACTATTCATGAGTTACTATTCACGAAGTTACTATTCATAGATTACTATTTTACAAGTTACTATTCATGACAAAATTGGTTTCTTTTTCTAACCAAATTATAGTTGATTTATGAATATTACTCTTGAGATTAGATCTAGATGTTTTGATTATATTAATTTTACGATTATATATAACATTTTTATAACCCTAATGATGATATTTCTCTTTGACTTGAGTGTAAAGATGGGTAGATTTTTGGTATGATCATGACTATGGGTTCCCTTTGGCCAATAGTGCAAAGTTGAATTGTTGACTGGTATGATCATGACCATTGAATTTATAATTGAATATCTTTAGCTTAAGTGCAAAGGTGAAATGATTAACATGGTTATAATTATTGTTTATATAAATTCTGAAATGATTATATATTTCTTTGAGATATTAATATATTTGGCATGTAGTGCAACTATGAACTGTTGATGAATATCTTCGGCCCGTAGTGCAAAGATGACCTGTTGTTGAATATCTTTGGTCTGTAGTGCAAAGATGGTCTGTTGATGAATATCTTTGGCCGTAGTGCAAAGATGAAATTGTTAGTATGATTATAAAAAAGAATTGTGATTTGGTATAACCATGATCTTTGATGTTTCAGGTAAAGACATGTGATGAAAATTATCTTCGTCCTGAATGTGAAGTGGAAAGGAACTGTTGATTAATGTTACAGGGATAAAACATTGTTGGTGGACTTTTAATGTGGAGAAGATAATAGACTTTATGGTCTATTTGACTCTTCTAATGGATTGCTCGTTCCGCTGCAACTATGGTTGAAATTTTTATCATCTACCATATGTTCTAAATCTCTGATTTATTATTGATGAAGGCTATTGATAATTTAATTATCTTTAGTCATGATATTCTTTACTGAGCTAGTTGTGCTCACCCTTTTGCTTCACAATTCCTTTCAGGTAATAAGAGTGTAGCTGGGTCGAGCGGGGGTAACAGGGGAATAAAACGGTGGTCATCATTTAGTAGTTATATTTGGTGAATCAAATAGGGTGAGACGAACCCAATGTTGGAAGGGTGTTTTGCCACTATCATACAAGATGTCTAATGTCATACAACCTCATGTCATTATAAGACAGGGTTGTGCACATCCACTTGCTGAGTATATTTACGAGCACTACCTATATAATCTTGGTGTTTGTTTGAAGTATAATTCACGATTAGAGACAGTGGAGATAATGATATGTCAAGAGAAGACTCACCATTGGAAAGAATGTGATAGTAATCTTCTTGTTTTTCTTTGGTGTCTATTAGGTCAACCAAGGATAATTCTGTGGACATATGATATCTATCATAACCTAGAAGCATAGCCTCCCATGTACGAAGGTTTCCTTGAGCACTTCCCAAAGATTCTAATTTCTAAAATAGTTTTTGACTATACCTTTATGTAGGTATCACTGTGAGGTGTTGTCCACTGATGGGACATTTGTCACATTACGGTTGGGACACGAGTCACAGTTGGTATATTTTTGTATCCAAACTCACAGCATATGTGTTGTTGTATTTTGTACGACAATTGTTGTAATAAAGTTGTACTTGTTTTCTGTACCATGTATTTGGCGACTCAGAATAGGTTGGGTGAAATGGACCTGTTTTGGAGGCGTCACACAACAAGTTTTAAATCAATATTCGCAGCGAAAATAATAATTCATTAGAAGAGTTAAAGAGAGAATAAAATCTACTATCTTCTATATATGAATTTAAAAGTCCATCGTCAATATTTTATCCTCAGAACATCAATCAACATATATTTGGAATCAAATATTCATCTTTACCACTACTGCACCAAAGATATTCATCACCGGGTCATGTTCATCTAAACACATGTTCATCTTTGCACTACGGGCCAAAGATATTCATCGAAAATCATTCATCTTTGAACTACAAAAGCCAAAGATATTCAAGAATATCATCATTTAGGACCGAGGATGATGAAAATATTTTAAAGAAAACGAATCCAAAGAAGCAAAAAGAACAAATATTAGGGATTCAGTATTACGCTTTTATCCAAGTTCAATAATATCTTTGCATAATAACCAATTTTGAAGCGAAATTCAAAATAAAGATCAAAACATGGATACAATCAAAGATAGTAACCATAATAGACATCTTGGATAAAAAGAAGAAAATTTCATTTTTTTGGTGAATAGTGCCGTTATACGTGAATAGTACCGTATACGTGAATAGTAACTCCGACACAAAAAATTCCAAATTTGATAAAAAGTTCAGACCAATATTTCGGCATAATGATATTGAAAGAAATAATATCATTTACGAAGAAAATAACATTCCTTACCTCGCAAAGACAGTACTTCTGACTGAATATTGGATATAATGCTGAAAGAAACTTGCACCATATAGCCACACTCAAAGTATCAAAATACTCACAAAAATACGCTCGATATTATAGAGAGACAAAACTTCAGATTCTGGTGTGATTTTTAATTCTAACCTAAATACCCTATTTATAGGAAATTGCTTAGAACACCAAAGTAGAAAATTTAATAAAATATTAATATTATTTATTTAAATTCTTACGCCCACCTTGACCATTTGAATTATGCCACCAATAATGACAAAAACAAAAAAAACGTTTTTGTTATTAAAAATAATTAAAACTTTCAAAAATCAATTATTTCGGAACTACAGAACTTCAATAATTCATAATAAATAGCCCTTTTATCAGAAAAATTCAAACCTTATGTCCTTTCCATAGGAAATTTCATTCTCTACAACTTTGTAGAAGAAAGTTTTTCCAAATTCCAAATGTAAATTGAAAATCCACATACTGAACGATTTTACAAAGTGCTATAATCAAATTTCACCAAGAAATGGGCCCACAGACATGTTTAACATGTTTTAAATAACTTTTTCAACAAAAATACTCTTCCTCCTCCTATATTCATATATCCCACATTTATTGCAAAAATATCACCATTATTATATTATTAAAATATAATAATATATTTAAATGAATTATTTTACCAAAAAATATAAAATATCAATTTTTCAACAATTGTCACTTTAAAATTTTCTCCATCTATATCCACATAAAATGAATATTTTTCTTATCATATAAATCAATAATTAATTATTCACAAATAATATTACGAATCACAATCTCGGGCAACCAGTAGTTCCTGAGGAAGAGGGGCTTTCCAATAAGAATTTCTCCTTACTGGCGCGCAATTAGGTGACGAAACTCCTCATTAGACAGAACTTTCTAGACATTGCCAATAATGTTATCTGGTAATATTATTAAAATAATATGAATCATTGATCTGATAATGGGAAATATTGTGTGTAGTGACAATTATTAAAACAACAATAATATAAAATTTCAACGTAGCAATTATTGAATCAATAAAATAAAATATTGAACAGTAATTATTGTAACAATTATTGTAACAATTATTGAGTAGTGCCTTCTTACGTAAGAATCAATAATTGGTGCAATACTGCAGCATCTTTCTTGTGCAACAATGTATATTCTTGTGTTTTAACCAATTAGGTATTCCAACAGTGTTAACGGTAACAACTACGCCATTATTTATAAAAACTCATACTTGTCATTTTCTTCATCCAATCGCTTTCTGTTATGGGGCCCACAAAAGGCTGCACCGTTGTACGAATATTCCCCGACAGGAAGAATATTCCACGACCAAACGAATATTCTCCGACAATAATGAATATTTTATAACTACTTGCTAATTTGAAATATTTGCGCATTTTACCCATAACTAACCACATTAATTAATTCAACCCTTACTATTTCAAAATAATAAATAGAGAAATTCAATTTCATTTATATTAAGATGGGGTCTTACTTTAAGTTAAAAAAAAAAAATTATTGATAAAAAAATTTATTTGAAGGGTATGTAAATTAAAAAAAAAAATTATTCAACACTACTTATTTGATTCAGCCATAATTATTTACACAAATCATTTAGACACATCTAAATTTAAAAACAAATTATATAAATGACTTATTGAATCGAATTCATCCAAAAGTAAACAAACAACCACTTACTTTATAAATTTGTCTAATTATAAATTTATTATTATATAAATGAAAAGTAAATTTATTCAACTTTGGCCTTTTCTCCTTTAAAAAAGTTGTACATGAATATATTATACTTAATATTAATTTGATAAATATTGTCTCACTTAAAAGGCAAATAATACAAAAGGGAAAATAGGTAATGTTCTTCTAAACTAAAAATCAAAGAAACTCACTTTTGGGACATAATGAAATACTGTTATTTTGGAAATTAAGGAAGGAATATGATAATGAAATTATATAAAGTCTTAGTGTAATGAAAAAGTAATATGAAATTTTATCCTCGAAATTGACGTACGTACCTGGTGTTTCGAAAAGGTGAGGATACCTTGCTTTTATTTCCGTTTCCAACTCCCAGGTCATTTCCTCTATAGCATGGTTCCTCCACAAAACTTTGACTTGTGGTATGACCTTTGTGCGTAGGACATGCTCTTTCCTATCCAAGATCTTAACAGGTGCCTCTTCGTACGTTAAGTCTTCGGCTATCTCGTTCGGTTCTAACTCAATAACGTGGTTTGGGTCTTTCACATATTTATGTATCATAGATATATGAAAAACATTATGAACACGAGACATACTTGGAGGTAATGCGAGTCTATAGGCCACATTTCCTACTCTGTCAAGAATCTGAAATGGACCTATAAATCGTGGATTGAGCTTTCCTCTCTTCTCGAATCTTGTGACTCCTTTCCATGGAGAAATACGTAACAATACATGATCCCTAATGTCAAATTCCACGTCCTTTCGATGAAGATCCGCATAACTCTTTTGTCGATCCTGTGCCGTTTGTATACGTTGTCGAATCGTTTGGATCATCTCTGTAGTCATTCGTACCAACTCTGGTCCCAACAACGTTGCTTCTCTCACCTCATCCCAACATACTGGAGAGCGACACTTTCGTCCATACAATGCTTCAAATGGAGCCACACCTATACTTGCCTGATAACTGTTGTTGTAGGAGAATACCAATGGTAGGTACTTATCCCAACTCCCTTTGAAATCTAGGACACAAAGTCTTAATAGATCTTCAAGAGTTTGAATAGTCCTCTCTGATTGCCCGTCCATTTGAGGATGGTATGCCGAACTGAATCGTAAATCCGTGCCCATAGCTTTTTGCAAGATAATCCAAAATCATGAAGTGAATCTTGGGTCACGATCCAAAACTATGGATACTAACAACCTTACGAAAATAATCAATTATAGCATGATGAGTGGTTAACCAATCAATCCCTAAAATCACATCAAATGCAAGTATTTTTAAAGAAATAAGATCAACAGGTAATGTGATGGTACCAACTTGGATCAAACAAGATTTATAAACAGTGGATGCAATAAAAGTTTCTCCTAATGGAGTCTCCACAGATAAGTCAAAGTCTAATTTCTTCGGAGTCAAGTTTAAACGTTGAGCACAAGCAGGAGAGATAAAAGAATGGGTAGAACCAGTATCTAATAAGGTATAAACTTCGCAAGAGTTTATGATTAGCTTACCCGTGATCACCTCGTTTGGGTTCCTTGCACTTTGACCAGTCACGACAAATGCTCTTCCAGGAACCCTTGACTTTGACTTTTCTGGGACAGCCTTTTGAGTCATAATCCCCACTGGACTTGGTTTCGCTACCGTACAATCTCGAGCGATATGTCCTTCCTTTCCACAATTATAGTATACCTTGAACTGCTAGGGACAGGTTTTAATGATGTGTCCCTCTTTTCCACATTTATAGCATATCTACGGTGGTCGTTCTCCTCCCTAAAACCATTTCTTTGTTGGTGCTTGGCGTCTTCACAAAGGTCATTGTTGAATCTCCTCTTTTTAAAATCTCCCCAGACTCGCTTTCTTCTATTTTCATGGCCACGATTACCACCGGTAGTGGTAACCGCTTTTGTCCAGATGTTTTCCTCCTCATTGGTTTTCATTGCTCGATAACTCATCGCCACCTATGACCACAGTTCGGTCCCTCGGTTGAACATACTCATTATCTCACTCTAATAATTGAGCCCTGTTTACAACATCTGAATATAAAGAAAATTTATGAGAGATATTGCCGAATTTCGGGTTTTAAACCTCTCAGAAACATCATCGTCATTCGTTCCTCATTCTCTACCAAATGAGGTGCAAACCTGGATAACTCTATGACCTTCGCCTCGTATTGGGACACTGTCATGTTGTTTTGTTCTAGTCTAATAAACTCTACCTCCTTCATATGACGAATACTTTTAGGAAAGTACTTGTAACACCCCAACTTATTATAAATAAAATTAAATTTCCTCTATTTATTATTTTGAAATAGTAAGGGTTGATTTGATTAATGTGGTTAGTTATGGGTAAAATGCGCAAATATTTTAAATAAGCACGTGGTTATAAAATATTTATTTTTATCGGAGAATATTCGTTTGGTCGTGGAATATTCTTACCGCGTGAGAATATTCGTATTTACTTGCAGTAGCAACCTTAATGTGGGCCCCATAACGGAAAATGATTGGATGAAGAAAACGACAAGTATAAGTTGTTTATACATAACTTGCCGTAGTTATTACCAATTATCTTGTTGGAATACCCGATGGTTAAAACACGAATGTCTGGCGTTGTTACACGAGAGCATATGGTATTGCACCAATTATTGATTCTTACGTAAGAAGGCACTACTCAATAATTGTTACAGTAATTACTGTTTAGTATTTTATTTCATTGATTCAATAATTGCCACGTTGATATTTTATATTACTGTTGTTTTAATAATTGTCACTACACAGTATTTCACATTATTGGTAATGTCTAGAAAGTTCTGTCTAAGGAGAGGTTTGGTCGCCTAATTGCGCGCCAGTAAGGAGAAATCTTTATTGGAAAGCCCCCTCTTTCTTGGGAACGGCCTGGTTGTCAGTATTGTGATTCTGTAATATTATTTGTGAATAATTAATTATTGATTTATATGATGAGATAAATATTAATTTTATGTGGATATAGATGGAGAAAATTTTTAAAGTGACAATTGTTAAAAATTGATACTTTATCTTTTCTGATAAAATAATATTTTATTATATTATTATAATATAATAATGGTGATATTTTTACAATGAATGTGGGATATATGAGTATATGAGGAGGAAGAGTATTTTTGATCAATAAATGATAAACACATGTTTTGTGTGTCGGTGAACCCCATTTCTTGACTGAAATTTAATTATAGCATTTAAAATCGCCCGTTTATGGATTTCGGTCAATTTCTATTTGGAATTTGGAAAAACTTTCTTCTGTAAAGTTGTAGAGAATGAAATTTCTTATGGAAAAGACATGAGGTTCGAATTTTTCTGATTAAAGGGCTATTTATTATAAATTATTGAAGTTCTGATGTTCCGAAATAATTATTTTTTAAAAGTTTTAAATTTGTTTTAAAAGAAAAACGTTTTTGATATGTTTGGTGGGTTTATTTGTTGTCAAGCATGGCTAAATTCAGATCCTAGAATGTGTGCGTAGGAATTTATATATATATATATATATATATATATATATATATATATTAATATTATATTAAATTTTCTACTTTGGTGTTCTAAGCATTTTCCTATAAATAGGGTGCTTATGTTAGAATTGAAAATCACACCAGAAACTGAAGTTTTCTCTCTATTTCTATCTCGATATATTGAGCGTATTCTTGTGAGTATTTTAATACTTTGAGTGTTGCTATACAGTGCAAGTTCAAGTCATAGCCTATATCCAGTGTTTCAACTAGAAGTACTGTCTTTACGAGGTAAGGGATGTTATTTTCTTCTTAAATGATATTATTTTCTTCAATATCATTATGCTGAAATATTGGTTTGAACTTTTTATCAAATTTAGAACTTTTTGTGTCGGGGTTACTATTCACGTGATACTTGTCTTATTCACGTATACGATACTATTCACGAATACGACAATTATTCAATTTAAAAAATGAAATTTTTTCCTTTTTGTCCAAAATATCTATTATGGATACTAGCTTTGATTGTATCCATGTTTTGATCATTCTTGAATTTTACTCCACTATGATTATTTATGAGGTATTTTTGGACATGGAATAGTTGAAATACAAATCCTTAATATTTATTTTTTTGTTTCACTGGATTTGTTTTCTTTAAAATATTTTTCATCATCCTCAGTCCTAAATGATGATATTACTGAATATCTTTGGCATGTAGTGCAAAGATGAATGATTTTCTGATGAATATCTTTGGCCCGTAGTGCAAAGATGAACATGTGTTTAGATGAACATGACCAACTGATGAATATCTTTGGCCTGTAGTGAAAAGATAAATATTTAATTCTATATATATATTGATTGATGTTACAGGGATAAAATATCGACGATGAACTTTTAAATTCATATATAGAAGATAGTAGTTTGCATTCTCTACTTAACTCTTCTAATGAATTATTATTTTCGCTGCGAAGATTGATTTAAAACTGGTTGTCTATTGTATTCTATTAGATTTTTCCCTGTTGAAGACTAACGATAATTTGTTCTATGTTATCTTAGTCATAATATTCTTTACTGGGCTAGTTGAGCTCACCCTTTTTCCTTTTGTTCTATTTTTCTTCTCAGGAGGCGAGAATGTAGCGAGTGCTAGTCGGGGTATGGAATGAAGGTTATAGAAAGTCGTTTTAGTAGTCCTCACCATTTTTGTAAAATAATGTATGAATAATTGTAATGAGGACTTATTTGGGTATAAATATTGTCTAGATGGCAATATCTGTATTTAAACTCACAGTTTTTATGTTGTATTAATAAAGTTGTAGTTATTTCTGTACCTTGTATTTGGCGACTCAGAATGGGTGTTGTATACCTATTTTGGGGGCGTCACAGTACTTGTCGCTGAAAAGTTTCTGAAATGTTTCCCAAGACATGCCGAGAGTCGCAAGCAGTCGAGTATGCGTTTCACAGACTCCCACCAGTAGTCTACCTCGCTACGGAACATAAAGGTGGCGAATGGAACCTTCTGTTCCTCCGTGCATTCCAAGACATCGAATATCTTGGTAATTTGTTTAACCCACGTCTCTGCCTTAATCGGATCCGGTTTTCCAATAAATTCTGGTGGTCCCAACTCTTTGAACTGCTTAGCTGTGACAAGCCGCGCGTTGCTATCATTTCCACCCGTATTTTGTACACGAGTCTCCCTCGTCTGGTTTTGCATGAACTGTAAAAAGCTCCTTAACATCACGTCGTTCATCGTCTTCTCAGTGGTGTTGTTTACAGGAGGAATATTGTCAGCCTGTTGCACGTTCTCCTCATTGGTGAGTAAAGGTGTCTCCACGGTCTCATTCATTCCACTGTTAATACTCTCAGCTGCCATTCTTAAATACTGCCATAAACCAAAGGTTAATTAAACAAATTAACATATCACATATTAACCATATGCTCCGACTGACCAACAAATAAGCTTAGGTATGACACACTAGCGAAGAATTTACTCGTCTCTCCCCTCCTAGTAATATTCCCCGATCTCCTCCAGAGACCATATCCCTAAGCTCGATATTAATCAGACGCCCCAAAATAGGTATACAACACCCATTCTGAGTCGCCAAATACATAGTACAGAAACAACTACAACTATATTAATACAACTGTCATGCAAAATATGACAACACTTAAACTATGAGTTTAAATACAAATATTGTCATCTAGACAATATCCACACTCAAATAAGTCCTCATTACAATTATTGATACACTATTTTACAAAATAGTGAGGACTACTAAAACAACTTCTAGAACCATCATTCCACACCCCGACTAGTACTCGCTACATTCTCGCCTCCTGAGAAGAAAAATGGAACAAAAAGGAAAAGGGTGAGCTCAACTAGCCCAATAAAGAACATTATGACTAAGATAATATAGAATAAATTATCGTTAGTCCTCAACAGGGAAAAATCTAATAGAATACAATAGACAACAAGTTTTAAATCAATATTCGCAGTGGAAATAATAATTCATTAGAAGAGTTAAATAGAGAATAAAATCTACTATCTTCTATATATGAATTTAAAAGTCCATCGCTAATATTTTATCCCTGTAACATCAATCAACATATATCTGGAATTAAATATTCATCTTTGCACTACAGGCCAAAGATATTAATCAGTTGGTCATGTTCATCTAAACACTGCTCATCTTTGCACTACGCCAAAGATATTCATCGAAAATCATTCATCTTTGCACTACTGTGCCAAAGACACCCCAAATCCCGGTACTTCATTACCTCAAGATTTGGTGTTCACGTAATCAAAACATTCATTTATAACTACCCAATCATAAATAAAATTGAATAATAAACCTGCCCATACAGGAATTTCATAAAATAAAATCTCCTGTGTTATCTAACCTTTACAAACAAAACATTCATGCGAAATTTTAAAATAAACTCCATTACAATCTTTAAATCAAAGTCTGATAATAAAACTATCAAAACTATTACAAGTCTTCAGTACTTGTTCATCTTTCCCTTTCCTTTACTGGTGCTAGGTACGTCACCCTTTCCATCTTTAGCTGTAAGGATTTTACAGGCAAGAGAGAGCAAACAAAGGCTCACTTGAAATATCAATGAATAAAACTTTCACATTCTTTGCCCATTCAGGGCTCAATAGAACCCGAACAATAAGTTCTATTAACTTCTCATACGCCTCCTTGCCTATTCGTAGAGGCTTAAAAGAATCAAACATTTCTTGCCCATTCAGGGCTCAATAGAATTGAACAATAAATTCTATTAACATCTTAAACATTCAACCGAGGGTCTAATGACCACGAACCTTGTCCACAGCTTATAAGTAATCTTTCAACTTTAACTTTTATAGTCATACGACTATAATGACTTCGTGTACTTAGGGGATCAACCCTTCGTACATGTATTGTATACAAACATTTCAAATAAGAAAGTACAAAACTAAGCGTAACCCCTATAAATAGGGTTGTTCATCTCAAAGATTTTGAGTACAAGTCCGCCCCAAAGATAGTTTGGTTTGGATACACTTCAAGGTAATTTGAATTCAAATTCTGATCAACTAAGGATTAGTTGAATAAAAGATAATAACACTATGTTATTGAATAATCATAATCGAATAAACATTTCGCTCTAAGTTCATGCTTTAGGAATAATTCTAATAGCATAACAATTGAATAATCTATCATACCTTGCTTTGAACAATATTAAGCTAAGGTTATATCTTAAAATTTATTATCAAGCATGCACAACAAATAATAACTTGAACAATAAACCGATTCAATGTAATAACGATACTTGCATGCTAATATAACAAGTTTAGAGTTAGGAAAACTTGCATAATCATAATAACTATCTCAACGAAAGTGTGGAGATGGGAAGCTTGTATCATCATGAATAACTGGGATACAATTAAGTTGCTTAATGGAAATACTTTACTAAATAAAGTATAGCATATGAAATTTGCATAACGAAGCTTTAGGATTAGAAAACTTGTATAAACACAACTAACTCAACGAGAGTATGGAGTTAGAGAACTTGCCTTGCGCGTAGATTAAACCGTTATAATCCAAATCACAATTATCCTATATACATATGTTAACATGACATAATCAGTCAGTAACAACATACTATATCTCTACATCACGTATGCTTTGATTATAAATTGTATAATCAAATTCTATCCATTAAAACTAATAACAATATTTGTTAATTAGTAATTCCATGTTCACTCATAGTATTAATATACTATAATACCAAAATACATACTCAACATTTATCATATATCATTTCTTTTTAAAAAATCAGACTTTTGTGCAAGACAAAAGTCGTTCTCAATTTCTTTCATTAGTGGCGGCCATACATTTCACAATTGAATCATGGTATGCCATGCAATACTGATGATGTGGCGCTCTCACGAGATTTATATAGGGACTCGATGTCATGGCATGAAGTCCGGCGGCCTCAAGCTTAACGACTTTTAATGTATGAAGTCTGTCTGGGCTCAATACCGATTTTGGCGCTAAGGCGCTAACTTGACGAACTTGAGCGTGAAATTTTGACGTTGAAGCGCCAAAAACTCACAGAACTAAAATGAAGAACAGAGCCAAAGCTACTGCCTTAAATTTGTAACAACAATTTGCCCCAAACAACTCAGATAACTAATATAAATTACACATACTTGTTAACAATCATCCATATACCAATTACCAACCACTAATTAACAATATCATAGACTAATTCTTTGAAACATCATTATTAAAAAAAAAAAGCATTGTTGATAAATATAAATTACAATGAATCGGTATTCCATGCTTATAACCAAATTATTACCTTTGGAAAACTAGCATACCAACATATATTCCAATTAACATATACAAAGTTCAATTCATTAGTATTAGTTCACAATTTTTGTTATCATGAAATCATATGTTCAGATATATATATATATTTCCATTTATAAAAATATATATATATATATATATATTCCGAGTTCTCTTTCTCAATGGTAATTTAGCATACAACACATACACACCTATATATATACATGCTAGCTATAACAATTACAATTACACATATTATCATCATAAATTATAAAACTCAATTTACAGAAAATCTTGTAAAACTTATTCTACTGTGAAATTCAAAAACACAGAGATATACTAATTCACTGAACTATATAATGTAACACATATATAGTTATATAGTATTAAGATTATAGGAAAAATACCTTTTTGTTGCTTAAGAAGATACTTGTTAACGTAACTTGCTTTGGACAATCACACACTTGGCTTCCTTCCTCTCAAACTCTCTCGAACTTCCTTTCTTTTTTTCTCTCTCGCTTAATCGCTTAACTCAAAGCGTAAAATGATAAACACTCCAATTCACAATATAGGTATATACTAAAATAAAAAAACCAACGTACGCCTTTTTTTATTATTTTAAAAAAATGACGCTCACTAATGATTTGTATTAAATTATCAGTTACATAACTTATATATATTTACGTATTATCATTTTATTTATTTAACAATTTAAATTAAAAGAAATCCAAAAGCCATAGGCTTTGTTTGGCAACCCATTTAAAAGTTAAAGGATTAATATACTTACACCTTGTTTGGCAAAAAACTAAATTAATATTACTTTAATTTATTTTAATAACTCTTATAATATAGTTATTTGTCACACTTTATTTAATAACAATTTATTAAATAAATTACTTAATCGCATAACTCAATCCATATAACACATTAATTATTTAACAAATAAATAATTAACTAATCACATTAATTATTTAGCAAATAAATAATTAACTAAATCAACTCAATCAAATTAAAAAATTACTTATTCAATAATAAACACATCCAATAAATATTTATATAAATCAATAAATATTTATAACTTACATTTAAAAATCTGGAATGTTACATCATTCCCCTCTTATAAGGATTCTGTCCCCAGAATCACAACTCAAACAACACATTCATTACATTCTTCCCTACTTACAAAGATTCTGTCCCCAGAATCGAAGACACAGATTAAACAAATAACTCAGTGTACTCTTTCATCATTTTCTCTTCGAGTTCCCACGTTGCTTCTTCAGCATTGTGGTTTCTCCATATCACCTTCACAGAAGGTATCACTTTATTCCTGAGCACTTGTTCTTTCCTGTCGACTATCTGGATAGGAATCTCTTCATAAGACAAATCCTTCTCGAACTGCAACGGTTCGTACTCGATCACGTGATTGTAATCGGGTTTATATGGTCGTAACACCGAAATATGAAAAACATTGTGAATATTTTCCAATTTTGGAGGTAGAGCTACCTCGTAAGCTACCTCTCCAACTCTTCGCAACACTTCGAAGGGTCCAATAAACCTCGGGCTTAGTTTTCCCTTTTTACCGAAATGAATTTTCCCCTTCCAAGGAGAAACTTTTAGGAATACGTAGCTTCCTACGTCAAATGCACGATCTTGCCTGTGTTGATCAAAGATACTTCTTCCGCTTGGTCTTGAAGTCGCTACTCAATCTTGTCTCGATGAGTTTGATAACCTCAAATAGCTTTGTTGCACTAGTTCGGTCCTAGCAGTTTGACGTTCACCAACTTCATCCCAAAGACAAAGTGGAGTTCGCACTTTCTCAGATATAACGCTTCGTAAAGGCGGCATGCGATGCTCGTCGCGTGATAACTATTATTATAGGCGAATTCCACCAACGGTAATTGTTCTTCCCAACTTCCTTTGAAATCCATGACGCATGCTCTCAATATATCTTCCAATGTCTGGATCGTTCGTTCGCTTTGGCCATCTGTTTGTGGATGATAAGCTGTACTCATTCGCAATTGAGTTCCCATGCATTCTTGTAGTCTCTTCCAAAAGTTTGACGTGAATCGTGGGTCTCTATCGGACACCATTGACACTGGCACTCCATGTCTCGAAACGAATTCTTTAATGTACAATCTTGCTAACTGATCAAGATTGAACCTAATCTTTATTGGTAAAAAGTGCTACCGATTTCGTCGATCATCCACTATCACCCAAATTGCATCGCATCCTCTCTGAGTAGTTGGAAGACCCACCACAAAATCCATCGTGATGTGTTCCCACTTCCATTCCGGTATTTCCAATGGTTGAAGTAATCCGCTGGGTCTTTGATGTTCGGCTTTTACTCTTTGACATGTCAAACATTTCGCCACGCATTCTGCAACGTCCCTTTTCATATTCGGCCACCAAAATGTTGGCGCAGATCTTGATACATCTTCGTACTTCCTGGATGAATCGAATATTTTGAGCTATGAGCTTCATTCAAGATTTCGTCTTTTCGGCTTTCGTGTTCATTGAAACCCGATTCTTCCTCATATCGTAGTAATCCTTCGGTATCGACCTTGTATTTCGTACCGCTTCCATCAACCATATTCTCTTTTATCTTCCCACATTCTTCATCTTGTAACTGAGCGTTCTTCACCTTGTCCAGTAAAGTTGGACCTGCTTCTAACTGAAATAGTCGTTCGTCGGATTCCTGTGGAAATTTGATTTCCAGTTCTAACTTTGTCATTGCTGAAATGAGCTCCTCCTGAGTTGTTATCAGCATCAATTTCTCCCGACCTTTCCTGCTTAAAGCATCTGCAACCACATTCTTTTGCTCGATGATAAAAGATCTCACAATCATAATCTTTTATCAATTCCATCCACCTTCTCCGACGATGTGTTCGAGATCTTTCTAAGTGAAAATATACTTGAAACTTTTTGTGGTCTGTGTAGATCTCACATTTCTCTCATACGAGATAGTGTCTCCATATCTTGAGAGCAAATACTATCGCAGCCCAATTCCAAATCATGAGTCGGATAACCTTTCTCATAATCCTTTAGTTGTCTTGATGCATAGGCAATAACTTTGCCGCTTTTGCATAAGAACACAACCCAATCCTTTGTGTGAGGCATCATCACTATACACCACAAAATTTCTGTATTATCCGGGGTAGGTTACACACAAAAGCCACACTTAGCTTCTTCTTCAAATCTTGGAAGCTCTCTTCACACTTCTCCGTCCAAATGAATTTCACAACTTTCCGTGTCAAATTTGTTAACGGAGTGGCTATCTTGGAAAAATCTTGTATAAATCTTCTATAATAACCCACAAATTTCCCAAAAACTCCTCACCTCCGAAGGTGTCCTTGGTTGTTCCCAATTTATTACAGCTTCCACTTTTGATGGATCCACTGAAATCCCATCTTTGTCAATCACATGACCCAAAAATTGTACACGATCGAGCCAAAATTCGCACTTAGAGAATTTCGCGTACAATTTTTTCCTTTCTTAGTGTCTCCAATGTCAAACGTAAATGTTCCACGTGTTCTTCTTGAGTTTTGGAATACACCAGAATGTCGTCGATAAACACCACTACGAACTTGTCTAAGAATGGTTTAAATACCCTGTTCATCAAATCCATGAACGCGGCAGGGGCATTTGTTAAACCAAAAGACATCACCAGAAACTCGTAATGTCCGTACCGAGTTCTAAATGTCGTTCTAGGTATATCCTCCTTTCTTACCTTCAATTGGTGATACCCACTTCTCAAATCTATTTTCGAGAAGTACTTAGCACCCTTCAACTGATCAAACAAGTCATCTATTCTAGGCAATGGATACCTATTCTTAATGGTGACTTTGTTTAACTCTCTATAATCAATGCAAAGGCGCATTGATCCATCCTTCTTTTTAACGAATAAAATCAAGGCGCTCCCCTACGATACGCTTGGTTGAATATACTTCTTGTCCAAAGAGCTTCTTGCGCTTGCACCATCGGTTCCTTCATTTCTACCGAGCCATTCTCACAGGGGCCTTCGATATCGGTGCGCTTCTCGCGCTAAGTCGATTACTTTAACTCAATCTCTCTCGTGGTGAAGTCCCGAAAATCTTCCGGAAATACATCTACTAATTCTCTAACCACTGGTATCTCCTCCAGTTTCACACCCTTCTTCTGAGTATCGACTATGTAAGCCAAATAACCCACACAGCCTTTACTTAACAACTTCTTGCTCGCATAATCGCGCCATTATTTCATTTGTCTAGGCGACTTGCTACCATGGAAAACTACCTTTGACGGAGTCATAAGGTTTACACACTTTTTGTGACAATCAATTACTGCTCCATATTTGAACAACCAATCCATTCCCAAAATTACATCAAATTCCCTGAGTCTAATCGAATTAAATCTACCATCATTATATTCCCTTTTATGTTCATCCCATAGCTCTTGTATACGAACCTAACAGAATCACTTCCTATTCGCAATTTCTATGTTCAGAGGGAAATTCAGTTTCTTCTCTAGGCAATTCTAACCTCTTAGCAAATTCATCGATATAAAAGCGCAAGTAGCACCTTAATCAAATAATACATAAGCATTAATATCGTTGATTGGGATAATACCTGACACCACATCTTTTGATTGCACAGCATCTTGCATACTCATGTTGAAAGTTCTGTCTGTGGGTTTGTTTGATGCTGTAGGTCCAGCAATGGCCCATGTTCCTCCACTCGCTACCTCCTTGCTTCTTATTGTTTCTCCGACCTTCTTCTCGAGGGCATTCACGAGCAAAAAAATGATCCTTGATCCGCACGTGAAATAGACATTCTTCTTGGGTTGGGTGCAATTTGAGGCGATGTGACCCTCCCGCCACAGTTTGAAACATGCACGCTTCCCCATCAAGCACACACCCTTATGAAACCTCCCGCATGTAGCACATGCTTCAAACTTCCTAAATCGCTTGGTTACCCCGCTGGTTTCAAAGACCCCATTTTCGCTTCCATTTCTCTTGTTGTTGTTGTTGTTGTTGTTGTTGTTGTTGCCACTTCCATTGCCTCCGCTTCCATTCTTCACTTCCACCTCATTCTTCTTCTTCTTCTTCTTCTTCTTTTTGATTGAATTTTGTCACTGCCTCTCCTCCCCCCCTCAAATGAGCACGCTTTCCTTCTCCATCATCTGCTAAAAACGTCTTCAATCGAATAGGAAACCCTATCAGATGTACCAGTGGCTTCACCCCTCTGCTCAAATCTTTTTTGCTTTACGCTCAAATCAGGTCACTTTGACTGATATGGCGCAAACCTCGCCAACTCGTTGAATTTCACGGCATACTCAGACACCGTCATCGCTCCCTGCTTCAGTTCCAAAAACTAAACCTCTAACTGACTCTTCGAACTCTCTGGGAAGTAGGTCTCGAAGAATAACTCCTTAAACCTATCCCAAGTCATCACTCCTAGTCCTTCCCGGGTTTTATTGGCTTGCCACCAATAACTAGCTTCTGCTTTCAACATAAATGTTGCAAAGGCAGTCTTCTGTTCATCCACTACCCTAGCGACTTCAAATACTTTCTCTATTTCCATAATCCAGGTCTGTGCCTCGACCGGATTCGTGGACCCACGGAATTCAGGTGGTCCAACCGCCTTGAAATCCTTAAACGTTGTTCTTTGGTTCTGAGGTTGATGCTGCAACGCTCCTGTTAGTAATGTCACTAGTTGTTGGACGGAATTATCTTCAACATCATTATTGTTAGTTCTCGTATTGGTTCTCTGACGGGGTGGTTCACGTCTGGGAGGCATTTTCTTTAAAAAAACATCTATTAGACTATTACCCAACTTCTTTAAGTACTTTCTAATTAATCCTGCTTCCATAAAAGAAACAACCACATAACACTTTTGAATAAAATAATATCTTTTATTTATTCATCACCTTTTTCAAAAACATAAAAACAATAGCATCACTTTATTATTTACATTCCTTTCCTGAACTACAAAAGTTACAGACACAACATCATCATTCTCATATCCCATGGTTACTTAACACTAGGGATTAACACATTATTTAACACTTATTACTTGCAAAATGTATACATTTTCCTACGATGATCTATTAAGATACTCAAGAGCCTTTTGACGCTTCTTCTTCCATAACACTAACATGGTTCGGCGATCTAACACGATGATGATGGCGAGTCTCGAATCGAATTGGATAACCCATGACCCGATCTTGAGCTCGATTGATCACGGTATTGAATACTTTATCCATCTCTTCCATCTTCATCCTCTTTGTTGCAGTCGTCCCCTTACGCTTCTTCCAGTTTTGTTGATAAGCTTCCTCAGATGCGCCTTCACTCTCGCCCTCTTGGTAGCTTCCTCCTTCAACTTGTTCTTCAGTTCCACGACCATCTCGATCAGTTGTTCCTTCTCTCCTTCAGTCTGCATCAGCTTCTCTTCAGCATTAGTTAGACGTTCATCTCGATCCTGGATGTCGTCGTCCTTCTGTGTCATTGCAATCATTGTGTTCACCTACTATCTCCTCGCAACTCCTCAATCGTGTCCTCAAGTTCCACGTTACTACGTCGTAGACTTCATCATACATACGAAAGCGACCATCGAGGTTAGTGGAGTCTCTTCCTCCTCATCCTCGTTATCCTCATCCTCATGTGGCAACTCCACGGGGATCCTCCTCATCCGCCTCCACATCATCATCCTCATCTTCAACCACTCGTGACCAACGGGGTCGACTCCGTGGCGATAGTTGTTCCCAAACAACTCAATGTCGCGAGGCTCCTCCTCTATAGGCATTTGAGGTCCCTCCTCCCCGGCCCGACTGATTCTCCGACATTAGTCATCCCCGACAAAAAAATTTTAAAGTTTTAGTTATTAATCATTCTACTCGACACTCGTGAGCACATAAGTTATAAACACATAAGCACATAAAGTGTTTTATTACTTCTTCCTTAAAACTCGATAAGAGTTATCTCCACTATCTTTTCAAAGGTTACTTCCTAAGGCTTTTCCCCCCACCTAAGGTTCATAACCTAAAGCTTTGATACCAACTTGAGACACCCCCCAAATCCTTGTGATTTACCTCAAGATTTGGTGTTCACGTAATCAAAACATTCATTTATAACTACCCAATCATAAATAAAATTGAATAATAAACCTCATTTATACAGAATTTCATAAAATAAAATCTCCCAAAGTTATCTAACCTTTACAAACAAACATTCATGCGAAAAATTTTAAAATAAACTCCATTACAATCTTTAAATCAAAGTCCGATAATAAAACTATCAAAACTATTACAAGTCTTCAAGATTTGTTCATCTTTCCTTTTTCCTTTCTATGGTGCTAGGTACGCCACCCTTTCCATCTTTAGTCAGTAAGGATTTTACAGGCAAGAGTGAGCAAACAAGGCTCACTTGAAATATCAATGAATAAAACTTTCACATTCTTTTGCCCATTCAGGGCTCAATAGAACCAAACAATAAGTTCTATTAACTTCTCATACGCTCCTTGCCTATTCGTAGGCTTAAAAGAATCAAACATTTCTTGCCCATTCAGGGGCTCAATAGAATTGAACAATAAATTCTATTAACATCTTAAACATTCAACCGAGGGTCTAATGACCACGAACCTTGTCCACGCTTATAAGTAATCTTTCAACTTTAACTTTTATAGTCATACGACTATAATGACTTCGTGGTACTTAGGGGATCAACCCTTCATACATGTATTGTATACAAACATTTCAAATAAGCAGTACAAAACTAAGCGTAACCCCCCATAAATAGGGTTGTTCATCTCAATATTTTGAGTACAAGTCCGCCCCAAAGATAGTTTGGTTTGGATACACTTCAAGGCAATTTGAATTCAACGGACATCAACTAAGGATTAGTTGAATAAAAGATAATAACACTATGTTATTGAATAATCTTAATTGAATAAACATTTCGCTTTAAGTTCATGCTTTAGGAATAATTCTAATAGCATAACAATTGAATAATCTATCATACCTTGCTTTGAACAATATTAAGCTAAGGTTATATCTTAAAATTTATTATCAAGCATGCACAACAAATAATAACTTGAACAATAAACCGATTCAATGTATATAACGATACTTGCATGCTAATATAACAAGTTTAGAGTTAGGAAAACTTGCATAATCATAATAAATATCTCTCAACGAAAAAGTGGAGATGGGAAGCTTGTATCATCATGAATAATCTGGATACAATTAAGTTGCTTAATGGAAATACTTTACTAAATAAAGTATAGCATATGAAATTTGCATAACGAAGCTTTAGGATTAGAAAACTTGTATAAACACAACTAACTCAACGAGAGAGAGTATGGAGTTAGAGAACTTGCCTTCATGCGTAGATTAAACCGTTATAATCCAAATCACAATTATCCTATATACATATGTTAACATGACATAATCAGTCAGTAATAACATACTATATCTCTACATCACGTATGCTTTGATTATAAATTGTATAATCAAATTCTATCCATTAAAACTAATAACAATATTTGTTAATTAGTAATTCCATGTTCACTCATAGTATTAATATACTATAATACCAAAATACATACTCAACATTTATCATATATCATTTCTTTTAAAAAATCGACTTTTTGTGCAAGACAAAAGTCGTTTCTAACTTTCATTAAGTGGCGCGCCATGCTACACAGCTTTGAATCAATGGGCGGTGTATTGCTATGGCGATGTATGCTCCTTCGGCGAGATTTATATAGGGACTCGGTCTGCATGGCATCCGAAGTCCCACGTCATTGCCTGACTTGATGCCAGCACACAAGTCCGGTGTGTGAGGCGCTTTTTTTTAACTTAAGCAAAAAACTTGATTGCTGAGCGTGAATTTTGACGTGTGGGCCAAAACTCACAGAAAACCAAAACGAAGAACAGAGCCAAAGCTACCGCCTTAAATTTGTAACAACAATTTGCCCCAAACAACTCAGTATAACTAATATAAATTACACATACTTGTTAACAATCATCCATATACCAATTACCAACCACTAATTAACAATATCATAGATTAATTCTTTGAAACACTGTTATTAAAACAAAACTGCATTGTTGATAAATATAAATTATAGTGAACGGTATTCCATGCTTATAACCAAATTATTACCTTTGGAAAACTAGCATGCCAACATATATTCCAATTAATATATACAAAGTTCAATTCGCATATTAGTTCACAATTTTTGTTACCATGAAATCATATGTTCGTATATATATATATTTTCCACTGTAAAAACCGAGTTCTCTTTCTCAATGGTAATTTAGCATACAACACATACACACCTATATATATATGCTAGCTATAACAATTACAATTACACATATTATCATCATAAATTATAAAACTAAGTTACAGAAAATCTTGTAAAACTTAATCTACTGTGAAATTCAAAAACACAAGAGATATACTAATTCACTTAACTATATAATGTAACACATATATAGTTATATAGTATTAAGATTATAGAAAAATACCTTTTTGTTGCTTAAGAAGATACTTGTTAATGTAACTTGCTTTGGACAATCACACACTTGCTTCCTTCCTCTCAAACTCTCCTAACTTTCTTTTTTCTTCTTCTCTCGCTTAATCAGCTAACTCAAAGCGTAAAATGATAAACACTCCAATTCACAAAGATATAGGTATACTAAAAAAAAAAAAACCAACGTCGCCTTTTCAATTATTTTAAAAAAATCGACGCTCACTAATGATTTGTATTAAATTATCGCTTATATAACTTATATATATTTACGTATTATCATTTTATTTATTTAACAATTTAAATTAAAAAGAAATCCAAAAGCCATAGGCTTTGTTTGGCAACCCATTTAAAAGTTAAAGGATTAATATACTTACACCTTGTTTGGCAAAAAACTAAATTAATATTACTTTAATTTATTTTAATAACTCTTATAATATAGTTATTTGTCACACTTTATTTAATAACAATTTATTAAATAAATTACTTAATCGCATAACTCAATCCACATAACACACATTAATTATTTAACAAATAAATAATTAACTAATCACATTAATTATTTAGCAAATAAATAATTAACTAAATCAACTCAATCAAATTAAAAAAAATTACTTATTCAATAATAAACACATCCAATAAATATTTATATAAATCAATAAATATTTATAACTTACATTTAAAAATGAATGTTACTTTCTTTATCATATAAATCAATAATTAATTATTAACAAATAATATTACAGAATCACAATACTGGCAACCAGGCCATTCCTAGGAAAGAGGGGGCTTTCCAATAAGAATTTGTCCTTACTGGCGCGCAATTAAATGACCAAACCTCTCCTTAGATAGAACTTTCTAGACATTGCCAATAATGTTATCTAGTAATATTATTAAAATGATAAGAATCATTGATCTAATAATGGGAAATATTGTGTAGTGACAATCATTAAAACAACAATAATATAAAATTTCAACGTAGCAATTATTGAATCAATAAAATAAAATATTGAACAATAATTACTGTAACAATTATTGAGTAGTGCCTTCTTACGTAAGAATCAATAATTGGTGCAATACCGTGTGCTACTGTGCAACAATGTGTATTACTGTGTTTTAACCACCGGGTATTCCAACAGTGTTAATGGTAACAACTGCGCCGTTTTTATAAAAACTCATACTTGTCGTTTTCTTCATCCAATCGCTTTCCGTTATGGAGCCCACAAAAGGCTGCGCCTTCGTACGGATATTCCCCGACCGGAAGAATATTCCACGACCAAATGAATATTCCCCGACAATAATGAATATTTTATAACCACTTGCTTATTTGAAATATTTGCGCATTTTACCCATAACTAACCACATTAATCAATTCAACCCTTACTATTTTAAAATAATAAATAGAGAAATTCAATTTCATTTATAATAAGTTGGGGTCTTACACCATTCCTCTTTTAGATGACATGTTAGATGAATTACATGGGTCTTGCATATTTTCAAAAATTGATTTAAAAAGTGGTTATCATCAAATTAGAATGCAAGAGGGTAATGAATGGAAAACAACGTTTAAAACTAAATATGGTCTTTATTAGTGGTTGGTATTACCTTTTGGTTTAACTAATGCACCCAGCACTTTCATGAGATTAATGAACCATGTTTTGTGTCCATTCATTGGAAAATTTGTTGTAGTTTATTTTGATGATATTTTAATTTATAGCAAAAACTTGGAAGATCATGCATTGCATTTAAAATCTGTTTTAGATGTACTTATGAAAGAAAAGTTGTTTGCTAACATGGAAAAATGCACGTTTTGTTCGGATATAATTGTTTTTCTTGGCTTTGTTGTGAGCTCACAGGGAGTCCAAGTTGATGAGGAGAAAATACGTGCGATCCGGTATTGGCCGAGTCCAACCAATGTGAGTCAAGTACGAAGCTTTCATGGACTCGCAAGTTTCTACCGACGTTTTGTTCGAAATTTCAGTGAGATTACAACACCATTGACCGAGGTCATCAAGAAAAGTGTGGGTTTTAAGTGGGGTGATGAACAGGAAAAAGCATTTAATTTTATTAAGGATAAATTGAGAAATGCTCCTTTACTTATTTTGCCTAACTTTGCTAAAACTTTTGAGATTGAGTGTGATGCTTCAGGTCTAGGGATTGGTGCTGTGTTGATGCAAGAGGGGAAACCAATTGCGTATTTCAGTGAAAAATTGAGTGGGGCAGCTTTGAAATATCCTACCTATGACAAAGAGATGTACGCTTTGGTTAGAGCTTTGGAGACATGGCAACATTACTTGTGGCCTAAGGAGTTTGTGATCCACACCGATCATGAATCATTGAAATATTTGAAGGGTTAACACAAGTTGAACAAAAGGCATGCACGATGGAAGGAATTTATCGAAACATTTCCATATGTTATTCAATATAAGTAAGGTAAAGAAAACGTCGTTGCAGATGCTTTGTCTCGCAAGTATGTTTTGTTAAATATTCTTGATACGAAATTGCTTGGGTTTGAACGAATTAAAGAGTTATATGATAATGACCTTGATTTCGGTGAAGAGTTTAAAACTTGTGAAAAGAATATTGTGGGTAAATACTTTAGAATTGATGGATTCTTGTTTCGTGAAAATAAACTATGTATTCCTACATGTTCTTTACGTGAGTTGTTGGTTAGGGAATCACATGGGGGTGGTTTAATGGGACATTTTGGTGTTGATAAAACTTTTGTTGTTTTAAAAGAACATTTTTATTGGCCTGATATGAAACGAGTTATAGAAAGAATATGTGATAGATGTATTACTTGTCGCCAAGCTAAATCTCGTGTTCAACCCCATGGATTGTATACCCCATTGCCTATTCCTAATGAACCTTGGATTGATCTTTCTAAGGACTTTGTGTTGGGTTTACCTAGGTCTAAGCATGGTTATGATTCGATATTTGTGGTCGTGGATAGATTTTCAAAAATGGCACATTTTATTCCATGTTATAAAACTGATGATGCATCTCATGTTGCTGATTTGTTCTTTACGGAGATTGTGCGTTTACATGGTATGCCTAAAACTATTATTTTTGATAGAGATACAAAGTTCTTAAGTTACTTTTGGAAGACCTTGTGGTGTAAATTGGGTACTAAACTGTTATTTTCTACTACTTGTCATCCACAAACTGACGGTCAAACTGAAGTAGTAAATAGGACTTTGTCGGCATTGTTACGGGCTTTCATTAAAAAGGAATATCAAGCAATGGGAAGAATGTTTACCACATGTTGAGTTTGCATATAACTGTTCTGTTCATTCTGCTACTAAATTTTCTCCATTTGAAATTGTATACGGTTTTAATCCCTTGACACCGTTGAATTTATCACCATTACCCATTTCTGAATATACTAACATGGATGGAAAGAAAAAGGCTGATCTTGTTAAGCAGATTCATGAAAAAGCCAGACTAAACATTGAACTGAGGACGGAACAGTACATTAAGCACGTGAACAAGGGACGACGTCAAGTGATCTTTGAACCAGGTGATTAGGTGTGGTTACATATAAGAAAAAGAAAGATTCCCCGTTCAAAGACGTTCGAAATTTCTTCCGAGGGGAGATGGTCCATTTCAAGTTCTCGAGCGTATCAATGACAATGCCTATAAATTGAATTTTCCAGGTGAGTATAATGTTAGTGCCACATTTAACGTTACTGATCTAAGTCCGTTTGATGTAGGTGACGATTTGAGGACAAATCTTTTCAAGATGAGAGGAATGATGAGGACATGGCATGCGTGGACTCAAACAAGACTAAAGGGATGTGGGGATCAAGCAAGATAAGAACTAAGAGGTTCAAACAAGGTCTCAATGGATTGATCCAAGATGTTTGGGCTGAAACTAGCGTAAGGAAATCAAAAGAGGAGGCAAAAGAGCATGAGACACAAAATTGGGTCAATTTAATACAAGCCCAATCTTTTTAGCAAAATCCACATATATTACATGCAACCGAATGGGATGGTTTAATTAATTTATTAGTTATCATGTGGGCCACAGTTTTTTTTAAAGTCATCAGACTTTATATGGGATATATATACGTGACATGGCAACTTGGCAAGGTTGTTTGATCACGTGGGCCATACGTTTTCTTCAAGATATCAGGCTTAAGCAATTCAAGTGGCTTTTCAACAATAAATGAAGCAATGCATGGATTCAGCATGTTCAACATATTAGCCTGTGGGCCACGTCTGCATAATAACAATCATAAGGCTTGATCTATATGATTCTATTAGTACACGGATTATTAGCAGCTTGTAAGGAATATCAGTTTTAATACAATTCGTACGCGGCTTGGAAAATTTGGGATCTAAATTAATTTTAAATTCTAGTGTAATTAGAATTTTTTTTAATTAGAATTTCTTTTCCAAATTGACTTCTGTTAGGGTTATAGTTTATAAATTCCTATTGGGATATGGATTGTTTTGAGTAGTATAAATAGAGGTCCAAGTTATGTAATCAGATACATTATTCATTATTATTATTCAATATATTTGTGAGTTTATTCTCTACTTTTGGTTCTTTGAAGAATTCCTAAAAACTAGTAATTCTTAGTTATTTCATTGAGATTCAATTTGACTTATCATACAACAATTCATAATTATGTGTGGCGTCTTCTACCGCAACAATCATCGATTGTATCGAGATTACCGCTTCAATATAAGCGAGGGGTCAAGGTGTCATTGGTGTCCATTCAACGCAGATTTCCGAACGCGAGCAATTGTACCAAGATTACCGTTTAAAGTATAGACGATGGGTTAAGGTGTTCAGAGCAATTCACCCAACAACTGTGCTAGAAACAATCCGGGCGATGACCACCTCACGCAAGCGTTCCGTGGAGTCTATCAGGTATGTATTAGTATTAATATGGTCAAAACAAGATAAGAACTGTCGCTACAGCATGTAGCGGCAGGTGTGATTTTTTATTATTTTTTAATCTATGACGCTCATTTTATTAATTCAGGGTGTAGATCATGGTTGCTAGAATAGTAACCCTAGCAAACGGTTGCAACAGATTGCCACCCTATATATATATACTAGCTGGGTCCCGTGCCTCCGACATTGTATGGACGATGAGATTTATCTCAAACTTTGAATGGCCAAGATGATTTATTGAGTGAGAGGGAAATTCAAAATCATTTGTATTTTATTATATATATATATATATATATATATATATATAACTAAAAAAACATAAATTGATATATACATGATAATATTTTGTCACCATAATGTTACTCATACTATTGCATGATGAATGAAATTGTTACTTAACTTTTGTAATATGTTTTAGTTTTGTTAACGCCGAGTTTCGTCTGCGCGTCCAATTACAGAATCCACGCGCTGAAACCTGCACAATGACAAATCACACAGAAGCTTGATGGCTTGTGCTGCAGGGGGATAGCTCCGGTGTGAGAATAACTACAGGTCGTTAACAAGGTTTAACAATGGAGGCATAAGTGTTTAGTGCTCAAAGATGTATTACCCGTTAATTGTAACCTTGGCCTTGTATTTATAATACTCTTACCACCTTAGAATCCTTCTCCGAGTCGAATTAGGACTCCTAAATATGGTAGTTACCTATATTTGGGTCAAACACAATCTCCTTAAAAAGTGCAAGTAGAATCCCTTTCCAATACCTCCTTTGGAGTTACCTTATCAACATATGATTAGGGTTAAGACCCTTAACCACATATTTATCGATCCCAACTCAGCATACGGGTTGCCCAACTGCACAGGTTCAACCCAACATAAACACCGGTCTGGGCCTTGGCCCAAAGGACGCGAAGATCCGACCCCGAACTCCCGCATCGCCACTGGACCCCGACCTAATGGGCTCGGGTATCCGAACCCGACCTCCTGTAAATCTTCGGCCATCTAGGCCCAAACTCCTTAGTTTCGGGCCAGGCTTGTAGTCAACATGAGCTGTCTTGAAAGGACACAATTTTGAATAGTCACACCTAGTAATGATGAGCTGTCTTGGGAACCCAAACGGTTTCTCCTCGAGTAACGAGCTGATACACACTTCCCCAGGGCTGGAACCCACTTGCCATAAATAGCCGCCCTTGAAACCCATGTCAGACATGCTATATAAGTCTCTATCCATCCATCACTGTCACTTTTCGAGCCTTTAACCATTTCAAATCTCTCTTCAACTTTTCCGGCAAAGCGATTTCCGGCGAGAGCTATACTTCACCAGATTTCTTTGGTTCTTACCATTTTTCTTTGTTTAAAAACCCTCACACTTCACATTTGTTCAACGTATTAGTCCAATGGCAAATTCCAGTGATCCTCTTCCCACAACCGTCACCTTGACTGGCACCGCTACCCTCGCTTCCGGCGACTTGGTCCCGGTCGAGTTACTAACGGCTCCGACCGACATCCCTGTTGAGAGCGCTGATTCTTGAGTCCGGCATCTCTATGCCTCCGAGACCGATTATGCTGTTATCAACACCGAATCGTCCATCACTCAATCCCAGTTGTCCGATATTCGAACCGTATTCAATATCCCCCAAGAGTATAAGCTTCGGGTAGCTGAGCCGAACGAGAGGATGTGCTGGCGTCCTGAAGGTGATTGAATGGCCATCCATCTTTATGATCTGAAGTATGGGGTTCAGTTCCCTCTTCACGAATTCATCTCTTCCTTCCTCTCTTGGTGCCACCGCGTTACCCCGAGCGGCTACATACTGTATCAACTGTCCGTTTTGAACGTTCTTCTCTATCATGTCCATCAGGTGGGTGCATGCCTCTGTCGAGTACCCGGTAATCTGATGGTATTCACAAAACTTGTCTCGACCCCTCCTCCCTGGTTTGGTTCGCCTCGAGCAGGGCTTGTAACGCCCGAGAATTTCGAATTTTCAATGAATTAAATTTTTATTTGATTATGTGGATTAAATGAATTTTATTGAGTTATTATATGAGTAAGATGTTTGAAGGTCGTTGTATGACCTAGAATGTGTAGATGTGGTTAGTATTCTGGCTTTGTGCTAGAATTAATTGTTGTGAATTATCAAGACGAGAACGAAGATTTTCTAAGATTGTTTGCGGAAAAAAATACTATTCATCCGATGACGTTCGGAGCTAGGGTTTGAGATTCTGAGAAACGC
The DNA here is from genome assembly GCA_020205605.1 of Panax ginseng. Taxonomy (NCBI): domain Eukaryota; kingdom Viridiplantae; phylum Streptophyta; class Magnoliopsida; order Apiales; family Araliaceae; genus Panax; species Panax ginseng. The sequence goes on along the minus strand of CM035145.1, from coordinate 45,565,322 downwards.
GTAATGTTAGAATGTGACGATATTATGGAATATCCAATAATATTTCCGTTATGGCAAACGAAGTTTTCGCCTGCGGACTTAAAACCTAAGGGTTTGTGAAAGAGGTTTCCGAAAGGGAAATGTAATGCGTATAGTCGTTTCGATTATTATACGTAAGGAATATGAGTATTATACTAATATGTATACGAGTATGGTATGAAGAATAGTACGACATATAATTCAATTATTATATGAGTATTATACAAAGAGAATACGTGAGTAATACGCGTAGAATACGAGTTGTATTATTAGAGTATGAGTTAAGGATTTTATCCAATCCAATTGGACTTGAATTAATAAACAAGCCCAATGAATTAAGTATACAAGCCCAAGTCAAGGCCCAATATTAGATTGGTTAAAGCCCAATGTTTTTATGTTAAGCCCAATCCAAAAAGTAAACCTAAGGTCGAACCGGTGGGTCAAGGGATGGGTAAAACCCATCGGGCAACCCATGGGGATGACCCATGGGCATGGTGGGCCGGTCACTTGGTGTGCAAGCCAATTGTATCACTTGGTCACCAAGTACTTTACTTGGTGACAAAGTGGTAATTAAGTAAGGAGGTGGAAAATTGGACATTTTTGCCCTCATTTGGTTTTCTATAAATAGAAAGCTAAGAGTTGGATTTTTGTTGTTTTACAAAGTTTGTCCAACATATTTGAGAGAGAGAAAAGAGCTAGAATCCTATAATCCTTCTACTTCCAAGCAAACCAAAAGACATTTATCAAGAACGTTAACTACTTCAAAGGTAAATTCCTATAAACCGTAATCTTCATCCTTTTCGATTTCATTCTCATAGAAGAATCGTAGATGAGTGGATAATGTTTATAGAGAAGATATAAGAAGGCCTTTTAATGACCAAATCATTGATATGTCATGACCAAATAGAAATCGTAAGTGTTTACGTGAGTTAAAACCATAGAAAGTCTTGAAAGTTAACTTAGGTTTAATTAAACATTTTGGAAACCGTTGTAGCTAAGATATGTGCATCTTGATTGGTTAGGATGTAGATATGAAGTCCATGGAGTATTCCATGTGATTTGGCTTAGAGAACATTAGTAACGAAGTTATGGTGGATTTTGCGGAAATAGACGTTAAACGTCGAAAATGCATAAAGTCCGAATTAAAGGTCAAAAGTGCATTATCTTAGTCATAATATTTCTTACTGGACTAGTTGAGCTCACCCTTTCTTTCACTATTCTCTTCAGGAAATGAGAATATAGCTGGGACGAGTCGGGGAACGGAATGATGGTCCAAAGGATAGCATTAGTAATCCTCACTATTCTGTGAAATAGTGTGAGTGGATAATGATAATGTTTATTGAGTTAGAACCGGACGAAATAGCGGAAGATTTGACGTATGAAGAGGTTCCTGTTCAAATCTTGGATAAGAAGGAACATATTCTACGCTCCAAGGTTATACCTCAAGTCAAAGTTTTGTGGAGAAACCACAATGTTGAGGAAATGACTTGGGAGTTAGAATCTGAAATGAAATCAAGGTATCCTTACCTCTTCAATATACCAGGTATGTACCCTAATTTCGAGGGTAAAATTTCATAAGAAGGGGAGATTGTAAAACCCCAACTTTTTGAATAAAGATGAATTTTCTATAAATATTATTTTTGAATATTATGGAGTGAAATTGATATAATGTTATAGTTGTGGGTAATATTTATAAATTTTGCAAAGTATGCAAGTTGTTATATAATATTCGATCGGTCGGGAAATATTTATTTTAACAGGGAATATTTGTACAACGGCACAATCATTGGTGAACCCCATTAACGGAATTATTGCCTTTGATTGAGAAAACGACAAAAATACTTTTTTATGAAAATAACGGCGGAAGTTTTACCGTTAACCTGTTGAAACACCGGTGTTAAAAGTACAAGAATAATGCTGGCGTTGTATAGTATAGTACACTGCAGTATTGATTATTGATGCTTACGTGATAAGTCACTCAGCTTTTGTTGGTATTATTAATGTAATAATACGAAAATCTTTTATATAAAATAGAATACTTTTATAAAGTTATTCTATAAATAGAATATATTATATTCTATTATGCATAGTGTTGCATAGTGTCTGCATAGTGTTTTGCATAGTAAAATCTTTTTATATAAAACAGAATACTTTTATAAAGCTATCTATTTTATTAGACAATAATTAGAATATATTATATTTTATTATGCATAGTGCCTGCATAGTGGTTGCATAGTAAAATCTTTTATAAAGTTATTCGTTTTATTAGATTATAAATAGAATATATTATATTTTATTTAAAAGATTTTTCTTTAAATATGGATCGTCAGATTAAAGTAAATCAATCTGGACCGTTCATGAGTTAGTTACTATGCAGTCCATTTTTCTATAAATAGAAGCTCATTCCTTCATTATTTTCTTACGAATTCACTGAACTCTAGAGAGATAAACTATAAAGAGAAAGAAGAAAGTATTCTGCTACTTCACTACTTATATATCCAAAGACTTTTCTTCTTAAGGTAGGGAATATTATTTTTGTATTCGTAAGGGGTGTTATTCTTTCTTATTCATGAAGAGAACTGTTGTTATTCCATTGCTTATTATTCTGTTGGAATAACCTATATACGCGGTCTACCCTGTACTTGGTGACATTCTTCTATTATTTCGTCTTTACTATTCTCATTTGGAATATCCTATCTATCGCTTTTGTGCGACCGATTCTCGCCTTTTATTATTCTCATTGGAATATCTTGTCTGCATGCGTTTTTACGCCGACCGGGTTCCGCCTTTATTATTATTACATTGGAATATCCTCTGCATGCATTTTACGTCGGACTGATTCCGCCCTTATTAGTATTCTCATTGGAATGACCTGTCTGTCTGAGTACCGCATGCATGGTGATTTTGTTGTTATTCCATTCTTTATTATTCTCATTGGAACATCCCGCTCGGTCAAGCATTTTGCCCGACTTCGGTTCCGTTATTTAGTATTCTGTTGGAATAACTTTGTCTGGCGAAGCACCTGCATGCATGGTGATTTCTTTTGTTATTCCATTCTTTATTATACTCAGTTGGTTAAAGTTTTGACTTCTATACTCCATGAAATTAGTAGAATATCCTTCATATTTGCGCTTCATCCAATATCTTTTCATGGAAATATTCTTCTGATCATTCTTGAATTTTACTCTACAAAGCAGTATCATGTTGACAATTTAGACATTAGTAGTTCTTAGACAAATTAATTCTTGAACTTGTTTTTATTGAATTCTTATATCATTGTCATCATCCTCATGTTTATATTATGTTGAAAGTCATCCGTGGCCTGTAGTGCATAGATGGACTTGGTATAATTATGACCAGGGATTATTTGGTGTAATCATGACCGTAATGTTACAAATGATGTGGTAAAATTCCTCATTGGCCCGTAGTGCATTGATGGACAGTTGTTGGCATGATCATGACCATTAATGAATACACAAATATTCTTGGCCCGTAGTGCATGAATAATTGTGGTCGTGATACTAAAGAATATCCTTGGCCGTAGTGCAGGGGTGATTCGATGATGTGGAATATTTATTAAGCTGAGTCTCAGCGATAATAGTGATGAAAACCTTTTTAATCATAAAAGATAGTAGATTTTATTTTCTACTTAACTCTTTTAATGGATTGCTTGTTCATTACTGCAGCTTAAACTTGATGTCTATTATATTTTATCGGTTTAACATTGTTGGAGACTAATGATAATTTATTTTGCATTATCTTAGTCATAATATTTCTTCTTGGGCTAGTTGAGCTCACCCTTTCTTTCACCGTCTCTTCGTGAAATGAGAATATAGCCGGACGAGTCTGGGAACGGAGTGATGGTCCGAGAGATAGCATTAGTAATCCTCACTATTCTGTGAAATAGTGTGATAATAATTGTAATGAGGACTCCTTTTGAGTTTGTATAATCTCTAGTAGACAATATTTGTATTCAAACTCACGCTTTATGTTTTGTCGTATTGTACACCTACAATTGTATTAGTAAGTTATATTTGAATTACATACCATGTATCCAAGACCCAAGATGGGTGATGTATACCTAATTTTGGGGGCGTCACAGTTGGTATCAAAGCTTAGGATATGATCCTTGCTAAGATGTGAGACTAGAACTAGGAGGGAGATGGGGAATTCCTTCGCTAGTATGACCTACTTAAATTTATTTTGTATTTAAATTGGTTGGTCGAGTTTAGAGATATCATGTTACATGTCAATTAACCTTTGTTTTGTGGCGATGTCTGAAAATGACATCCAAAATGTTGAGAATAGCAATGGAGCACAAGAGACCGTTGAGTCTCCACATATCAATAATCAGGAGAATGTGCATCAGGAAGGCGACAATACTCATGCAAACAACAACACTGACCAAATGATGAATGATGGATTGTTCAGAGGCTTTATGCAATTCATGCAACAAAGAAAGTAGAGCGGCTCCTGTCCAAAATGTAGGTGGAAACATTGGAAACTCTCGGATGGTCACCGCTAAATAGTTCAAGGAGCTGGGACCACCGGAGTTTAAGGGAGAGCCAAAACCACTTATGGCGGAAGCATGGATAAAGCATATCACCAAGATATTTGATGTCCTGGGATGCTCCGAGGAGCAAAAGGTTCCCTTTGCCGCCTTTATGTTGCGTGGAGAGGTAGATTACTGGTGGGAATCGGTAAAACGTACTCAACATGTCGTAATAAAGATGTCTTGGGAGAAGTTCCAAGAGCTGTTCAACGACAAATACTTTCTTGAAAGTATTCGTCACATGAAGGAGGTGGAGTTTATCAAATTGGAGCAAAACAATATGACCGTGTCGCAATACAGGCCGTTCACAAGGTTTAACAATGGAGGCTTAAGTGTTTAGTGCTCAAAGATGTATTACCTGTTAATTGTAACCTTGGCCTTGTATTTATAATACTCTTACCACCTTAGAATCCTTCTCTAAGTCGAATTAGGACTCCTAAATATGGTAGTTACCTATATTTGGGTCCAACACAATCTCCTTAAAAGGTGCAAGTAGAATCCCTTTCCAATACCACCTTTGGAGTTGCCTTATCAACATATGATTAGGGTTAAGACCCTTAACCATGTAAACCCCTTATCACTCTCAACTCTGCATGCGGGCTGCCAACTGCACAGGTTTAATCCAACATAAACACCGGTCTGGGCCTTGGCCCAAATGACGTGAAGACCCGACCCCGAACTCCCGCATCGCCACTGGACCCCGACCTCCTGTACATCTTCGGCCATCTAGGCCCAAACTCCTTAGTTCCGGGCCAGGCTTGTAGTCAACATGAGGGTCGGTAAAACACTCCCGAACAAGTTTAATTCATGCAAGTACCTACTGGTTAAGTACATTTCATATATATACTCGTGCTTTGTTCTTATAGTCTCATCAGTATAACCAAATTAAGAGGATTTTGATTCCATGACGTTGTCTCTAATTTATTACTTGTCAATCATATAGAAATGAGCTCATTCGGGATAGGAATGTAGGAGTTCGGCACCAATTGGGCGAATCCAACGCCAACAAACCCTAGAAGGGTAATCAGAAAAATGTGTAAGGGGAATCGAACCCCCTTCTCCAGAATGGTCACTGGAACGGCCGTCCAACCTTCCGATCGTTGGTACATTCACTCTTGGATCGTGGCACTCTCACCTGATGGGTATCAGGGATTTGGTATCGAGTACGAATTCTCTTTAAACCAATCTCTGTTATTTCAGAAGGAGTATTGGCATGTGTGAAACGTTCCTTACTCCTGAAGAATTCAGAGGGAGTAGGAGGGGCTTTTGGAGGTGGATTCGTGCTTGGTTTCTCGGGTTGAGGGTTGGAGCCCGAAGCTTCTTCGTTGGGACCTATGTTGGGTGGAACTGCAGTAAGGGGGGTTGCCCGAATTGGAGAAGTCTGGTTCGTATTAATGACCACCATTATTGACGATTTGCAGAGAAGAGAAGCTAAAGTTCGAAAGAGAAGAAGATAGCTCAAAGGTCCAAAATTCAAATTGGCAGGTAAAACTGTCAAATTTGGTAAAGTTTATCTTTTATACCGATGGTTACATGGTACACGAGGGTGGCACATTAATTGACTGTAATAATCAAGAATTCAAACGGGCAGCGTCCAATTCAAGATTCATATATTAACCGGGTTAGGCCTTTCAAGTGGGTTTCCGGTTTTTAAATTGTCTTATGATTTTAATTCATTTCCATTTTGGGCTTTGGAAAGTCTTATTTTGGGCCTATTTCAATAATGTTAGATCCTATAATATCATGGACCGTCTATAGTTTTCTATTAAATATCTTATTTGATAAAAAACTAGGGGGCAAAGTTGGGTCACGATATTTCTCCTATTGGGCCGAATGGATTGGGCCTACTTATTTAATTAGTCCATTGGGTCTTCACTATTGAGTCTTTAAGTTATGGGGCCTAGTCATCACCTTATTCAAGTTAAATCCTTATAAGATCGGGTCAGATCAATGGGTTGACCCACTAAATCTTTTAATATCTCTGTCTTTGACTTGTAATGATTAAAGAGGATGGCTGTTGACCAAAAGTTTGCAGATCATTAATGTGGATGGGATTATAGCCGGCCAATGGTATGCAAAGTGGAGAAAAAAGGTGACAACCTGCATGCAGTCGGAAGAGATCACTTAGAAGTGGGGGGCTGTGTCAGATGGTAGTGGGTGGCACGGTAAACCGGACAAGAGAATATAACTTAGCAATGAAGTCTTCAAGAAAAAGGTACACACGCATACAACTGATATTATTATCTCTCTCAATACACTAGAGATTGGATCCTCCATTGTTAAACTTGTGATCGCTCAGATCGACTCTCATGCCCGAGCTATCCCCGACTATCGGGCCGCCGCTTTTTGGTGTTGACTTTGTTTAGTGTGCAGGATTAGGGCGTCTTACATGATTGGGACGTTGGAGAAGATCTTGGCGTTAACATTGGCGCTAGAAGGAGGGCTGAGTTCTAGTGTCTTGTAATTTTAAATCACAACTTTCATTTGTTCTACGTCGGATAAGATGGTGAGGAGTAGAGCAGATACACCGGAAAGACAGCCGAGGGCTGTAAGCTCATCTGTCCCACACATTTCTGTCAAGGATCGTCTGGCTCCTTCGAAGAGTGCTCATGAGAGTGAGAGCACTGCTTCCAAGCATGATTCCAAGGGTTATCGTTCGAGAGCTCATGGTGGTGCCAGACGAAGGTTGGGATTTACTGATAAAGGCCGAGACCAAGACCGAAGGCAAGTGGAGGGTTCTCCGCCTAGAACCCATCACTGAAGTGGTCAAGATGACAAAGCTGCCAAGTTGGCAAAGATGGAAGAAGAGGCGGATAAAGCTTTAGAGGTTCTTCTAAAGAAAAGGGAAGATATTGCTGTGCAAATGCTTCAGATGGCCGATCTGAAGGACGAGGCGTCCACTTATGTCCAGTCCGAGAGGCGTGGTAGGCATAAGGATGTACAACGGTAGGAGGGGAAAGAGCCGGAACATTATGTACATGTGTCTCGGGACCGTTCTCGTGATCAAAGGAGATCGAGGAGCAGAACTCCTGGGCCATCAAAGGGAGCACTTATTGTCATCGGTTCTCAAGGCCGAGATAGTGGCCGACGGAGGAGTAGGTCGAGGGAGATCATGCCAGAGAGTAAAAGGAGAGAGCAACGTCATGAGCACTCTCACCATGATGGCAAGGCCACACACCGAAGTAAGTCCAGATGCCCATCAAGGTGGTGGTTTTGGTTAGAGAGGGTCGGTCCATTCCGAAGAAGAAAGAGTCACCAGAGAAAGAAGTCTCCTCGCAGCCAGAAGGTGTGGATTTCTTGGTGAAGGAGTTAAAGGAGCTCCGGAAGCAATTAGCTGAGGTTCAACAGGTGAAGGATACTCCGGGAAAGAAGACGTCCCCATTTTCTTCGAATATTCGTAAGGAGAAGGCAGACACCACCAAGAAGTTGCCTCACATGGAGAGTTACGATGGGTCTGGAGATCGTTATGACCATAGCCAGGCGTTCGATCGGCTAATGGATTATTATGATTTCACCGATGCTGCTAAGAGCCACACGTTTATTACAACGCTAAGAAAGGATGCGAGGCAGTGGATGGGAACTCTACCTGCAGGGTCGATCTCATCATGGTCCAAACTCTGTGACAAATTCCATGCTCATTTCGGGAGCAACCGAAGAAGAGGGAATCCCACAGGTTCTTTAGCACAGCTCAGACAGTTCACCAATGAGTCCTTGGGTCAGTATGTGAAGAGGTTCAGGGAGGCAGTTGGCCAGGTGTCCGACCTTAATGATCTTCAGGCTGTGGGGTTGTTTCAGAATGGGCTAGATCTTGTAAAGTCTAAAAAGTTGGTGAAGAAGCTGATGTTTCACCATCCGAAGAGCTTGGCAGAAGCTTTTGATAAGGTAGAAGGCTATATTGTGGTGGAGGAGGCCATGAATAGCCTGAAACGTCCTTCTTCAGACTGAATAAAGGAGGCAGATACTCCTAAAGCTGATGGAGATCAGAAGAAGGTGGGGGGTATAATGATCAGCCAGAGGGCAGTTCGAAGAAGTAAAATAATACATGGCAACAAGGAAGTAATCGCCCACCTGCTCCCACCATAAGGTGAATAAGGTGTACACCAAACTGAATACGGATAGGTCGGTGATTTTGGATCAGATCAGGGGCCAGCCGTTCGTTGAAACACCTCATGATAACTATAAGACAGAACATGGCAATGCTCAAAAGTATTGTGGCTATCATCAAACCGCAGGTCACGACACTAATGAGTGTTGCAATTTGAAGGACTTCGTGGAGAGGAAGGTTCAGAGCGGTTTGCTGGTTCAATATGTGGCCGGGAGGGATCAACAAGATCAGAAGAAAGTTGACCGTACTGTCTAGACGATTCAAACGATTCCCCCCGTCCAAAATGCTCCAATACCACCACCAAGGCACGTCGTTGTTGTAATAACCGGTGGGACAGCAGAGAAGTTGGTAGGAAAGAAGAGGAGAAGATATTTGGACTCGGTCATGCCCGTGGCGGGTGCTCCCCTGAAGACCGACAGACCGTTTCTAGGGACGGTTATATCATTCACCGATGCAGATTATCCTTCAGAATCCATCGAGCCCCATGAAGGAGTACTAGTGATCACTGCACAAGTGGGCTCAGTAGATGTGAAGCGTATGGTGATAGACAACGGGTCTTCTATGGACATTCTATATGCTCATGCTTATCAGAGGATGCATCTTGATGGGCAAAAGATGGAAGTTGGGCAGGAGGCCCCTTTATATGGCTTCAACAACGATTCGGTCAAAGTTACAGGCACTATTGAACTACTAGTGGTTTTCGGCACAGCTCCTTAACAAGTAGAAATAACCTGTAAATTTTATGTTGTGCATATAGATTCGGCTTACAATGCCATACTGGGAAGACCTACTCTGACAGCTCTCCAAGCTGTGACTTCCATCCCTCACTTCAAGATCAAGTTCCCAACAGCGCATTGAGTTGGAGAGGTAGCATGGGATTTGGATCTGGCCAGACGATGTTACAGGAATTCTGTGATCGCCTTGGGAGTAGGGGTCAACAAGCAGAATCAAACAATGGCAATTGAGATCGAGCCCTTCACTGAAAGCAGTTCGGAGCCATTGGTTATTCCTGCAGGAGAGACAGAGGAGATTGAGCTGGTCCTGGGAAAGAAAGACAAGACAGTGAAGATAGGTTCGGGTTTGCCGGAACCTCTCCGGACAAATGTTATGGAACTTCTTCACTGCTATGTGGACATCTTTGCATGGGAGCCACAAGACATGCCTGGGATCAGCAGAAAGACTGCCGAGCATCAGCTGGATGTTGATCCATCAAAAAAGCCTGTTCGGCAGAAAAGGCGGATCTTTGCACCTGAGCGTCAAAGGATCATTGATGAGCAGATCGCGAAGCTGATAGCTGCTGACTTCATCTTTGAGATTGACTATCCAGAGTGGATGGAAATTGTAGTGCTGGTGCAGAAGCAGAACAGGAAATGGCGAGTCTACATCGACTACACAGATTTGAACAAAGCATGCCCAAAAGACTTCTATCCTCTACCCACATTAATCAACTTATTGATGCGACTTCGGGGTATGCATTACTAAGCTTTATGGATGCTTTTTCAGGTTATCATAAAATTTCTTGTGCAAGGAGGACATTCCAAAGACATCATTCATCACACACCGCTTGGTGTACGCCTATAAAAAGATGACCTTCAGCCCGATAAATGCTGGAGCCACTTACCATAGAATGATGAACTTTGTCTTCCAGAAGCAGTTGGGAAGAAACATGGAGGTGTATGTGGATGACATGATCGTGAAAATCATGATTGTTCAGAAGCATTTGGATGATCTAGAGGAATTCTTTCAGACAGCCTGTCATCACAAATTGAGGCTCAATCCTACAAAGTGTACCTTCGGACTCGGTGCAGGGAAGTTCCTGGGTTACCTGGTCAGTCAAAGGGGCATTGAGGCCAATCCGGAAAAGATCTAGGCCATTCTAGACATGAAGACTCCTCAGTCATTCAAAGACGTTCAACATCTGACTGGTAGGATTGCAACTTTGAGGAGGTTTATGTCCAAATCCGTAGAGATGCTTTCCATTCTTCGACACACTGAAGGGACCGAAGAATACGAAGACGTTCCAGTGGACATCGAAGTGTGAAGACGCCTTCCAAGGCATAAAGACATATTTGTCTTCGGCTCCTTTATTGGTGAAACCCGCTCCTACCGAAACTTTATACTTATATCTAGCGGCTAGCTCGTTGGCGGTGGGAGCTGTTCTGGTTCGGGAAGTAGGTGGGAAGCAGCATCTGGTTTATTATGTCAGTCATGTCCTAAGAGATGCTGAAACCAGGTACCCAAATATTGAAAAGTTTGCCTTTGCTTTGATAACTGCTAGTCAAAAGCTTCGGCAATATTTTCAAGGTCGGCTCCTGATCGTCTACACGGATCAACCATTGAAGAAGGTGATGAGAAAGCTAGAAGTTTCATGGAGGTTAGCAGTGTGGACTATGGAATTATCCCCATTTTTTATTGAATATCATCCCCGAACTGCTATCAAAGGTCAAGCCTTGGCCGATTTCATGGTGGAGTGTTCGTTCTTCGAAGAAGATGCTGAACTGCCAGAAGTTGAAACATCCGGTCGAACAGTTGCAGTTCTTCAGCACGGTCAGAATTCATGGACGCTGTATGCAGATGGATCTTCTTCAACGGATGTTAGTGGAGCAGGAATTATTTTGACAAGTCCGGAGGGATTTAAGGTGCAGCAGGCCATCAGATTTGGGTTCAGAGCAACGAACAACGAGGCTGGATATGAAGCAGTGCTGGCAGGAGTTCGACTGGTAAAAAGTCTAGAAGTTCAGAAGCTGATCATCTACAGTGACTCTCAGCTGGTCGTCAAGAAACTATCGGGAGATTATGAAGTTCGTGGGGCGAGAATGGTCAAGTATTTGGCAGAGTTGAAAGACCGGCTTCAGTATTTCATCTCTTATGAATTCCAGGGCATAGAACGTAACAATAATTCCATTGCTGATGCATTGTCAAAGCTGGCTACTACAGATGTTGTTGTTTTTAATGGGTCAGTTTATTTGGAGGTTTTGCAGCAGCCGAGTATCCAGCACGAAGCGGTGATGTGCATTGAGCGGTCTAACTGTTAGATAACTCCCTATATTGAATATCTGACAGATGGCATCCTTCCTTCAGATCAGATGCTGGCAAAGAAGATCAAGTACAAGAGTGCCAACTTCATTTTTATTGATGGGGATCTTTATCGAAGGGCATTCTCATCACCATTGTTGAAATGTCTGGTTCCGTCTGAGGCTGAGTATGCTCTTCGGGAGGTTCACGAAGGTATTTGCGACGACCATATGGCTGCCAAGTCATTAGCTTACAAAGTACTTCGGCAGGGATAGTACTAGCCTACGATCTTCAAGGAAGCTACAGAGTATGTGATGAAGTGTGAGAAGTTCCAGCTCAACAGTCCGATCCTGCATCAGCCACCAAAAGAGCTATACTCAATTTTATCTCCTATACCCTTTGCTGTCTGGGGGTAGATATATTGGGTCCGTTGCTGAAAGCTAAAGGTCAGGTCAGTTTTTTCATAGTTGTTATCGATTACATGACCAAATGGGTAGAAACAAAGCCACTTCGGTTGATAACGGAACAAGAGTGTTTGAAGTTCATGAAGGAGTCCGTAGTGTTTCATTTCGGAATTCCTAAAGTGGTGATATCGGACAACGAGCGCCAGTTCGTGGGATCAAAATTTGAAGGATTTCTGAAAGAGTTGGGGGTTCAGCACAGGAAGACTTCGGTAGCTCATCCACAGTCGAATGGGCAAGTTGAGGTGACCAACAGAACGCTTCTAAATGGGATCAAACACAGACTGGGTGAAGCTAAAGGAAGATGGCCAGAGGAGCTGCTTAGTGTATTGTGGGCTTACCGGACTACACCGAGGACTACAACAGGGGATTCACCTTTCAGATTGGCCTATGGTACTGATGCCTTAGTCCCAGTCGAGATTGGATCTCCAAATCTTCGGGTTAGTCAGTTCAAAGAGATCTATAATGAAGAAGGACTGAAGGTCAAATTAGATCTGTTGGAAGAAGTCAGAGAAGTGGCTTTGATCAAGCTGGCAACATATCAACGGAGAGTAGCCAAGCATTACAATAATGGGGTAAAGCTTCACAGATTTGAAGTGGGAGACTTCGTCCTCAGAGAAGTCGAAGCATCTACGCCATAGAACATGGGAAAGCTAATGCCAAACTGAGAAGGGCTGTATGAAGTAATTGAAGTACCAAAGCCCGGGACTTATCGATTAAAGGCATTAGACGGATCCGAGATCAAGAACACTTGGCATGCTGGCAGGCTTCGGAAATACTTTCAGTAGAGATCGAGTTAGTTTATCGGAAGTTTGTAAATGGTGTTTCATCATCAATAAAAGATTCACTTTTTCACAATTGATCTTCTTCATATTGGTCCTAAGTTCACAATGGAGTAAGGAGGACGGGGGGGACTCACTGACCATTCGATGGTAGCCTTTTTGGCAGGTGGTCCTTATGAATTTGTCAGGCCCTTCGGGGTAGGCAAACATCATCGGTGTAAGGAGGACGGGGTGGACTTGCCGGCCATTCGATGGTAGCCTTTTCGGTAGGAGTGTCCTTATAGGTTTGATTTGCCGCGAGTGGTAAACAAATTCCATTGTCCTTTTAATTTTACTTTACCGCGAGTGGTAAACAAAATTCACCGAAATAAGGAGGTTAGGGGGGACTCGCTGGCCATTCGATGGTAGCCTTATTGTTAGGTGTGTCCTTATGAATTTGTTCTACCGCGAGTGGTAAACAAATTCCATGGTCCTTATAAAATTGTTCTACCCCGAGTGGTAAACAAGATCTTAATGGTGCAAGGAGGATTAGCCGAATTCACCTTATACATGACCTGCCTCATACTTCAGAAATGATAAGTATACATTACTTTATTTTGTTCAAGTGCTGAGTTCAGTCCATTCAGTTCAGTTCATTTCATTAAATTTAGTTCATTTCATTTCTCAACTTAACTGTTGTATGCCTTATCTGATTCACAGTCTAAGTTAAGTTCATTCAACTCCATTGATGCTGAATTATTGACAAGAAACGAATCAAAATAGAAGCAATGATAAATAAATTTGAAGATTCGTTCATCCATCCAACCATAATAATTAAACGATTACAAAAAGATTGAAATTATTACACAAAATTCTAAAGATAAAAAGTAGTAAAATCCTATTCATGCATTATCTTCATTTTCGGAGTTAAGCAGAGTCGGATCTAGTTGGGTTGCTACTAATTTTTCTTTGCCTCGACTTCGGCAAACCTCATACCCTTCCGAATATACCCAAAGTACTTCTGCATTTAATTCTTCGGACAAACGATATTCAGCCTGAATTTGCTTGCGCAGCTCTTCGGTTAAGGGAGGACTCCATCCCCATAAGGCTTTCGCTTATGGCGAAGTTTTCGACGTTTGGATGAATGCCTTTCCTTTCTTTGTGGGCCTTCACCTGAAGACTGTTGACTTGTATCATCAAGTTTTGATTGGCTGCAAAAAGTTTTACAGTATTAGCCTTTAAAGTTTCGTTCTCTTCAACAAAACCAACATTCATGTTAGCCAACTTCTGTTCATTGATTTTAGTCGTCTTCAGCTCTTCCTTAACCGAGCTTATAGTTCATCATTAGATTCCCTCAGACCTTCTTTGGTTTTGGCCAGTTCCCTCTGAATGCCTTCATTGGTATAAAGAACACTTTCGTGTTCACTTCTCTCCCGAGCCAATGAGGCCTTCAACATATTATTCTCCCTTCTCATAGCCTCCTCTTCGGCCTCAACATTTACATGTCTGGGACGTAAACGTCCGAAGACCGCATTTGCCTGCATATATTCAACAATATCCAACCAGTTTCAGATACTTAAACAAGAAAAGAAGTGTATAAACCAAGAAAACTATCACTTACCTTTGCCAAATAGCTCATGCCTTCATCAAGAAAGTCCCCGTTCGAATGGTTACCAAATCAATGATCATCAGTTTCCCGAACGAAGGTATCAAAGAGTTGAAAGGGGAAGTTAGAATTGAACCGAGGCCACATGGTCGGTGTTCCCATTGCATCATTCTGAAATTCTTGTGATGAAGGCCTTTGGGGGGAAGGCATGGGTTGGTCACGTGTTGGAGAAGGGTCCATATATATATTTTCGGGGGATGGAGATCGGACTGGAGTGGGGTCACAAACTGGTGAAGGTGTGTTGAACTTGGATGGCTGGTAGATGGTTGTTTTCTCTTTCGGGATGGTGTTGCAGTGGGTTCGATTTGCTCTTGTTCATTAGCAACTCGAGTTTCCAATAGGGTTGTAGAGGGGAGAACAGCCGAAGAAGACACTCTGAGTTCATCAGGGGTTAAAGGAGTAATCATGGTTCTCAATTTCTTGACTCGAAGGAGCTGTTTACGATCGTCTACTGTTGATCGATTTCGCAATCAATGAATACGTGAAAGTATACACGGTCAACAAGTAATAAAGTGAAAGTAGAGTATCGTTCCCACGAGAAATTATTTAATAAAAATCACCAAGTACTAATTCTTAACCAAACCAAATTTATTTAAACAACCAATAATTGTGATTTTTCTAGTTAAGAAAACTAAATTAATCAATTAAAATTAGGTTACTTTATAAATAAATTCAAATAAATAAAGGCTAAGACTCCAATATCCCCAATTATGAACTATAAACCAATTATACAATTATCCCAATTATTATGTCTACTCAATTGTTAATGTGAATTCTCAAGTGCCAAAAGCCTCTCTCTCGAGCGATCAATTGCCTTCTATTTAACCCAGATTAATTTTGCTATATCTCTATGCAAAACAATTGAATTAAACTCACATAAACTCAATTCCTTATGTGTTACATGCGGCAAATAGATATTCTCATTTTATTCATAAACCTAATTATTCATCAGGCAAATAACTAAGTCACATGTCACCATGCCCAGTTCTAACCCTAGAATTCCTTTCTCAATTCCTTCTAGAGTAACAAGGTAATTATTGATCAGATAATTAATCAATAAGCTCAAAGAAAGATGAACAATTCACTTCAACATAAATAATTAGAATAAATCAAATAATCAATTCATAATCATAAAAAGTTCAATTGAAATCTTAATGAAAGAGTTAGTTCATAATTAATGAATTAAAATCAAGAATCCACAATTGAATAGACATTAAAAGATAAAAGTAAGAGAAGAGAAGAGAATATAATCTATTGTCAGTAGCCTTGAAACTCCTCTTTTGCTCCTGCTTTGAATCTTCAATGGTCTCCAAGTTGCTTCAATCTCCAAAACTAATAAGAACTAGGGTTATGTTCTAATGTAAAGGAGTGTTTTTTCTAGGCTAAGCTATGTAATCTCCTCTATTTTATGTCTTACATCATGTATTTATAGATTACAAGTCTAATTTTGAGCTTAGGAACAAACCCAATCCAATTTGAGTCTAAAAGGTGTCAAAATTCGCCCAAAACGCGTCCAGGCCCAACCAACCTCTTCCCCCAGCGCCCCAGCGCTGGGCTTGACGCTCAAACTCTGTCCCTTAGCGCCCCAGCGCTGTCCATAGGCTAAAAAATAGCGCCCCGGCGCTGTCCCCTTTTTCCAACATTTTCTTCTCCGACGTCCTTTGGGAAAATGGCCATAACGTCTTCGTCCGAACTCTGATTTTGATGATTAAAGATGTTCCGGAAAGATGAAAAGTAGATCTACAACTTTCATTCTTTGAGTGTTTCGAAATAAGGTCCGGAACTATAGTCAAATTGGCTCTGAAGTGATTGCTGTGTAAATGGCAAGCCGAAAACCCTAATCTAACCACCCCAAACGTCGATCCATGTAACTTTTGTCCCAATTCCTACAAAACAATATAAAACATGCATGCATAGACACAAACACATAAAAACATCCTAAAAGACTTAAGAACAATAATAAATTAAGCCCAAATATATGCAATTCATGTATATAAAACTCACTCATCAAATACCCCAAACTTAAACCTTTGCTTGTCCTCAAGCAAAAACACAAAATGTTATGCAATGCAATGTAATGAAACTAATCTATATGCCTACTTAATCCTACAAAGAATGATGTAAACAAGTCTATTCAACCTACTTTAGAGAAATCAAGTAAACATGATAATACATCATATTAAAACAAATCGCATTTCCCAATCAATCATCAAATCTTAGATCATTATCATCGATATAGTGCGTGTGTGCTCCACAACAATGCTAATCGATATAAGATCAAATTTAAGACATAATAGATATCTTCAAGGCATCATACAAAGGCAAACTCACAAAATTCACGAACAAGCTAAATCCAACAAAATTCAAACATCCACCAAGTTCAAGAGTCCAATCCGGGATACTTATGCTTTACTTTTCATTACGGGGGCTTTTTTCTCTTTTCCCGTTTTATTGTTGTTTTTTTTTTTTACGTTTTTTTTAACCATGACTGTGCAATGTCTCATTCCATTAGGCTAACAGTGTCACCCCTTAGCGAGCTTTCGACCAACAACTCCTGCACCATATAAGACCTTAGGGCTTAGGTTTTAAGATACCCTTTAGGCGCATTTCTACTCAAGTAACAAAGGCCCCAAACAAAACTAGCTACGGTAATTTTTATTTTTTTTCTTTTTTTTTTTTTTTTGTTTTGTTTTTTTTAGCGAAGCTTATATATCCCAAATTTTCCCCCTAAACTTAAGTTTTTATCTAAATTTAGCCATCTCCTACTTTATTCATGTCTTTCATTCCTTCAAACTAGTATTATCCTTAAAAAATCCATTATGTATCAATTTAAACTTAATCAGCTTAACATAGTCAAGTATTAACGTATAACCTTGATTATACCAGCTTCAAACAGAAAAGATTCAATTCATAACAAGAAATCACATCAAAGCCTTAAGATTCAATACTATACTTATCTACTTAATTCCAGGTCTCATCATTGGCCAAAATAGACTTTTACTATCTAATGATTGGAATCATGAAAATATAAACTAAACGCAACAAACACAAAAACTAACTACTATTTTTTGCGATTTTTAAATTTTTTTTAACCAAAAAAATCTGAATGCAAAAACTAAATGTAAATAACCAGAAAACATAACGAACTACAATGTAAATAACTAACTATATGCAATACGACACTAAAATGCCCCCAAACATAAACTAGACATTATCCTCAATGGCTACAATAGAAAAAATTAAAGCAGAGGACTTCCTCGAAAATATAGCAATCTTCCTCCTTGTCCGCTTAAGTTTGGAGAATAAAGCTAGCACATGGAACAAATTGGGCACCACTCTTGTATTTGACTTGAATAACTCAGAAAAACCATGATAGAAGCAATTTTATTAAATCCTAAATAAATGCAAATTCCAAACTACTAATATAAAACTTAATAAAAATTAAAAATAAAAATTAAACTTGGGTTGCCTCCCAATAAGCGTTTGTTTTATAGTCTTTCAGCCTGACTTTGTCTGGTCAACGCTATCCAATTCCTCTTCGAAAGTTGAGGAACCCTCCATCCATCTGAAATAATATAGCTTTTGGTAGGTTCCCATTTACGATAGCCATTGTATTAAAGTCACCTAGCATGATTTGTTTAGATAAGATCACATTAAAGAACGTCCAAAGATCTAGGTGGTTTCTCCATTGTGTCTCTGTAATATATTCGGCATTGAGGCTTGTCGACACAACAATTTCTTCTTCTATCTTCTCCACTCATCGCACCATGGTTTCAAGGTGTACTTGCTTTTACATCACATAGAGTATTGCCGATTTACATGACTACCAATCGGACAAGATTTTGCAAATCTAACCCGCACTCTTGAACTGTGGAGGAGAAGGCACTTGAGGCATAAATAACATTGGCTCATCATCATTGGTTCTCACAATTAGTTCTTCACCGACTTTTGTTGTCATTATCCCCACTTGTTTCCTCTCTTTCAACATCTATATCATTTGGCACATCCAATTTGTAGATTTGGTTCTGCTCACCATCGGTCTCGTAATTCATGTCATGGAGCCAAGTGTATTGAAGATGGAAGTTCAACGACGTGTGCTATCTCGCCCAATTGATTTTCCAGATTCTTGATTGACGATTTATGCTTTGTGTATTCAGATCTGCTTTTATTTTGTTTCCTTTCATGTTCGTTGTGTTTCTTTTCGTAAGTCAGTAATAAATCTATCCACGCTTCTTCCCCAACTTGGTTTTCGCCTCGTTGTTGTTGTGTCGATTTTAAAACCCTAATTGTTTTGTTGTCTCTGGGCTTGAGCTTGAGTTTGATTGTTACTCCATGAAAAATCCGGGTGATACCCCAATCATGATGATAGTTGTTGGGATAGACATAATTATTGGGGTAATCACCACCATAGTGTACCTTTCAAAAACCGATGGCGCATTGATAACTCATATGATTTCCAAAGACAATAATCACAAACCATTGCTACTTGTTTGTGGGATGGTGGAATCCATGTTTCCATTGGTCGAGTCATGTTCGTATGGCCATTGATACGCAAAAGTCATCCATGGTACCTAAAAAGAGAGAAATATAGGAGGAAAATTAAAAATTAAAATAAAAATGTTTAAATTAAGACTAATTTGATTGAAATTAATATTGGTAAATAATTATTAAATTAATTCCAAGAATCTACGCGCCAAAAACTTGTTGATCAATTTCGCAATCAATGAATACGTGCAAGTATACATGGTCAACAAGTAATAAAGTGAAAGTAGAGTATCGTTCCCACGAGGAATTATTTAATAAAAATCACAAAGTACTAATTTTTAACCAAACCAATTTTATTTAAACAACCAATAATTGTGATTTTTCTAGTTAAGAAAACTAAATTAATCAATTAAAACTAGGTTACTTTATAAATAAATTCAAATAAATAAAGGCTAAGACTCCAATATCCCCAATTATGAACTATAAACCAATTATCCAATTATCCCAATTATTATGTCTACTGAATTGTTAACAGGAATTCTCAAGTGCCAAAAGCCCTCTCTCGAGCGATCAATTGCCTTCTATTGAACCCAGATTAATTTTGCTATATCTCTATGCAAAACAATTGAATTAAACTCGTTACAAACCCAATTCCTTATGTGTTACATGCGGCAAATAAATATTCTCATTCTATTCATAAACCTAATTATTCACTGTGCAAATAACTAAGTCACATGTCACCATACCCAGTTCTAACCCTAGAATTCCTTTCTCAATTCCTTCTAGAGTAACAAGGTAATTATTGATCAGATAATTAATCAATAAGCTCAAAGCAAGATGAACAATTCACTTCAACATAAATAATTAGAATAAATCAAATAATCAATTCATAATCATAAAAAGTTCAATTGAAATCTTAATGAAAGAGTTAGTTCATAATTAATGAATTAAAATCAAGAATCCACAATTGAATAGACATTAAAAGATAAAAGTAAGAGAAGAGAAGAGAATATAATCTATAGTCAGTAGCCTTGAAACTCCTCTTTTGCTCCTGCTTTGAATCTTCAATGGTCTCCAAGTTGCTTCAATCTCCAAAACTAATAAGAACTAAGGTTATGTTATAATGTAAAGGAGTGTTTTTTCTAGGCTAAGCTATGTAATCTCCTCTATTTTATATCTTACATCATGTATTTATAGATTACAAGTCTAATTTTGAGCTTAGGAACAAACCCAATCCAATTTGGAGTCTAAAAGGTGTCAAAATTACCCAAAAACGTCGCCCAGCATAACCAACCTCTTCCCCAAATACCTCAAATACTGGGCTTGACGCTCATACTCTGTCCCTTAGCGCCCCGGCGCTGTCCATAGGCCAAAAAATAGCGCCCCGGCGCTGTCCCCTTTTTCTAACATTTTCTACTCCGACGTCCTTTGGGAAAATGGCCATAACTTCTTCTTCCGAACTCCGATTTTAATGATTCAAGATGTTCCGAAAAGAGGAAAAGTAGATCTACAACTTTCATTCTTTGAGGATTTCGAAATAAGGTCTGGAACTATAGTCAAATTGGCTCTGAAGTGACTACTGTGTAAATGGCAAGCCGAAAACGCGAATCTAGCCACCCCAAACGTCGATCCATTTAACTTTTGTCCCAATTCCTACAAAACAATATAAAACATGCATGAATAGACACAAAAACATAAAAACATCCTAAAAGACTTGAGAACAATAATAAATTAAGCCCAAATGTATCCAATTCATGTGTATAAAACTCACTCATCATCTACAGATAGATCGAGTAAACTCCTTCGCGCAGGTGTTGGGTTGATAATTGGTTCAGGTTCAGAGGGGGCTTCAGAATCTGATGGGATGGAAATTGATTTGGGTTTTCGGATGGCTCTCTTTTTTTGACGGGGCTTGAGAGACTCTTCTGGTAGAAGGTCTTCAGCTTCGGGATCGATGGTTTGAGCTTCAGCAATGGGTGTTTCAGCAATTTGTATTTTAGTAGGAGGGTCGGTACTGGCTTCTGCAAATTTTCCAGCCTGGTTGTCTTCGGATAGGGCCTCCTATTGTGGAGGTTTGGTAGTTACTTCTACAGACTTTCCAGCTAGGAAATCTTCCAAATCTCTTACGTCTATGGTAGACGGCTTAATCAAAGACACTACGAAAAATAGAAAGTCAAATGTCAAAATCTATATCAATAAAAAAATTTCAAACAATTGTGCAAACAAATAAGTTAAAACTTACATTTGTGCTTATATAACCAGGCTTGCTTAGTCAGAAGTAAGTAACTCCATTCCTTCGATGGGAAGTTTTCGAATAGCTCTATCATTTCACTCACATGTTCTTCGGATATGTCACCGAAGTCAGTAGAAGCTACATCTTCAGTGACCCAACCCGTCAAGGAAGTAACTTCTGGTCCTTTGACGAAGAACCACCCTTTGTGCCATCCTCTGTTGCTGGAAGGAGTATTCATTAGCGAGCGTCTTTCGAACTTCTCAACTGTTTTCGATGGTAATTTACTCAAAGCCTTAAACCCTTTCTCTCAGGATTGGCCAATTTTGTAAACGATGAAGAAGAAGTCAAGAGAAGGCTCTACTCCCACTTCATGGCAGAAAGCAATGAAGGCGTGGATATGAATGTAGGAGTTTGGCACCAATTGGGCGAATCTAACGGCAACAAACCCTAGAAGGGTAATCAGAAAAATGTGTAAGGGGAATCGAACCCCCTTCTCCAGAATGGTCACTGGAACGGCCGTCCAACCTTCCGGTCGTTGGTACATTCGCTCTCGAATCGTGGCACTCTCACCTGATGGGTATCAGGGATTTGGTATCGAGTACGAATTCTCTTTAAACCAATCTCTGTTATTTCAGAAGGAGTATTGGCATGTGTGAAATGTTCCTTACTCCTGAAGAATTCAGAGGGAGTAGGAGGGGCTTTTGGAGGTGGATTCGTGCTTGGTTTCTCGGGTTGAGGGTTGGAGCCCGAAGCTTCTTCGTTGGGACATATGTTGGGTGGAACTACAGTAAGGGGGGTTACCCGAATTGGATAAGTCTGGTTCGTATTAATGACCACCATTGTTGACGATTTGCAGAGAAGAGAAGGAAAAGTTCGAAAGAGAAGAAGATAGCTCAAAGGTCCAAAATTCAAATTGGCAGGTAAAACTATCAAATTTGGTAAAGTTTATCTTTTATATCGATGGTTACACGGTACACGAGGGCAGCACATTAATTGATAGTAATAATCAAGAATTCAAATGGGCAGCGTCCAATTCAAGATTCAGATATTAACTGGGTTAGGCCTTTCAATTGGGTTTTTGGTTTTTAAATTGTCTTATGATTTTAATTCATTTCCATTTTGGGCTTTGGTAAGTCTTATTTTGGGCCTATTTAAATCATGTTAGATCCTATAATATCATGGACCGTCTATAGTTTTCCATTAAATATCCTATTTGATAAAAAACTAGGGGGCAATGTTGGGTCATGATATTTCTCCTATTGGGCCGAATGGATTGGGCCTACTTATTTAATTAGTCCATTGGGTCTTCACTATTGAGTCTTTAAATTATGGGGCCTAGTCATCACTTTATTCATGTTAAATCCGTATAAGATCTGGTCGGATCAATGGGTTGACCCACTAAATCTTTTAATATCTCTGTCTTTGACTTGTAATGATTAAAGAGGATGGCTGTTGACCAAAAGTCTGCAGATCATTAATGTGGATGGGATTATAGCAGCGGTACCGGTATGCACAAAGGAGAAAAAAGGTGACAACCTCGCATGCAATTCAAGCAAAGATCAACTTTGAGAAGTGGGGTGTGTAATCGAGACGGTAGTGGGTGGCACGGTAAACCAGGAAAGAGAGTATAACTTAACAAAGAAGCCTTCAAGAAAAAGGTACACACGCATACAACTGATATTATTATATCTCTCAATACACCAGAGATTGGATCCTCCATTATTAACCTTGTGATCGCCTGTACTGACTCTCATGCTTGAGCTATCCCCCGACGGTCGAAGCCATCAAGCTTTTGGTGTTGACTGTGTTTAGTGTGTAGGATCAGGGCGTCTTACGTGATTGGGACGTTGTAGAAGATCTTGGCGTTAACAATCCTCTTCAAGTTTCTTCGATCCATTCCAAACACAACCCCAATTGTGAAAACGAGATATATAGAGAGAAAATTAAGAAATGGCGGACAGGGCAGGATACAAATCTAAGGGTAATGGCGGTGGTGGAACCAGAACATTTATAGAGGGGTCAAAATACATCTGTAAAAAATTTATTTATTAATGCTTGGAGTGCTTCTTTCAAATTCATTTTGCCCAATTATAGTATTTTATAACATAATATTCCAACCCTTGTTAACTTTTGAATTATGAGTCTAATGACTTTAAATACATACATATATATATATATATATATATATATATATATATATATATATATATATATATATATATATATATATATATATATATATAAATCATATACATGTTTTGTTATATGTATCAAAATCACACCCAAAACAACATATTATGGAAAATTTCAGTTTCATAAAAAAATTTTTAGTTGTTTTAAAAAAAGCAAAAAAAAAAAAGTCCTAATTTTGGTCCTATTCAAGTCCTCTCTCTCTCTCTATAAATATATATATATATATATATATATATATATATATATATATATATATATATATATATATATATATATATATATATTTTTCCTGAACTATGAGACTATTAATCGGGACTTTAAAATTTTTAGTCAACTAATTAACTATTTTTATAAATAAATTACAAATTATAATATTATATATTCAAAAACTTATATTGTGGTTCATGAGATTAATTAGCTTGAAAGAATGAATTCTAGCAACAAATACAAAAAAAATAGAATAAGACAAAATTAATAATCTTGATAGGATAGAACAATGGTGAACTTATGGTCACTATAGTAGGATCCAAAAAAAATTATTTTATTTCTTTAGCCTTTTATTTTTAATTAGTTTATAGAAAAAATTGTTACCACTTTTTTTACCTCAGTTAAATGATAAAATAAAAATAAAAATAAAAGTAAAAGTAAAAGAAAAAAGGAAATAAATAAAAAAAGAAAAAGAAAAGGAAAATAAATAACTCTAAAAAATTCCAGGGTGGGGTCATATGACCCCCCTAGACCCCCTGATTCCGCCCATGGCTAATGGGAGCTTGATTCCTGCAAAGAAGAAGGTAACAACAATGATGGCCTAGAAAATCGCTCGCTCTATTTCCTCTTCCATCAAAAATAACAAGGACAAGAGAAAGATTAGTCCAGCTGATGATGCTGGTTCTGCATAGAAAAGCTAGTATATAGTAATATGTCTTCCTCCATGTTATGTATGTAGTTGGGCTAGTTATGTATTTTATATGTTTGTGTTGTAATAATATAGTTTATATGTCAGTTGGAGAAAGAGAGCCACATGTTTGTAATTATTTTTGTATCTTTTACTATTGATGAATGAAATTTTCGTATTTTATAATCATGGGCAGAACCAGGGGTCTAGGGGGTCATATGACCCCCCACCCTAGAATTTTTGGGGGTTATTTGTTTTCTTTTTCCCTTCTTTTTTTTATATATTTCTTTTTCTCCTTTGTTTTTTTATTTCTACTTTATCATCAAAGTGAGGGGAAAAAAAGCAGTAACAATTCTCTCTCTAAACTAATTAAAAATAAAAAGTAAATAAAACATGTTAGGAGACTGCAAATTTTTATTTGATGTTTAAAGTAAATGCTCATGATTATATGTAAAGTCCTTCAAGTAATATATGTACAAGGACTTAGTGATAGATCAAAATTGTTAGGTTGATCTAAGCCTTTAATGTTTATCATTTTATAACTGAATGTATAGATGAAGAGGTCAAAAATGTTAGGTTGATCTATGTCTTGAGATGTAATAGATAGGTTTCAACAAAATCATAGTCTATCAAGCTGATCAAGAGATTGCAGATGCCAAGGCAGAATCGTAGAGCATCGATGATCATAGTGTGTCTGCCTTGAAGGGCCTCTCCGAAAATCGTAGAGTGGTCCAAACGTTTTTCAAGCCAACTCAAAGATCGTAGTGTGCTCTCAAAAATTTAGAGTCTGCAAGACAAACAAGTGAAGATCGTAGTGTGCCAGTCCTTAAGAGAAATCGTAGTGTTCTCGTTTGCTAGTATCGGATCAAGCACCAAGGTGGCATGACACCACGATCAGAATCGTAGAGTATCATCTGCCTGTGTCAGAAGCATCGAGCTTTGCCCATTTGTTTAAAGATAAATCCCAACAAATATGGAATGGATTATAAACGTTGAAGTCCTCACCAGTCCCAATGACACAAAAGATATCCTTAGAGAACAACAAAGAAACGTATTGAAGAAGCTAAGGAAAGTACCATGGGTCAGAGAAAAACACCTTTTCAGGTGTAAAGTGAGATAGCAGTGTTGTGTCAGTGGGCCAGACTGCAAATCAGCAGATGTGCAGAAAAGTCTCCATCAAAGTTCAAAAATGTCAAACACATTTAATGCTTCAATGACTGTCTTCAACGGATAGATTTCAAAGACCTAATATATGCAAAACATAAGCAGATGATTCAACTAAGAAAGCATTGAACAAAACGCTGAAGAACACTCAACGCTCAACTCTACGATCTGAAAAAGAGAAAGCTTGCTCAGCTACTCAGTTCTTTCGAACAAGTGCTTAATAGCAACTGAGTAGCACCAACAAAGAAATCAACAACTACCAATAAAGTGAAGTAAGAAGTTCCAAGTCAGAAGGACTTGAAGAGTTCTAAGTGAACTGTGAAGAACCAAGTCTGCTGGACTTGAAGAGTTCAAAAGTGAACTGAGAAGTGCCTATACTACTAGTCTAGAAGGAATCTGTGAGATTCAGAAAGTGTAAAAGATATCATTAGTGAATTTCCTACTCGAGGAGTAAAAGAGTAAAGTAGGAGCTTTAAGTGCTCTGAACCACTTAAAACGGATGTGTCTCTTACATTCTTGCTATAACTGTTATAACTGCCTCACTCTCTGACTATATCTAAAAGGGAGAACAAACAAATCTTAACTCCGTTGTGTTTGAATCATTGACAAAACTAACAAAGTATTTTGAAGAACAATTTAAAATATCTATTCAACCACCCTTCTAGATAACTATTGTGCCTCCGGGAACTAATAATTGGTATTAGAGTAGGTTCTATCAAATAGCCTACAAAGCTTAAGTAGATCCAATGGCACATTTGATAAGCGAATCAAAGACTGGAGGAGGCATCAAGCCACCTATGTGCAACAAAGACAAATTCGCCAACTGGAAAGTAATTCGGATTCAAGCATACATGGATTCCATAGATAAAGATCTATTTGAAAATGTTTAGAATGGGCCCTACGTTCCTACAAATCTTGCACCAACTACAGACGACCCAAACAGGATACAGATCAAGGTCAAAGAAGAATGGACAGACAACGAAAAGAGAGCTGTTCAACTCGATAAAAAGGCCAAGAACATTTTGTTCCAATCCTTAGAAGATGATCTGTTTGAGAATGTGGTCAACAACAAAACAACAAAGGAGGTTTGGGAAGCATTGCTCATCATGCATGAAGGAACAAAAGAAGTCAAAGAAAACAAGCAATCTCTCCTGACTCAGTAATATGTGATGTTTGCACATGTTCAAGGAGAAAATGTCACTTCCACCTACGAAAGATTCAACATACTAGTCAACTCTCTACGAGCCTATGGAAAGATCTATCCAAATAAAGATCTGATCATAAAGTTCATGAGAGCCTTACCTAGCAAGTGGGATGCCAAAACCACTGCTATCAGAGAGTCAAAAAATCTCCATGAAATGACTGTTCAACAGCTATATGGCAACCTTCTTACATATGAACTGGAGCTAACTCAACGAGCAGAAAATCTATCTGAAGGAAGAAAGAAGGATAAAGGAGTTGCTCTCAAAGCAACTGACAACATCTCCAAAGTCAACACTGAAAATGACTCTTACTATGATGAAGATGATGATGAAGACTTTGCAATACTGGTCAAAAGACTCAGAAGGTTCATGTGTCAAGGCTAAATCAGCAAACCAAAGAAAGTCAACAACTACAACAGCCAAGAGCAGATAAATGATATATGCTACAATTGCAAGAAGCCTGGCCATTTCATTGCAAACTGCAACAAACCTCTTAGAGAAGAACTAAAGAAGAAATCACATCCAAAGAAGAAATTCAAAGGCAACAAAAGTCCTCAGAAGAAAGACAAAGGTCTTGTAGCTGGAGGATCGTGGAGTGACTCAGACAATGACTCAACTCCCGAATCTGGAAATGATGAAGATCCTCAAATGGCAAATCTTTGCCTGATGGCCAAGCATGCAAAGGATAAAAAGAACTCCAACATTCATGAAGTGAGTATAGATGAGGTATTTGACTTTAACTCTCCTGATGTAGACATTGATGATTTAAGAACTGCACTGCATGGCATAACATCTAATCTGCATCAATACATGAAATGGTTCAGAGCTTTGTCCAAAGATTATTAACTTCTTCAAAAGGAAAAAGAGAAAGTTCAGGAAGAATTGGAAACATCCCTTCTAAGTACTGACTCTCTATCCAAGTTTGAAGCTGAGAATAAGCTCTTAAAATAGACCAATGAGCTCAATGCACAAAGCGAGTTAAGTCTAACCTCTAAAATTGAGGAACTAAAAAGGACAATCTCTACATGGATTAAATTCTCTTCATCCATGGACTCCCTGCTCTCTAGTCAGAGAAGTGCATCTGACAGAACATGTTTAGGCATTGGGGAATATACCTCAGAGCCATGTGTGGAAAAGGTAAAGGAAACTAGCCCTAATAATGCCTCAAGTTTCAGTAGAAGCATTATATTTATGAAATCCTCATAGAAGGAAGAACCGGTCCAACCCTACCATTTTGATTCAATCCATATTCCAAGGAATAAAGGATACCATGCTGGCTTGGGTTTCAGAAAAGAGAAGAGTAACCTAGCCACTAATTTCCAACCTCGAAGGATC
The DNA here is from genome assembly GCA_020205605.1 of Panax ginseng. Taxonomy (NCBI): domain Eukaryota; kingdom Viridiplantae; phylum Streptophyta; class Magnoliopsida; order Apiales; family Araliaceae; genus Panax; species Panax ginseng. Next base: position 45,537,237 of record CM035145.1, on the reverse strand, counting down.
GTAGAGTCGAGTAAAATCAACTCAACGAGCCAACTTGGGAGGAACAGTAGAGGAAAGGAACACTCCTCATAAATTTTAAAACACAAGTATACGTGGAAGAAGGAGAACCAGATTAAAAGATGGATGGCTGAGAATCCACATAAGTCCAAATGTAGGAAGAATTCTCTCACACACATAAGCATGCATCATATTAGATGTTTTGTGTGCAATAAGGTTGGTCACAAGGCTACATTGTGCTATTATAATCATATGCATGTGAGACCCAAAATCAAGCAGATTTGGGTTCCCAAGGGTACTAACAAAGTAGGACCCATGCAAGTATGGGTACCAAAATGAAAGTTTAATGTTAGCACAGGAAAAGAGCTCCACGATCACAACCTGGTATCTGGACAGTGGATGCTCAAGGCACATAATTGGGAACAAAGCCCTTCTGTCTAACTACATAGAGAAGGAGGTCCCTTCAGTCATCTTTGGAGACAACGGCTCTGGCAAGACAAGAGGATATGGCTCCGCTGGGAATGGTGTAGTGTCCTTCAGTAAAGTGGCCTATGTGGAAGGACTACAACACAATCTTCTGAGCATAAGCTAACTCTGCGACAAGGGTCATCAAGTAACATTCCTCAACAATCAATGTCAAGTCAGAGATCTGAAGACATCCGCCATAAAGCTGACCGGAACAAGAGAAGGAAATGTCTACACAATAAATCTTTGACAACTAAGCTCAGACGAGACAATATGCTTTCTGGCTAAAGCATCTGAAGAAATGAGCTGGCTATGGCATAGAAGACTGTCTCATCTCAACTTCAAGAGCATGTCTAAACTGGCCTCAAAAGATCTAGTTGTAGGCTTACCCAAGTTCAGCTTCATCAAAGAAAGGCCTTGCAATGCCTGTTAACTTGGAAAGTAGACTAGAAGCTCATTTAAGAGCATAACTGCCAACTCAATTGACAAGCCCCTATAGCTGTTTCACATGGATCTATTTGGGCTAATTCTAATAACGAGCCTTGGAGGGAAGAGATACTCACTACTCGTAGTGGACGACTACACCGAATTTAAATTGGGTGTACTTTCTAAACTCGAAAGATGAAACAAGCTCCCAACTGATCAAGATGTTCAGACTAGTGATGAATGAGAAAGGGGAGAAAATCAAGGCTATACGGAGTGATCACGACAGAGAATTTGACTTCTCTGAGATGGACCAGTTCTGCACAGACAATGACATCAGTCATAACTTCTCAGCTCCACGAACTCCTCAATAAAATGGAGTAGCTGAGAGAAAGAACAGAATGCTAATAGAGGCTGGAAGAACTCTACTAGCAGTAGCCCATCTGCCTGAATACTTTTGGGCAGAAGTTATCAACACTGCATTCTACACTCAAAAAAGATAACTAATACACTCTACGATTAAGAAGACTACCTACGAACTGTGGAAAGGAAGAAAGGCAAACGTCAGCTACTTCCATGTATTCGGTTGTGCATGCTACATTCTCAACAATGGGAAGCAGTATCTGACAAAGTTCCAACCCAAGTCAGATAAAGGAATCTTTCTTGGATATGCCACAGACAGCAACGCCTAAAGAGTGTTCAACAAGAAAATGCTAAGTATAGAAGTCTCAATTCACATCATCTTTGATGAAACAGACATGGACAAAATAGTGTCTCAAGACACTACGAATGACAGTCCAGACACTACGAACGAGGTTGTCGAGCTGAACACCACGATCGTAGTTCCAGACAATGAAATCGTCGAGAAAGGAAATGAGATCGTAGAGAGGTCCACGCAAGACAACGAACCTCCACAGCAAGAAGCAGAAATTAATCTTGAAAGTCTCAGACAAGAAGGCATCTGGACAGATGTTCTAATAGGAAATAGATGGGCAAGAGATCACACTCAGGACTTAATTATTAGAGACCCAAGTGCAAGAGTCAAAACAAGAGCTGCCACCCAAAATGAATGTTTCTATCTGAGCTTCCTGTCACAAATGGAACCCAAGAAGATAGAGGATGCTATGGAAGACTCCAGCTGGATAGAAGCCATGCAGGAAGAGCTAAATCAGTTCGAAAGGAGCAAAGTATGGATATTAGTTCCAAGACTAAAGATTTATCCTGTCATTGGAACCAGTGGGTCTTCAGAAATAAGATGGATGAAAATGGAGTAATAACCAGGAATAAGGCAAGACTGGTAGCTAAGGGTTATTCTCAGGAAGAAGGCATTGACTACGATGAGACCTTTGCACCTGTTGACAGATTAGAAGCCATCAGAATTTTCCTTGCATTTGCTGCTCACATGAAATTCATGGTCTTTCAGATGGATGTCAAAAGTGCATTCCTAAATGGTGAACTTCAAGAAAAAGTCTATGTAGAGCAACCTCCAGGTTTCATCAATCCATCTCTTTCTAATTATGTCTATTGATTAGACAAAGCCTTATATGGTCTTAAACAAGCACCTAGAGCATGGTATGAAACACTAACTAACTTTATTATTAAAAATGGGTTCACTAGAGGTAGAGTAGATGCCACATTATTTCATAGAAAGCATAAAGACAAAGTCTTATTAGTTCAAATATATGTTGATGACATTATTTTTGGCTCTACTGATGAAAAATTATGTAAGAGATTTTCCAAGCTTATGCAGAGCAAGTTTGAAATGAGCATGATGGGTGAGCTAAACTTCTTTCTTGGACTGAAAGTAAAGCAGACTGATGAAGGAATCTTCATAAACTAAGCCAAATACATTAAAAACTTAATTAAAAAGTATGGCATGGAATCAGCCACTCCCATGAAAACTCCAATTGCTCCAAAAACAAGCTTGATAAAGATGAAAAAGGTAAAAGTATTGATATAACTCAATATAGAGGTATGATAGGCTCTCTTCTATATCTAACTGCCAGTAGACCAGGCATAATGTTTGCCACATGTATATGTGCTAGATTTCAAGCTAATCCTAAGGAATCACACTTAACTGCTGTAAAAAGAATTTTCAGATACCTCAAAGGCACACCTCACTTGGGGCTTAGATATCCCAAGGAGTCCTCATTTGAACTAACAGGATATACAGATGCTAACTTTGCAGGGTGAAAATAGATGTAAAAAGTACCAGATGGCACTGTCAATTTGTTAGGAAATGACTTGTGTTCGGATTCAAGAAGAAGCAAAACTCAAGATCTACTTTAACTACGTGTTGAATACACTTGTTTGTTGTAAATCAATTGTGCTTTCGAGATCTTATGGATGAAAAATCAGCTAGCAGACTATGAGTTTGAATTCAAATCTATACCTATTCATTGTGATAACACAAGTGCCATAGCAATAACACATATCTTTACAGAAATGGAACCATTTCTTTACAATAAGGTATCATTTCATTAGGGATCATGTGCAAAATGGAACCATATATTTACAATATAACCCTACTGAAAATCAACTTGTTGATGTCTTTACAAAGCCTCTAGATGAATCCAGGTTTAACAAATTAATAAGTGAGCTAGGCATGCTTAATTTACAACCATGAAATCTATGCTTTAGTTTGTACTAACCATGCAGATATAAAGGCTATATTCGAAATCATAGACATGAACAAAGGAAGTCCACGATCATAGAGTTGCAGTGACATGAAACTCAACGATCGCAGTGCCGAATCAACGATGGCAGAGCTCCATCAACAAAACAAAGGAGCATACTGTGATGAAAAAGTTCAACAAAACAAAGCAATCTCTCTGATAAGCGCCTCAAGAACAAACCTAACACTTGATTCACTCTATGAGGTTGGCCCTTCCTGAGCTACCTTAAACCAAGAAGAATGCTAAGTCAAAAGTTCATCACAAGGACCCGGGCAGACTCGACGATCGCAGTACAGACTCGAGAATATAGAGCAGACTCGACGATCGTAGTGCAGACTTGACAATCATAAAGACTACCTCAATGATCGTAGTCCTCCCAAAGGATACATTAGCTCAGGAGGAGCTAAGGGCAAATCAGTATATTCCTCATGAGTCAAATTCGTAGAGCCAAGCAGAATTTGACACATGCCTCACTAAGAAAATAAAGAGAGGAATGTTACAAGTACAGTTTGAAAACACCTTTTTGAAATAAGAAGTTCAAAAAGCTCATCTCTCTACAAGCAAAAACCCTAACTTTTCGAAAAGCTCAAACAACCATACCCAGTGCAATGAAATCAATGGCAACTTCAAATGTCATCTCTAGTTACAGACTCTGTTTCGATGAGTTCAAGACAGCTGACCCCAAATTTTACAAAACTCTGTCTCTGATAAAGAAAGCTGGTCTTGAAGAAGCTCTTGGTACGAGCACATGGATCTACCCTAAAATGATAAAGGAATTCTATAGAAATGGTGCGTTCGAGAACGACATCATCACTACAAGGGTCAGGGACATGGAAATCAAGCTCAAGGCTGATGATATAAATCTAGCCCTAGGTTTTAAATCGAAAGGGTTTTTGTTCACAAAGGGCATCGATTTCCATGAAGGACTTAAGAGAATGCACCACAAAAAGCTTCCCACTGTTAAAGGGTACAAAAAGAAAGAGTTCCCCCAAAGGTACGAATTTTTGGCAGACATTGTTGGGAAATGCATATGCTGCAAGAGCTCCGGCCATGACTCTGTAAACGAAGTACAACTTAAGCTCATGACAGGCATAAGTTGTGGGATTCAACTCAACTATGGAGCCCTACTACTTGACTTGATTGGAAAATGGATACTAAGCTCGAAGAAGTCAAAGAGCTCTGGGAAGATGCTCTACGGGCGATTCATAAGCATCATCCTATAATCAGCCTTGGGTGATAAGATTGGAGATGATGAAGGAGAGTCCATCAATCCGAACAGAAGAATGACCCAATAGCTGTTTGAGAACTGGAAAAGGAATCCATCAGAGAATGTAAGAATGATGTCTGAATCCAGTGGTAGAACTGGTGATGCAAAAGAGTCCGGGATATACCTCAAGAGTGTTCTGACATTGAAACTCTTAGGATCTTGAGAAGGAAAGAACAACATGCTGAGGCAGATGAAGATAGAGCTACCATCTTTCAGCTGCTGAAGATGAGTAAACACAGTCACAAGTCCAAGAGGCCCTCTGTCTCTTTGATCGTAGAGTCTCTACCGATTATAGAGACCATACTGGACACCAATCCCAAAGAAGTTGCTGCAACAGATTCTCAGACTGATCGACCAATTAGAGCTGAAGCTGAAAAAAGTCCTAAGGCTGTGGCTCAGCCAAGGAAATAAAGACAAAAATTCGTCAAAAAGGCCATCCTTGTGAATAAAGGAGTACTTAAAGAAGAAGATAAAAAGATAGCCACTGAGAAAAAGGCTATCCAAAGCAAGACAAGAGAACACTGCTCAAGTTGAGGGGGAGCTACCTGAAGTTCTCACTCTAGAGAATACTCCAGCTGAGGGGGAGCTATTTGAAATACAAATGGATGATCATGTTGAGGGGGAGCCTCATGATATCCCTATGACAGTAGAAGCTGCACCTGAGGATGATGAGAGAACACCAGAGCAAGAAAGTCTAAAGGAGGTAATTGATGTAGTAGAATCCTCAAAAGAAGACAGAGAAGAGGAAGATGATGATGAGGTCAAGATTATAGATGTGGGCTGTGATGGGTATAGGCGAGCTAACTACAATCAGTTGTTCTCCTATCTACCCATGATGCCCTTTCATAGAGCTCAAATTCTCAACTCCTGGGATCACATGTTCTGGAGCTTCAAAGAATATCTAGCAATCTCAATGCTAGCTCATGGATTTCCAGGAAACCTCAACTTTGCCAGAAAGCTAATCACAAATGGCCCTTCTTCAAAGAATGGGCATGAGGTACAATCTATCCCAATCTCTTTCAGAGTTAATCACATTCCACTATCATTCTTCAACCAATTCTATGAACTGCCAAGATGGTTGAAAGTGATTCTACATCTACTTAATCAATTCCCGGTTACAGAATCCCAACATTTTGTAACTGATGAACCAAATATGCCCAACTTTATTTTGATACAATCCCCTATCATCTCTACAATTACTATCTCAAGCCCAATCGTAAAGTCACACACTCAAATCATAGAGTCACCTCCTCATGAAGCCCAAACATGAGCCCCTCCATCAGATTTTCCCTCCTCGTCCTCAAATGAATATTTCAACCTTGATCTTTCTCTCTACACCCTGCAAGATCAATACACAAGGGCCCCTCCTCCAAATAGTCCCCAACTATGTGAACTCCTTTCAAATCTTCCCACCAAAACTTAGCTATCAGAAGCATCCAAGAAAGTGACCAAGGACATAGACGAAAGTCTTGAAGCTCACACTGAACTCGTTCAAATGAGACTAACTAAAATGATCAATGCTGCCAATGCTCTCCCAAGCACCCTAAGTTCTGAGCTCATAAAGAAGCTTAGGGAAATCATAAAAGAGATGCTTAAGAGCATAAATGATCGGGATCAAATCCACTTTCAAGCTACTAAGAGATATAGGGATGATGTTCTGATCTTACAGAAGACTCAGGAAACTCACAAACAACCTTATAATAGACAGCATCACAAATCTACAAACTCCATTAAAAGAATTTCAAGGATTCTCTATGCGCCAAATGAAGCAGACTAAAAATATCCTAGACATCCTCTAAAGAAGGGAAGCTCAGTCTGATGCTCTCATTAAAGAGAACCATGAAGACATTTCTCAATCCCAAAGTCAGCTCAACGAGCTTATCCAAGGCATGACTCGCCTATTTGAAGACATTTGAACCCTTGATGCTGACATAAAGGGGGAGAATAAAGGGAAAGGAGAAAAGGGAAAGGGGCAGAGGAAGAGGCACATTCATAGCTCAATCATCGAGGAGCCCTCCTCCAAGACAGCCTCACCATCAGACTCAACGATCTGGTCATCAGACTCCACGATCTGACCAACAACAAATTATCATGGCCCAACCACTAAGGAGTCAAGGGACGTCTCCCAGCTCACAAAAAGTGACCACCAACAGGCCTAAAAATGCCAATTAGAGATCCTGCATTCATGAATAGGCATGATCGCAATGAAAGACTAAGTCAAAGTGAGCTAGAAGATATAGCAAGGAGAGAAGAAGCGATCGGAAAAAGAAGAGCTGAGGAGTATGACAATCCTCCATGAGGCAAAAGGCCGAAGAAATAGAGATAAGTTAAAATTAAATTCATATTGATGTAACTAAGCTTAACTGTAATATCTATCTTCAAACATCAATAAATTCATGCTTATTCTCTAGAAATTGCAGCTGCTAACTGAAATATTAAGTCATATTTACTTTCCTGCAACTGCATAACAATCATGGCACAAATCTCCTTGGTTATGTACACATAAAATAGGGGGAGATTGTTGGGAGACTTCATATTTTTATTTGATGTTTAAAGTAAATGCTCATGATTATATGTAAAGTCCTTCAAGTAATATATGTACAAGGACTTAGTGATAGATAAAAATTATTAGGTTGATCTAAGCTTTTAATGTTTATCATTCTGTAACTAAATGTATAGATGAAGAGATCAAAGATGTTAGGTTGATCTATGTCTTGAGATGTAATAGATAGGCTTCAACAAAATCATAGTCTATCAAGCTGATCAAGAGATTGCAGAAGCTAAGGCAGAATCGTAGAGCATCGAGGAGCGTAGTGTGTCTTCCTTGAAGGGCCTCTCCAAAAATCATAGAGTGGTCCAAACGATTGCCGAGCCAACTCAGAGATCATAGTGTGCTCTCAAAAATGAGTCTGCAAGACAAGTAAGTGGAGATCGTAGTGTGCCAGTCCTTAAGAGAAATCGTAGTGTTCTCATTTGCTAGTATCGGATCAAGCACCAAAGTGGCAAGACACCACAATCAGAATCGTAGAGTATCATCTGCCTGTGTCAGAAGCATCGAGCCTTGCCCATTTTTTTAAAGATAAATCGCAACAAATGTGGAATGGATTATAAACGTTGAAGTCCTCACTAGTGCCAATGACACAGAAGATATATTTAGAAAATAACAAAGTAATGTATTGAAGAAGATAAGAAAAGTACCATGGGTCAGAAGAAAACACCTTTTCAGGTGTTAGGTGAGTAGTAATGCTGTGTCAGTGGGCCAGACTGCAAATCAGTAGATGTGCAGAAAAGTCTCTATCAAAGTTCAGAAATGTCAAACACATTTAATGCTTCAACAAATGTCTTCAACGGATAGATTTCAAAGACCTAATATATGAAAAACATAAGCAGATGATTCAACTAAGAAAGCATTGAACAAAATGCTGAAGAACACTCAACGCTCAACTCTACGATCTGAAAAAGAGAAAGCTTGCTCAGCTATTCAGTTCTTTCGAACAAGTGCTTAACAACAACTGAGTAGCGCCAACCAAGAACTCAACAACTATTAATCAAGTGAAGTAAGAAGTTCCAAGTCAGAAGGACTTGAAGAGTTCTAAGTGAACTGTGAAGAACCAAGTCTGCTGGACTTAAAGAGTTCAGAAGTGAACTGAGAAGTGCCTAGACTGCTGGTCTAGAAGGAATCTGTGAGATTCAGAAAGTGTAAAAGATATCCTTAGTAGATTTCCTACTCGGGGAGTAGAGAGTGGATTAGGAGCTTTAAGTGCTCTGTACCACTTAAAACTGTTGTGTCTTTTACATTCTTGCTATAACTGTTATAACTGCCTTACTCTCATCAACTCACTATATCTAAAAGGGAGAACAAACAAATCTTAACTCCGCTGTGTTTGAATTATTAACAAAACTAACAAGGTATTTTGAAGAAGAATTTAAAATATCTATTCAACCCCCCTTCTAGATAACTATTGTGCCTCCGGGAACTAACAAAACAATTTTTATTGGATCCTACTATAGTGACCATAAGTTCACCATAGTTCTATCCTATCAAGATTATTAAATTTGTCTTCTTCTATTTTGTTGTTGTTGCTGGAACTCATTCTTTCAAGCTAATTAATCTCATGAACCACAATATAATGTTTTGAATATATAATATTATAATTTGTAATTTATCTATAAAAGTAGCTAATCAGTTGACTAAAAATTTCAAAGTCTGATTAATAGTCTCATAGTTCGAGAAAAATTAAATATATATATATAGGAGTTCCATCCACAGCAACCGGTTTCTGTGGAGCAACCCCTTTTTTGGCCTGTGAATTTTTTCTTTATTTGCTCCAGCCGAAATTTCACAGGCCAAAAAAGGGTTGCTCCATAGCAACCGGTTGCTGTAGATGGAACCCCATATATATATATATAGTTAAAGTCATTAGATTCACAACTCAAAAGTTGACAAGGGTTGGAATAGGATGTTGTGAAATACTATAATTGGGCAAAATGAATTTGAAGAAGCACTCCAAGTGTTAATAAATAATTTTTTTACTGATGTATTTTGACCCCCATTAATAAATGTTCTGGTTCCGCCACTGTTTGTAATATATAGTTTATATTTGGTTACACAATATTTGAAGCGATTAGTGTTTAAAAATTTAAACACGTCATAAAAATATTTGAAAATTTTATTCATTTAGAAGTAGTTCAAACGTAGTTATTCAAATGCAAAGCAATAGAAATAATGCAGTACATTTAGAGGTACAAACCCGTCAAACTAAATTGTGCAAACACAACAAAGCTAGTAACCGAGCAAAACCATATTGGTCTCAAAATATGAATGAAGTATTAAAAAAATTAGTCCTCCAAAATTTAAAGTACAAATTCAAACCAAAAATAAATATTTTCTATAAAAGTGATTAACTAACTTCACTAGCTAGATTAATGGTGATCTCTTTCTTATGCAAGATCTAATGCGGTGGAAGAGGGTTTTATCTTACGTTCTTGTTAGTACATTTAAATAGTCAAATCAAGTTTGTTAGAGCATTACAATCTAAATATATTACGTTGCGTGATCATCATATGTTCGAGTATATTTCTTAGCAAAAGTCAAAATTCAACAAATGCTACAAAAGATTGAAGATAAGTTTTCCTCCAGCTCTCCCCACCCGACCTTTAAGTAGTTTCTCTCATGCCTCTAAGATGAAATGTATTCTTGAAATTAAATTATAACAGTATAGGTTCTCAAAATAAAATAATAACCATCTTTTACTAATTTATTAATCAGACAAGTAACCCTAGGTGATTGATTATTAAATTAGTGTGTGCCATAAGTAGAGCTGCCAATAAAATAAGAGTCCTTCTACACAGATAACTTTTTCAGACAGGAAAATTGGACCGGAAGAACAAAATTATTTTGTTCCCGTGAATAAATTGATTTTGTTCTTCTGATCCAATTTTCTTGTTTGTCTATCATTATTGCATGAAATAATAGCTTTGACTGGTATTGTTGACGAGATGGTATCCTTCACACAACCTTTGTGAAAATTTCACTTTGTAGTAAATAATTGACTTAAATATAAATTATTATATTTAAGTATGAACCTTTTTTTTGTGATAATTTTTTTAATTTTTTCAATTTACAATCAGTTGGCCGTTGGGCATGACAAGTTATAAATTAATATCGTGGCTCACTGACTAAGGAGATGTTTGATAAAAACTAAATGAAACTGAATAAAATAGTTCTGAATCTGAATGAGCTTAATCAAACTGAAAACTGAATAATGAATGAAAAAGTTATTTAATAATTTATGTCTGAAATATATGAATAACATATTTTTATTCTTTTACCCCTTTGAAAAAATTCAAAATTATTGTAAATTTATTTAATATTACTTAATATTATAAAAAAAAAAATACTTCATTCAACATCCTATTCTGCCAAAAAATGACACTAAATTATTCAGCCCAAATTGTCTGAATGACTAATCGATTCAGTCATTCTGGCGATTTTTTTTCAAAATAAACGCACTAAATGAATGATCGATTCAGCCATTTAGTGCGTAACAAACAAGGCCAATCAATTTTTTTATGTAATTAAATAAATTTATATATAATTTTAAAAGATTTTTTCACATTTATTAAACGTCAAAGGATAAAACTCATGAAATTTATATTATTTTTACCCTTTAATGTGTAATAAATGGAAAAAAATTATTTAATATATATTTTTAAAATTACATATAAGCACCAATTGACCTAGCGAACACTGTTCATGCCATCATTTTATGATGCGTGTAAAACCCCAACTTTTATGAATAAAGATTTAATTTTTCCGTAAATATCATTTTGAGTAATAAGGTGTGGATTTGATATAATGTTATAGTTGTGGGTAATATTTATAAATTTTGTAAAATAAACAAGTTGTCATAAAATATTCGTTTAGTCGGGGAATATTTTTTTTGTCTAGGAATATCCGTCCGATGACACAATCATTGGTGGACCCCACTACGGAATTATTGTCGGATTTAGAAAGCGACAGAAATAACTTTTTTATAAAAATAACGTCAAAAGTTTTACCGTTAACTGTTGAAATACCCGGTGGTAAAAGAGCAGTAATACACGTGGTTGCACAGTAGCATACGGTATTGTACAATATATTTGATTATTATGGCTTACGTGAGAAGTCACTCAGTTATATTTAATTATCGTAACAGTAGTTGATGCATAATATCTCATATTATTGATTCAATTATTGTCACAATACCATCTGCACAATATTTTATATTATTAAATCAATAGTTGAGACAACAAGTTATTCATTTTATTATTTGTATTATTGACGATGTCTAGAAAGTTCTGTCGAGGAAAGGGGTTTGGTCACCTAATTGCGTGCCAATAAGGGGAAGTCCTTATCGAAAAGCCCCCTCTTTCCTAGGAATGATTTGGTTGCTAATATTGCGAATTATAATATTAATGATGAATAAATGTTATTAAAAATGTGTTTAGTGAATCCAAGTGAATTGAGATAAATAGAGGGGGGTTTTTATGAAGTATTTGTTATAAATTTGGCTTATTATATGAAACCCCATTTACTAAGTTTTGTTTTATTAGATTATAAATAAAATATATTATATTTTATTTAAACTTTTCGTTTTATTAGAATATTTTATTGTATAGTGCTGCATAGTAAAATCAATTTTTTTTAAAATTCTGCGAAGGATTCGACGCCCGTGAATCACCCTATTCACCCGTGATTTTTATTCAAATAGTATCCTTCCATTCTCCTATAAATAGGATGCTTAGTTTAGAAATGAAAATCACACCAGAATCAGAGAATTCTTCTTCTATAATATTGAGCGTATTTCTTTTGAGTTTAAGGAAGTTTTGAGTGTAGAAAACAATGCAATTTTCTTTAAGAATATCTCCATTATACCAGTCAAAATTACTCTCCTTTTGAGGTAAGGGGTGTTATTTATTTCATATTCGCTTACGATATTATTTTTGTATTCGTAAGGAATTTTATTTTCGTTCAATATTCGTAAGGAATATTATTTTTGTTCAATAGTTGTAAGGAATATTATCTTCGTTCAATATTCGTAAGAAATATTAATTTCGTTGAACAGTCGTAAGGGATATTTTTTTTGTTCAATATTCATAAGAAATAATATTTTCTTCCATACTTTGTAGTATGTAAGTAATATTATTTTATTTCGTATTCATAATTCTACACTTATTTTGATAAGTATTGCTTTTATACTCCTTGAAATTAGTGAAATATCCTTGAGATTTGCGCTTCATCTAGTATCTTTTCACAAGAATACGTTTCTGGACATTCTTGTTAAATTTTAATCTTTTTATGCTAGAGTACTATTCATATATACGATACTATTTATACATACGGTAGTATTCATATGTATGACATTATTCACGAAGTACTATTCACATGATACTATTCACCCGGGATACTATTCACGATAAAAATTGATTTTTTTTCTGTCCAAATTATTTTTGATACAAGAATATTGTCGACGTCGAGATTTTTATTTGTCCCTTTTCGCTACTTGTTCTTTGGTGTTCTCATGTTAGGTGAGATTTGTTTGAAAAAATAAGTGAAAAAGGTCCGACATGTATAATGTCGACGATGGACTGTTAAGAGTCGCCATTTAGTTTTTTATATGGTTGTACCAACACAATCGAGAAAAGGTTTGCACATTGACCCAGTGATATGACACTGCTAAACGGGTCGGTGAAACCGAGATTCATTATGGTTCGGGGACTTGATTAGGCGGAGGGAAGGTGTTAGGCACCCCCCGACATCCGTGTTACCACGGTGACCGCCACTTTTCAAGAAACTGTTATATGAATGTGTGTGTGTGTGTGGATCAATGTGCTATTATTTAGAAGTAGTGTGAGGCCTCGTTCGCACCTATATACACATGGTTTGAATTTGTATAAACATTCAGATTTAAACAAGATATGGCAGTGATGTTTTATAAAAGAGGTTTTTCAAACCCTTATGCTCAATAGTAATTGAGACATTTTACACTCCCATTTTTATTAAGTGTTCAGCTTGATTGTTTTTAATTTTTTGAGATACGAAGCATCTTCGATAAAATAATGTACAAAATAGTGCCGAACTCCTCGTGGGTATGAAAACCATCTGAGGAAATCCAAACACCATGAATAAATTTACAAGCTGCTTACAGCTGAAAATGTCCATCACGGGAATCGAATCTAGATCCAGTAGACTGAATCTGTGATCACATGATTCCTAGGCTCACATGATGCCGTAATTGATAATAAAGCAGTAAGCAAGTATATATATATATATATATATACAGACATGATCAACCACCACGAAGCACCTCCATGGGGGATCAAAAATGCAAATAAAGTCGTAAAAGCAATCAACCGCCATGAAGTAAACTACAGGCGGGACGAAAAGTAAAGAAAGCTGTAAAGATGATCAACCACTATGAAGTAAACTTGAAAGTGACAACACATAAATATATATATATATATATATATATATATATATATATATATATATATATATATATATATATATATATATATATATGGAACAGATCTGGTCAGGACTCCCTTATTTTAACTAAAATTCGAACTTCTTTTCTCAGCCATGGGATGAGAAACAACGGCCCAGATCAGGGAGCTGTTGGGGGAAAAATAAACACACGGATCATGTCGGGTAAAAGCCGAGCGTCGGGTCTAAAAAGTTTGGATCTCTCATTTTTCCTAAATCGAAATTGATCACTTGTTGTTCTTCTCATTTTTCCCAAAATCACGATCTCTTCTCCACAAAGCTCACAACGAAAGGTATGGTCTAAATCGTGTTAGAAAGGAAAGTTCTAAATCACGAGATTGATTCACAGCGAGGGAAACTCACAACGAGTTCCTTTCACTCACGTTGGAAAGGTAAGGTCTAAATCGCGAGTTTCTTTCACAGTTCTGTTCTAACTGCGATATCTTGGGATGGTTTTCTTGGATCTATTGGGGTTAAAGGATGGTTTTCTTGGATCTATTGGGGTTAGAGGATGGTTTTATTTGGATGTATTGGTTTTTTTGCTGTATTTCGGTCTTCAACTTGGTTGCCATAACCCGAAAATTGTTTTGGGGGAAACTTTTGATTGAATTTGCTCTGCTATGTCCATTGGTATTCAAAATATTTGTTTAAGCTGAACTGATCTGTTGAGGTGCCTAGGTTAAAAATTAGTATTTTTGTAGATAATATTCTTGTGATGTCCATTAGTATTTTCGTAGATTTTCGTAGATAATCTTTGCTCTGCCATGTCCATTAGTATTTTCGTAGATTGAATTTTCTCTGTTGCTCTTCTATGTCCATTGGTATTCATTTTTGGTTGTTGATTAACCATGACTAAGAAAAACAACTATGTTGTTCAGATTTGGGATAGTTATATTGTTGTTTTTTTGGTAATTTGGATTTTTGAAGTCTTGTTTAGTTTATTATTATTTTATTTGAGGCTAACTGTGTCCATTTATTTGGGATAGTTATATTGTTTCTTTTTTGGTAATGTTTAGTAGAGAACTATTATATCAACTGCTCCTCATTATATTATGTCCATTTAACCATTTGGGTATAACACTAAACTGCTTTTGTTGCATTTAACCATTTGGGTATAACACTAAACTTTGGAATGTCTCTAAAACAAGCAAAGGCATGTCTGTTGGCAGATAAGGTTCAACAAAGGCATGTCTACTTCAAGCAACATGAGCATTCAAACTCATGATACCCGATTTCGAAACAAGATGTGTCATTGTCGCCTGAGAGCTGCTGTGAGAATATCTGAATCAGAGAAGAATCCTGGAAAGCTCTATTATGTTTGTCCAAGGGAGAAGGACAAAGGAAAATATAAGTTTTGGGACTGGTGCAATCCAATTGGGTATGGCAAACCCAACTCCGTTGATGAAGCACACGTGTAGCTGCGCAGCAATGATGATGCTCTACTTGGAGTCATTGAAATCAATGTGGCAAATCTTAAACACATCGTCAATATCATAGTTTATTTTTGTGGGCTAGCCTTGGTAGTGTCGGTCATGGCACTTGTCAAGTGATTGTAAAAATTGTGTAATCTGCTACTCTGATTGTAATGTCTGTTATCATTGTCTTGTTAAGTGATTGTAATTATTATCTTGTTGCAACTGGGTTAAGAAATCATTACTTTTCAGACTCCTTGTCATGTATCTAACTTTTCACTTTTTAAACATAAGAAGGATTATGTAATAAGTTTGGTAGAATTGGTGTAAGGCGTGAAATCATGCCAAGGAAATTCAAATGTTATTTTGTTTTTTCCTTATTGTAACATTTACTCTTTTCTATATATTGAAAGAACATGCTTAACATTAAGATCCATAAAAATGGACCCATTACCTTGTACATTTAGGAAAATTCCTGATATGCTATTAATGCTAAATAGAGTAGATTTTAGATTACGTTAGGCACTTGGTGAAATTTATTCATGAAGCTACTGCTATACTGAAATTTAAAAAACATGTCCCATAACATTACTTCTGCACTAGCAGTCGAACAAATAACACTCAAAATCAAATCAAAAAATATCATATCTAATACAATAACATCAAAAGCAAAACAAAAAATATTATACAAATGCATGAAATAACATCTCCACATTACATTTCAAATTTAAGTTTTCCATCATCACACAACATAAGACATGAAACTATTAGGAAAATTAGAGACATCATAGAAACTAATTAAAATACAGAAAAAATACAAATCCCTCAACAAGCACCAAAGAAACTAATGAAAGCAGCCTCTGCCACAAAGACTCTCATCCTGAAACACGAAAATGTCAACTACAAGATGGAGACAAAATTGTAATAAATAAAACAATCAAACAAAGACTTACAATCATCGTTAATGTCAACGGCCTCCTCATCGTACATTCCAACAATTTGTGGACAATTTCTTTTGTCATGCGACACTCCAATAATCCCACAACCATTGCATTTCCTAGCCTTCTTGATAGCCTTCTCTTTTCTGCTCTTAAGTCGTTTACCATAACCCTTTGTCCTTATTGAAGATGGTTCTTTGAGACTTAGTTGTTGGCTCTTAAGAGAAATGGGCATGTTGATACTCCCTTCCACATCCATGCTACCATGATTCATGGCGACAAACCTCCTTTGAGTTGATAACAACAATTCTTTCAACTCTTTTATGTTATCTTCACTTAATGCAGCTTCATCAATAACATTAGACGCAATTTGGAAGAGACTACTACGCCTCAGTAACACAGAAGTATCACATATTTCACTCTCACTCACACTCCCACCCAAGTCATCCATAACTCTGCCACATTTCGCAGATTTTGTCCACCTCCGCAAGATGTAAAGTTTAGGTAATTCCATAACCTGTTTTTTTGTGAAATATGCCAACACATGCCTACATGGAATTCGATCACTCTCAAACATCTGACAACTACATTTAACAAAGTTTGATGACTTGTCAAACGAAAGCTTACAGTCATTAGAATCACCCTCCTTTACATTCTTAACATTGTACATATAGCTGTTGTCATCTTTAAATGTACGTGTTACCACATACTTGCCACTTTCAATCAGCTTGTAAAAAATAGTTCGTGTGTACAACTCACTCATCTGGTATTCCATGACCCTCCCAGTTACTGTTTGTGGCTTTTCATTGACATCCTTATGATCAAAATCTAGTTCATTATGTTGTATTTTTGCAAGTCCCCTATTAAACCGTGTCACAAAATCCAACATTGAGGTTTGAGGAGACACATACTTCTTGAAAAAGGCATGAGCCCCTTCAACTCTTTGGCTACTAGTCATGTGGGTAGAAAAAATATGTCTCAAAAATGCCAGAACCCATCGCTCCCGGATTTTGTACATCTCCTGTAACCAATCATTCATGTCAAATTCAGCTTTCCCTACAACCTCAGCCCATCTTCTTTCAAACTCGTCTAGCCTCTCAGATTTCCATATACAACAAGTCAACTAGCCATAATGTTCTTTGTTGGGAATTGGACCTAATTTTTCAGAAAACTTTTTCAAAATGTGTCAAATGCAATACGTATGAAAAGTATTTGGAAGCATAGCATGAATTGAATTTCGCATGGCCGGATCTTGATCAGTTATGATCATTTTGGGTGGGCTACCCGGCATCGCTTTCAACCATTCCTTGAAAAACCAATCAAAAGCATCAATCTTTTCACCACTTAATAATGCACACCCTAAAAACGTTGTTTGTCCATGATGATTAACCCCTACAATAGGTGCGAAAACCAAATTGTAGCGGTTTGTATTGTAAGTTGTATCAAACACAACAACATCCCCAAAACTTTTGTATGACTTTCTACATGTTGCATTCGCCCAAAAACAATGAATCATGACACCCTCCTCTTGCTCGAATGTAAAAGTAAAATCGTGATTCTTTTTTTTCTCGTCCTTAAAATACTCAAATAAAAGATTAGCATCATGTCCCTTTAAAGCACTCCTCCTATCTATTTCAGCATTATAAAGATCTCGTGTTGTACATCCAACATTTTCAGGACCTCCAGATTCCATCTCTAAAATATTCATTTGTTGCCATGTTGGCACATTAGCTTCTGATAGTTGTTCTGTTAAATTTCTTTTGGCAAGTGTCACTACACGATGAGAGTGAAACAAATGTACTTTTCTTGGGGTCGTAAGGGGATGGTTATGACCCTCAACAAATTGTCTAATAACAACCCCCCCCCGCTCTTGCCTAGTCTTTCACAACTACCAATCTTGCACCACAATCAGCTCTAGTTAGGCCCCATTTTCGGACAATCTGTTGAGTTTTGTTAGGCACAATTCTCCTCAACCCTTCTTTATAACAAACAAATTCCTTTCTAATTATTTCACCATTAGGACTCTTCTTACTAGAACTTAACCGCGTACCAAATCCACCTTCTCTACCATAGTTGTTATAAAAGTCGCGAACATCGCCTAAGTTGTGAAAATGTTGCCCAATTTTCGGTATCAACTCGTTTTTAACTTGCGGGTTATAAAGTTGTTGAGAAGAATTACCAGATGATACCATTTCTATCTCTTCTACACAATGCTGTATTCTGCAAACCCAACAACAATGTACAAACAAATAAAGAAATTAAAAAAATGTTAACAAAATTTTCTATTTGTTTATTTGGTTTGTGTGACATTTTTTGTTTTTTCTTTATTTAAAAAAACACATTTTTTCTTCTTCTCATTATTATAAAATACCATTAATCCAAAAGACTGCGATACACAAGCTTTCCAAAAATGCCACAATAGATGTTATAGCTTAATTTAGAGATGAACCAAGTAGGATTCCACCCCATTTAATCACTGCTCAACTTATAAAAATATAGTTATTCCAATATTTTTCTTTTTTTTGGGGTGAAAATAGATAGTAATTAATTGTTTAAATAAGCTACTTGGCCTTTCAAATTGTGCATTGTGTCAAATTTAATTTTCACTTTTTGAGTTCAAGAGTTAATTTCCAATTATGTTTTTTTACATAGGTTTGCCAGAAATAAGTCTAAATTTGAAATGAGGTATTGGAAGTGCATACATGAAAAGTGTGAAACTCAAAAGTCTTACCGAACAACTTTCCCGTTCGTGTTCAACTTTGGCCGATCCTCTCTCTGTGATGGATTTTCGTAGATTTCATCCGGAGTTTGGATAAGAGATCGCGATTTTGGGAAAAATGAGAAGAACAGCGAGTGATCAATTTTGATTTAGGAAAAATGAGAGATCCAAACTTTTTAGACTCGACGCTCTGCTTTTACCCGACATGATCCGCGTGTTTATTTTTCCCCCAATAGCTCCCTGATCTGGGCTGTTGTTTCTCATCCCATGGCTGAGAAAAAAAAGTTCGGATTTTAGTTAAAATAAGGGAGTCCCGACTGACTGATCTGTTCTATATATATATATATATATATATATATATATATATATATATATATATATATATATATATCTCATCCCATGGTCGAGAAAAGAAGTACGGATTTTAGTTAAAATAAGGGAGTCCTGACCTGATCTGTTCCGTCTATATATATATATGTATATATATATAGTATTCAGAAATGGACCAAGCGTGCGAACTAACAAACGAACCACAGCAAAAAGAAGCACGCGGGTCTCAAAATAAAAGGGGTGGGTCAAAATAAAAGGGGTAACTGAATTTTGATATGATAAACACTGAATCCCTCTCTCTCTCCCCAAATCCTGTCGTTTCTCTCTCCCCGATTCTGATTCTGAGTAGTTTGAGGCTGGATCACCGGAAGGCCGGATCCATCAACGCCCCTTTACACTTTTGCCCCTTCTCTCCCCAAATCCTGTCATTTCTCTCTCCCCGATTCTGAGCCATCTCCATAAATTCCACCTCTGTCAAAGCGAGTCTGAAGCAATCGAACAAACCTTGTTGTAAACATAGAGGTAAAGATTCTGAACATATGAATATTGTAATTTCAGTTTGATTTGAAAGAAATCTAGGGTTTCTGAGCATATGCTTTTTGTAGTTATTGATTTATAAAAATATCTCATGTTGACCCCCAATCTAGGGTTTCAGTTTGATCGAACAGAACTTGTTGTTTTGATTATTTTGATGTTGTACAGTTTCGTATGGTTGTAGATGTACTTAGTCACACAGTTGACATCAAAATAGTTAAAATAGTCTCAATTTTATTTGTTTAATGGTTAATTATGGAGGTGATGACTGATGAGTGGGTTGTGATCTTCAAACTTTTAGCTTGCTTGTCACAGTAGTAGTTTTAATTGGGTCAATTGAAGGACTCTGTCAATAAACTACTGCTGCTAGCTAATAATGTGAGGGGACTGACATCTAGGCCTAGTTGGTGTTGAGAACATTTGATATACTGCTGCTAGCTAATAATGTGAGGGGACGACATCTAGGCCTAATAATGTGAGGGGACTTTATTCATTTGCCTTGGTTTGAATGAATGTAACTAAAGATGGGAACTCAACTCGTCTATAAGCCATCCCCCCAACTCGTACAATTCTTTTGTGAATGATACAACTACTTTTATTAAAATTAGCTAAAGTATCTTACAACTTATGAAATGAATAAAGTTATGTCTGCTGTGTTTATAAGGGATGGAAAGTATTAATTTGTGTAATGAGTGGGTACACTGTCGCCATCGGTTGCATGTAATTAGTTGCCTTTGTCAATGTGTTTTTTTGATAAGAAATTATAGCACTATTATTATAATTGTTAGTTTTTGTGACTTTTGTATAAACTTCATGGATTATCTGTCAGTTTGGAATTATTGTTGATCATTTTTATGCCTGTCTGTTGATAGAAAGTATGTCATCAAATTCGTCTACTACTACATTTGTACCCGTTCATATTTTGTTGTGGTAAGGGCCCTTTTATAGTAAAACTTTCAATGTCGAAAAAGAATCCGGGTAGACACTATTATTCTTGCCTAAGAATGGTATGTTTTATGTATTGCAATTTTTGTATATTTGTTCGTTTTACATAAGTGAATAAATTTATTGTGTCCCAAAATATGCAGTAATGTGGTAACTTCATCAGCTGGTGTGACGAATATGTTCGAGTGTTGCATAATCAAGGGAGGTTGCAGATGGACACATCCGAGCATTTAAATGTAACAACTCATCCAACGAATACTAACGACTCCAACGAATTAGCGATTATGAAGATTGAAATGCGTCAATTGCAACTAACTCAACAATTTGACATAATTGATAATGTTATGTATGCAGTGTTGTTTTTAATGTAATTAAATCAATTGTAATTTTAACACGTTATGCATGAGATTGGTGCTTCAATCTTTTAGGGACAAGAATTATTGTGATAATGGGAATGACACTGATTTTAGGAACTGCTATTTGGAATTATTGTAATATTGTGATGTTGGGAATTATTGTAATATTTTTGTGATGTTGGGAACTGCTAATTTTGTGATCTTCTCTAATTCGGAGAGCTTGGTACTTTAATATCTTGATTTTGTGTATTTTGTAGAGCCATTGTGTTAGTTGGATGAGAATGGTTGAGAAATGTAACATAAATATGGGTGTCTGTGTGTGACTAAAATGTGTGGCAGCTGGAGTTGTGTTTTATAATCAAGGGAGTTGTTGGAATGTCTTGTGTTCTCACTCCATATCTCGAAACATAAGTGGGGTTATGTTTGGGGAGGGGGGGGGGGGGATATATGCCATGAGTTGTGCCTCTCTCTTCTTTTCTCCCATTCCCATTTCTTCTTTATTTCTTAATTTTCTTTTTTTTGAGGAGGGTCGTGGGATTCGCAGATTCTTTTTCTTCTTTGGTAGGATGAAGGAATCAAAAAATCCAACAACAGATTTTAGGACAAACTTGACGTATTTATGTTATCAACAAGTATTTTCAAGAAAAGTAAATGAATAAAGCAAATTCATCAAAAACTAAAAAAAGTTTACTTAATTCGATGGATTAGACTGGGTTGCACATGGTTAGTATTGGACTCAAGCTTATAGTAAAAAATTCTACTAGTTTGTTGCACATGGTTAGTATTGGACTCAAGCTTATAATTCAAGAATGAACCTATAAATATGTAAACAGATCAAACAAAGGTCATGAGAATATCAGTCTTGCACTTTTACCCCTGTCACCTACTGCATTAGTTGATTCTCAAGAGAATGAATGATTCATGTAACTTGAAAACTCTTGAGCTAAAGTTATACGGGTTTGAGTTAGATGCAAAAGCTTCATGTTGAATCTCTCTCTATCTCTGACAATCACAAATTCATTCATGATTCCTCAGAGCAGCAAACACACAAAAATTACCAAAAAAATCACAATGCCAGTGATTTTTATAAATCCTTTCATAAATCCTAATATTGCTATTATACATAAGAAACTAAAACTAAAAATGCCAGTAATCCACTGCTCTACACAAGGACAAAATGAAAGGCAGAATCTGAAAATGCACCCTCACAAAAATGTTGTCATACATGCATTTGATTATGTATACAAACTCTGCCATCTTTTTCTAGGAAAGGGAACATGTTAAAATAACATCATACAGAATGCAGTCCATTCCAAAATCTCAGCAGCAACAAAATCTCAACAGCAGCAAAATCTCATCCTGAATTGCAAAATATTAGTTGAAATCTCACCAAATTGCAGTACTAAGTACCAAGTATAAACTCTATAATGAAAATATCCTTTATAAGAGGATTTTTACAATCACCTAGAGATGAATAACTATCATTATCTACATTTGGGTTGGGAGTTGCGCCGTCATGACAAGGTGAATACCTGCTAGAAAAACGACATATAATAAATCCAATTAGATACAACTTCTGTTAAACTATAAAAAAAATTCAAAATTTACAAATTTCTTACCGATTTGTAAGCATGGGACAATTTCTTTTGTCGTGTGTTTGGCCAACCAAACCACACCCATTACACCGTCTAGCTTTAGAATTTTTTGGTCTCCCTAATGCTTTCTCTTTCCCTCCCTTAAGCCTTTTCCCACAACCCTTTGCATGCACTTGACTCGGTTCATTGTAGTAGTTGCTACCCCCACTCCCTGAAACAACTACACTTGGAATTTGACTTCTTTCTACAGTATCAACAAAACTTGTACCACAACTAATCATTTGATTAATTTTATCATGTGCACCACTCAAAGCATCAATATAGACCATAGTTGCTTCTTTGCTAGTAAGGGCCTTGTCAACCATATCTAAGGCTAGTTGCATTAATTGACTCCGCTTCAGTAGATATGAAGTGTTATCAGTTATCTCAATGCCACTACCATCAACGACTACCCCAGATTTAACTTTTTTTGTCCATCTACTCAAAATGTATTGACTTGGCCATCTTTCATAATCATACATTTTGTGCAAATATCCCAACACGTGTCTACAAGGAATTCCTATGCTCTCAAATTTTTTGCAAGTACATGAAGCAAAATCCTTAATCTTGTCATAATGAATTTGCCGCAATGGATAATTACCGCCACTTTTTCTTGCAATGTTTTACACACAGTGATCTTCATCCTCATCAATAAACTCAAATTTAAAAGTCAAGCTCTCCCACATCTCATCCTGAAATTTTAAAAATATTTCATGTGTATACTAACAACATATAAGTCTGAAGGTGTCATCACAATAGCAAGTTTTGCTTTACAACCCTCTTTAATTGATCCTCTGCGCCTTGTTGCCTCAATGTTCTCTAATATTGTAGCATTCCCCTGTTTCCAACAAACAAACTCTTTCCTTATGATCTCACTACTTCCCCGTCCCTTTTTTTCAGACCAATTTCAAACACTAAAGCCACTCTCTTTTGCATATTCATTGTAGAAACTAAAAGCATCATCTATTGTTTGAAATTCTTGACCTATTTTTGGTTTCAGCTCTTGTGCTACTTGAGGATTATACAAATTATTTGAAAAATTAGGATCTAACTCAACACTAGGTTCCTCATTTAGCCCACTCTCTAATTCAAAGTCTACATTCCCCACTTCCTCCCGCTCTAAATTTTATCCCATCCCATACTCTACTTCCATGTTATCCATGAGGGATTAAAACCTATAATGATCAAATTTGGTAATAAACTTTTCAGAATATGATACAATTGTGAAAACCAAATTTCTAAGACTTAACAATGTGTGATATAAATACACCAAATTTATGCACACACAAAAAAATGAGCATTGAAGATGCAGGACATGTTTAGGCAATTAGAGGTTCCAGAAGTTTGACGAAAAATCTTAAGTAGAAACTTTTCTTTTTTGGGTTTTGAGTTGTGGAAGCAACAAAGTAAGAAAGTAGTACTATTGAATTAAAAAAGAGAAAAACAGAAATTTGTCCCTATTTTAATGCTTCATAGCAGTTAACTTGCTTAATAGCAAACACCCAAAATGCTAAAAAAACACAAATACAAGACTATCAGCCACAATCCAATAAACAACTCTAATTAAACAAATATTAAGAAAAACTCTGTTTAAAACTATCAAAGTTCGGTGATATTAGAAATTTTAGGAGAGAGAATCTCACTTACCTTACGATTTGCAAACCCTAGCTTCAAAGGGGCTTTGTTCTGTTCTCACTCGTAAGGGACTTCACGAATCTAACTTATTTAGTCGCGAATGGAAGAGAGTAATGGCAGAAAGGGATTTCGCATGGATTCTGTTCGCTACAAATTGGAAGAGAAAGAGAGAAGGAGGGGTTTTTGTTCTCTACGAATTGGAAGAGAAAGAGAGAAGAAGGGGAGTCTTCTTTCTAACCCAGATCTTTCTTTCATTTTGACCCGCCCCTTTTATTTTGAGACCTACATGCTTCTTTTTGCCATGGTCCGTTTGTTAGTCCGCACGCTTGGTCCATTTCTGAACCCCACTATATATGTGTGTGTATATATATATATATATATACACGAAAGCAAATAAATGCTCCAGACCAAAGTCTAGGCTCAATCGAGGCATAACTCGATAATGTTAGTCCATATATAAAAATATACATATAAGTATATATATGTATGTACAAACTGAAATAAAACCACGGACCAAAGTCCGGGCAAACACACGCAACACGACTCTAAATGTGAAGAATGGTGTGTGCAAAGATGAAGAGAAAGACTTCAAAGTGTGCGAGAAGGCTTACGTGGGCTGCCAAAGAAGACTTATATATCTTTAAAGGGATGAACACTTGGCTCCTGCCGGTACAGAAAGTAGCTATATGTGAGCTCACAAGTGTTTAAAATGAGAAAGCACTAAGTATAGGGTGAGTACAAAGCAAATTTGACAGGGCTTCCTCGCCTTTTTTTTCAAAATGGCCACCCCAAGCCCTCTATTTATAGAGGGGGTGTAACACCCTTAAATTCAGGTACTTGAAACTCGAACTCAGTGCTTTACAATACCATTTCTATGAGCAGAATAATACTAATAATAATAACAATAATATGAATATCAAACTTAATTTACATACATCAGAGTCTGAATCCCAGGTACGCTACCTTTAAACATTCATTACATGATACTTAATATATATATCATTCTTATCTTAATAGAGTCAAACTATTACATAGTATATCACCAACTTATTCTGCAACCTTTCCTTTTCCTTTGTTCCTGGCAGAGCTTTCTGGTTAATCACACTTAACTGAAAATATTTAAATTTAAAGCAAGGATGAGCATTTGGGTGCCCAGCAAGTAATAACAATTATAAATATTAGCTGAAAGGATTAAATGTTTTCTTTGTACGACACTTCTACAATGAATCAACAGTTGTGAAGTAATCTGAACCAATAATAACAATATATTAATTCTATGTTAAAATTTTGAAATTACGTACTGACTATAACTGGAGATTATTCGACAAACTATGAACATTATTTTCTATTTTTGAAAAGGTTAAACAAAACTTCATCTATAAACCGTCGTAACTTACAAGCACGGGAGATGATCATCCCGTTATGCCCTGTATTGATCAATACTACATGCAAGAACGATATTATCGTTCATCTAATCCGCCTTTGGCACACAAAAGTTTTCCCATATACGGGATGTTCATATTTAGTCGAGAATATGCACCAAAACAATTTGGTCGGATAATAATAAGGTTTTATCCTGTTCGACAATATTTCTAAGTTCGTGTCTAGCCAAAGCAAATATCTTAGATGACTTTGAAGTTAACGTATACATAATGGAACTTAATATGTATATGGAAACATGTGATTAAATACAATGATTATCCAAGTGAGGACACTTGTATAACCATATTTAGAAATTAACGAACATAATAAATATCTGAATTATAATATAGTAATGTGTTGACAAACAATGATTTGATACATAATCGATAACAATAGAGTTAATAATCTGGCACAATGATAATATAATTCTGAAACTTTTCTTACTTACGTCCATTTCATAAAGTAAATGCAAAACAAAACTTCATCTGTAAACCGTCATAACTTACGGGCACTAGGGGTGATCATCCCGTTATGCCCTGTATTGATCAATACTACATGCAAGAACGATATTATCGTTCATCTGATCCGCCTTTGGCACACAAAAGTTTTCCCATATACGGGATGTTCATATTTAGTCGGGAATCCGAACCAAAACAATTGGGTCGGATAATAATAAGGTTTTATCTTGTTCAACAATATTTCTAAGTTCGTGTCTAGCAAAAGCAAATATCTTAGACGACTTTGAAGTTAACGTAAACATAATGGAACTTAATATGTATATAGCAACATGTGATTAAATACAATGATTATCCAAGTGAGGACACTTGTATAACCATATTTAGAAATTAATGAACATAATAAATATCTGAATTATAATATAGTATTGTATTGACAAACAATGATCTAATACATAATCGATAGCAATAGAGTTAATAATTTGGCACAATGATAATATAATTCTGAAACTTTCTTACTTATGTCCATTTCATAAAGTAAATGCAAAGGTAGGATACTTGCCTGAGCTGCTTTTTACAATACGCAACTTAGTTTTATCTTTTATAAAGCAACCTATCATTAATAAGATAATTCATTCGATTAGAATATTATATCATATAACATAGTACTGCTATTTGCAGTCAATACATAACCTAATCATATTGTCACATATATTTAGCAGTCATTGGATCATAAACAAATACGTTTCTAGTCAAATTATCCAAGTCCAGATCAATTTCTGAAATATTTTGGTGTACCGACGACTTTATCGGGCAATTATCGAGTCTGAAACTCTATAATGTATTTCAATATTCGATTTAAATATCAGTCATATTATTTTTCATAGCCTTATAATAATTTTTAATTAATTATTATAATTTATCATGATTTTTCAAACACTAGAATCATTTTTAAATGATTTAAATATTAAATAATTCTATTATCATTAATATTTAATTAATATTGAATTATTAATGAAACCATTGCCAAAATATTGAAGTTATTTATAATAACTCAAAATATTTTTAAAACATTTTATTATCCTTAAATGATTTTTAAAACATTTAAAATCATTTTAAATAATTAATATTAATATTTAAATATTAATGTATTATTCACCAAAATATTAAAAGTCATTTAATATCACTTAAAATATTTTTAAATCACTTATATCCTTTTTAAATGATTTTTAATTCAATAAAACAATTTTAAAACTATTTATTTAATATAATTATTAAATAACTCTAATATCATTTAATATTAAATTATTAATGAAATTTACCTTTAAATATTAAAAGCTATATTTTATAACTTAAAATATTTTAAAACTATTTATTTTCATTTCAAATGATTTTTCTAATATTAAAATCATTTTTAATTAATTTATTTAATATAATTGTTAAATAAATCTAATATCACTAATATTAAATAATTAATGAAATTTGTCTTAAAATATTAAAAGTTATATTTTATAACTTAAACATTATTAAATACCTTTTTATCATTAAAAATAATTTTTAATATAATAAAATAAATTTTAATCAATTTATTTAATATATTTATTAAATAAATTAAATATCAATAATATCCAAATAAATATTAATATTTATGAAAAATATGTCAAATTATTAAAAGTTAATTTTTATAACTAAAAATAATTTTTAAAACTATTTTTAAATTTTTAATAATTAATTTCTATTTTTAAATGATTTTTAGAAAGTAAATTAATTAAAATAAATAAATAAAACTGTCACGATAACCTTTAGCGACAAAATTTGTCGCCTTAGGTTTTCTCGAGGCTCAAGAACATTCATAGCCAATTAACGAGGTAGCTAGTTTGACCATGAATCGTGAACTGTGTAATGTTTTTCTGGGCATGTTGTTGGTCATATCGTGTAGTACTAATGTCAGACTACATGATACAACAACAAACATGGCCAACAAGCATAACACCAGAGAGATCTAGGCCCACAAAGTAGCTGTTAGAGCTGTTCTTCATTTCTGGGTTACCAAGAAATGAAGAATAGTTCGTGAGGCCTACTTTGGGCTTCCACAACTTTTTGTTCCTGTATTATTTTTGTGATATAAGCATTGCAATGTGTAGCCAGCATGCCAAGGAAGAGATCCATCACTTAAACTTACCATAACAACAACAAATGAAGCATATTTGTGCTGGTCAAAGTCTGTTAGAGATCATGATCATCAGTTTTCTGAGTTACCAAGAAAACTGAGTTCATGAACGTCTAACCTCCTTTGACCAGTCACCAAATCCTGTATATATAATATCTATAGGTTCTAAAAGCATGTAACTAAAGAGAAACTAACAAACTACAATCTAGATACCATAAACTGAACAAAACAACAACAACATGAAAGATCTGGGCCCATGAACTTGCTGTCAAAGCTGTCTGGGCAAGTTCTGGGTTACCTAGATCTGGTTCGGTCATGGTTGGTCAACGGGGTTTGACCACCCATAACTTGAAATCTGCTCATGCTATGACCTTGAATGAAGTTCCCGATCAAAGATATCATAGCATACTACAAGATCAAAGCTTAAAACAATAAAAACCCATAACAGATTGAGATCTATGGGACCTGACATTTGGTTGTCAGACCATTTTTCTCAGTTTTCCAGATTTTTTAAATTATCAAATTCGAGCCTATAGATGTTATGGATCTAACATCTATCAACCATGATCATCATTATACACTCTAAACAACATGTTTATCACAAAAAGACTAACATCTAACAGAGGATCAAAGTCAGATTTCTTGGTTAGAGTTTATACCTTTAAGAACAAATTCTTGATCCTAGGCTTCTGATTGGCTATAAGTGTTAATGGGGCTTGCTTTAGGGACTGATCTACTATATTAATTCGTAGGTTAGAGAGAGAGAGGGGGTCTTGCTGGTGAATAAATGAGCAAAATATGCACTTTTCTCTCTCTTAATCAATTTATAACTTGGGTGAAATGAATTGGCTGTTTGTAATATAGTTGAGTGCTGAGAATTGGGTCACATGGTAAGTCAAGAGTTGTTCAACAACTCCATTTTGGTTAGATTTACAAGTAAGCTTCAATAATACAAGAGGGGTATAATAGTCATTATCCTTGTAATTTTAATGGCTAGAATGTAAATTGCCCAAACTCTTAGGGTTTAACCTTAAGGTAAAAATAATAATAATTAATTTCTAGGATTTTTCAAATTAGATTAAAATGAAAACTAAAGTTTCTAAAATCCCAAATTAGGGTTTCTTAATCATTCTTAGTTTCCTAATTACATGGAACATGAAAATTAGATTTAAGATCCACTAATTAACATTAAACATTCTAATTTAACAATTAGAGTTTTCTCAATTTGACAATTAGGTTTCCAAATATAGAAATTAGGGTTTCTAATTTAGTAATTAGGGTTTCTAATTACTAATTAGGGTTTCCCTAATTAACAATTATAATTCTAACACTTATTAATTAATCACATTAACACAATTACAAACAATCTTGAACTCTAATTTGAGTTTTACATTAGGGTTTCATAAATTAATGCTAGGGTTTGGTCATGATACACCATAATTGACCAAACATTATCGGTCGACATATACAATACATATTTATAGCACTGAAATTAAAAGAATATTATATTATTATTGTCATTCCTTAATCAAAATTCAAAATTAGGGTTTGGATTCCATATCTGATTTATCTATCTTAAATAACATTATTAATTAAGGTAAAATAATTACCTTAACTGATATAAATAAATTCACATAATAAAATAGTTATTATAATAATACTAATAATCATTTCATATATTATTTAAATAATATATAAATTTATTTTCATGGAAAATAAATACTAAAATAATTTCTACTATGAAAGTAATTAATATAAAATATTGTTTATAATGATTAATAAATCTTTAAAAATTTATTTGTAATTATTCAGGAAATAAATATATTTTATTTATCACTAAAATACATACACATTACCTGGCTCATATTTCCACCTTTAAAATAAAAAAAAATTATATGAAAAAATTTGTTATTTATTTATATAGAAAATCTCAGGTTATTATGTCAGGAATAAACATATGAATGATATTCCTATTTACATATGATTTGATTATGATATATATATGAATGAATATGCAAGTATGCTTGCATTAAGAAAAGCTGTAAAGTCCTTTGATAGATAATAGAAACATGTGTACAAGGACTTAGAATGAATTGATCAAGTATGTTAGGTTGATCCTACATAAGCAAAACAGTTTTGTAAAGTCCTTATAAAGAAATGATGTATAAGGACTATAAATATAGAAAGATCAAACATGTTAGGTTGATCTTATGATGTAATAGATAGGCTTGTCTAATCGTCGAGCACTGCACTAGAAATCATAGTCTGCCAGGAGAGTCAAGGAGAACTCGAGAGCTGTCGAGGCAGAATCGTAGTATGCAAGATAGTAGATCTCGGAGTTCGTAGACTGCCAGGAGAGACGAGGAAGGATCGTAGTGTGTCTAGTAGAACTTCCTCAGGACCGAAGTATGCTGAGGAAATCATGTTCAGAATTGTAGAGACAGCCTACCTACGAGCCGACCGAACATCTGCCAAAGTCAAGTCAGAAACGTAGACTACACTCGAAGTCGTAGAGTCTACTGATGCTGAAGCCAAGTCAAGGATCGTAGACTACACTCTGAGTTCGTAGAGTCTATTGATTACATGCAGAGATCGTAGTCGAGCTATATCAGATGAACATTGAGCACACAGACAGAAATCGTAGAGTGTCAAGATCTGATCCCGAAGTCGTAGTGTTTGCACAGTCGAACCTGAATCGTAGAGTACTGAACTACGACCCCAACAGATGTGCTCACAATGCCAAGGCAGAATCGTAGAGCAAATACGATTCTCAACTAATGAGCACTCCCAGAATATCCAAATGAATAAAGCCTCTAGTTGGCACTGCAAAGATACATTTCACCTGAAGGGAACCAGAGAGCACTCAATGAATGGCATGCAAGCTAATAGAAGATCTAAGCACCAACCCAATCAGCATCAAGATTGAGTTGTAAAGCCATTCGAGACGAAGTCTTCCACAAGATGATCATAAGAAGACTTCAGTAACTGACTAAGGATAGTCAGCAAGTACAATAGCTGTCAAGAGAACAGAAGACAACGATCTTGGAAGCAACCAAGATCGTAGTGTTTGCCAAACAAAGAAAGAACTGATGGAAAGTGAACCGAGATACTGGTTAGTCTCTGAAGAACAAGGCTAAAGTGATTAAGCGTAGCGTCAGTCCATTGATGATAAGTGAACGGGAGATCACAAGGAGAAAGCGAGCTAGACGCGCCACAAATCTGAAGTGTCTTGCTATTTAGAGGGGACCAGAGCAAGGAGTTAGGCCATCAGTCTCTAAGAACAGTCAAACCAAACAGAAGTGTTGAAGCATTCCACAATGGAAGGAAGAGGTGTACTACATTTAGATCCAATCAACACTCTTCAAGATCGTAGTGTTAACTCTACTAGTCAATGAGCAACACTCAACAAGACACTACGATCAGATCCTCGAAGATATGCATCAGAATCGTAGAGTTCGAATAGCTGAAGACTGAAGCATTGACAACGGTTCAATCTGAAGGGTAATATTCGAACAAATGCTTATTGAGAGCATCGATGCAAAAGGAAAACCTCTGATCGAGAAATCAGAAGGATAAAATAAAGTCTTCGACCTGCCCAAGACATTAAAGTGACAACTCTGATGGGGTAGATGAAACATTAGACTGTAATGTCAGATAAAGTATGACATGTCACATTACAGTCTACCTCTGTCAACTCGAGATCTGTGAAGATATTTGAATAACTTTCAAACGGCTACTTTCCAACGGAAGGATTGGGAAGGAGTATAAATCAGGAAGAGCTTCAAAGTTCGAAGGTTGCTGGAGTTGCCGAGTTTTGGAGTAACGGTGGACTGGTCTAAACAATGTTAAAAAGTGAGTCCGAAGGCTCACTCTACGATCCACCAAGAACACTCAGATACATGCAAAGGAAGAAGTAGAAGTGAGAGTTCTACTATGTTGAAGTGAGAGTTCTACTACAAGAAGAGTGTTCTGAACTGCCGAGAGAAAGAAGTGCATCATGTCATCTTGGTGTCCATCATGGAAAGACTCTAAGTACAATAGAAAAGAGCTCACAGTCATCTTAGCAAGTCCATCATGAGAAGACAACAAGTATCAAGAAGGGAGATCGCAAACGTCATCATGGTGGCAAGCATGAGAAAGTTTCAAGTACCTAACAGAAGAACTTACAGTCATCTTGGAAACCTATCGTGTGCAGCCATCATGTATCAAGAGGAAAGATCTTCAAGGTAGTCATCAAGGGATCATCCGAAGTGGTTGAGTAACTGAAGAAGTTGAGCATCATGCAACACTCAACTGCACTTAAGGATGATCACGCCAAGCTGCTAAGTATAGAAGATTTTCAGAGCATGAAGACATCTTAGCAGCTCAGCACCAACTCCAACAAACAAACAACTCAACAGAAGCCAGGGCATGAGGGGTCCTTGTCCGGAGGAACTAAACAAAGTTCCAAGCCTGCTGGGCTTGAAGAGTTCCTAGGGAACTAGAGGAGTTCCAAAGCTGCTGACCTTGAAGAGTTCTTAGTGAACTGAAGTCCCAAGGCTGCTGGCCTTGAAGGAATCTTAGTGATTGCTGCCCTTCCTTAGTGGAAATCCTGCTAGTTGAAAGCAGAAGAGTGGATTAGGAGCTTGAGTCTCTAAACCACTTAAAACCCCTTGTGTCTTTTACATTATGTCATTTACATTATGTACTATAACTGCATAACAGCTTTGTATGTTTTAATTGCTTACAACCAAACTAACTCTACGAATAATGTATGTTTGATTATGGATATATCAATGAAGGGGATCTTTTACTTATTCCGCTGTGCTTGAAAATATTCTTATGTTTGTCATCTGCTAATGTAATAGCAATATAAAATAAAAGAGAAAAGTATTTGAAATAAAAAGGATCTATTCAACCCCCCTTCTAGATCTATTGTGCCTCTGGGAACTAACAATTGGTATCAGAGCAGGTTCTCATGCTATATTTAAAAGCTAATTGCTTTGAATCTGATCCTAAGCACAAACATTGTTCTAAACTTAGTTTAGTAGTAAGTAACTTGTTATATGCAAATGAGCACACACGTTGGAAATATTGTGTATAGGTTAAATGTGTATATACACCTGAAGCTGCTCAGATTGGTCCATGTTCTCGATTGTCGCATCAACAAGACCAATCCTTGCTTACAGTCAATCTTGTAGTCTGAAGATCAGACGAGAGAGCTCAAGAGACATCAATGACAAAGAGTCAAGCATCCACCAGTCTGAAAGATGAAGAGGCCATACATGCTAAGAAATGGTTATCAAGAGAAGAAAGAAGATCTTCTCAAACTTATGTCTGGCCAACCAGCAACTGGGTGCAAACTTTGTAAACTAAAGGATGTCAAAGATTTTAATGTAGAGATTCTCTTGGCCTACATCTTCAAGACCACGACTGATTGATTAAAGGCCACCACGAGCAATAAGCTGTCAGGAGCAAAAGTGAAGCTATACACATCAATGCCTAAACTGAGTACATTAAAGATAAATGATCATGTTAAGTAAGCGGTAAAAAAGGTACTTGTTCTCACTATTACATGTGTTCATCATAAAAGCACCCTCTTATGAACCATAACAGATTTCAGTTAAGAAGTCATAATCTACCTAAAAAGGTGAAGAGAGAAAGTGCTTTGAGGATGTAAACTCCAATGTCTATAAACTTTTGCTCCATCCAAGTTTCAGGTTGAAAATGACATCTTGAAGGAAATCTGAAATGGGTCATAAGAGCATCACAGGTCAAATGAATTTTATGTGAAGTACTCTTTGCTGGTGGGTTAGTATGTATATACAAATCCTTGCTTTAAGTGTTTGATAACACACAGAGTATGATCAGTTCTAAAAGAGTATCTTGATGATGTGTAGAAACTGATCACCTCCATGAATCAACTAGATACTCCTAAATCGTAGAGTTGATTCTCACTCTGTGAACATTTAAACATTGTGAACATAACCCAGCAAATGATGAAACCATCAAAGATAAAGAGTGTGGTATTAAATGTCAAATCTTACACACACTTACCTTCATGCATATCAAAATATATTATCTAAAACTAGTTTTATGCATGAATATGATGTTGGTGATAAATGTGATGATTATTCAAATATAAGAGGAACAGGGGTTTAGAAAACTAACCTAGCAAGACCCATTTAATTATGGGTACCAAAAATAGAAATACATTTATACATGCAGGTACTTGGTCTGTCTGACCACACTAAGGAATGTTGAAGCAGAAGACTCAAGTCAAGAAGACTCAACCAACAGAAGGCTAAGGACTGTTCAGAAATGATTCCGATAAAATTCCTATATGTCCAAGCCTATCCTCGAAGACCCACTGAGCTAAATTGAATGAAGCTCACATGGCTGCTAATCTATATATGGAAGCAGGCCATGTAACCAAAGATGAAAAGGGTCCTATATGCTCAAATCAAGCAAAGCATGTTATATGAGAAGAATCCTCAAAGGAGCTCACAACAAAGGATCATTGAGCATTAGTCAAGAGAACCCATTACGGGAGCAGAATTTCACATGAACAAGACTGTCAAAGGAGACTACGATTGTATTGCTGTCAAATGATCGTAGAGTGATCAGTCCTGAAAATATCCATGCCTACGATACAAGGAGATTTAAGTGATAATGATGATTCCAGTCAGAAGGAGATATGCGAGGCTGCCTTCAAATGAACCTAAAGTAAAAGGAATCACATCTATCTGGAAAGATAACATCAACCATGGGGAGCAGTGATCTGTTGAGAAACAACAACACTGAGTTATACTATGAAGAAATATACCAGCTATAGAGTCCCAAAACTGTGTGGCTGATGAACCAAATGAAGATCCATAGTCAGTAGGAACATCTCAAAGCGTACTACTGATAACCTTTCATCCACCCACCTCAAAATCATGGAGTGCCTACGATCAAACATCTGATCACAGTGTAGAAGCAAGAGGACACCACAATTGCAGCAAATAAAATTGTCCTAAGTTGGTAGAGGACCTCCCCACCAGAAAAGGTCAAATGAGATATCATTGCAAATCATATCTAAAGAATTTCATCTAGAAAGCGCCTCAGGGACAAACATGACCCTTAGCTCACTCTTAGAGGTTGGCCCTTCCTGAGCTACCTTAACCTAGAAGGAATACTTGATCAAGTTCATCTCAAGTACCAAGTCAGTCAACGATCATAGAGTCAAGGTTGAAGAGAACTCCACGATCGCAGTGCAACCTCAATGATAGTAGAAGACAACTCGACGATCGTAGTCCTACCAAAGGGTACTCCAGTTCACAAGGAGCTTGGAAAATGAGATAATTGCTCATCCATTCAAAATGAGGATAAAAGTCAAAGCCATCCACTAGAGCATCTCTCAAAAGTTGATCGTTGAGTCAACAAAGGAAAATGTAGAGTCCATAGCTGCCTTACCATGCTACTCTACGAATCAACAGGTCAACGGTCAAAGCCACGACGAGTAAACGTCTACTCTTCTAAAAAGAAATATCTAACTAAAAAGTTATGGGGAGTTACAGCTCATTACTGGGCATCGTGCAACCAATGGTCGGTTGACACATCACTGGTTATGCAGAGTTAGAAGGAACTGCCATAAAGACAACTTCAAATCTGCAGACAATTATCAAAAGCTATCGAACCTTTCTCCCTCCCATTTTTAAACCCTAAATCCTCTCAATTAACACTCCAAAGCCTTACCAAATCACAATCAGTCATATCTTATAAACCTCTCTAAATCAAATATCCACATTCTTCAAACTGCTTAAATGGAAAATTGGTGAGTAATCACTGGCATTCAGCTCAGAACTAAGTTGTTTGAGAAATTCGAAAAGAAGTTCAGAGACATTCTTGAACTTGTGCAGAAAGCTGGATTCTCAGAATGCCTTGAGGCCAGCACTCGAATATATGCTGACCTAGTTAAAGAGTTCTACTCAAACGCCTCCATAAACTCCGGAACCCTTTCTACCAAGGTCATAGGTCAGTATCTAAAGCTGAAATCTTTTGACCTCAATCAATGCCTAGGTTTTCCCAACCAAGTACTGAAGAGCCTTGATGATGTCGATACAGAACAAGCAAAGGAGATCATGGGGTACCAAAGAAACCCTAGTCTGAAAGACATGAAGAAGAAGAAGTTTCCTGAAGAGTACGAGTTTCTTGCTGAAATAGTTGGAAAATGCATACTGTGAAAGGACACTGCACATGACACAATGCTTGACCAACAATTGAAGATAATGTCAGCAATAGTTCTGAAGAAACAAATCAACTTTGGAGCTATCTTGTTCGATCAAATCTCCAAGTGGGTAGAAAAGCTGAGCTGAAGAAGTCCATCGAAAAACCCTTGACTAAGGTGTTTCATGGTAGACTGCTGAGTATTGTGATGAAGAAGAAGCTAGGAGGAAAGATCGAGGATGATGAGGGAGAGCCTTTGAATGTCTACAAAGTGATTTCTGCACAATTATTTGAGAATTAGAAGAAGAACCCCAAGGAGAACCGACGGATGACCATTGGGAGGACCAGCAGGGCCTCTGCAAAGAAGAGGAAGACAGAAGAGGTAGAAAGCTCTGAGTCTGATGACTCTGTACCAGTAGAAATCACACCAGCCAGAGAGAAATCCAGAGGTGTGAAGAAAGCTGGTGATGTGAAGAAAGGCCAGACCCCATCAAGAAGAGTCTCCATCAAAGATACAGATGAAGAAGAAAAGGGCCTAACTGCTGAAACAACAAAGAGGAGAAGTAATAGATTACTTCAAGGCCCATTCAACAAGAAAGCTAAGGTGGAAAATAAACCAGCCACAGCTTCCCAAAATAGTACATCTGATGAAGAGGACGTAGAGTCAGCAGAAGAAAAGGAGACAAATGTCAAGGCTGAGTCCTCACAGACCAAATCCAGCAGTGAAGTTGAAGCTAGATTAATGAATGAAAATTTAGCATTTGCTGATGAAGAGGAGATTCAAGATGACCCAACTACATCCCCAATTGTATCTGCCCCAACAAGCCCAGATAATGGGTCAAATGATGTTGATTCTAAAGAAGAAGAACAATCCCCTTCCAATCCTGAAAGCCCTCAAAATGACTCGAAGGGTGATGAGTTTACAGAAGAAGGGACTGCCCCTGCCAGTGCTGAACCCCAAGGAAGGTTGTTTGTTGAACCAGAGGAGTCAGAGTCTGAAGAAGAAGAAGAGTCCAACTCTCCCAAAACTGAAACTCCAAGAAAAAGGAAGAGCTACAGACTGAAAGCTAAGTTTGCCTCCAAAAGGATCAGTGATCAATCAAATGCCATCATTGAATTAAGTGATGATGAGTCTGTATCATAAGAAGAAAGTGCTGAGGATAGGACCAGCAATGAAGAAGATGAATCAGAGGAAGATCTTACTGAAGAGGGTTCTAGGAATGAAATGTAGCAAGTAGAATTCACTGCTGAAAGTGATGAAGATAGTTCAGGCTCCGAGAAAGAAGAAATGGAGAATAATTCCAATTCTGAAAATTAGGAATCAGAGGAGCCAGAACTCTATCCTGTCCTCTTACCAGCAAGATTTAACAGAAGAATAGTGGTGGAAGTCTCAAATGAACTATCAAAAGCTCCACCAGAAAGATGGGTGAACTATGGAAATGAGCAGCTCAAGGTAGTAAGATTGACTACCTTTGACATAGCTAAAAACTGGAAGAACAAGGAGCTAGACTGCTCGACCATTCTCTACAATCCTGACGACTTGCTGATGAGATGGTTCTTCCAGTGGATGCCATGGCTAAAGGCCCATGCTGAAGGAGATGGAAGCTACCTCAGCTGGTGCTACTCTCACTTTCCAAGTATAGAGCTGGTAGCACAAAACTTCCCAAGGGTAAAAAGTTTTGCTACAAAGATGATCACAAACCAGGCCCACTTCAAAGTCTATCGACATGCTGGAAATCACTACATTCCCTACGATCGTAGAGTGGACTCTCAAGGAAGCAGAAACATGATCAAGGAGATGATCGTAGAGTCTGGTCACTCTACTACTGAGACTGATCAAATTCAAAATCAGAAGCTTCCAACAGCCCAAACACTGCTATCTGACATTCCTTCATCCTCAACTAGCAATTGGAACTCAACGATTATCCAGATTCTCCAAGCTTTCGAAAAGCTGTCCAAGAATGAAAATCGTAGAGTTCAATCTAATGCTCAACCCGAAGCTGCACAACCAGATGATCAAAATCTTGTGGAGCAGGAACTAATAAAGAATTCAAATGTGCTAATTGAGAATATCTCAGATCAATGAAGAGTCCCAGAAGTTGACAACAGCAAGAGATATTTTATCTCAAAACAAATTTCAAGCTACTATGGCTGATGTATCTCTCAAACTCCAAGAGAGAGATAACATCTATCAGAAGGCCATACAAGATCAAAAGGCAGGAGCTCTATGAGTTTAGAAGGCCAATGAAGAGCAGATCCAAGCCCTTTCTGACAAGATTGACGACCTGAAGCAATCTTTCTAAGTGCAACTTGAGCTAGGCCAACAGGAACTCAAGTTTGAAGTTGCCAACTCCTCTTACCTGATGGAGCAGCTTATGTACAACATGGAGCAGCTCTCCCAAATGATTAATCACAAAAAAGGGGAGAAAAAGAGGCATAGAAAGAGGCAAGGCAAGAGGCACTCAAAGAAGAGCAAGAAGAGTAGAAGGATAGTAGAGAAGAAGTCAAAGAAGCTGACAGCAGAGAAAGAGGCAAAGTTATCATCTGAGGGGGAGTCAAAAGATGATGATCACATGATCGCAGAGTCTAAGGGGGAGCATGTTAAGAAAGACACTGAAGGGGAGCAAAGCAAAGACAGAAGATCATCATCCGAGGGGAGAAAGAGCAAGAAGAATAAATAGATGAATAGCTGATCAACACACATCTTGGAAACATACATGGAGCCAAAGAGGTACATCTCTAACTACTTAGGTATGTTCTAGATCTAGGATGTAAAATGTCTTAATGAATAATTTGCCATATCTTTATAAATGACATTCATGATTATCTATTTTAGAAATACAGCTGCTCACTGTATATAAGATTCATTCATAACATGCATATGCACTTATTGTTTTTGTCATAACCAAATAGGGGGAGATTGTTAAGAATAAACATATGAATGATATTCCTATTTACATATGATTTGATTATGATATATATATGAATGAATATGTAAGTATGCTTGCATTAAGAAAAGCTGTAAAGTCCTTTGATAGATAATAGAAACATGCGTACAAGGGCTTAGAATGAATTGATCAAGTATGTTAGGTTGATCCTACACAAGCAAAACAGCTTTGTAAAGTCCTTATAAAGAAATGATGTATAAGGACTATAAATATAGAAAGATCAAGCATGTTAGGTTGATCTTATGATGTAATAGATAGGCTTATCTGATTGTCGAGCACTACACCGTAAATCGTGATCCGCCAGAGAGTCGAGGAGAACTTCGAGGTAGTTGCCGAGGCGAATCGTAGTCTGTAAGATAGTAGATCTCGGAGTTCGTAGACTACCAGGAGAGACGAGGAAGGATCATAGTGTGTCTAGTAGAACTTCCTCAGGACCAAAGTCTACTGAGGAAATCATGTTCATAATCATAGAGACAGCCTACCTACGAGCCGACCGAACATCTGTCAAAGTCAAGTCAGAAACGTAGACTACACTCGGAGTCGTAGAGTCTACTGATGGTGAAGCCAAGTCAAGGATTGTAGACTACACTCTAAGTTCGTAGAGTCTATTGATTACATGCAGAGATCGTAATCGAGCAATATCAAATGAAGACATCGAACACAAAGACAGAAAAGTAGTGTCAAGATCTGATCCCGAAGTCGTAGTGTCTGCACAGCCGAAGCTGAATCGTAGAGTGCTGAACTATGACCTCAACAGATGTGCTCACAATGCCAAGGAAGAATCATAGAGCAAATACGATTCTCAACTAATGAGCACTCCCAGAATATCCAAAGGAATAAAGCCTCTGGTTGTCACTATAAAGATACATCTCACCTGAAGGGAACCAGAGAGCACTCAACGAATGGCATGCAAGCTAACAGAAGATCTAATCACAAACCCAATCATCATCAAGATTGAGTTGTAAAGCCATTCGAGATGAAGTCTTCCACAAGATGATCATAAGAAGACTTCAGTAACTGACTAAGGAAAGTCAGTAAGTGCAGTAGCTGTCAAGAGAATAGAAGACAACGATCTTGTAAGCAACCAAGATCGTAGTGTTTGTCAAATAAAGAAAGAACTGATGGAAAGTGAACCGAGATACTGGTTAGTCTCTAAAGAATAAGGCTAAAGTGATTAAGCATAGGGTCAGTCCATTGATGATAAGTGAACGGGAGATCACAAGGAGAAATCGAGCTGGACGCGCCACAAATCTGAAGTGTCTTGCTATTCAGAGGGGACCAGAGCAAGGAGTTAGGACATCAGTCTCTGGGAACAGTCGAAGCAAACAGAAGTGTTGAAGCATTCCACAATGGAAGGAAGAGGTGTACTACATTGGAGATCCAATCAACACTCTTCAAGATCGTAGTGTTAACTCTACCAGTTAATGAACAACACTCAACAAGACACTATGATCAGGTCCTCGAAGACATGCATCTAAATCGTAGAGTTTGAATAGCTGAAGACTGAAGCATTGGCAACGGTTCAATCTGAAGAGTAATATTCGAACAACTGCTTGTTGAGAGCATCGATGCAAATGGACAACCTCTGATCGAGAAATCAGAAGGAGGAAATAAAGTCTTCGACCTGCCCAAGACATTAAAGTGACAACTCTGATGGGGTAGATGAAACATTAGACTGCAATATCAGATAAAGTATTACATGTCACATCAGCAGTCTACCTCTGTCAACTCGAGATCTGTGAAGATATTTAAATAGCTTTCAAACGGCTACTTTCCAATGGAAGGATTGGGAATGAGTATAAATCAGGAAGAGCTTCAAAGATCGAAGGTTGCTGGAGTTGTCGAGTTTTGGAGTAACGGTGGACTGGTCTAAACAATGTGAAAAAGTGAGTCTGAAGGCTCACTCTAAAATCCACCAAGAACACTCAGATATATGCAAAGGAAGAAGTAGA
Organism: Panax ginseng; assembly: GCA_020205605.1. Lineage (NCBI taxonomy): Eukaryota > Viridiplantae > Streptophyta > Magnoliopsida > Apiales > Araliaceae > Panax > Panax ginseng. Next base: position 45,495,745 of record CM035145.1, on the reverse strand, counting down.
AGTGAGAGTTCTACTATGTAGAAGTGAGAGTTCTACTATAAGAAGAGTGTTCTCAACTGCCGAGAGAAAGAAGTGCATCATGTCATCTTGGTGTCCATCATGGAAAGACTCTAAGTACAATAGAAAAGAGCTCACAGTCATCTTAGCAAGTTCATCATGAGAAGACAACAAGTATCAAGAAGGGAGATCGCAAACGTCATCATGGTGGCAAGCATGAGAAAGTTTCAAGTACCTAACAGAAGAACTTACAGTCATCTTGGAAACCTATCATGTGCAGCCATCATGTATCAAGAGGAAAGATCTTCAAGGTAGTCATCAAGGGATCACCCGAAGTGGTTGAGTAACTGAAGAAGTTGAGCATCATGCAACACTCAACTGCACTTCAAGGATGATCACGCTAAGCTGCTAAGTATAGAAGATGTTCAGCGCATGAAGACATCTTAGCAGCTCAGCATCAACTCCAACAGACAAACAACTCAACAGAAGCCAGGGCCTGAGGGGTCCTTGTCCGGAGGAACTAAACGAAGTTCCAAGCCTGCTGGGCTTGAAGAGTTCCTAGGAACTAGAGGAGTTCCAAAGTCTGCGGCCTTGAAGAGTTCTTAGTGAATCAAGTCCCAAGGTCACGGGCCTTGAAGGAATCTTAGTGATTCGTGGTCTTTGCCTTTGCTTAGTGGAAATCCTGCTAGTTGAAAGCAGAAGAGTGGATTAGGAGCTTGAGTCTCTAAACCACTTAAAACCCCTTGTGTCTTTTACATTATGTCTTTTACATTATGTCATTTACATTATGTACTATAACTGCTATAGCAACTATGTATGTTTTAACTGCTTACAACCAAACTAACTCTACAAAAAATGTATGTTTGAATATGGATATATCAATGAAGGGGATCTTTTACTTATTCCGCTGTGCTTGAAAAGATTCTTATGTTTCTCATCTGCTAATGTAATAGCAATACAAAATAAAAGAGAAAAATATTTGAAATAAAAAGGATCTATTCAAACCCCCTCTAGATCTATTGTGCCTCTAGGAACTAAAATATTACATTCACCCTCCTTTATAAAGATTCCGTCCTCAGAATCACTATTTTAAAACTGATACATACATGGGTACATATCATACATAATCATTTCAAGTAGATCTCGATCAGATTTGATTGAAATGATCTTTAACTATTCAGCATAAAGCTTGCCTATCTAATTAAACGAAAAAATTTGATTTCTAAAAGAACTCAAATTCTTCCTTCAAAATTTATTTATAAAATAATTTACTATGTAAAGGAAAATCATGTATAAGAAAATAAAAGTTATATGAATAATACCTGGAGTTCCATCACCAGCTGCCACAGTATCCTGGACCGTCATGTTGAAGATCCTTGCGGTTGCTTCTGTTGGCTTGTTTGATGACGTTGGTCCCGTGATTGCCAGAGTCCCGCTACTTTTCCCCGTGTTTATGCTTCCTGCCTCTATTCTCCTTTTCGGACAGTCCTTCACTTTATGTTCCATCGACGCACACATAAAAATGCCACTATTCATCCTCGGATTGGGGCAGTTGGGAGAGATATATCCCTCATGCCCGCACTTGTAACATACAAATTTTCCCTTTAAACATTCACCAGAATGGTTCTTTCCACACTGCACATCTTGCTTCATAACACCTTCCTACTTCACCTGAACAATCCCAAAATTGTTCCCCTTCCTCTTTTCACCCCTATTCCCTATTAGTTTCCACCTTCACAGCTCCTACTACCTTGCCTTTGTTTTTCTTCTCTTTGTTGTAGAGGCTCATGGCCTCATTCCCCACCTCAGCTATTATAGCATTTTCCATGAGTGTCGTAAAAGTATTGATTTGCAACACCGCCACCTTGTTGTAGAGCCAGGGTTTTAATCCAAGCTCAAACCTTCTCGCCTTCCTTGCCTCCGTATCAACTTAATGCGGAGCAAATCTAGTCAACTCATTAAACTTTGTGGCATACTCTGCAACAATCATATTCTCCTATTTTAATTCCAAAAACTTCACATCCATCCTAGCCTGCATACTAGATGAAAAATAATTTTCAAAAAATAATGTCTTAAACATAGCCCAAGTAACTACTCCTTCTCCTCCCCTAGCTTGATTTGGTTCCCACCAAAATTTTTCCTCCCCTTTCATCATATAGGTGGCAAAAGCGGTCTTTTGCCCCTCAGCTACCCTAGCTATTACAAACACCTTTTCAATTTCCTTAACCCAAGTTTGGCTTCAATAGGGTCAGTTGTTCCCCTGAATTCTGGCTATCCTACAGCCTTAAAATCTTTGAGGTTTGCCAAGCGATTGTCTAGCGGGTTCCCTGTGGCTTGTATTCACTGTTGCATAGCCTGAGCTACCATATTCGCAAAGTTTTGCATCGGGTCTTGTTGTTGTCCTTCAGTGTTGTTGACAGATTCTTCTGCCCTTTGATTTCGAGTTCGACGTCTTGGCGGCATTATCTGATTAAATAAAATCATAAATTTAACTTACATTCTAAACCTTATTATATAAGTTTAATATATTAAACTTGTTTCATTAATCAAAACATAGATTCATAATCATTTAGCGAATATTTTACATAGCATAACACATACTGCTTTAAACATCAGCTATCCCTTTGTGACCACAAAAGTCGGGATTTATAGTCTTGCCTAATACAAAAGTTAAGAATATTACATTACACAGTCATACCAATCATATATATTACATTAACGCACCTACACAACAGAACCTATACTACCTATTCACTACGCCTTTTTCTTGATCTTGGACAACCTTTCGCCTGATGACCTTCTATCCCATAAATAAAACATGTACCTTGCTTATAGTCGGGACAATAAAGAGAGATATGTTCCTCACAGCCGCATATGTAACATATATTTTTCCCTTTCTTCTTATCGGATTTTCCTCAGTCGTGGTCTTTTATGTTTCTTTTCCCCTTCTTGCTAGGAGCTGCACACGCTTTGTTGCTTTCGGCTCCTATCTGGTCAATTTGGATTTTAAGCTTATCTTGTTCTTCCATTGTTTCTATTAACGCTTTTCGTAACTGACTATCTAGTAGCTTTTCTATTTCTCATAACTTTTCCAGAGAAGAAACCTTGTTCCTCAGATTATGCACTTCAATTGATGCTTGATCAGCTCCAACTTCGGTGTCTGAATCACTATATGTTAGTTCTACCATTTCTGGATCTGGTATTACATTTTCCAAAATAACCACCTCATCCGAGTTGGTTTCATTGTGAGCCTCTATTTCAGCTATTGGCTTCGATATTAGTTCGGTTGTATGGATTTGATCCTTCTTCATGCTATAAGCATATAACAAGCCTTTTCTACCTGAAATCTACACACATAAATTATCCTGATTAGTGTATAGTATATACACATAACAAATATTAGTTTTATATAAGTTATCTTTTACTTTGTTTGAGGATGAATTGATTCAATTCATCTCCTTTTAAACTCTATTTGAGTTATTTGTATTTTCAACGTTTCCCTCTGTCCTAAGGTTATAGCCTAAGGTCTATCCCACCTAAGGTTTCTAACCTATAGCTCTGATATCAACTTGTAACACCCCCAAATTCAGGTACTTGAAACCCGAACTCAGTGCTTTATGATACCATTTCTATGAGCGAAATAATACTAATAATAATAACAATAATATGAATATCAAACTTAATTTACATACATCAGAGTCTGAATCTCAAGTATGCGACCTTTAAACATTCATTACATGATACTTAATATATATATATATATATATATATATATATATATATATATATATATATCATTCTTATCTTAATAGAGTCAAACTATTACATAGTATATCACAAACTTATTCTGCAACCTTTCCTTTTCCTTTGTTCCTGGCAGAGCTTTTTGGTTGATCACACTTAACTGAAAATATTTAAATTTAAAGCAAGGATGAGCATTTGGGTGGCCAGTAAGTAATAACAATTATAAATATTAGCTGAAATGATTAAATGTTTTCTTTGTACGACACTTCTACAACGAATCAACAGTTGTGAAGTAATCTGAACCAATAATAACAATATATTAATTCTATATCAAATTTTTGAAACTATGTACTGACTATAACTGGAGATTAGTCAACAGACTATGACCATTGTTTTCTATTTTTGAAAAGGTTAAACAGAACTTCATCTAGAAACCGTCATAACTTACGGGCACGGGGGGTGATCATCCTGTTATGCCCTGTATTGATCAATACTACATGCAAGAACGATATTATCGTTCATCTAATCCGCCTTTGGCGCACAAAAGTTTTCGCATATATGGGATGTTCATATTTAGTCGGGAATCCGAACCAAAACTGTGACAACCCGGAAATCCGAATTGTCCAGAAATTAAGATTTAAAGAATTAGTTATTAATAAAAGGAAATTTTATTAATACTATTCTATGCTATGTGTTTATTAATCGTTCTATAACCTAGAATGATTATAAGTCGGGAGGATTCTGGCTACGAGCTAGATTGAACGAGTAAGAATTTTTAAGAAGAAAATAAAAGTTTTTCGGGAACAAAATATTTTCAGGGAAAAAGACGAAATAGGCACTATTCATCCGTTTCTGCTCGGAGATTTATTTTGAAATTCCGAGAAGTTATTGATTACGTAAAATCTTGATACGTGATGGAATATTCAATAATATTTCAGATATGGCAAAAACGAAGTTTTCGCCTGCGGACTCAAAACCTAAGGGTTAGGGAAAGTGAGTTCTGAGAATGTTATGATCGCGTATAATAATTAGGGTTATTATGCGTGAGAAATACGAGTATGATACGAGTTATTATACGAGTATAGTACGAAGATTAGTACGACGTATAATACGGATATCGTACGAACGGTATACGTAGAGAATACGAGAATACGAGAATGGAATGCGTAGAATGCGATTAGTCTTAATGAACTTTGTGTTCATGGAATTTGTAGAATCTAATTGGACTTGGATTATGCAAAGCCCAATGATTTGTGAAATCAAGCCCAAGTTAGGCCCAATAAGAATTAGGGTTAAGGCCCAAACCAAGAAACGAAACCGCAGATCGAACCGATGGGTAAACGGATGGGTAAGAACCATTGGGGCAACCCATGGGGTGACCCATGGGCATGTGGGCCGTCCACTTGGCCACCAAGTAAGGGTGGTGGCCAAGTAAACTTGGTGGCTAAGTTGTTGGAGGAGGTGGGAATAATAACTTTAGGGGTGAAATGACTATTTTGCCCCTAACTTTGAAAATCTATAAATAGAAAGCTAAATTTTCATTTTCTAGGATTTTGAAAATCCTATAACTTGAGAGAGAAAGAGAGAGGGTTCAGATGGAAGAAGAGAGGAAGAGGAATGAGGAAAAGCTAGCTCGATTGCACGCTTTGTTCGACGGAAGGAGATTAAAGAAGAACGGTAATCCGAACACTAATTTCTTCTAAATTGTATTTAAGTTTTTATGTTCAAAAACATAACTTAATGAAGATAAGAAGTAGATTAAGTTAGAAAGGATTTCATATGGTTAAAATTGTAAGAAAATGAAGAAATAAAAATAAGAAATTTAGTTTATAAATTTCTTAAGCAAGTATAAGATTCGTGAGGATTTTGAGCGATCCGAATGAATATTATGAACGAGTAGGTGAATTAAGTAAGGAATGATGTTCTATAACATCAAATTCCAAGAAAAAGTAGAATCGTAATCCAAAATATCGATTAAAATGAAGAACGAACGAAGAACGCGATGAACACGCGAAGAACACGAAGAACGTTGTTGATGGACAAATTTAAAACCATCGTAGTATAAATGTTGTTGATGGACAAGTTTAAAACCATCGCGTATAAGTTAGATGCTTATTTCTTGGTTAGGAACATTAGAAACGTTCATAAAGAACAGATTAAAATTAAGATATAACGAAGTTATGGAAAAATTTTCGTAAAAGATGAACGAGAATTAGAAAGTTAGTAAATGAACCCGAACGTGTAGGGTTGCATAAGAATGTAAGAGAACATATAAAACGAGAGTCGTGGACTCAAGAACGAACGAGTTCCGAGTTCGGATGACCGAATTACGGACGAACGAACGAAGAACGTTAATAACGTAAAAATGAATGAATAGTAAAGATTATGCCAATTGAATGGCATGTTAACGGATTCAGAACAAAGTTCTGTCCGTGGGTAATCGAAGTACGTAAGATAAGGAAAAGAATGGTTTGGGAACGACCTCGTTCCGAGTTATAACGAAGAAGTTATGAGATTTCGAAATCGGCGTCTCAAGCTTGTAAAAGACTTAGAAAATTTTCTAGGTTTCATACTCGGCGCCGCAGCGCGAGTTATGCCTTGGAGGCCGGAATAAACTTGGTCGCGTAAACTTAGTTGTAAGAACGTGAACCATAAGAAGTAAAATAAAGTAAACCAATGCGTAAGTCAAGTATATGACTAATTGGTGTATGTGTTGTTTCCTTATGTGTTATAGGGATTGGAATGAGCGATTCAAATAAGAAGTCATTGTTGTCAGTGTAAGGCAAGTTTCAAAACTTCATTCATATTTTAAATGGATGCTAGTTTCTTAAACTTCTCAGATGTTGAACTTGAGAAGTTTTGTCTATGTGCGAATGTGCGATATTTGTACAAGGTGGTAGAATGTATGAGGCCTTGTGCCACAATTTGAACACTTCGGTGTTTTTGTGAGATGAACTGTTCTATGTTTGAACTGTTCAACAAAAGAATGTTCTGTTTATACATGAACCGTTATTGTTAAGTCTGTGTTATTGATTCAGAATATGAATGAGCGAGAAGATCAAGTGAAGACTTGTAATGTAGAAAGACGAAAATTAAACTATAGACTAGTTTAACGAACTGTATGTATCCTTGGTGGCGGATAAAAGTCACTATTGTAAGATGAAAGGAATAATGTAATTAGCATTATTTGTAATGAGGAAGATTATAAGGTTTTTAGAACCTGGGATTTGACAGTGTATGTTGTTATATTTCAGTATATAATGATGTATGCAGGATGAATGATGTGCTCGTGACCTACGGAATCCGGGTGTGAAGATAGACCGGATTTTGGGTCGTTACAAAAACAATTTGGTCAGATAATAATAAGGTTTTATCTTGTTCAACAATATTTCTAAGTTCGTGTCTAGCCAAAGTAAATAACTTAGACGACTTTGAAGTTAACGTAAACATAATGGAACTTATTAAGTATATAACAACATGTGATTAAATACAATGATTATCCAAGTGAGGACACTTGTATAATCATATTTAGAAATTAACGAACATAATAAATATCTGAATTATAATATAGTAGTGTGTTGAAAAACAATGATCTGATACATAATCGATAGCAATAGAGTTAATAATCTGGCACAATGATAATATAATTCTGAAACTTTCTTACTTATGTCCATTGCATAAAGTAAATGCAAAGGTAGGATACTTGCCTGAGCTGCTTCTTACAATATTTAACTTAATTTTATCTTTTATAAAGCAACCTATCATTAATAAGATCATTCGTTCGATTAGAATATTATATCATATCATATAGTACTGCTATTTGCAGTCAACATATAACTTAATCACATTATCACATATGTTTAGCAGTCATTGGATCATAAACAAATACGTTTTTAGTCAAAATATCTAATTCCGCATCAATTTACAAACATTTTGATTGTCTTAATTTTACTTATCGGGTAATTATCGAGTCTGAAACTCTATTCTGTATTTCAATATTCGATTTAAATATCAGTCATATTATTTTTCATAGCCTTATAATAATTTTTAATTAATTATTATAATTTATCATGATTTTTCAAACACTAGAATCATTTTTAAATGATTTAAATATTAAATAATTCTATTATCATTAATATTTAATTAATATTAAATTATTAAAATATAACTCAAAATATTTTTAAAACATTTTTATTTTCCTTAAATGATTTTTAAAATATTTAAAATTATTTTAAATAATTACTATTAATATTTAAATATTAATATTATTCACCAAAATATTAAAAGTAATTTAATATCACTTAAAATATATTTAAATCATTTATATCCGCTTTTAAATGATTTTAATTCAATAAAACTATTTTAAAACTATTTATTTAATATAATTTTTAAGACCCCAACTTTTTAATGAATAAAATCGAATTTCCTCTATTTATTATTGTGAATAATATGGTGTTAATTTGATATAATGCTTTGGTTATGGGTGAAATGTGCAAAGTTTTCAAAATAAGCAAGTGGTTATAAAATATTCATTGATGTCGGGGAATATTCGTTTGGTCGTGGAATATTCTTTTTATCGGGGAATATTCGTATGCGACGGTATGAGCCCATTTGTGGCCCTCATAATGTAATAACCGCTTGGGATGAAGAAAATGACAAATTTGAATTTTTATAAATAACGGCGTAATCGTTACCGTTAACACTGTTGGAATACCCGGTGAGTAAAGTAAAGTAATACGCGTTGTTTGCACAGTAGCACACGGTATTGCACAATATTTTTGAATTATTGATTCTTACGTAAGAAGACACTACTCAATAATTGTTACAGTAATTACTGTTCAATATTTTATTTTATTGATTCAATATTTGCTACGTTGATATTTTATATTATTGTTGTTCAATAATTGTCACTGCACAGTATTTCCCATTATCAGATGAATAATTCATATTATTTGAATAATATTATTAGATATCATTATTGGCAATGTCTAGAAAGTTCTATTAAGGAGAGGTTTGGTCACCTAATTGCACACCAATAAGGAGAAATCCTTATCGGAAAGCCCCTATTTCCTGGGAACTGCCTGGTTGTTATAAATGTGATTCTGTAATATTTGTAGACACTCGAAATTTTCTGTACTACTGTCACTAACATTGCAGAAGGATAAATTTGTCTTTTAAGAGGTAACCCTGAAAGACAATCCATATCCATACCAGATACTACCAGAAGTTCAGCATCAAACCCGGAATACACATTGGGAGTAACAATTCCAACCTCGGAGATAACCCCGAGGCGTGTAGATCCAATACCGGAACACACACCAGAGAAGACCGATTAATCTCGGAGATAACCTCGAGGTATCCAGTCTCAGTCCCAATCATGGGAATAGCCACCAACCTTGGTAATAACCCCAAGGAATGCAGTTTCGACGATAACCCCGAAAATGCTTGTTTCAAATGCAACCAGCTTCAATCTCGTCGCTCACAACGAGATACTCCGTACCAACCCGGAGATAACATCGGGAGGACATGCACACCTCAGAGATGACACTGAGGACCTTCAACAAATGCAGCAGTCCAATCTCAGCGAAGGCTTGAGCAACGTCTGCTTTATCAGCCCAAACCGGTGATAACACCGGTGAGGGGCAACATCGTCATCTCGCCAACACGATGCCACGTCACGTCGTCTCGACATTTCAACACATTTCTACACAAACAACGTCCCACAAGAGCCAAGGAAAATCAATCCTGAATGACTATTGTGCAGGGGTAACAGATGGAATTTGAAGCTTGAAGACCGGAGGGCATCGTCCCATCTTCAATGACTTCGTACAAACTCTAATCCCATGCCATTGTACAACTCTCGACAACGGTGGTCCGAAATAGGTCCTGTATACCTCAATCGGATGCCCGAATTGCACTTCTAAAAGTTTGAGCGGACATTCTGATTGCCTTTGAGTACACGTCTTACGAGATGACCAACCCAAACCCGGCCCACCCGGTTGCCTCTGGTACACTGCTGCTCGATCGCGGTACACTCATGACTCCACCTCTATAAATAGAGGGCTTGGGGTGGCCATTTGGCAAGAGAAAACGAAAGAAGCCCTGCCTAATTTGCTCTGCACTCACCCCATACAAAGGTACCTTCTCATTTTAAACACTGTGAGCTCATATTTAGCTACTTTTGTACCTACAAAAGCCAGCTTTTACCACTTTAAAGATATAGAAGTCTTCTTTGGCGGTCAACCAGTAAGCCTTCTCACACACACTTTAAAGCCCTTCTCTTCATCTTTGGACACACCTTCTTCACGTTGAGAGTCGTATATATATATATATATATATATATATATATATATATATATATATATAAAATGTGTGTCGAACTTTGTTCGATGAGCCTAGATTTTGGTCCGCACGCGTTATCGCTTTAATATATATATATACATATATATATGAACATTGTCGAACTCTGTTCAATGAGCCTGGATTTTACATCTGGTGTGTTTACTCGCTTATATATATATTTATATATATGAACTATTGTCGAACTCTTTTCGATGAGCCTGGATTTTACATCCGGTCGTTTTATCGCTTATATATATATATATATATATATATATATATATATATATATATATATATATATATATATATATATCCCCACCACCCGAGTTTACTTCATGGTGGTTGATCGCTTTTGACTTTCTTTTACATTTCGCTCGCCTGAGTTCACTTAAGTGGCGCTTGATTGCTTTGTACGACTTTATTTACATTTTGTCCCTTTGGAGTTTCCTTTGTGGTGGTTGATAGCTTTACAACTTTATTTACGTTTTATCCCTCCTGGAGTTTCCTCCGTGGCGGTTGATAGCTTTTACAGCTTTATTTACATTTTCTGATCCCCCATGGAGGTGCTTCATGGTTTGTGATCATGTCTGTATATATATATATTTTTACAGCTTTTATATATATATATATATATATATATACATGCTTACTGCTTTCATACAAATTATGTATCATGTATGCTTTAGGAATCATGTGATCATAGATTCACTTATTGGATCTAGATTCGGTTCCGTGATGGACATTTTCAAATTTATGTGACTTTTGTAAATTATTCTGCGGTGTCTGAATTTTCTCAGATGGTTTCCATTCCCACGAGGATTTTGACATTATTTTTGTATATTATTTTCGTACGGATGCTTCGCATCTATAAAATAAAATCAATCAAGCCGAACACTTAATAAAATGGGAGTGTAAAAGGTTTCAATTACTATTGAGCATCAGGGTTTGAAAAACTTTTTTTATAAACCATCATTGCTATATCTTGTTAAAACTAAATTTTTACATAAATTCAAACCCTGTGTATATAGGTGCGAACAAGGCCTCACACTACTTCCAAATAACAGCACATTGACCCACACACACACACACATTCAGATAATAGTTTCTTGAAAAGAGGCGGTCACCGTGGTAACACGGATGTCGGGGGGTGCCTAACACCTTCCCTCCGCATAACCAAGTCCCCGGACCCTAATGAATCTTGGTTTTGCCAACCCGTTTAGTAGTGTCACATCACTGGGTCAATGTGCAAACCTTTTCTCGGTTGTGTTGGTATAACCATTTAAAAAACCAACTGGCGACTCTTAACAGTCCATCGTCGACATTATACATGTCAGACCTTTTTCACTTGTTTTTTCAAACAAATCTCACCTAAAATGAGAACACCAAAGAACAAGTAACGAAAAGGGACAATTAAAAATCCCGACGTCGATAGGTGGCAACTCTGCTGAGGACTCCAGTAAGAGGACTTAAGCCGCTATTTCAATCTTTTCAAAAACTGTTATTTGTTTGTATGTGGATGTTGTATTTATATTTGATGAATGTGTACGAATGCATTTCTTGATTGCACTTAGTGCTTCGCACCATAAACTGCTTATGATATTAGTGCTTCGCACATGTCATCATTATCATACGGTTAGACGCGATGTATGTGAATGTATGTTGTGTGGTCCCTCCACCAAGACGCTATCCCGTCGGTGTTTGATTATTGGACTCGTGGGAAGACTAATTCCCCGAGGCTCAGGAAAGGCACCACCTAAATTCGCTCCAGTTGAAAGACCGGATTAATCTCCCATTAAGTAAATTGCGATGATTTGGGAACCTTCATGCCAAAAAGCCACGAGAGTAACCTAAGATAGGTCAGCCTCTGATAAACCCAAAACGGAGGAAAGTCTCTTCATGCTTTTTCATTTCAATTACTTGTAAACACAATTACTTGTAATTTCATTCCATATATATCTCCATGTAATGAGAAATATGAAGAAATGTGTACACATACATATTTTAATTAACATGCTGCAAACAGCTGACATCTGTTTTACAGGATAAAATTCCTAAAATGGACACATCACCTAGCATGTTATTATATACATATCCCCTAAGGACTTGTAGCGCCCCCAAATCCGGGTATCTTCCAACCCGACAGATGGTGCTATACTGTACAACATTCATACATTCATTCAATTAAAAAGTCTCAAAGAACGAAGATAATTTCCATATATCTAAAGTAATATTTACATTTCCCAGGTTCTATACCCATTACAAAGGTTCTTTGTCATAATATCAGTTACATTATAACAATAGACCTATACTATTACAAGACAGCTTAACAATCTGCCTTAGCTTTTCCTTTATCCTTTTTCGATCCTTCGGGACGTTCAGTCTTAGCTGCATTCATATGGTTCAAGCAAGAGTGAGCATAACTAGCTCAACAAATATAACAATTCAATAACAACATGCTTGACACATACGAATCGTATATCTTCAATAACTGAACAATAGTTATGAAGTACTATTGATAATACAAAATAGCACTTCATCTTTCTTTCTTAATGTTTTACAATCGTAACAATATTTAGCAAAACATTTACTCCGGTCAAAGACCTCGAGCATTCATTCTTTATTGGAAAGGGACAACCCGAGAGAAATTTCGTAAGCCCGATATTACTTACGAGCACTTCTAGGTGATCAGCCTATTGTACTATATGTTGATCAACACTACATCCATTAAACGTATGCACGTTTAATCATTTGGCAACCTCACGTGACTGTCGTTTTACCGACAAAACATTTGTTAACATTTCCAGCCTTCTTTTGAAAACCATTTCAAGTAGTTGACAAAAGATAACAACATTTGATAATAGAGGAATAGTTTATCAATAATCCACGCAATATCTCAAGTCTAGCCAAAGGAATTGGCTTTAACTTCAACATATCTCAATTCATGCGAAAGAATACATGAACTTCAAAGACTTGTTCAGATTGAACTGAGACAAGAGTTAGAATACTTGCCTTTAGAGTCTGCTACGGTATATTAACTTTATGTTCAAGTCTTTCAAGTCTCTACAATACATGATCACATAATGCCTTACATTAAGTCACATATAATCAAGTATGTATATAACTATATCTTACCCTTCATTTCAATCTAATTGTGTATTAGATTTAGTTACTATTCATTCCGATTTATTATTATCCTTGTATTTATTTTCGACTAGGTTATCTCAACCTTTATACAACATCCTTAAGGTTTAACAAAGTTTAACAATGTTACATTACACTCCTTAAGTTGTGTTTACTTTTAAATTAATTAACTTTCTTTTCTTTGTACTTAGAAACATTCATCACCATCATTGTTCGAGACCCAGCCATTGGCATGAAGTCCTCCCATTTAATGGTAATGGGCATTTGTGCCATACACTCCAAAGGATTTTCATATCTTATACATGGCAAGCGCACCATAAATTGTACTATGGTTCGTATTTGCGTTGAACTCTTGCAAATGTGCTAGGACAACTTTATTCTGCCGAGAGCAAACTCTACGGCACCGTAAAAAAATTTAGTCTTTGAATTTTGTGAACTTCCCGGACGCATAACTTCTTCGTTATAAGTCCGAATTAGCTCGTTCAAAAGCCTACGGTTCACAAATTACGTAATCTATGCATTCATGTAAGAATTTTATCTATTTGACTTTGTTTGCTAAAAATTCACCTATTGGTTCATTTTTAACGAAAACGATAAACGTTGTGAACGTTCAACTCTCGTTTCTTCGTTCTAAGTCGAAATCCGGTCATTTTCGAGTCCACAACTCTTAAATGCCAAATATGACATGTCTCAATTGGAAAATAATGGTTCCGAGTTTAAACACAAAATTTGACTTCTATTCCGAGATTTTTACGAATTCGACGATTATCGTCCAATCGTACAATTTCTGGCAAATCTTCATTCTTATGATTTGTTCAACATTACAAATGAATTCCACTCATCATGTGAACATCTCATCCTACTCATTACAACCACTTATATTCATTGTTGGATTTTGGACTTATCCTTCATGAGCTTATAACTTGTCAAATTATAAACTACTTAAGATTTTATTGCTCATAACTTATGAAAATTAAAGGTTCTTAATCATCATACTTTATATGTTATTAACATATAACTTTACTTATGTATTCATGATACATAGGATCATACAAGTTCCTTACATTCATATACTTCTCTTAATAAACTCATTACAAGTTCAAAATTTTCATACTAACATTCAAGGTTAACTTATAATAAGTTTATAACTTTTATAAGTTCAAATGACTTATTGCCAACTTATGTGGCTTAAGTTCATGACTTACACATTCTTCTTTCTTTTTATCATTCATGTTTCTTAATCCATACTTTACTTATCAAACTATCATGGTAGAGATAGAAGATAATTTAGAGAAGAAGTCTTACTTTTGAATTCTTGGTAAGGTAGCTTTCTTCTTCTTCTTACAAATGAAAGTGACTTATTTGTAGCTTATTTTCTCTAACACTTAAGCACTTTGAAATGTTGGATTGTTTGAACAATTAATAAATGGCTTGTAAGCCTTCTCTATTTATAGAATTTCCAAGGTTAGGGTAGTTTGGTCTTTAAATCATCCCACCTCCTTACTATTCATTACTTGTCTAGCACAACACTTATCTTTGGTTTGGCCATTACTCCTAAGTCTTGGTCACCACTTCTAATACGTGGTCACCACATTAACCATATTAATATGGTTTTCTCCATGGGTCAATTAATTCATTAGACTCTAGCTTGGGCTTGGACCAACTTAATCTTTGGGCTTTGCATTAATAAACCTTAACTTGTTTATTAATCAATAATTGGGCCTCACCCTTTAATTTACTTGGACTTTAATATAATTGTTAACCAATCTTCCAAGTCCAGTACATAATACACATACATATAGTTTATGTATCATTTTTGTATTCTAATTCATATAAAAAATATATACGATATTTCATTCTTCATACCAGCTCGTATAATACTTCGTATTATACCCGTTTTCGTTACCCTTGTACAATACTTAAGTATTATACAATTATTACTTATTCATTACTACTTACTTTTACTTAAAGTTTATAAATTAAGTCCATGTTTAATTATTACATTTTCCATAATTAGATTTTTATTACATAATCCATCTTACCTTGTCATTCTATCATTACGTATTTCTCGGAAATTCAAAAAGAAATCCCGAGCAAATATCGATGAATAGTGTTTTTCGAAAAAATTCCTCGGAAAACTTTTATTTTCATCTTGGAAATTCAAACACTTTAATTCCTTCACGTAGCTCAAATACTACGACATTCCAACATCGATAGGTTATACAATGAAAACCATCTTGATAACATATAGTATATAATTTTATTATTATTTAATTTAATAAAAATCATTTTACAATAAGATTCAATTTCTACAATTAGTTACTGAGGACTAAACTATGCTAGTCTTTTGCAGGGAACCAATCGGACCTACTACCCGGTCAAAATCCAAAAAGGCTAAAGGCCTATACCAATCATGTCATTATCCTCGACCAGATCGAACTTAATCCAATTTCTCGCAAAGAATTCGATGGATTAAGCAAACAAATTACAGATTTGGCTGTTCTACTCAAAGAACTACACCAGTCCAACCAGGGTTCAAAAATACCTATACATGCTGAATCTTCCACACAAGGAGGAACAATACCTAAACTGCAGTTGGATGCGACTAACAAAACTCATGATGCTACCCATCCCACTGAAGATCCAGACACTGGTGACATTAAAAAGAAATTCCTCCAAATGGAAGAGACCCTTCGTGCTATCAAAGGAATTGGAACACACGGGAGTGTTTCATATGATGATCTTTGCATTTTCCCTGGTGTTCATTATCCAAAAAAGTTTAAAACTCCTGACTTTGAAAAATATGACGGGTTAGGAGATCCTTGCACACATTTAAAGGTGTTTATCGGAGAACTTGGATCTTATGCAGACGACGAAAAACTCAGAATGCAATTGTTCCAAAAGAGTTTAACTGGAGAAGCCCGTTCGTGGTACACAAGATTAGATAACTCAAAGATCCATAGTTGGGAAGAGCTAGCACATGCATCCCTCACTCAATACAGCTTTCAATCTCAAATGGCTCCTGACCGATATCAAATTACCAAGATCAAGAAACAGTCTAATGAGTCATTTAAAGAGTATGCTCAAAGGTGGAGACGCCTGGCTGCCTAAGTTAGTCCTTCCATGATAGAATCAGAGATGGTCATGACTTTCATAGACATGCAAGAAGCTCCATTCTATGAAAGAGTTTTAGCCGGCATCGGCAAACCATTTTCTGAAATGGTCAAACATGGGGAGATGACTGAGATGGGATTGAAGTCCGAAATATTCAAGACCTAGTCGCCTTAAAATCTGCTATGATCACATCCAATCCGTAAATTATGGAAACAACCCGAGGGTCCATAAAAAGAAAGAGGAAGATGTTTCCACGATACTACAGTCAAAAAAGGCAATCGAACATACTATTCAAAGAAAAAACTACACTCCTTTTAAGCACACGATCATGAACCCTCCAATACCAAAAGGTGGAGAAGTCAAATGCCCTCGAGTGTTCACACCTTTAGGGACACCCTTGAGAACATTCTCAATCTTCCGACAACACGTAAGAAAATTACGCATCTTTCCACCACCAAATTTCTAATGGACGGGGTTTCAATCTTTGCTTTGAATGTGCTTATCATGCCGGGGCACTGGACATGATACTCGGGATTGTGGGCCTTGAAACACAAGATCCAAGACTGATAGACAACAAAGTGAGATTGTGGTCACCAAACCAGATCAACCTCACGTTCAAGACAACCCTCTTCCTCAACACAAAGAAGAAGAGGTCAACATGATCAATTGGACCAATGGACAGAATTCCAAATTTAACTGTGAATCCTCCCAGACCCTCAAAGACAGTGTTGACAAATGGGATTATGCCAAGTTTCAGTTCACAATGGAACGAAAGATGAAAGCATTATGCAACCAAATTGAACAATTGGCAGAATTGGTGACTTATCAACATCAAGTGACACGTCAATTAATTAGCCAGGAGCATGCCAGTCTCCTACCTCTTGTCATGAATATTCCCTCATCACTTTTAGAAAATGAAATGTTGGAAGACAAAGTGACAAAGAGAGCAATTGCCAAAGCCTGTCGGGATTTTGCCAACAAAAGGGAATTCACATATCTGGGCCAACCTATGGAGGAAATCCTTCAGATGTTAATCAATAAAGGAAGGATTAGTTCCCTTCTACCTCCAATCAACCCTCGTTCAGGGCGGTACAACTCTGATGGAGTATGTCAATATCACTCCTAGTCTTGCGGTCACAGCACAGAAGAATGCTGGGCCATCCACCACCTTATTCAAAATCTAATTGACAGTGGTATCTTGCACTTAGCAGACGACGATACTGTGTTACGTGCAAGTGAGAATACAGGTCCTACTAAGTGGAAGAGTGTGGTAGCAGTCATATCCACTAAAACTGATGGGATTAATCAATCACTCACAATGCCAATAATTCAACTCAGAGGAATCCACAATCCATTGAAAGTGGTCGCTCCCGAGCCAATTAACTTGTCGTACAGAGCACAATACCCTATTGTTAGCTTGCGCAAAGTTCTGTGGAATTATGGAGAAGGTGAAGGATCCACCTTACATACCACTGCTGCAGTGTCGAAGGAAAATCCACTGTATCTTCCCCAACGGGTGATGAAGTCTACCATCAAATCAAAGGGGAAAATACCCATGGAGAAGATTGAAAAATTCATCCGCACTATGGGTCATCACAAAGCCAAAGTGGTTTTAAGCTTGAGAGAAGCTCCACAACAGATATCAATTTTGGATTTAGTCCTAACTTACGAGGATCACCGGAAGATCTTGTTAAAGGTTTTAGAAGAAGCCTATCTACCAACATCAGTTGATACGAAAAAATTTTAACATCTGGTTGATCACGTTTTCAACAACAATGTGATATCATTCACTGATGATGACATACTGCCCGAAAGGACCGGTCATTGCAAGCCGTTGCACATTGCGGTCTTGTCCTCCGGATACATGCTAGCTGGAGTCTTGATAGATGGAGGTTCATCTCTTAATATCTGTCCATATGCTACCTTGATGAAGATGAATATCAATCTCAACCGACTCCGGAGTAGCCATACCATCATCAAAGCTTTTGATGGAGCCCGCCAGAATTTAGTCGGAGTAATTGAGCTGCCAATTGAAATTGGTCCCCACACATTCTGTGTATCTTTCCATGTACCCAAGATAGATTCGGGATACAACCTGCTCTTGGGACGACCATAGATTCATATGGCTGGGGCAGTCCCCTCTACTCTTCACCAATAACTGAAATACATTATCAACAATAGCTTGGTCACGGTCAACGCTGAACCACAATATCCTCAACACGGGGACATGCCGTTCATCAACGCTAATGCAGATGTTGAACCGGTCAGTTTTCATGCCTTGGAAGTAAGCAATACCCAATACCATGCAATTGGAACGCCACTCCCAGAACCCAAGATTTTCGTCGAAGTAATGTCAGCTACTCAGGAAATGATGTCATTGGGTCATCAGCCGAGACAAGGGTTGGGTAAAGATCACCAGGGTATCAAGTACCCAATTCAATTAACCAGGCAGACTAGAACAGCTGGACTAGCATATTCTGCCAGTTCTAGTCATAGGAATCCTCATAAGCATCAACCATGCGGCATTTATCTTCACCTTCAAACTCTGAGTCCACACAACCTCCTATAAAGGTGCCAGCCAACGTAATGGCTATGTTATTTCCCAAGCCAGTACCGGTGAAGGAGAAAGATGTCTTTTTTCTAGATCCCCGATTGGAGGAAGAAAAGTAAAGAATCAAGCAAGACATCATCCGAGTGATGTCAGGCATACGCATCATCGTTCATGACGAACATACCAACAGATACACACCAGACGATGATTTCCCAGATGTAATGGCCATCATTCGGGACAGGGAGGATGATGACAATCCCTCCATCACTACAGTCCACCTGGACTTTACCTTTGGCAATTGGAGCATCACTCCTTGCATTGGTCGACAAGGGTAAAACGGGCAGAACGCTTTCTGCCCTGTAGATACAATAACTGCTTACTTTTCTGTACATTATTAGCAGTTTATTTTGTTAGTACATGCTAACACTGTGTATGATCAAAACATTTCATATATACTAAGTGAAAGCATATTTTGTTTGGGACCACAATTTAGATGTGTATGTACTTGCTGATACGGTGCCTCTTCTCCACAAGGATTGTACCTTTGATGTAGAGATGAATTCAGCCTTGATGGAAATACAAGATGACATTGAGGTGCCTCCGAAAATTCAAGAATGGGTCAAAGACAAACCTAAACCCAACCTTGATCAAACCATTTCTTTCAATCTCGTAACCTTAGAAAGCCCTAAGTTAATCCAAATTGGTTCGGACCTTTACCCCAAACCAAAGGAATGACATGGTTACGCTTACTAACCCAATTCCAGGATGTGTTTGCATGGTCTCATAAAGACATGGTGGGTTTTTCCACTGACATTGTCCTTCATCGCCTTCCCATTAAAGAGGGATTCAAGCCAGTAAAGCAAAAGCTCAGGCAATTGAAACTTGAGTGGAGTTTAAAGGTGAAAGAAGAAATTGTGAAACAATTTCAAGATGGCATCATCATGGTGTCTACATATCCTGAGTGGATATCCAACATTATGCCCGTGCCTAAACCCGGAGGGAAGGTACGAGTTTGCGTGGATTACCGAGACTTGAACATAGCGTGCTTAAAAGATAGCTTTCCCTTGCCATTTATCCACATTAGTATTGACAATACTGCACAATACGACATGTACTACTTTGCTGATTGCTTTGCGGGGTACCATCAGATCATGGTTGCTGAGGAAGACCGTGAGAAAACTGCTTTCATCACTCCTTGGGGAACCTTTTGCTATAGACGGTTGTCATTTGGCCTCATCAATGCCGAAGCCACCTATCAATGAGCTATGATGGCTCTTTGCCATGACTTAATGCACAAAGAGATCGAGATCTACGTGGATGACATCATTGTCAAGTCCTAGAAGGAAGAAGACCACTTAGACCATCTCAGAAAGCTATTCAACAGGTTGCGTAAGTACAACTTGAAGTTGAATCCAGCCAAATGTGCCTTTGGCGTTAAATCAGGAAAGTTTTTAGGATTTCTAGTGAGCCACAAAGGGATTGAGCTAGATCCTGCCAAAATCCAGGCCATCACAGAAATGCCCATTCCTCAGACAAAAAAGGAAATACGGGGATTTTTGGGAAGAATCAACTTCATTAGCAGGTTTATCTCTCAACTCACAGCAACTTGTGAGCCAATCTTCAAGCTATTAAGGAAGAACTCCTTCATGAAATGGAATGATGAGTGCCAAAAGGCCTTCCTTACAATTAAGGAACAGCTAGTCAAAGCTCCTGTTTTGGTACCACCCAGGGATGATGTTCCCCTGTTCATGTACCTGTCCATAAGTGACAATGCCATGGGTTGCATGCTGGGATAGAAAGACGATAGAGGCCAAGAACGAGCTATCTATTACCTCAGCAAAAGATTTAGCAGCGGTGAACACAATTACACTCTAATCGAAAAGACGTGTTGTGCTTTAGCATGGGCTTCCATGAGGTTACAACAGTATCTCCATGGTCACACAACCCATCTCATATCCCGCATGGATCCTCTCAAATACGTGTTCAACAAACCCATGCTAAATTGCCAGCTGTCCAGATGGAAGTTGATCATACAACAATTTGACATCGTATATGTGACTCAAAAGTCCATTAAAGGTCAAGTAATTGCGGATTAACTGGCCGCCGCACCTTCAGGGGATTTCAAACCCTTGGAGACATACTTCCCCGACGAGGCAGTAATGACAATTCAGTAACATCATCAGTACGATACGCGCCAGTCATGGAAGATGTATTTTGATGGAGCTGTTAATCTGGAAGGTTTTGGAGCTAGAGCAGTTCTAGTATCTGGTACAGGGGAGCAGTATCCCGTCGCTGTTAAATTGCAGTTTGTCAGCACCAACAATACATCCGAGTATGAAGGCTGTCTCATGGGGCTAAAACTCACCCGTTCAATGGGCATCAGGTAGTTAACTGTCTTTGGAGATTCAGAGTTGGTAATTAGACAATCCACCGGAATCTATCAAACCAAAAAGCTACATTTGTTGCCTTACCATCGGCAGGTTTTGAAGATGGTTTTGGAGTTCAAAGAAATCTCCTTTCTACACGTTCCTCGTAATAGGAATGACTTTGCAGACACATTAGCAACTTTGGCCTCCTTGATTCACATATCAGATAAGGAACACTTGCCAAGCGTCACAATTTCCCTGCACAAGGCCCCAACCTATGGGAACTACGTTGGAGAAGTATCAGATGAGCTACACCCCATCCAACATCCTTGGTATCAGCATATCAAGGAATATCTACGGGATGGATCTACACCCGCTGAGGTGAACCCGACTGAGAAAAGGCGGATCCATAGACTTGCTATGAAATTCTACCTGAGTGGAGATGCACTCTACAAAAGAGAAGTAGGACTAGGTCTCCTCAGATGTTTAGACAAAGATCAAGCACAAAGGCTTATGGATGAAATCCATGGTGGAGTCTGTGGCCCCTTCTTTGTCAAGAAAGTTCTAAGGACAGGACATTATTAGCTATCTCTCAAAGCTTATTGCCATGACCACGTCAGGAGATGCTATCAGTGCCAGATTCATGGGAATGCTATCCACGCCCCTCCGCGGGAACTCCACAATATGAGTTCACCCTGGCCATTCGCAATGTGGGGAATGGACGTGATCGGGCCCATTGAGCCTAAAGCCAGTAATTGTGATGCCCCCAAATTCGGGTATCTTCCAACCCAACAGATGGTGCTCCACTGTACTAACATCCATACAATCATTCCATTGAAATACAACAAAATGAAGGTAATTACTATCTTCTTATTATAATCAAAGTATAATACTTCCCAGGTTCATAAACCGGTTATATCGTTCATTGTTCATAATGTATAATACAAACAAACTTACTAAACTATTACAAAATGCCTAAGCATCCATCTTAGCTTTGCCCTTATCTCTCTTGGCATTCACATTACATTCATCTTTAACTGTAGTTATATAATTCATGCAAGAAGTGAGCATGACAGCTCATCAAGTTTAATCAAGGATAACAGGAATACCACGTTCATGAATTATATAACAATTCCAACATAACTGAACAATAGTTATGAAGTATTATGAATCAATAATACTTTAACAGTTCATAACATCAATTCCCAAAGTATAGAATAGATTAGGAATTCTAAACCGATCGATAGACCATAAACAGTAACTTTCAGTTTTCATACTTGAAAAGGAGTCCACAGCACTAAGACCGTTCATCCGTATAAATTACGAGCACTTCTAGGTGATCAGCCTATAGTACTCTATGTTGATCAACACTCATTCATTAAACGTATTTACGTTTCATATTTTTGGCAAACTCGCGTGCCCATCGAATAACCGATGAAAAATACTTTTGTTTGTTCATAGACAACCCTTACATTCACGTCCGTACCAATTACTTGGCATAGGATAGCGTTAACATTTCTATATAGAATGATATGAATAATAATCAATCTATATATTACGAATAGTCTAGCCGAGTTAAAATCTAGCATCGACCCTTTCTTTAAAACAAGTCTTGCAATTCAGTTCAACGAATCACATAAAACTTGGCTAACATGGAAGTTAGACAAGTGTTAAGAAAAACTTGCCTTTCAACGTCTTCGAATAACTTACTCGACTGACCATAGCCTTTACAGAATCTACATGATATATTCACATAGCACACTGTAATTAGCTATCAAACAACTATTCACATTGTTCCTACAAGCTTCTTTCTCTTCTATGTCTTTGTTAACTTAATATCTTTATTAAAGTCAACATGATTTATTACCCTTCGTCCCGATTTATCACTCAATTGACGTTTATTAACCGGACTCAAACATCGTTGATAAGGTACCAACTTTGTTCATCGTATATATCTTGTTAACATGCATTACATTCCTAAGTTTCATACCATATACCTTAGTATAGGTAATATAGGATTAGTCTTAGTACATTCATTGAGTATATAAACTTAACTAAGGTAGGTCTCAAAACAACTGAAGTTCAAAACCTAGTTACTATCAAAGCCCACGAACTTCATGGCCATGCGGCGACATGACATCATAAGCATTCTAGTGGCAATCTGCAGTATACTCTCCCGGAGAGTTTTGCGGACTTGGCGGCCACGACACGAGTCCATGTATAAACTCTCGTCTTCAACGACACGAGTCTCGATTCTTTTTATTTTTTTTTCCACCATAATCGGCCTGGCCATGACTTTTACACTATGTCCGCGCCATGGTACAAACCTCGATACCAAATTCTCAGCAGTTTTGAAAATCTATGTGAAATTCCCGAGGCCGTAACTTCTTCGTTATAAGCCCGATTTGGTCCGTTCAAAAGCCTACACGTCAAAAATGACATACCCTACGCGTTCATATAAAAATTCGACACTTTCGAATCCGTTAACACAAAATTCACTATTAAGTTCATTTTATAGACGTTTAGAAATGTTAATGAGCGTTCAATGCTCGTTTTCTTCGTTTTAAGTCAGAATCCGACGATTCTCGAACCCACAACTCTTAATCACCCTATCTCACGTGTTGACATTGAAAACTAACATTTTCAAGTCTCACGACAACTTTCGACCACCATTCCAGAATTTCTAAGTTTTCGACGTTTAACGTCTATTTCCGTAAAATTCGCCATAACTTCGTTACTAATGTTCTCTAAGCCAAATCACATGCAATACTCCATGGATTTCATAACTACATCCTAAACAAACAAGATGCATACACTAATGTATTGATGGAGCTGAATTGTTTATCAACAATCGATCTCAACTATCAATATTTTCATGGTTCAAAACTATATTAAACCTTATGATTCTTATAATCTCATGACTTATAGAGATTGAATCTATGGTAAGTCATCTTTAAATCCTCACACAAGGCATATACCACCCATTCTATGATTCTCTAAGATGAAAGAAAATCTAAAAGAGATGGAGATGAAAGGTAAGGATTATACCTTAAGAACTCTTGGTTTTCTTTCTTGGAAAACTCTAAGATCAAGCTTCCAAAGTGTATGTTTTGCAAGTATAGCTCTCTTTCTCTCTCAAATAATATAGGCTGAGTCTTGGAAAAACTCTCAAATGAATCAACCTAGCTTTCTATTTATAGAAAACTAGAATGGAGGGTATTTTGGACTTTAAACCACCACCTCCTTACTATTAATGTGTGGTCACCAAGTAAAACACTTGGTGACCAAGCCGTATGCTTGGCTTTCACACCAAGGTGGTCGGCCCACCACCCCATGTGACATCCCATGGGTTGCCCCCATGGGTTTTACCCATTCGGTGACCCATCGGTTCGACCCACGGTTCGGTTTTAATGAATTGGGCTTAACTAAATTAACATTGGGCATTGGTCATTCAAATGATTGGATTAACTAATAATCTAACTCAAATGAATTAGTCATTAAGTCTTAACTTAATTCTATAATATGAATCGTATCATATACGTACAATTCACGTATTATCTCCGTATACTACTCGTATAATAATCGTATCGTACTTCATATTTACTCAACGTATTATACATAGATACTAAATAGTATCACCAAATGTATAACACTCGCATTAACCATAACGCCATTCCTTCTACGCATATTATTTCCTTCTCGGAAATCAATATACTCAACCCTTAGGTTTTAAGTCCGCAGGCGAAACTGCGTTTGCCGTAAATGAAATATTATCAGATATTCCATCTTATCACGATATTCTATCATTACGCGTTTCTCGGAAATTCAAAATAATTCACCGAACGGAAACGGATGAATAGAATTTTTACAGAAACTTCTCGGAAAACAATTATTTTCATCTTAGAAATTCCCAATAATTATTTCTAACACGTAGCCAGAATACTAACCACGTTAGCACATTATAGGTCATAGAACGACCTTCACATAGCATACTCACAAAGAAATCAATTAAATTCATTTAATTCACATAATCAAATAAAAATTTAATTGTCATAAAAATCCAATTTTCTCGGGCGTTACATTTTCTCCCCCTTATAAGGATTTTGTCCCCAGAATCTTAGCTTATAATTACATAAACAAATGAGGAAAATCTTCCTTCATTTTACTTTCGAGCTCCCACGTTGCTTCTTCAGCATTGTGGTTTCTCCATAACACCTTCACTGAAGGTATTACCTTATTTCTTAAAACTTGTTCCTTCTTATCAATAATAGATTCATATTCTATCATGTGTTTATCATCCGATTTATAAGGACGCAACACTGATACATGAAACACATTATGAATGCGTTCCATCTCTGGAGGTAAAGCTACTTCATAAGCTACTTCTCCTACCCTTCTTAAAATCTCAAAAGGTCCTACAAACCTTGGACTTAACTTCCCTTTCTTTCCAAAATGTATCTTCCCCTTCCAAGGCGATACTTTCAGAAAAACAAAAGATCCTTCATCGAATTCTCTATTCTCTCTGTGAGAATCTGCATACTTCATCTTCCTTTCTTGAGCAGTAACTAATCGAGTACGTAATAGCTTCACCATATCCGCCGTCTGCTGTACCATTTCAGGTCCCAACATCCGACGTTCACCCACCTCATCCCAACATAAGGGAGTTCGGAACCTCCTTCAATACAACGCTTCATACAGCGGTATGCCTATACTAGCGTGAAAACTATTGTTGTACGAAAATTCCACCACTGGTAGATATTCGTCCCAACTCCCTTTGAAATCCATAACGCAAGATCTTAACATATCTTCAAGCGTTTGAATTGTCCGCTCACTCTGACCATCCATCTGAGGATGATACGCCGTACTCAATCTTAACTGTGATCCCATTTGCTCTTGCAAACTCTTCCAAAAGTTCGATGTGAATCGTGTATCACGATCTGACATAATCGAAACAGGTACTCCATGTCTAGAAATATTTTCCTTGACATACAACTTAGCTAACTGATCTAGGTTATACCTAACTCCTATTGGTAGAAAATGAGCCGATTTCGTCAATCGATCCACTATCACCCAACTAGCATCGTATCCTTTTCTTGTTGCTGGAAGTCCGACCACAAAGTTCATCCTGATGTGCTCCCACTTCCACTCTGTAATTTCTAACGGTTGTAACAACCCACTCGGTCGTTGATGTTCAGCCTTAACTTTTTGACAAGTTAAGCACCTACTAACATATTCTACTATCTCCCTCTTCATGTTCGGCCACCAAAAGTTCTGATGAAGGTCTTGATACATCTTCGTACTACCGGGATGTATCGAGTACCTCGAACTATGGGCCTCCATCATAATTTCTTTTTTTAATTCGGGATCATTAGGAACCCAAATTCTTCCTTCAAAATGAAGTAATCCCTCCTTATCGAGGTTATACTTAGTCTTTTCTTCATCTTATATCCTCTTCTGCACCTGCTTGCACTCCTCGTTGCTCAGTTGTACTCCCCTAACCCGCTCCACTATGGTAGGTTGGGTTTCCATGGAAAATAATATCTCCACTGCTTCCTCCGGTAACTTAACTTCTAACTCCATTCTTGCCATCGCTGTTACCAACTCATTCTGAGTCGTCAACATTGATAGTTTCTCTCTACCCTTCCTACTTAGCGCATCGGCTACTACATTTGCTTTTCCCGGATGATATAAAATATCACAGTCATAATCTTTTATTAACTCTAACGACCTTCTTTGTCTCATGTTCAACTCCTTCTGTGTGATGATATATTTCAGACTTTTGTGGTCCGTGTATATCTCACATTTCTCACCATAAAGATAATGCCTCCATATCTTTAGGGCAAAAACTACAGCTGCCAATTCCAGGTCATGAGTAGGATAGACCTTCTCATAATCCTTCAATTGACGTGACGCATATGCAATGGCCTTGCCATGCTGCATGAGTACACAACCCAGTCCTTTATGCGAAGCATCGCTATACACTACAAAATTTTATGTATCGTCTAGTAAGGACAATACAGGTGCCTCACTTAACCTCTTCTTCAACTCTTGAAAACTGTTCTCACATTTTTCAGTCCACACATACTTCACCGACTTTCTTGTCAAATTTGTTAACGGAGTAGCTATTTTAGAAAAGTCCGGAATGAACCTTCTATAGTATCCCGCTAACCCCAAAAAACTCTGAACCTCAGTTGACGTTTTTGGTTACTCCCATTCGTTAAATACTTCTACTTTTGCCATATCTACGGAAATGCCATCCTTATCAATAACATGCCCTAGAAACTGCACCCTCTCAAGCCAAAATTCACACTTTGTGAATTTTGCATACAACTTCTCCTTCCGTAGTGTCTCTAACACTATTCTTAAATGTTCTACATGATCTTTTGACGTCTTTCAATAGACTAGAACATCATCAATGAACACTACGACAAACTTTTTCAAATATTGTTTGAACACGCTGTTCATCATATCCATAAATGCGGCTAGCGCATTAGTCAACCCAAACGACATTACTAGAAATTCGTAATGACCATAACGAGTTCTGAACGCCGTCTTAGGTACATCTTCCTTCCTCACCTTTAACTGATGATACCCCGTGCGCAAATCTATCTTAGAAAAATACTTTTCCCTTTCAATCGATCAAATAGATCATCGATCCCGGCAAAGGGTATTTATTCTTAATCATTAACTTGTTCAACTCTCGATAGTCGATACAAAAGCCTTAACGACCCATCCTTCTTCTTTACAAACAACACCGGTGCTCCCCGAGGAGACACACTTGGTTGAATGTACTTCCTATCTAATAGTTCCCGTAATTAAACCAAGAATCTCCTTCATTTCGATCGGGCGCCATTCGATATGGTACCCTTGAAATCGGTGCCAATCCGATTAATGATCAATTACAAACTCCACCTCCTCGTCCGGGGAATACCCGAAACTCCTCCGAAAATACATCCGCAAACTCTTGCACTATAGGTATCTGGTCCAAGGATGTTCCCACTCTTTGGGTATCCATAACATGGCACAGATAACCTACACACCCTTTTCTCAACATCTTCCTAGCTTGTGTCAAAGACAGACAACAAGAGCTTCTCGGTGATTTACTACCGAAGAACGCTTCCTTGGTTTTCTTAGAAAGCCGAAGGTTTACACTTTTCCTATGGCAATCTATAATCGCCTTATGGTTAATCAACCAATCCATACCAAGAATTATGTCAAATTCTTTTAGCCTTATCGATACCAAATCTACCAATAACTTATTCCCTCTAATTTCTATGCAACAATCATTATAAATATGCTTAATGGGGATTATCTCTTCGTTTGCTACCTTAACGTCTAAAGGTATAGGTAACTTCTTCGGGATTAAACCTAATATAATAAAATACTTTTTTATCATTTAAAATAATTTTTAATATAATAAAATCATTTTTAATCAATTTATTTAATATATTTATTAAATAAATTAAATATCAATAATATCCAAATAAATATTAATATTTATGAAAAGTATGTCAAATTATTAAAAGTTAATTTTTATAACTTAAAATAATTTTTAAAACTATTTTTGGAATTTTTAATAATTAATTTCTATTTTTAAATGATTTTTAGAAAATAAATTTAATAAAATAAATAAAACTGTCTCTATAGCCTTTAGCGACAAAATCTGTTGCCTTAGGTGTTCTTGAGGCTCAAGAAACATTCATAGCCAGTTAACGAGGTAGCTAGTTTGACCATGAATCGTGAACTGTGTAATATTTTTCTGGGCATGTTGTTGGTCAGATTGTGTAGTACTAATGTCAGACTACATGATACAACAACAAACATGGCCAACAAGCATAACACCAGAGAGATCTAGGCCCACAAAGTAGCTGTCAGAGCTGTTCTTCATTTCTCGGTTACCCAGAAATGAAGAACAGTTCGTGAAGCCTACTTTGGGCTTCCACAACTTTCTGTTCCTGTATTATTTTTGTGATATAAGCATTGCAGTGTGTAGCCAGCATGCCAAGGAAGAGATCCATCACTTAAACTTAACATAATAACAAAGAATCATATTTGTGTTTGGTTAAAGTCATCGAGAGATCATGATCATCAGTTTTTTGGGTTACCCAGAAAACTGAGTTCATGAACGTCTGACCTCCTTTGACCTGTCACTAAATCCAGTATATATAATATATATACGTTCTAAAAGCATGTAACTAAAGAGAAACTAACAAACTAAAATCTAGATACCATAAACAGAACAAAAAAACAACAACATGAAAGATCTGGGCCCACGAACTTGTTGTCAGAGCTGTCTGGGCAAGTTCTGGGTTACCTAGATCTAGTTCGGTCAGGGTTGGTCAACGGGGTTTGACCACCCATAACTTGAAATCTTCTCATGTTATGACCTTGAATGAAGTTCCCGATCAAAGATCTCATAGCATACTACAAGATCAAAGCTTAAAACAACAAAAACCCATAACAGACTGAGATCTATGGGACCTGACATTTGGTTGTCAGACCATTTTTTTTCAGTTTTCTAGATTTTTTAAATTATTAAATCTGAGCCTATAGATGTTATGGATCTAACATCTATCAACCCAGATCATCATTATACACTCTAAACAACATGTTTAACACAAAAAACTAACATCTAATAGATGATCAAAGTCAGATTTCTTGGTTAGGGTTTATACCTTTAAGAACAAATTCTTGATCCTAGGCTTATGATTGGCTATAAGTGTTAATGGGGCTTGCTTTAGGGACTGATCTACTATATTAATTCGTAGGTTAGAGAGAGAGGGGGGGTCTTGGATGAGTGCTAATGAATAAATGAGTAAAATATGCACTTTTCTCTCTCTTAATCAATTTATAACTTGGGTGAAATGAATTGGCTGTTTGTAATATGGCTGAGTGCTGAGAATTGGGTCACAAGGTAAGTTAAGAGTTGTTCAACAACTCCATTTTAGCTAGATTTACAAGTAAGCTTCAATAATGCAAGAGGGTAATAATAGTCATTATGCTTATACTTTTAATGGCTAGAATGTAAATTGCCCAAACCCTTAGGGTTTGACCCTTATGGTTTAACCCTAAGGTAAAAAAAAATTAATTTCTAGGATTTTTCAAATTAGATTAAAATGAAAACTAAAGTTTCTAAAGTTTCAAATTAGGGTTTCTTAATCATTCTTAGTTTCCTTATTACATGGAACATGAAAATTAGATTTAAGGTCCACTAATTAACATTAAACATTCTAATTTAACAATTAGAGTTTTCTCAATTTGACAATTAGGGTTCCAAATATAGAAATTAGGGTTTCTAATTTAGTAATTAGGGTTTCTAATTACTAATTAGGGTTTTCAAAAATTAGCATTTCCCTAATTAACAATTATAATTCTAACACTTGTTAATTAATTACATTAACACAATTACAAATAATCTTGAACTCTAATTTGAGTTTTACATTAGGGTTTCACAAATTAATGCTAGGGTTTGGTCATGATACACCATAATTGACCAAACATTATCGGTCCACACATACAGTACATATTTATAGCACTGAAATAAAAAGAATATTATATTATTATTCTCATTCCTTAATCAAAATCCAAAATTAGGGTTTGGATTCCATATCTGATTTATCTAGCTTCAATAACATTATTAATTAAGTTAAAATAATTAACTTAACTAATATAAATAAATTCACATAATAAAATAGTTATTATAATAATACTAATAATTATTTCATATATTATTTAAATAATATATAAATTTATTTTCATGGAAAATAAATACTAAAATCACTTCTACTACTTAAATTAATTACTATAAAAATATAGTTTATAATGATTAATAAATCTTTAAAAATTTATTTGTAATTATTCAAGAAATAAATAAATTTTTATTTATCACTAAAATACATACACATTACCTGGCTCATATTTCCACCTTTAAAATAAAAAAAAAAAAAAATTAGATGCAAAAATTTCTTATTTATTTACATAGAAAATATCGGGTTATTACATTCACCTTCCCTTATAAAGATTCCGTCCCGGGAATCATTGTTTTAAAACTTATACATATATGGGTACATAGCATACATAATCATTTCAAGTAGATCTCGATTAGATTTAATCGAACTAATCTTTAACTATTCATCATAAAGCTTACCTATCTGATTAAACGAAAAAATTTGATTTATAAAAGAACTCAAATTCTTCCTTCAAAATTTCTTTATAAAATAATTTACTATGTATAGGAAAATCATGTATAAGAAAATAAAAGTTATACGAATAATACCTGGAGTTCCATCACCAGCTGCCACAGTATCCTGGACCGTCATGTTGAAGATCCTTGCAGCTAATTTTTTTGGCTTGTTTGATGACGTTGGTCCCGTGATTGCCAGAGTCACGCTACCTTTCCCCGTGTTTACGTTTCCTGCCTCCATTCTCCTCTTCGGGCAGTCCTTCACTTTATGTTCAGTCAACTGTTGGGTTTCAGCAAAGAAACGCAGCAAAAATAAACCAATTAAAGGCAATTCTAAAACCCTAAAACAGGATCCATACCGATTGTTAAAGCTAGAATCAATGCGGTCGAATCGATACGGTATCCACACGAACGATCCACACGAATCGTCCTACGATCTGCAGAAGAAGGAAACACAGTACTAGCCACCAAGGATGAGGATTTTCTGAAACTGTTTTCTCTCTAGTCTCTCTCTAAGAGCGGCTAGGGTTTTAGTTAATGAATAATCCCTAAAATGGCTGCTACATATCATATATATAGCGATTAAAAGGAATTATTCAAAACCTAATTTAATAGAATCCAAATTTATATATATATCTTAATTAAGTCTTACTTAATTAATATACTTATATATAAATTATCCTATTAATTTAAATTCGTAATTTAAATACTATCAATCATATTGACATATTTAAATCTTTATAATTTAAATTAATTCCACTTTTAATTACGTTCTATGTGTGTGACCCTATAGGTTATTATTACGTTGGCAATAATTTTAAAATCATATTATAAAATTATAAACAGTGAGCGGCATCTAGTAATGCATCACTGCTACCCAAGTAATAATAAGATCGATGATTCGATGCAACCTTTTAGTGACCAATGTTTCAATGTAATTTAATCCTTTTAACCTTAATATCCTAGATTAAACTCGAGTCATGGAATGTGTCATACTCTTCATAATTTAATCTGAGTTTTTCTTGATCAATGAGTAGACTATATGAAACAAATCACTATTTGAGCATGGCCATGCATTTCA
Organism: Panax ginseng; assembly: GCA_020205605.1. NCBI lineage: Eukaryota > Viridiplantae > Streptophyta > Magnoliopsida > Apiales > Araliaceae > Panax > Panax ginseng. Next base: position 45,463,226 of record CM035145.1, on the reverse strand, counting down.
TAGTCCTACTCAATCAAGAGGCCTATGGATATCACCCATAATATATAGGATGGTTAAATTCCATCTAGATCACTCATATTTCTCACACGATTAATGATGAACCCAATAATCACCTTTATAGTCCACCCTATTAAAGGTGACATTTGATGATATCAAAGTACATAAATTCTCGTGTAGTAATATAGCGATTTCAGGTCGGAGGACCATTACATCATTGTCACTATGAGAATTGCTAATGACACTTCGCATAATTTTCAGTATCCTTTGGAGTGACAAAACCCTCAGGTTCTGTCATATACACATCCTCAATGAGATTTTCGTTAAGGAAAGCAGTTTTGACATCCATCTGCCAGATTTTGTAATCATAAAAAGCTGCAATAGCAAGTAAGATCTTGATGAATTTAACCATTGCCACTGGAGAGAAGGTTTCATCATAGTCAACACCTTGAATTTGTTTGAAACCTTTTGCTACCAGTCGGCCTTTATAGGTTTGTACATTACCATCCATGTCGGTTTTCTTCTTGAAAACCCACTTGCACCCGATTGGTTTTACCCCTTCGAGTGGATCAACCAGAGTCCATACTTGGTTAGTATACATGGAGTCCATCTCAGATTTTAAGGCTTCAAGCCATTTCTCAGAATATGGTCCATTCATAGCTTCTTGGTAGGAAGCAGGCTCATCTTAATCTATGAGCATCACATCGTCGTTTTGAGTCACAATACATCCATAATATCTCTCAGGCTCTTAGCGTGTCCTACCAGATCTACGAATGCCTTGGTAATTTGAGCAGGTTCACTTTCCACAATATCTTGTGGTTCCTACTCACGTTCCAACTCAGGTTCAATGATATTTTGTGGTTCTCGAATTTCTTCGAGTTCTAGTTTCCTCCCACTGTTTCCTTTAGAGACAAATTCTCTTTCTAGAAAAATACCAGTTCGAGCAACAAATACTTTGTTCTCAGAAGGTTTGTAGAAATAATACCCTTTTATTTCCTTTGGGTATCCCACAAAATTATATTTGTCAGATTTGGGTCCGAGCTTGTCAGAATCCAGACGTTTTACGAATGCCTCGCAATCCCAAATCTTCATGAACGACATACTAGGACGTTTCCCAGTCCACATCTCATATTGTGTCTTCTGAACCATCTTTGTAGGAACACGGTTAAGTGTGAATGCAGCTGTCTCTAGGGCATGACCCCAGAAGCTTATTGGAAGATCTGCATGACTCATCATTGATCGTACCATGTCCAACAAGGTTCGATTCCTCCTCTTAGATACACCATTCCAGGTGGAGTGAGCTGTGATATAATACCACACTCCTTTAGAAGGTCATCAAAGTCTTGGCTTAAGTATTCACCTCCTTGATTGGATCGAAGGGCTTTTATGCTTTTGCCAAATTGGTTTTGAACTTCATTCTTGAATTCCTTGAACTTTTCAAAGGATTCGGATTTGTGTCTCATAAGATACACATATCCATATCTACTAAAGTCGTCAAGAAATGTAATGAAGTAAAAAACCTACCTCTTGCTAATCGAACTCATGGGTCCACATACATCACTATGTATAAGTCCCAATACATCGCTAGCCCATTCACTGTGTCCAGTGAAAGGGGCTTTAGTCATCTTGCCTAATAAACAAGACTCGCATTTCTAATATGATTCATAATTTAATCTGAGTTTTTCTTGATTAATGAGTAGACTATATGAAACAAATCACTATTTGAGCATGGCCATGCATTTCATAGTCTTACTCAATCAAGAGGCCTATGGATATCATCCCTAATACATAGGAGGGTTAAATTACATCTAGATCACTCATATTCCTCACACGATTCATGATGTACCCAATAATCACCTTTATAGTCCACCCTATTAAAGGTGACATTTTATGATATCAAAGTACATAAATTCCCATGTAGAAATATAGTGATTTCAGGTCGGAGGACCATTACATCATTGTCACTATGAGAATTGCTAATGACACTTCGCATAATGCTCCACATAGAATTCTCATGGTGGAGTCATCCCAAAGACATCGTTTTCTAACATGTATGCGTATGCATCGACTTAATATCTCATATATTTATGACCAATGGGATTTGGTCATCAGTCAATCCACATACTAGTCTTAATGCATCATTGTTGTCACATCAACAATGATACTCGACTAGGGACATTTAAGAACAATGGTACTAATTGTAAATATATAATCTCATGTTCAAGTCACATACTTGAAACTATATAATTTGTATCAATATTCTAAGGATTTTTATTATGTTAACATTTATATAACGCAGTAAATAAAACTATAATAAAATTATTCATTTATTCAATCAAATATAATATCAAAACGTCAAGCAATTATATCAAATAATTGGTCTCTAGGGCATAAACTCTAACATCGACCCACACATAAAACAACCACTATTCATCCTTGGATTGGGGCAGTTGGGAGAGATATATCCCTCCTGCCCGCACTTGTAACATACAAATTTTCCCTTTAAACATTCACCAGAATGGTTCTTTCCACAGTTTCCACACTGCACAGCTTGCTTCTTAACACCTTCATGCTTCACCTGAACATTCCCAAAATTGTTCCCCTTCCTCTTTTCACCCCTATTCCCACTATTAGTTTCCACCTTCACAGCTCCTACTACCTTCCCTTTGTTCTTCTTCTCTTTGTTGTAGAGGCTCATGGCCTCACTCCCCCTCCTCAGCTGTTATAGCCTTTTCCATGAGTGTCGCAAAAGTATTGATTTGCAACACCGCCACGTGACCTTGTTGTATAGCAAGGGTTTTAATCCCAGCTCAAACCTTCTCTCCTTCCTTGCCTCCATATCAACTTGATGCAGAGCAAAACTGTGACAACCCAAATTTTTATAAGTTATTAAAATAGGAATTTAATAATTAAAATTCTTATTATGAGATGTTTTGAGTTTGAGTATGTATTTATACGTGTTATATATTTTGAAATATGTGATCTGGTGTGGAGATATATATATATATATATATATATATATATATATATATATTGAGAAAGTGAGGTTTAATAGTTAAGTTAACTATTAAAGAAATTTAATGAATTTGGTAATTATTTTAAATATTTATTAAATTAAATAAATAATTTTATTATTGAGAAAAATAAATAATTGATGAATGGTGGTGAATTAATTTAGTAACTAAATTGATTAGTGTAAATTAAATTGAGTAATGATAATTTTTATTTGAAGGATTTAATTAAATTAAATCAATTGACTAATATTTAAGAAAATAAATAAATTAAATAAAGTGATGTTTCTAATTTATTAGTTAAATTAGATATATAATTATTTATTAATTATAAGTATAATGATAATAAGGTTTTTATTATTATTATAAGTTATTAAGCTAAAGTTAGTTAATTAACTAGAGTGTGACACAAAGTAACTATATAATATAAATAATATAAGAATAATCTAGTTGGGGGAATTTTTGGTTAGCCAAACAAGGCCTTGTGGCCTTTGGTTTTTTCCAACTGACATCTTTTTTTTTTCTTTAACGGATGAATACGTGGGAGAGTTAAGCCATATCACTTTTCTTTTGCGTCTTATTTTCTCCAAAAGCTAAAGAGCAGAGTTGAGAGAGGAGAGAAAAACACTGAGTTCTTGGTTATTGGCAAGATGAAGAAGGGGAATTACTAAACCTAGTCACCATCTTTTGTAGCATACAATCAAAGTGAAGGTATAACTTACTTCAATTCTAATTTTTTTTTATGTGGAATTGATTCAAATACATGTATATATATATATATGATTTATAATCCGTTAGTCCTCGTTTGTGGGTGTTATTTGAGGATTAATGGCATGGAAATCAGCGGATATGTTGTTGGATATGGCCTTAAAAAGTACAAAATTTTGTGCCTTATATGTGTTGTAATATGCAAATTGAAGTTGGATTGTTTTAATATGTGAAGAAACGAAAACGGCGTAATTGGAATCGTGTCAATTGATTGAGAAACGAATTCATGGTGATCAAATTCGCTAATATTATAAAATATGATGAAATTCGGAAAATTGGGATTTTGATCATTCAAAATTGTATATGTAAAGTGTTTATGTTGTTATTATGTGGTATTGCATGTTTAAAGATGTTATTACAAAGTTTTAGTTGCTAGGTGTTATAATTTCTGTAGGAATTGGGTTAAGATTGGTGACTGCCGAGTAATGTAGCTGCTGCAGATGGTTTACGTCGTGTGGTGGCATATAGTCATTTGGTACCACATCGCGAAATCCAGCAAGAATTGTTATTTGCGTTGCTATTCTTGCTTAAGGGGCAACATAGCTGACGCTGCGTGCCCGAGCCTAGGTAGTGACTTACGCCTATTTGCAGGTCATGTGTAATCGACTTATGTTAGCTAAGCAAGCATGTTAATGATGTTAAGACATAATAAAACTTCAATAACATATTGTAAGGTGTTGTAATGCAATGTGTAAATATTTTAAGTGATTGCTTAATTAAGTTATGCAATGGAACTAAATGTGATGTTTTCAAAAGTAAGAAATAAATGATAAGGTTTATGTTTGTTTATAGTGAGATATAAGTTGAAAGAACGATTTGAATGTTAACTTGATTAGTTAATCTAATATATGTTTAAAAGGATGTAAATACGCGTTATAAGACTTAACTGTCTATTGTAAGGGAAGCGTAACGAGAGAGGTTATATAACTTAATTGTTGTTAACAAGTGTAACACATCCAATATGAGATAATGGAGTCTATGACAACTTTGCTGAACGTTAAGTGTCAGTTACGAAATGAAGTATAAAGAAACATAATATGGGATTACGTAATGATAGGTGTCATACGAAGAGGAGTAAACAGCTGAAGTTATGTGTTAAGTTTAAAAGAGATGCAAGTTATAAAAAATTGAGATTTAGAGTCATTGTGGTTTCATTATATGTGTAACTAATGCATGTGAATATGAACCTTTGAACTGTTGTAGGATGTACGCAAAGCATTTAAGCTATTTTTCGGTAATTGGTAATCTACGAACCAGGCAAGTCTTTCAGTTCCTATTTGCTATGTGAATTTGATTGTTATAAATCTTTATTGCAAATAACATGATGTGTTATATTTATGTTGAAAGCATGTAATGTTAAAGTCAACTATTGACTACGTTGATTGAGTAAAGCATGTTGATTGAGTAAAGAACTCAATCTTTATACTTGTTATATGAACTATAGCCTGTATGTTATGATAGTCCAATGTTTAAGAGTTATATGTTTAGCATGTTATTATATGCTACGTGTTGCATGAAAACAGTTAGATTTTGCTGGGCTGTCGAGATCAACCTTGCAAATAACCATTTTTGCAGGTTAAGGATTGAATATAGTATGTGCTACTTGAATGAAGTAGATCAGAAATAATATACGAAGATTTATATTTTAGTTAAAGTTTCTACTTCCTTAAACCATGATTAAGACTCATGAGATGTATTAAATGTTTTATGATGTATAGTTTTATATTGAGTTGTAAAGCTAGAGTTAGAGTTATCTGATATGTAAAGGTTATCGGATTGAATTGTAAAGTTTGATATGATAATAGTGATAAAGCGAATCATAAAATAAGATTGATTCAAAGACATGTAGTTGATAAAGGTTTTGATTCAGGGAACTAAAGTAAAAAGACATAAAAGTTTAAATTATTCCGTATTTTATTAAGTTTAACATTGAATAATGATGTAAAGATAGATTAAAGTTGTATTGTTAACGATCGAGAAGGAGAATATTATTGTATGAATTTTGGGGTCGTTACAGTTGGTGTCAAAGTTGTAGGTTATAAACCTTAGGTAGGAGTACCGTAGGCTATAACCTTAGAGAAGAGATGTGAAGATAATGAAAGAATAAGCTCAGATAGAGTTTGAACAATAAGAAGTAATTTAAGAAACGTATAGAGAAGGGATTAAAACATGCATGAGAGGATTCAAAGAAGAATCTCGCAGATTTATGGGGTTACCCAACTCCAATAATAAGAATGTAAGGTGATAACAAATAGACAATGTCTATAAGAAGAAATTGGTAAGGAAGTTAAGAATAAAAAAGTTATAGTTAAGTATGGTACAATTGTACTCTTTAGTAGTTGATGTATGGTATCTGGGTTAAACAATTCCTTCATAGAGCGGAGGTATATACGAACTAGCAACTCGGAACCTAGTTTGTTATTTGTTTGTGGAAAACCACTCAGCGTACCATATTGAAACTGTTAGAGACTCGATGTGTACCAAGTATAGAAAATGGATACATATGATGAAAATGTTAAACTCGAATGAAATGTTGAGCAATATAAATGAAGTTAGAAATTCTTAAAGGAGGAATTGTTATATAAACACGAAAATTCAAAGAAGAATCTTGAAGAGATATAAAGATAAGAAATGGGAGTTGCCTAACTCCAATGGCCAAGATAACAAATAATTTCGTAAATGAAAGGAAAGAAAGGGGATCGTAAAACAAAATGATCACGAGTTAAAAAAAAGAATTTGAAGGGAGATGATTATAGGATAAGATCATGACGTGGTCTATTTAAGTTATAAAAGAAAGATGGTCTGTAATGTTTGAATAATTATAACTTAATGCTATGAAGATAATGTACTATGATATAGTACGAGGTAAACTCACGAGGAGTTATAGATAATGTGATACGAGGAATTCGTATTGAGCAAGTTAAGAGCAAGTTATGAGTAAGATAGAGTTAGGTGGGATTTCAATTGAGGACTCATGTGATGGCTGAGTTGTACAAACCTTTGTATGGACGAGGGTTTTGTGCTTGCACTTGGTTTATCACATTGATAATCATTGGAATGTCGGTGTCACGCTATCAATGTATATGTGGTGAAAAGGTGATTCTTTTCTCATGTGTATATTTGATAGTTAGAAACTATTAAGATTAGTCAGATATTATATTAGGATTACGTGCGGTTCTTAAAACTAATGCATATAGTAAGTTTGTGACTCACAATAATATGGTATGTTTTGAACCCCTCAGCGAATGGACGCCTATGGTCTGACTAGGATACGTTCTTAAACTCATACTATTGTGGCAAGTTCCTGAACTTCCAATGTGCGGTAAGTTTGATGAACTATACTGGGGATATAGGAGGACTGTAAGTTGAAATACAAGAATATTTAGTATAAAGATTGAAATTATGGAGAAAATTAGATATTCTAAATCTTCTAGCTTTGCTAGATTTTCGAAATTTATTGACTTCGTGCCGATGGTTATACTTTTGATTTTTGAAAAAAAAAAATGCTGGGTCACACTAGTGAACCAGATTTTTTTAAAAAAACAGTGCTATTATTCGTGTATTTATGATGTTTGTTTCGGCTAAAAAAAAGACTTTTTTTCTAAAGTTTCAAAATATATTTTAATTATATGTATCGGGTGATATGATAAACGATGAAGTCATCAATGCAATGGAACCTGGTGTTGGATGTGATCATATGATCGTCAGTCCACTATGGTTAGATGTAGTATGACAACGTCATAATCATGACGCCATAAAAAGATTTTTGAGATTTCTTTAAGATATGAGCATATATATATATATATATATATATATATATTTCGATTGATGTCCGAATTGTTATAGAAGTCTATGCTATTTGATTCAGCTAGACGAATGTTAAAAGATGTTCATGAAATTCAAGTGTTTCTTGAGAAGTTATGCCAAATCAAATTATTTTGATGCGGATTCAAATGTTGAAAAGCTGAGGTGAACAATCGTGTAAAAGGGGACATGTTATCGGAGACAATGGTTCCGAAAGTAATGCATTTAGTCGTTACAAAGTTAAGATGTAATACAGTGTGCACGACGTAGGTGTACGATAGGGTGATCACCTAGAGTACTTGCAGAGAGTGTTTTCAGTCTGTGTGATTGCTAAACATTATGTTAATAACGGTTTACAGTGGTGATACACTGTTAAACCTGGGGAAGAGTTCAAGGTCTGTATAGTCTTATAACTGTTAAAGGTTCAATTCGAGATACTTGATAACCTAGGGATGTAGTTCAAGGCCTTATGACCCCTCAGCATGATTTGGAATCTTTTAAATTCCTGTTATTCATATCGCTTCCCAATTATTGAGTAATTGTGGAAGATTCTTATTATTCTGAAAGGTGAAATTGGAAAGGATGAGAAAATTAAGCAAAACATAATAATTTCAAGAAAGAATTGAAATTTCAGAAAGAAGAAAAATGTGAAACTCTTAGAAGAGGAAGAGGTGAGGAAGATGATGATCTTAGAAAGATCTTTAGAGAAAGAATTTGGTTGTAGAACCTAATGAATAAATAAATATTAACATAAAATATATTTTGATAAATGGAAGGAACGAATATTAGTAAGTCAAAATTTCGTGGAAGAAATTCTTAGAAGAAAGGGTGAATGTAATATCACGAGTGTTTATGATAATGATCCTTAGAAAAAGAAATGAATGGGTTAAAGAATATATAATATTTGATATATGACTGTGTTTAATTGAATGTTATGTAATAAAAACCTAAAAGTTGTTGAAGAAATGAATGAAGTATATTTGTATGTAAAACTTTTTGCTAAGTTAACGTGTTGAAGTTATTCAACGATAATTGTGAAAGAGATTTTGTGAAAACCTTAGTAAGGTAGGGTTTCGGTGATTTCGACGACGAAATCCTTATAAGGTGGGAAGGATGTGACAACCCGATTTTTTTATAAGTTATTAAAATAGGAATTTAATAATTAAAATTCTTATTATGAGATGTTATGAGTTTGAGTATGTATATATAATGCATATATATTTTGAAATATGTGATCTCGGTGTGAAGATATATATATATATATATATATATATATATATATATATATATATATATATATATATATATATGAGCCCTTCCATAGCAAATAGGTTGCTATGATAGTAATCGTGATAATACCCCTTTTTGGACCGTTGATAAATTGAATTGATGGCTGCGATTAACTTTTTTATTTGATAAGCCGGCACAGGTTGTTGTGCCTAATTATTTACCTGTACCGGCTTCTATTTTAATAAGTGAGGCCCACGTAAAATTAACTTGTCAGTATAGTTATAAAAAATGAATATTTATTATTAAAATAATCTGGCCGGAAGAGCTTGTACCGGCTTACACATATTTTTTTTAATTTTTTTTATTTCTCCATTATATGTCATGACTCAAAGACATTAAAATGGAATAAAAAATAAAATAAATTCAATTCCAGACAAATGATACTGGTAACATTAAAATAATAAAAAAAAATTACGAATTCTAAGACAGTGATACTGGCTAGCATTAAAATAATATTAAAATGTCAACCTAAGACAAAAGATGATACTACTGCAATAAAAATTGAAAAAATAGCCGGTAGAAAATGCGACTTGTCACTACCGACAATAAAAAATGAAAAAATAATTTTATTCAAGTAATTACATTTGCTAAATGATTCGAACTTCATGACCTCAAAGTCCATACACTCATTATATGACCACCCGAGCACCACCAGCCTAGTTGTTAATTTCAACCAAGGGTATATCTTTATATTAAAACTTCACCATCCCCAAAATCTATATTCTTGCATTATTATTATATTACGATTTATTATTATTAATAAGTCTATATAATACATATATGGGTTTTCTATTTAGAAATAAGTTAATATCTATATTTATTATTATCCCTTTAATATTTTTTTCTTATTTTTGTAATAATATCAATAAAAGGATAATTAATATATTAAAAAAATATCATTCTTTAATAAAATATAAATAATGATTTTATATTCATGTATTACTATTATTATTATATTCATGTATTACTATTATTAAAAATAATATTAATAATGATTTTTAATATTAATATAAATAATGTGATTATTAATATTAGTCCGAATAAAAATATCCATACAGTTCAACAAAATAGATAATTTTTTTTCGTATTAATAATATGAAGTGGTTTTATGTGATTCAATAATATTCATATTACTAAGTTATGAATTTGAAAATCCCATAAAGTTCAACCAAATAGACATTCTTATTAATTAATATGTACATTAGATAACGTTGGATAAGTTCTATATCTCAGAGGCCGGAAGTAATCTTGCGGATTTCTTGTAGAGCTCCCATGCGACGCGATAACGAAAGACCGTGACATCTTCCAAGGACCACTTCTCTTCAGAAATATTACCATTGGCCCTAACGAAACAGTCAACATACTTGCATACAAAAATGCCACAGTCTGAGTTGTTGTGTTGTTTCGGTCGAATCTTTAAGGTCTGCACAGTAGGATTACCGCTGGGCCACTCACGCATCGGATTACCATTTCGCAAACAAAATGGTATCAAATGTACCTGCATGTACAAAGTAGTTGGTTAATAATTTTTTAATATTAAAGGACATTATAAAATTAAAATATTTTAAAACTAAACATACCGCAACTTTAACGAATTCTGAGTACATTTCATGTAACTTAATATACATAGTGTCATTGTAGTGCGGGTCAATTATGGTAACCATCCAATCTTCAACTGCGAATAGGAACAAGACAAAATGGCGTTGATTGGTACTACACACCGGCATGAATATGTATTTGCATTCGTGTAAAGGTGGACCAACATCTTGGTTAACATACGGATTGCAAAAACTCCATGCGATATTCACGTTAGTGTATGGGGACATAATACACTTAAAGATGCATGAAGAATGAATTCATGAAACCAAATTGGGACCACCTTTGTATTCCCCGCGACCTGTAGTATTCCTCTCTGTCTCGTAGCAACAACATATAAGCGTCGATGACATGCTCGAATATCCAACTCCCAGGCCCTAAGGATTGTACTGCATTGTGTTCTAATTCATATAACTGGCGCGAATGTGATAAAGGATATAAATCCTCTTCTGGTGCCACCACGTTTCCAAACATATATTTATTTACAAATGTCTCCTTCCAATCTTTAAGTCTTTTGGATAAGGACCCTTTTGGTCCATAAGAGATGTGGTCTCCCGCATCTTGTACCTGATTGAGACCCAAATGTACATTATTATTATATAGCAATAATAATTAAAACCATCACTATTAACATAACTATATATACCTTTTGTGAAATAGATCCTCAAGCGTCGAAAGTCCATGAATGAAGAGTTTGTTGGAATGTAACACTCCTCATAGGTTTGGAAGGTTGGAATGTAACATTCCTCGTAGAAGCTTGGGTGGTGAATGGAGCTCTCCTCGATTACTTGTGGGGTGGGTATGTAGCTCTCTTGTACAACATAATCAGCTTTGTTTCCCAAGCCCTTCATTGAGTTGTGTGTATTGGGACCGTGGTCCAAAATTTGTGGGACCCCTGCAAGGTATTTGTTTACCTCTTGCTTTGAAGTCGATAGGCGTGATGGAAATCCCAATTATTTTTTAAGCGTAACCAACTCAGAGGCAAATGAGTAAAGTCTTCAAAATTTATCAAGTAACGACTTTGCACTCTCAACCTGTCATGTAAGATAAACACAAACAAATATTATTAACAATAAATATGAATAAATGTAATATTAAGTATTTACTCCAATACATGATTTACTAAAGAAGAATATAATTTTATACCATTTGAATAAGGTGTTGTTAGTTGTAAATGGCCCGAGTCTCATAACAACCTAATAGGTCGTCATTGTCGAGGTCTGGTGGATTTTCCAACGTGTAATTTTCCTATACCAGACCATGCAATCATCTATTGGGACATAATCAGAAATTTCAGTTTGTTGTCCTTCGAGATGATCCATGTATGCCTCCCACCTCGAAATATATTCCCCTCTCAAGGCCATGCAATCCTCGACATCAATAAATTTAAACTTTTTCTCCTTCCCAAGGTCACCGTAGTTTTTGGCTGTTGATGGTATGCATTGCATGAACCCGAATCGCCTCTCATCACACGGTCCCAAGATCCGAAATTCCACAATATCAAAGTGGATCAAGGGGACCCCACCAGATCCTAACAACCTGCCTTCAAAATTAAATCCACTGATATCATCATCCCACATTATGTAAGGTCGCCAAACCACATCCCACATAGACTTAATATCTAACTCCCCTCGGTAAAATGACAAATGGTGATGGGGATTCTCACGTCTACCAGGGTAACTGTGGGCTCCAAAATAGGACCATTGTGACGAACGAGATTTTTGTAAATTAATTTTAATATTTATTGATTTAAATAAATATTTTTTCGATGATTTAATTATTAGATTAAATAATTAATTGATGCAATTGTGGTAGATTAATTTAGTTATATGTGTTACATTTATTAAATTAACGTATAGAATAATTATTATTCAAAGCATGTAATTATGTGAGCTTATTGAATTAAATGAATTGTTTAATTAAGCATGATGTTATTTTAATTAATTTAATTATTAATTAGAGATTTAATAAATTGACATTATTTATTAATGAGTTATTTAATTATGTGACTATGTGAATTTATGAGAAATTATTATATTTTATTTATAATAAATTAAATAAGATATGAGTTTATTTTATAAAGGAGTGTGACATTAATTAAACTATATGATAAATGTTTTATTTAATTAAATGAGATTAAGTCTTTTGAAGCTAGCCAAACAAGGCCCTAAGAGGAGTTGGTGCAGTTAACCCATGATTGGGCCAACTGACCACTCTGCGCTCAGTTATCTGATCATTATATACAACGTCTTCTTTTTCTTTTTTTCATTTTTGCCTAAGTCTAAGAAATATTCAGAGAGAGTCTGAGAATTTCCAAGAAGAATTAAGATACTGTGAAAGAGAATTGAGAGTGAGGAAACTAAGCCTACTAATTATATTCTACAGGGTAATCTCCTCCTTTCCAAATTCTACTTTACGTATTTAGTTTTTATAAAATGGGTTTCATAGTTTTTGGCTTTCAAACCTCATATGTCTCCGTAATTGAGAAATTGTGCTATTATATGGATATATGTAATAATAAGAGTAGCATAACATGTTTTATATATATATTACATGATTCCATATCATCAGTTTCATAGTATTACATCGTATATGATTTCTACAAAATTACAGAGTTTGGGTTTTGGCCTTAAGGCCTTATACGTGATTTTAGTATGTCAAACATAAATGTTTTCGTAAAATTTACACTCGTATGATGTTGTGCATGTTGATACTGAAGAGACCAAAGTTTAAATAAACGGATTCTTTGTTATAACTTAATCCAGTGATGACAATTTTCATGTTTTATTTTCAAAACCTTCAAGAACATCAAGAACGGTGAAAGTAAATGTGTTGATTTTGCAAATTATGTGTTGTAACTTGTTAAAAATCATGCTAGATGGGTTAAGTAATGATTATATATGTATTACAATGATTGGGTAAGTCTAAATTGCAAAAAATAACTAATTGGAAGTTATGGCCATATTCATGTATAATTTTACGTGTGATTGATTTTTGGCCTAATTTGGCCATGTTATGTTCATAAATCGCAGAATCTATGAACCTACTGAGAAAATGAGCACAGGTAACCCGCTTCTTGCATGCTACAAACTAAATTACCTACCACTTGCAATCAAAATAAATAAATAAATAAATAAATAAAATAAAATAAAAAAAATAAATATTTGATGAAAATTATTATTAAAATATTTATAAAATAAATTAAATATTTTAATTGAGATATTTATGAAATAAAATAAATATTCGATGAAAATTATTATTAAAATATTTATGAAATAAATTAAATATTTTAATTGAGATATTATGGAATAAAATAAATTTTCGATGAAAATTATTATTAAATTATTTATAAAATAAATTAAATATTTTAATTGAGATATTATGGAATAAAATAAATATTCGATGAAAATTATTAATAAAATATTTATAAAATTAATTAAATATTTTAATTGAGATATTATGGAATAAATTAAATATTCGATGGAAATTATTATAAAATAATTTATTCGAGTGTAATAATAGTAAGAGAATGAAAATATTCTAATTTGTTAAATAAAGTGGAGTTTATATTAAATAATTAAGTGAAAATGTAACTAATGAATGTCGTGAATACATATGGTATGTGTGTAGGATTTGTGGTGAACGGAAGTAGTAATCATTTAGCCTACGCACGAGGCAAGTTTCCTAACCCTACTTGTCATTATTGTTCAAGTTTATTAATTACCTCGAGTAAATTATCATTATTATTATTCATGTTCAAATGTTATATTAAATATTGATTATCTTTTCAAAGCATGATTCAGCTATACAATAATTGTCCTATTGTATACTTCTTGAGATTATTATTCAATTTGAATATCATTATTGAACCTTATTAGACTAGCGAACCCTTATTGATTCGACTAGTCCATAGTTGATGAGCGTTCTAAATTTCTGAACCCTTGATGAATTGTCCAAACCAAACTTCCTTTGGTGAGGACTCGAATGTCAAACCGAGATGAACAACCTATGAGGGATTTACTTATGTGTTAGCGTTAAGATATTGTGCGCGATGATTGTACTAAGGGCCGATCCCCTAAGTCACAGTAGAAAGGTCCATAGTCTTATGATCATTAAAGGTTTCAAGTATAACCCTTGATAACCTAGGACATAGTTCAAGGTCTTATGACCCTCGTAATTCTTTTGTTTCTTGTTATTCATTCTTGATTCAAAAGTTGAGCTTTTATTCGAGATGTCTTTGATTTACTCGCAAGTTATTATCTTTTATTATTTCATTATTATACTTGTGGGCATTAGTGCTCACTCTTGCTTAATAATAACATTGCAGTTAAGAACGAAAGAACTGACGAACCTTCCACTAGTAAAGGCAAGGGCAAAGTTAGCAAGTGTTGAAGACTTGTTATTTTATTTGATGATGTATTTATGTTAGACTTAAGTTAATGATGTTGTTTAAGACTTAATTGTTTATGATTCCGCACAGATGTTTAAGGTTAGAGTAACCTGGGATTGTATTTATTATGTAGTTGATGTAACCCCATAAGGGGAGATTTATTATTATTTCTATCTATTGCATGGTTTGCATTTATTATGGGTAGATAGATAGATGATATTTGTACAGTGAACACCAAATCCCGTGGAATTGAAGTACCCGGATTTGGGGGTGTCACAACCATGCTAAAGCCCTAGGTAACCATAAGGATGATTATGGCCAAGGGTTTGGCTTTCCAATATTTACACGCTCATAAGCCCAAATTTGTAACAATGTAACACAACCATTAATGTATTTAACTCCTTTCCTAGTAGCGATATATAAAGATCTGCATACAATATATGCTAACACCGCTGCCCCCAAGAGTAAGTTACACAATCTTGACGTTGGCAATAAAAGACATATATCGTGGGTGCACACTATTTCTATTCCTATTAAGGGAATAATATTGCCCCACACAACCACAACATGTATGCCTTTGTGTGTCGCCTCTACAACATCTTTACTTGCATTCTCGAGACATTTATTAAAATGTTCGTGCAACCACACTAATGAAATTGCCTTTGCGTTTTTTGAACTAAAATATTCACCAAATTAATTTATCTCCAAAACAATCCCTAAAATAATTCAAATTGGTGACAAAGAAGGGGACCCAAGTAAGGGCTTTCCCACCTCCAAAGAACTCCAAAAATAAAGTGAACATCCTCTAATGTGATTGTTATTTCTCCACAGCTTTAAATGAAAAGTATTGGTCTCCCATGCCATCTCTCGACTAAGGCGGATATCGCACGAAGGTCAGGTTTGGTGTACAACACCTTGAAAACTAAATACTCAAATCCACATTTATCTAAAAGGATTTTTGTTCTTTTTTGTCAAAGCCCACTAATTATATTTACGATCAATATATTGACCGGAGCCTAGTTTTCCCCTATCTCTCCCATGATATATGTCATCCGATACATGATCTTATTGATCATGCGAAACACTGGATCAATTGGCCCATATTCCCAACTATCCATCTTTTACCTAAAAAATACATCAATTCCATATTAGTATTAAGATGCATGACAAAATGAAGTTGAAAGTAACATCTGCAAAATGACAGTAATAACTAATTCAGTAATAACATGCTTTAATTTTAGTGTAATTTTTTTTAAAAGCACTACTCATTATAAAATTTATTATTTACTAATATTTTTTAATGAATCATTTTTAATTTTGAGTTCCAAAATATTTTAAATTGAATTTAAAAAAGTAATAATAATTTTGTTATTTAGAAAGGAGAAGTACGAAGCGGTGACCACATCGATTAGGGGATTGAAAAAATTTCCGATAATAACATGCATGCATAATATGCAGTGATAACATGCATTAATGACAACAAAAACAAATACATGCATGGTATTATATCCCCTTTAATTCAGTAATAACATGCAGTGATAAAAAAAATGGCTTGATTGAGTACAATAATAATAAGTTTTTTCATTTATATAATGTAATAATATTATTTTACTATTATACGAAAATAATAACAACAACAGAAACTATTAAAAACTGAACAAATAACAATAAATAAAAACTTACTTGTTGAAGTTCGGTGTCTTTAGAATCTAATAAATGGAATCCAGCCGCTTCAACTTGTTGAAGTTTTTTGCTCTCTCTTTTCAAATACTCCCTCTCTCCACTCTCTATTACTGTAATTTTATCTAGTTATATACTGAACTTTAGTTTGAACAACGTGTGTTCTCAATAGATCACTATAGATGGTTAAATAAGCTCATGCAAGCCGGTACATGAAATACATTTAGGACCAAATTCAAACACTGATACTGTTGTTTAATTCAGCTTTTTAGTTTACCGAGATTGCAAGTGTTCTTTCCCGAGGCGATGTGGCAGAAAAAGTAGTCAATCTGTAGTATTCGGTGCCTGTCCCGAGGCGATGTGGCAGCCAAAGTTTTGTCTCTTTGCACTACTTAAGTCTGTGTTTCACCACTTTTTAGAAAAAATTAAAATATATTATTTATAAAAACGCTTCAAGTAAGACAAAGCTATTCCTAACTGTAATAAATAAATTACATAGTTGCCGGACATAATCGAACCATGACCTCAAGCTCCAAACATTCATCAAATGACCACCCGAGCACCACGGGCCTAGCTGTCATATTTTACCTTGGATTTGGATATATCTTAAAACATTCCATTTCCCCCCAAATTATATTTTCTCATTTTTTTATTATAATTATTCGATTATTATTATTATTCTATTATTATTACTTAATTGAGTATAAAGTCGTTACATATAGTAGCTTACTTACGTTACTTTTATTATTTTATTACCATTATTATTATTATTATTATTATTATTATTATTATTATTATTATTATTATTATTATTATTATAAAGACTGTTTGGAGAATAAGTGGTTAAACATAATAGTAAAGCACTATGGGAATAGAAAAAAGCTGACATTGATTATATGGAAAAAGTACATTAGTTTTACCCTTTAAATATTGTCTAGGAAGCTACTATTTTCTCAAGTTATTTTCTTATCCTTCTATAGAATTTGTTCTCCGCTTCAATTTTTCTTTTCACCTCTACTCATAATATGTTTCATCTGGTTGCCCACTTTTACTTCAGAAAATCAAGTTGAAGTTCTGATCGAGCAAAATTCATCACAAGTAAGTTTTTCAAAATGTCATATAATACATCTGAATTTGTCACTGAAGTTGAAAGTAATAAATCTGATATTGTTCCGTACGTTGGTCAATTATTTTGTACGTTGAAAGAGATTGAATATTTTTATAGATCATATGCACGTAAAAATAGATTTGAGATTAGAATTGCAACTAGTCATAAACATGCTAATACGAATGATATCAGATCTAGGCAGTATGTATGTAAGAAAGCTGATACACCAATTGTTGGCAAGAGTTTACCTGATGATGAAGATAGTAGTAATAAAATAACTAGACAGACAGACTCTATAGGACGAACAATGTGCAAAGCTAGAATATATGTTGTCCACAATAAGAAAGAAGACAATTGGCGTATTTCTACTGTTGAATTAGAGCACAATAATCATTTAGTGACCCCCACCAAAGTAGATTTGATCGAGACTCACAGAAATATTACTCATATTGCAAGAAATTTAATTGACACTTTAAATAAGTCTGGTATTGGTCCTAATAAGATGATGAATGTTTTGAGCACAATGGGAGGTGGGTTGAAAAATGTTCCTTTCTCTATTGCTAATGTTGAGAATGTGGTTCGAGATTTAAGGCGTGATTCTGCAGATGAAAATGATGCACAAGCTGCTGTCAATCATTTGAACAAACTTGCATCCGGAAGTGCCAGTAAATTTTTTTTCCGAGTGAAACCCGGTGAAAACAACCGCATAGCTTGTATTTTGTGGGTTGATGCCCGATCAAGGTTTATGTATCAATAGTTCAGAGACGTTGTGACATTTGGTAGTACATACCGGACAAATACGTATGGCATGCCGTTTTTTCCATTTGCCGGGGTCAACCACCATTATCAGTCTATATTGTTTGGATTTGCACTATTACGAGACGTGACAGAGGACACTTTCGTTTGGGTATACAAATATGGCTTGAAGCCATGGACTACAAGGCACCTACAACCATCATCACTGATCAAGACAGAGCCATGAGTAATGTTATTGCTATGGTACTTCCAACTAGTTATCATTTATTGTGTTCTTGGCATATTAGCAATAAATTTCCTGAAAAATTTATCATGATTATTCTGAGCACCCATCGTTCAAAAATGATTTTAACAACTGTGTGTATAACTCATTGTCCATCGAGGAATTTGAAGAGCATTGGCATATTCTGATAAGTTCCTATGAATTGTATACTAATGAATGGCTTGGAAGTTTGTATGATGTATGACAGAAATGGATTCCAGCATATACAAAGAGATATTTTGCCGCGGGAATGACTACCACTGGAAGAAGCGAGAGCATGAATGCCTTTTTGATGAGTATGTTAATGCATCAACAGTATGCTATGTTTTGTACCGAGAGTCAAAAGGATGTAGAAAGACAGTTTATCAGCGAGAGGAAGGCCGACTACATAACAAAACATCGTAAAAGGATTATGGTACTAGGTTCATCTTTAAAAGTTCATCTTTGCACAAGTGTACACAAAAGAGATGTTTAGACGTTTCCAACGTCAATTAAATCGATTCCATGAAATACAATGTTCATAAACTTAGTGAGTTGTGTGTCACCGATACTAAGGTTTATGCAAAGGTATAATCTTGATCTGGCCAAAGTGGTGGAAGATATAAAGAAGTTGTCAACTATCGACAATCGGGATCGGTAACATGTAATCGCCAAATGTTTTCTCACTGGTGAATTATGCGGTACATCTTGAGATATTTCATAGCAAAGAGTATTTCACAAATACCGACCGACATGATCCTTCATTGGTGGACAAGAGACGCGAACAAAAGCAATGGTGAAGACTTACTCTTTAACTCCACATCTGCTGACTTCGAACAAAATCAAGCAATGCACTATAATCATTTGATGGGTGATTACCAGGAGTTAGCGAGCAAAGCGGCTTGCTCAGTCCGAGGTTATAAAACTGTTCTTAAACTGAATGCACGAGGAAAAGTGTTGGTTGACCAGTATGATCCGGATGAGAATATTACTGAACTGGCAGACGACGACATTGATTGCAAAATTGGAGATCCAAATCATGATATGGGATACGATAATGACGATGAAGATGCAGAGGTGGAAGAAGAAGAAGAGTTTTTGCCGCCTAATATTTCTCAAACAAAGGGCCGCAAAAAACAATCTAGATTCAATAGTGCACTCGAGAAAATCATTCCTTCAAGACTCATCAAAATGTGCAATTTGTGGCTTTGAAACCGACCACGAAGCGAAATCACTATCGAAAGTGCTAGGGATTCTGAGCCAAAAAAATAGGCGTCATTGTATTAATCATTCTATGTTTTTTATTTTATGAAAATGAACATGTAATATGTACTATTCCTCTTAATGTTATGCAAAGACTACTATTGGTATAATCAGTACTTCTAATATTGATAATCACATTATTATTATTATTATAATAATACTTCACTACTTTTATAAATTCGATAAGTAAATTAATTTCACGAAATGACTTGAAAAATTATCATCATTACTTATTAGACTAATTGAACTAATTTTATTAATAATAAAATCATTTCTTAAAAATAAAATTATTGCTTAATATATAAAACCATTACTAATAATCATTGCTTAATAATAAAATTATTAATACTAATAATGCAAGATTTATAATGATCACTTTATATTTTATTAAAGAATGATATTTTTTAATATATTAATAATCCTTTTATTGATATTATTACAAAAATAAGAAAAAATATTAAAGGGATAATAATAAATATAGATATTAACTTATTTCTAAATAGAAAACCCCATATGTATTATATAGACTTATTAATAATAATAAATCGTAATATAATAATAATGCAAGAATATAGATTTTGGGGATGGTGAAGTTTTAATATAAAGATATATCCTTGATTGAAATTAACAATTAGGCAAGTGGTTCTCGGGTGGTCATATATATGAGTGTATGGAATTTGAGGTTGAAGTTCGAATCATTTAGCAAATGAATCGCTTGAATAAAATTATTTTTTCAATTTTTATCACACTCGTGACAAAATTTGTCTTAAACTGGCTATTTTTTCAATTTCTTATTGCAAGTCGTGATCGACCGCGTCTTACGTAAGGCATTTTAATATTATTTTAATGCCGATCGTGTCGACATTGTCTTAGCATTTTAATTTTTATTATTATTTTAATGCCACCAGATCGGCCAAGACGCACGGAATTTATTTTATTTTTTATTCCATTTTAATGGTTTTGAGTCATGACATATAATGGAGAAATAAAAAAATAAAAAAAAAATGTGTGTTTAAGATAAGCTCTTCCTAACCATATTATTTTAATAATAAATATTCATTTTTATAACTATAACTTGACAAGTTAATTTTACGTGGGCCTCACTTATTAAAATAGAAGCCATGACAGTAAATAATTAGGCACAACAACTTTGTGCTTACTTATCAAATAAAAAAGGTAATCGTAGCCATCAATTCAATTTATCAACGGTCAAAAAGGGGTGTTGCAGACAAGACTCATAAAGAACCTACCATGCTATGGAAGGGCTCCATATATATATATATATATATATATATATATATATATATATATATATTGAGAAAGTGAGGTTTAATAGTTAAGTTAACTATTAAAAAATTAAATGAATTTGGTAATTTTTTAAATATTTATTGAATTAAATAAATATTTTTAAATAATTTAATTATTGAGAAAAATAAATAATTGATGAATGGTGGTGAATTAATTTAGTAACTAAATTGATTAGTGTAAATTAAATTGAGTAATGAATTTTTATTTGAAGAATTTAATTAAATTAAATCAATTGACTAATATTTAAGAAAATAAATAAATTAAATAAAGTCATGTTTCTAATTTATTAATTAAATTAGATATATAATTATTTATTAATTATAAGTATAATGATAAAAAGGTTTTTATTATTATTATAAGTTATTAAGCTAAAGTTAGTTAATTAACTAGAGTGTGACACAAATTAACTATATAATATAAATAATATAAGAATAATCTAGTTGGGGGAATTTTTGGTTAGCCAAACAAGGCCTTGTGGCCTTTGGTTTTTTCCAACTGACGTCTTTTGTTTTCTTTAACGGATGAATACGTGGGAGAGTTAAGCCATATCAGTTTTCTTTTGCGTCTTATTTTCTCCAAAAGCTAAAGAGCAGAGAGGAGAGAGGAGAGAAAAACACTGAGTTCTTGGTTATTGGCAAGAGGAAGAAGGGGAATTACTAAACCTAGTCACCATCTTTTGTAGCATACAATCAAAGTGAAGGTATAACTTACTTGAATTCTAATTTTTTTTTTATGTGGAATTGATTCAAATACATGTATATATATATATATATATATATATATATATATATATATATATATATATATATATATATATATATATATATATATATATATATATGATTTACAATCCATTAGTCCTCGTTTGTGGGTGTTATTTGAGGATTAAAGGCATGGAATTGGGTTGTAGTAGAAGGCTTTATATATCAGCGTACATGTTGTTGGATATGGCCTTAAAAAGTACCAAATTTTGTGCCTTATATGTGTTGTAATATACAAATTGAAGTTGGATTGTTTTTGTTAGAGTTTATGCCCTAGAAGCCAATTATTTGATATAATTGCTTAACGTTTTGATATTATATTTAATTGAATAAATATATGATTTTATTATGGTTTTATTTACTGCGTAATATAATTGTTAACATAATAAAATTCCTTAGAATAATGATACAAATTATATAGTTTCAAGTATGTGACTTGAACATGAGATTATATATTACCATTAGTATCAGTGTTCTTAAATGTCCCTAGTCGAGTATCATTGTTGATGGGACAACAATGATGCATTGAGACTAGTATGTGGATTGACTGATGACCAAATCTCATTGGTCATAAATATATGAGATATTAAGTCAATGCATAGGTATATGTTAGAGAACGATGTACTGGACAGATCCACCATGAGAATTCTATATGGAGCATTATGCGAAGTGTCATTAGCAATTCTCATAGTGACAATGATATAATGGTCCTCCGACCTGAAATCGCTATATTACTACACGATAATTTATGTACTTTGATATCATCAAATGTCACCTTTAATAGGGTGGACTATAAAGGTTATTATTGGGTTCATCATTAATCGTGTGAGAAATATGAGTGATCTAGATGGAATTTAACCATCCTGATTGAGTAGGATTATGAAATGCATGGCCATGCTCAAATAGTGATTTGTTTCATATAGTCTACTCATTGATCAAGAAAACTCAGATTAAATTATGAAGAGTATGACACATTCCATGACTCGAGTTTAATCTAGGATATTAAGGTTAAAAGGATTAAATTACATTGAAACATTGGTCACGAAAAGGTTGCATCGAATCATCGATCTTATTATTACTTGGGTAGCGATGATGCATTACTAGATGCCGCTCATCGCTTTATAATTTTATAATATGATTTTAAAATTATTGCCAACGTAATAATAACCTATAGGTCACACACATAGAACGTTATTTAAAAGGGAATTAATTTAAATTTTAAGGATTTAAATATATTAATATGATTAATAGTATTTAAATCACGAATTTAAAGTAAAAGGATAATTTGTATATATGTATATTAATTAAGTAAGACTTAATTAAGAGATATATATATATATATACAAATTCGGATTTTATAAAATTAGGTTTTGATTTGATTAATTCCTTTTAACTACTATATATATGATATATAGCAAATGACTACTTAGGGTAAGATATCATAATTGAAAAACCCTAGCCGCTTCTTAGAGAGACTAGAGAGAAAAGCAGATTTGTAAAATCCATTCCTTTTGGTGGCTAGTCTTAGTAAGTCCTTCTTATTGCGAATCGTTCGACGGTTAGATGCGGCGTTAAATGTGATACTGTAGAGGCGCAATCGGTTTGTATTATGCGTTGGAGATTCGAGGCGATCGGTTTGATTCTCGTTTTTGTTTATATCTGGTTTTATCTTTAAACCTCTCGAATTAATTGATTTTTCATGGATCTGCTTTTAGGGTTTCGAAATTGCTTTAAAATTTTAATTTCATTTGTATGCTTTACGTGTAAAGCCCAACAAAGGTATCGAGAGCTACTTGCGAAAAGATTAATTCAGATTACGTGTTTTAATTGTATTCGATATATATGATATATGATGATGCATGTTTACCGATATAAAATTGAATATATGATATTCCGATTGTATGTGTATTACGGTAATATATATGATGATCTTTATTAATCGTATCTTTAATCGGTGGAATAACAATATAACTATTCTAATCGGATTAGAAGCATGAAGAATCGTTTTAATATGATTAATCGAAACCGAAATATATGATAAATTACGGGTGTCTTGTTATTCGTTTTAATATGATTAATTCAAACGAAAATATATGATAAATTAAGGTGTCTTGTTATTCGTTTTAATATAATTAAATCGAACCGAAATATATGATTTGTTATTATGGGTGTTTTGGTGGATTAAAATGTATGATTAAAACTATTTCGGAGATTCAGATGGAAAAATTCGCTATACGAGAATGTAGTTCAAATTTTTTTTCCACCGCCATGAGGAGACCCCCTTGGACCACCCGTCAATGGCGCATGATGGTCGTGTCCCCTATATTTTATATATAGTTTTCTTTAATTATATATAAATTGTTATGTGCTTATTGTGATATGCATGGTGCATGATTATGGCCTTTTGACCCATAGGTTAGTGGTTTTGGTTTTGAAATACGGCTTGCATGTCGTGCCTTTCTATAAATTCTAATTTAATATTCTCTTCTCATCTAAATCCCCTCGAATGTAACTCGAGGTTTCTTTATGTCATGTAATAATCTGTAATTGATGAAGATGTCAAGATGAAGAACACAATGGAAAGATGATGATGGAGAGGAGGCGCATGCTAGAGGAAGATCCAAGGAAGCTATTTATTTTAAGATCTTTTACCACCTTAGATTGACCTTCAATCTTTCATTAGCTTGAAAAAGATTGACGTGGATTGGGCCATAATCGTGACACATTTAATTTTGCACTTTATTTATACTTGTATGCGATATGATATGATTAATAATGTGCATGCTTAATAAGATTAAAATTGGTGAGATCTAAATTAATAAAATCCTCATTAAATTATTAAGTCTAAATCGGATGCCTTCCAATGAATAACACGCATCAAGACCTTGATCAATAGATGTAGGTTTGCCAAAGCAAAGTACCCTATTTATCTAGGTAAGATGCGATAGGATAATTGTGATATCCAAACTATTAAAATCATTGGGCTCGACTTAACTATGTTATCTCAATAGGATTGTGGACTTAGAGGCATAGAGTTTGGTTGGTACCATTAGATGGACTAGAAACAAATGTTGTTTACCAAACTATCCGTGAGTTATATATGATATAATTGACAAAGGGTTGTCTACCTAAATAATTATGTTTTGAGAGAATAGCCAAAGCTAACTTAAGGCATAATGAAATATGGATCTTGGCTCACTAGAAAGATTTAATAGAAGATGCTTTCCTAATTAATGGTGAGGGCTATTAATTTGAATAAAATAGTGGGAGGTATATTTTGAATGTACTATTATCAATTATATAATATCAACTCGAATTTGACTTATTATTGTTGCACTTATAAATTGTAGATATCAAATGGCAAACAACAACAACACAAATAGTCTTTCATTACGATCACCCCTTGAAAAGGACAAGCTAAGTGGAATTAATTTCCTTGACCGGCATAGGAACTTGAGGATTGTCCTCAAACAAGAGCATAAGCTATATGTCCTTGATGGGCCCATTCCTGCGCAAAGACACCAACATCCATCGCACCACGCATGGGCCTGATGCTTACAAAAGCATCAAGATGATGCTCTGGATGTGAGTTGTGTCATGTTAGCAACTATGAACGCCGAGCTTGAAAGCAATATGAGTTGATGGATGCTTATGAGATGATCGAGCATCTCAAGAAATTGTTCAAGGGCATGCTCGACAGAGAGGTATGATACAAGCAAGGCGTTGTATCAACGCAAAATGGGTGAACGTGATCCAGTTGGTCCACATGTCTTTGAAAATGATTGGGTATATTGAGTACCTTGATAGGTTGGGTTTTCCAATCACTCCTAAAGCCCAAACTAACCTTGTTTTGCAATCTTTGAATAAAGAACTACTCTCAATTTGTTATGAACTATCTTATGAATGAAATTGAGAAACCCCTTCTTGAGTTGTTGAGCATGTTAAGAACTGCCGAGAACAACATGAAAAAGCGAGACCCGCTCCCATAATGATGGTGCAAAAGGGAATGCTAAGGGAAATTGGAAAGGCAAGAAGAAGATAAGATCTAAATCTTTTGACAAACCCAATTCCAAAACCAAACAAGCTTTAAAACCTAAAGGTGGGGTGGCTAAAGAAGGTTAATGTCACTTCTGTGGAAAACCTGGACACTGGAAAAGGAACTGTCATGCTTATCTGGAAGAAGTGAAGAAAAGAAAAGGAAGTACGACTTTTGATTCAGGTATATATGTTATAGAAGTCAACTTGTCTACTTCTACATCATGGGTATTGGATACTGGATGTGGTTCTCACATTTGTGTTAATGTGCAGGGACTCCGAAGGAGTAGAACTTTGGCGAAAGGAGAGGTTGACCTACGAGTTGGAAATAGAGCAAAAGTTCTTTGACCGGCGTAGGAACTTATCATTTATCTTTGCCCACTGGGCTAGTTTTAGAATTAGAAGATTGTTATTTTGTGCTTGTATTAGGCAAAAACTTATTTTTGGTTTCTTGTTTGGACAAGAAAGGTTTTTCATTTATAATAAAGAACAATCTTTGTTTGTTTTACTTAAATAGTATTTGTTATGGTGTTGCACAATTGTTTAACTGTCTCTATATTCTTGATTTAGAAATGCCTATCTATAACATAAATACAAAATGATTTAAATCAAATGATTCAAATCCGACATATCTCCGCAATCTGTCGTTTTAGGCCATATAAATGAGAAACGCATATCCAAACTCCATAAAGATGGGTTCTTGGATTCATTTGATTTTGAATCATATGAGAAATGCGAGTCTTGTTTATTAGGCAAGATGACTAAAGCCCCTTTCACTTTGACACACATGAAGCGGACTAGCGATATATTGGGACTTATACATAGTGATGTATGTGGACCCATGAGTTCGTTAGCAAGAGGTAGGTTTTATTACTTCATTACATTTACCGATGACTTTAGTAGATATAGATATGTGTATCTTATGAGACACAAATCCGAATCCTTTGAAAATTTCAAGGAATTCAAGAATGAAGTTCAAAACCAATTTGGCAAAAGCATAAAAGCCCTTCGATCCGATCGAGGAGGTGAATACTTAAGCCAAGACTTTGATGACCTTCTAAAGGAGTGTGGTATTATATCATAGCTCACTCCACCGGAACACCGCAATGGAATGGTGTATCACGAGAGGAGGAATCGAACCTTGTTGGACATGGTATACGATCAATGATGAGTCATGCAGATCTTCCAATAAGCTTACGGGGTTATGCCTACAGAGACAATTTGCATTCACACTTAACCGTGTTCCTACAAGGCGGTTCGAAAGACACCATATGAAATGTGGACTGGGAAGCGCCCTAGTATGTCGTTTCATGAAGATTTGGGGTTGCGAGGCGTTAGTAAACGTCTGATTCTCGACAAGCTCGGACCCAAATCGACAAATGTAATTTTGTGGGATACCCAAAGGAAACAAAAGGGTATTATTTCTACAAACCTTTTGAGAACAAAGTGGTTGTTGCTCGAATCGGTATTTTTCTAGAAAGAGAATTTGTCTCTAAAGGAAACAAAGGGAGGAAAGTAGAACTCGAAAGAAATTCGAGAACCACAAAATATCATTGAACTGAGTTGGAACATGAAAGAGGAACCACAAGAAATTGTGGAAAGTGAACTCCTTTCAATTACACAAGTCATTCAGTAGATCTGGTAGGACACGCCAAGAGCACGAGAGATATTATGGATATCTTGTGACTCAAAACGCGATGTGATGCTCATAGATCAAGATGAGCACCTTCCTACCAAGAAGCTATGAATGGACCAGATTCGAGAAATGGCTTGAAACCATGAAATGCGAGATGGACTCCATGTATACTAACCAAGTATGGACTCGGTTGATCCACCAGAAGAATAAAACCAATCGCTGGTGCAAGGGGTTTTCAAAAAGAAAACCGACATGGATGGTAATGTACAAACCTATAAAGGCCGATTTGGTAGCAAAAGGTTTCAAACAAATTCAAGGTGTTGACTATGATGAAACCTTCTCTCCAAAGGCAATGGTTAAATCCATCGAGATCTTACTTGTTATTGCGACTTTTTATGATTACGAAATCTGGCGATGGATGTCAAAAGCGCTTTCCTTAACGGAAATCTCCTTGAGGATGTGTATATGACACAACTTTGAGGGTTTTGTCACTCCAAAGGATCTTTGGAAAGGTATGTAAGTCGCAAATGATCCATTTATGGATTGAAGTAAGCCTCTCGGAGTTGGAATCTTCGATTTGATGAAGCGATCAAAGAATTTGGCTTTATTAAAAATGAAGATAAACCTTGTGTATATAAGAAGGTTAGTGGAGTCACATTGTATTCCTAGTATTATATGTTGATAACATATTAATTATTGGGAATGACATTCCTTCCTTACAGTCAGTAAAAACATGGTTAGGAAAATGTTTCTCCATGAAAGATTTGAAGCGATCTTTGCCACATTTTAGGTATCAAGATCTATAGAGATAGATCAAGAAAATGCTCTCTACTAAGTCAAAGTACATATATTGATAAAGTGTTGAAACGGTTCAGCATGCAAGAGGCGAAAAGAGGAAACTTACCCGTGACTCATGGTGTAAAGATCTCTAAGGCCCAATGTCCTAAATCACAAGATGATGAGGAGCGTATGAGAAAGATCCCTTATGCTTGAAGAATTGGATCTATCATGTATGCAATGATATATGTACTGTCGTCCGGGATGTCTCGTATGCTTTGAGCATGACGAGCAGATACCAGTCGAATCCAGGTGAAGGTCACTGGACAGCAGTCAAGAATATCCTCAAGTACCTGAAAAGGACTAAGGATTCATTCTTGGTATATGGAGGTGAAGACGAACTAGCAGTAAAGGGTTACACAGATGCTAGTTTCGGTCCCGACAATGATGACTATAAGTCTCAGTCAGGTTTTGTGTTTTGCCTTAATGGTGGTGCTGTTAGCTGGAAAAGTTCGAAGCAAGAGACAGTAGCTGATTCTACAACAGAGGCTGAGTATATTGCTGCTTCTAGTGCAGCCAAGGAGGCTGTATGGATTAAAAAGTTCATCACTGAACTTGGTGTTGTTCCAACCATTGTTGATCCGGTTGCTCTATACTGTGATAATAATGGAGCCATTGCACAGGCTAAGGAACCCAGATCTCACCAACGATCCAAGCATATACTTAGGCGGTACCATCTCATCCGTGAAATCATTGATAGAGGAGATGTACATATAGGAAGAGTGCCAACAGATGATAATGTTGCAGATCCACTAACCAAGGCTTTGTCGCATGACAAGCACCGCACGGTCACACTAGTTCCATGGGTATTAGATACATGAGTGATTGGCTCTAGTGCAAGTGGGAGGCTGTTAGAGTTTATGCCCTGAGGCCAATTATTTGATATAATTGCTTAACGTTTTGATATTATATTTGATTGAATAAATATATGATTTTATTATGGTTTTATTTACTTTACGTAATATAATTGTTAACATAATAAAATTCCTTAGAATAATGATACAAATTATATAGTTTCAAGTATGTGACTTGAACATGAGATTATATATTACCATTAGTATCGGTGTTCTTAAATGTCCCTAGTCGAGTATCATTGTTGATGGGATAACAATGATGCATTGAGACTAAATATATGGATCGATTGATGACCAAATCTCATTGGTCATAAATATATGAGATATTAAGTCAATGCATAGGTATATGTTAGAAACGATGTCTTTGGATGCGGACCCACCATGAGAAATTCTATATGGAGCATTATGCGAAGTGTCATTAGCAATTCTCATAGTGACAATGATGTAATGGTCCTCCGACCTGAAATCGCTATATTACTACACGAGAATTTATGTACTTTGATATCATCAAATGTCACCTTTAATAGGGTGGACTATGAAGGTGATTATTGGGTTCATCATTAATCGTGTGAGAAATATGAGTGATCTAGATGGAATTTAACCATCCTATATATTATGGGTGATATCCATAGGCCTCTTGATTGAGTAGGACTATGAGATGCATGGCCATGCTCAAATAGTGATTTGTTTCATATAGTCTACTCATTGATCAAGAAAACTTCATTAAATTATGAAGAGTATGACACATTCCATGACTCGAGTTTAATCTAGGATATTAAGGTTAAAAGGATTAAATTACATTGAAATATTGGTCACGAAAAGGTTGCATCGAATCATTGATCTTATTATTACTTGGGTAGTAGTGATGCATTACTAGATGCCGCTTCACTTTTATAATTTTATAATATGATTTTAAAATTATTGCCAACGTAATAATAACCTATATAAACCACACACATAGAATGTTATTTAAAAGGGAATTAATTTAAATTTTAAGGATTTAAATATATTAATATGATTAATAGTATTTAAATCACTTAATTTAAAAAGTAAAAGGATAATTTGTATATATGTATATTAATTAAGTAAGACTTAATTAAGAGATATATATATATACAAATTCAGATTTTATAAAATTAGGTTTTGATTTGATTAATTCCTTTTAACTACTATATATATGATATATAGCAGCTACTTAGGGTAAGATATCATAATTGAAAAACCCTAGCCGCTCTTAGAGAGAGACTAGAGAGAAAACAGTTTAAAAATCCATTCCTTTTGGTGGCTAGTCTAGTAAGTCCTTCTTATTGCGTAATCGTTCGACGGTTCGTGGGGGGGTTCATTGGGAAACGGTAAGGGGCAAAATCGATTTGTATTGCGTTGGAGATTCGAGGCGCAGTCGGTTTCAGATTCTCGTTTTTGTTTATATCTGGTATAATCTTTAAACCTCTGAATTAATTGATTTTTCGCATGGATCCTGTTTTAGGGTTTCAGAAATTGCTTTAAAATTTTAATTTCCGCTGTGCGTTTCTGTGCCGAAGCCCAACAGTTTTAATATGTGAAGAAACGAAAGTGGCGTAATTGGAATCGTGTCAATTGATTGAGAAACGAATTCGTGGTGATCAAATTCGCTAATAGTGTAAAATATGATGAAATTCAGAAAATTGGGATTTTGATCATTCAAAATTGTATACGTTAAGTGTTTATGTTGTTATTATGTGGTATTACATGTTTATAGATGTTATTACAAAGTTTTAGTTGCTAGGTGTTATAATTTCTATAGGAATTGGGTTGAGATTGGTGACTGCCGAGTAACAGAGTTGTCTTCAGTTAGCGGTTTACATACACAAATTGCTACCGGTACCATTGTGGCTGAAACCCACAGGTGAAAGCAGCGTAGGCTAGCTTTGGCCTTGATTAAAAGATAAGGCGACAACGTTCTTGGCGATGCCACTGAGCCAGTGCGGTGACTTCTACCTATTTGCAGGTCATGCGTAATGGACTTATGTTAGCTAAGCAAGCATGTTAATGATGTTAAGACATAATAGAAACTACAATAACATATTGTAAGGTGTTGTAATGCAAAGTGTAAAGATTTTAAGTGATTGCTTATTTAAGTTACGCAATGGAACTAAATGTGATGTTTTCAAAAGTAAGAAATAAATGATAAGGTTTATGTTGGTATTGGAACTGCATGCCTTGGGGTTATCTCCGAGGATGGAACTGATACTCTCGGTGTGTAATCCGGGGTTGAGACTAAACTTCCGGTAGTATTCAGACTGGATATGAGTCGTCTTCCAGGGTTATCTCTGAAAGACAAATTTGCCCTCCTGCAATGTCAGTAACAGGTGTGCAGAAAATTTTGAGTGTCTACAAATATTATTATTGAATTTTACTCCACAAAGTAGTTATCATGTTGACAATTTGGATATTCTTGAACTCTGGATAAATTGAATTATAAATCTTTAAAATTTATCCTTCCTTTCACTTAATTGAATTCTTATATCATTGTCATCATCCTCATGCTTATATTGTGATGAAAGTCATCTTTGGCCCGTAGTGCATAGGTAGACTGTTGATTGGTATGATTATAACATGGAATTATGTATCAGTATAATCATGATCCGTAATGTTACAAATGATGTGGTAAAAGTCCTTATTGGCCTGTAGTGCATTGATGGACAGTTGTTGGAATGATCATAACCACTGGTGATACTAACGAATATCCTTGGCCCATAATGCATGGATTATTCGTGGATGTGATAATAATGAATATCCTTGACCCGTACTGCATGGATAATTCATAGATGTGATATTAACGAATATCCTTGGCCCGTAGTGCATGGATAATTCGGCGATGTGGATTATTTATTGAACTGTGTTACAACGATAAAATATTGATGATGAACTTTTAATTCATAGAAGATAGTAGATATCATGCTCTACTTGACTCTTCTAATGGATTTCTTGTTCCGTTGCAGTTAAATTGTTGTCTATTGTATTCTATTAGTTTTACACTGTTGAAGGCTAATGATAATTTATTCTGCATTATCTTAGTCATAATATTCTTTACTGGGCTAGTTGAGATCACCTTTTTCTTTCAGTGTTCTCTTCAAGAAATGAGAATATAGTTGGGACTAGTCGGGGAATGCAGTAACGGTCTAAGATGGTTGCTATAGTAGTCCTCACTATTCTATGAAATAGTGTGATAATAATTGTAATGAGGACTTCATTTGAGTTTGGATATTGTCTACGAGACAATATTCGTGCTAAAACTCAGCTATTGTGTTGTCGTATTTTGCACGACAGTTGTATAAATTAATTTTGTATTTAAGTTATGTACCATGTATTTGGCGACTCGCAATGGGCTGTGTATACCTATTTTGGGGGCGTCACAGTTGGTATCAAAGCTTAGGGATATGATCCCTGGTTGAGATTTGAGGCTAGAACTAGGAGGGAAGAGACGGGTAAATCCTTCGCTAGTATGACCTACCTAAGCTTATTTGTTATTTAATTGGTCGGTCAGAATATAGGGATAATATGTGGCATGTCAATAAACCTTTGTTTTGTTGCAATGTTTGAAAATGACATCTAAAAAATGTTGAAATAAGCAATGGAGCACATAAGATCGTTGAGTCACCGATGATCAATACACATGATAATGTGCATCAAGAAGGCAATAATCCTGATGTAAACAACAACACCGATCAAATGATGAACGATGGGATGTTCAGAAGCTTTCTGCAATTCATGCAACATCAGGCGAGAGAGACTCCTGCTCAAAATGCAGGTGGAAACACTGGCAACTCACGGATGGTCACTGCTAAGCAATTCAAGGCGCTGGGACCACCAGAGTCTTTGGGAAATCTAGAACCACTTAAGGCAAAGACGTGGATTAAGCAGATCACCAAGATATTTGATGTATTGGGATGCTCTGAGGAGCAAAAGGTTCCCTTTGCCACCTTCATGTTGCGAGGAGAGGCAAATCATTGTTGGGAATCTGTAAAACGTACTCAGCCTGTCGCACTGAAGATGTCTTGGGAGAAGTTACAAGAATTGTTCAACGACAAGTACTTTCCTGAAAGTACTCGTCACATGAAGGAGGTAGAATTCATCAAGCTGGAGGAAAAAAAATATGACCGTATCGCAGTACGAGGCTAAGTTTGCCGAGTTATCTCGGGTTGCATCCCATTTGGTAGATAATGAGGAGCGTATGATGCGAATGTTTCTAAGAGGTTTGAAACCTGAAATTCGTCAATACCTCATTTCTCACAAACTTTGTTCATATGCAGATGTTGTGAATAGGGCTCAGTTATTAGAACACAATTATGAGTCAGCCCAACCAAAAGACAGTGACCAATAACATGATAATAATCATACCGGTGTCAATGACCATCAAAACAATGATAAACATCGTGCAGGAAATTATCATGCCAGAAATGGTAACCACTTTGGTGGTAGTCATGGCCTAGATAATAGGAAAGGTGAACTAAGTGGGAGCAACTTTTAGAAGAGAAGATTCAACAATGACGGAAAGACATCGACAACAACACCATCACCCATTTCTAAGGAAGGAGAATGACCACCGGTCGTATGCTCTAGATGCGGAGAGGAGGGACACATCAGTCCAAAATGTACGCAACAACCCAAAGTGTGTTTCCATTGCGGAAGAGAAGATCGCCTAGCTCGATTTGGTCGTGTAGCGAAGTCAAGTCCAACTGGTATGACGACACCAAAGGTTGTCCCAGACAAGTCAAGTCGGTAGTTTAAGGAATAGTGTTTTTCGTGACTTCCCAAAATGCGAGGAACCTGGACGAAGTTATCACGTGTAAGATAATCATAAACTCTTACGAAGTCTATACCTTATTCGATACCGGTTCTACCAATTCTTTTATTTCACCTACTTGCACTCAACGTTTAAATTTGACTCAAGAGAAATTAGACTTTGACTTATCGGTTGAAACTCCATTAGGAGAAACCTTCATTACATCCGCCGTTTATAAATTTTGTTTGATTCAAATCGACAGCCTCACGTTACCTGTCGATCTTATCTCTTTGAAAATACTTGCATTTGATGTGATTTTAGGGATTGATTGTTTTCGTAAGGTTGTTAGATTTCATATTCTTAACCAACCTATTATGCGAATTCAATCAACCAAATCACTAAAGTTAATCACTGTCATATCAAGCCATAAAGCCATTCGTTTATTGAAAAATAGATGTCAAGCTTTCTTAGCCCATGTCACACATTTAAACAAAAATATGTCAGATTTGAATGATATTTCTGTTGTTAATAAATTTCCTGACGTATTCCTTGAAGACTTCCTCGCTTACCCCCAGAGCGTGAAATCAAATTTTGTATCGACCTTGAACCCGATACCAAACCCTCAAATATTTCTTCAACCAAAATGAATGTATAATGCGCCAAAGACGTTGGCTTGAGTTGTTGAAAGATTACGATCATACTATTCAATACCATCCTAGAAAAACGAACGCGGTAGCTGACGCATTGAGTAGAAGATCGTATGCAGTTACAAGTGCGACGTCGTTAACACAAAGACTCATTTCGTATGACTTACAAATGAAGGAGATAGAGTTAAAGACTCTAATGACCCAAGCGATGATGTCAAATTTACGATTAGAATTGACTTTAATCGATAAATTTAAAGTTGCTCAAGCTACAGACCTAGAGCTGATGAATATGAAGAAAAAGGTCCAAGAAGTCGTTATTCCAAAAGCGAGAATCAACGAAGTGAGGAAAGCTCAAACCTTCGATTTATTGGTCTATTTGAAATCCTCGATTGAGTAGGAATTGTTGCCTATCGACTAGCCTTACCACCAAGTATGTCTCGTGTTCATAACGCTTTTTCACATATCTATGTTACGTAAATATGTGAACGACCCGAACCATATTATTGAATTAGAACCAGACGAGATAGCAGAAGATTTAACGTATGAAGAGGTACTTGTTAACATCTTGGATAAGTAGAAACCTATTCTACGCTCAAAGGTTATACCTCAAGTCAAAGTTTTGTGGAGAAACCTGTAAGAACCGAGAATTTCATAAATAATAATTATTTTAATATAATAAGAAAACAAAAATTTATTTGAATATAAATATTGATGTGTTGTAAGATGAGTAATTCAATTAGAGTAAATTAAATTTATATGAGTATTGAGAATCGTGAAATGCCTTGTGTGGCATAATGAGGAACGAGGAAGTTCACTAAGTGAATTAAAAGAGAAATAGTTGATTAAGAGAAAGATTAATTATGTGTAATTATATGATTCCATATAAGGAATGAATAAACTCTTTAACTAGTAATATTACCAATATGGAAGTTAATTCATGTCATGTAAAACTAGTATGGTGATAGAGGTCGAAACTGGCTTAGAGCTAAACTAGTTTAGCCTTTGCCAGAGGGGCCCTTGCATACCATCCCTCCCAAAGAAGAGTAATCAAGAATCGCCTAGTGGCGATCTGGGAAAAGTTGGTTATTCCTGTAGAAATTAAATGGGACATTATTGTAATGTGTGACATTAATAAAATCATATGATAAGAGTACATTTTAATGATATAAGGTGCCAAGTAGTACAATGAAATCATATACGACATTTTAATATAGAAAAGATTAAGTAATTGTGAATTCTAGAAATTGGGAAAGGAATTAAATATTTAAATAATTATTTAATATTAAATAATGTTATTGTGTGGTTATGTGATTATTAAAAATATTTATGGGAGATACCTAGACAATAATATTTAACTGCATTATTTTATTATGTGTACTTAATGTGACACCCCCAAAATAGGTATACATCACCCATTCTGAGTCGCCAAATACAACACTGTTGTAAACTTCATTTATACAACTGTCGTCCAAAATACGACAACACATATGCTTTGAGTTTTAATACAAATATTGTTACGTATATAATACGACAATATTCATACTCAAATTATTAAAATGCCATATGAAGTACAACAACAATATTTCAAGTCCCCAAAGGAACACGAGAAGATTTCTGTCCCCCTCATTCTAATGGAGTGCATTTTTGACGCTTCCAAATTCGAGTTCGCCTCACCCTATTTGTGACGCCCCCAAAATAAGTATACATCACCCATTCTTAGTCGCCAAATACATGGTTCAGATATTAAATACAAACTTCCTTATACAATACGACAAAAAATGTAAATTATAGTTTTTACACGAATATTGTCTATTAGACAATATTCAAACTCAAAAGAGAGTCATCATTACAATTATTATCACACTATTTTATAAAATAGTTAGGACTACTATAGCCACCATCTCGGACCATCACTTTGTTCCCCGACTAGTCCCGACTACGTTCTCATTCCCTAAAGGGAATAATGAAATCAAAATGGTGAGCTCAACTAGCCCAGTAAGAAATATTATGACTAAGATAATGCATAATAAATTATCATTAGTCTTCAACAGTGTTAAACTGATAATAAACAACAAGTTTAACTGCAACGGAACAAGCATTCCATTAGAAGAGATAAGTAGAGCATGATATCTACTATCTTCTCTAGTTTAAAAAGTTTATCATCAACTTTATCGCTGAGACTCAACTCAATAAATAATCCACATCACTGAATCATCCCTGCACTACTGGCCAAGGATATTCATTAGTATCACGTCCACGAATTATCCATGCACTACGGGCCAAGGATATTCGTGTAATCACCAATGGTCATGATCATACCAAAAGTTGTCCATCAATGTACTACGGGCCAATGAGGACTTTTATCACATCATTTGTAACATTACGGGTCATGATTATACCGAATGATCCCTAGTCATAATCATACCAATCAATAGTCCATTTATGCACTACGACCAAAGATGACTTTCATCACAATATAAACATGAGGATGATGACAATGATATAAGAATTCAATTAAACGAAAGCAAATGATAAATTTTTAAAGATTTATAATTTAATTTATTCAGAATTCAATAATGTCCAAATGATTTGGAAAAAAAGAAATCAATTTTTGTCATGAATAGTACCCCGAGTGAATAATAACCGAGTGAATAGTACCCCATAAATAGTACTTTGGGAATAGTACCCCGTGAATAGTACTTCATGAATAGTACTTCGTTAACAGTATCCCGTGAATAGTAGTACCCTATGAATAATACTTTGTAAATAGTACCGTATAAATGAATAGTACCCATGAATAGTACTCCGGTATGAAAAGCTTAAAATTTAACAAGAATGTTCAGAAAATATCCTTATGAAACGATACTAGATGAAGCGTAAATTTCAAGGATATTCTACTAATTTCACGGAGTATAGAAGTAATACTTTAACAAAATGAGTGTAGAATTAGGAGTACGAAATGAAATAATATTACTTACATACTACAAAGTATGGAAGCAAACATTATTTCATACGAATACTGAACAAAAATAATATCCCTTACGAATAAGAAAATAAATAACATCCCTTACGAATACGAAAGAAATAATACCCCTTGCCTTAGAAGAAGACTAGATACTGGAATAGTGAAGTAGCAGAATACTCTTCTTCTTCCTCTCTATAGCTTCTCTCTCTATAAATGCTCTTGTGAGTCTTAGTGAATTGGTGAGAATGAAAGAAGAATGAGCTTCTATTTATAGGATAACATAGTTTCGATGATTGCACGATTAAGGCTCGAATTATTACAGTATAGTACCTTCATCTATACCTCCATTTTTAATTTAGTCCTACAAGTATTATCAATCTTGCACCACCTCCCCTAATAGTACATACATGTGAACCAATTGTTCAATACATGTGAACCAACAGTAAATTTGCATGTGAACCAATAGCAATTAATTGCTCATTTATCCGATTAATTGTCCATTCGGTCAATTTAACATCCAGAAATCAGTTATTATCGAAATAAATGTCAATTTCCACTAACACAAATAATCCCAACACAATGGAAATATTTTTATTAACAATTTCATCTTTAATCAACACGAACTTATTCATCATTAATATTATAACTCACAATATTTAACAATCAGATCATTCCTAGGAAAGAGGGGGCTTTCCGATAAGGATTTCTCCCTATTGGCGCGCAATTAGGTGACCAAACCCCTTTCCTCAACAGAACTTTCTAGACATCGTCAATAATGCAAATAATAATTTGAATAACTTTGTCGTCTCAATTATTGATTTAATAATATAAAATATTATGCAGATGGTACTGTGACAATAATTGAATCAATAATATGAGAGATTATGCAGCAATTACTGTAGTAATAATTGAGTATAACTGAGTGACTTCTCACGTAAGCATCAATAATCAATATCGTGTGCTACTATGCAACCACGCGTATTACTGTACTTTTACCACCGGGTATTTCAATAGTTTAACGATAAAACTTTCATCGTTATTTTTATAAAAAGATATTTCTGTCGTTTTCTAACTATGACAATACTTCCGTTAGGGGTCCACTAATGATTGTCTTGAGTCGTATTTAATATTCCATGTTAAAACGAATATTCCCTGACCAATCGAATATTTTATAACAGCTTGCTTACTTTGCAAAATTTGTAAATATTATCCACAACTATAACGTTATATCAAATTCACACCATAACATTCAAAAATATATTTCGAGAAAAATTAATCTTTATTCATAAAAGTTGGGGTCTTACACTATTGTTGTTCACCAAAATTAAATATTAAATGATGTATAAAATATGTCACACACATTTTGTGTTCTCAGTACAATTATTATGCCACATCATTTCATAATTTGATTAGGATTGTGACTAATTTGTAACACCACTTTATACACATGTTCTCTCTGCTAGTCGCAACTACACTTTTATTACCTGAAAGGGGTGGTGGAGTAAAAGGGTGAGCACAAACAGCCTAGTAAAGAATATCATGACTTAAGATAAATAAATTATCAATAGCTTTCATCAATAAAATATCAGATATTTAGAACATATGGTAGTTAATAAAAGTTTTCAACCATAATAGCAGCGGAATCAACAATCCATTAGAAGAGTCAAGTATAACATAATGTCTATTATCTCCTCCAAATTAAAAGTCCATCGTTAACATTTCATTCCTGTAATACTCATCAACATTTCTTTGTTGTACCCAAGACAAAGAGAACTCTCATCACCTGTCTTCACTTGAACCACAAAAGATTATAGTTAAATTCACAATTCATATTTATAATCTGGTAAATCAACATTCCATCTTTGCAATACGAGCATAAGACATATACAACTATAAAACCAATAACACTGAGACTTAACTCAATAAGTAATCCACATCATTTGTAAGATTACAGGTCATGATTATACCGAATAATTCCTGATCATAATCATACCAAAAAACTGTCCATCTTTGCATGTAAGCCAAAGAGGATTTTGTTTATCATCAATTTTATCGCTGAGACTCAGCTCAATAAATAATCCACATCATTTGTAACATTACAGGTCATGATTATACTGAATAATCCCTGGTCATAATTGTTAAACCCCAACTTTTAAAAATAAAGATGAATTTTCTATAAATATCATTTTTGAATATTATGGAATGAATTTAATATAATGTTATAGTTGTGGGTAATATTTATAAATTTTGCAAAGTACGCAAGTTGTTTTATAATATTCGATTGGTCGGGAATATTCATTTTAACAGGAATATTCGTACAATGGCACAATCATTGGTGGACCCTAGCAATGTAATTATTGTTTGATTAAGAAAACGACAAAAATACTTTATGAAAATAATGGCGGAAGTTTTACCGTTAATCGTTGAAACACCGTGTTAAAAATACGATGTCTGCCGTAGTTACAAAGAGCACACGATATTGATTATTGATGCTTACGTGAGAAGTCACTCAGTTTTGTTCAATTATTGCTACAGTAATTGTTGCATAATATCTCACGTTATTTGATTCAATTATTATTGATATTTTATATATTATTAAATCAATAATTGAAATGACAGAGTTATTAATATTATAAATTACAATATTAACGATGTCTAGAAGTTCTGTCGAGGAGAGGTTTGGTCACCTAATTGCGCGCCAATAGGGAGAAATGCTTATTGGAAAGCCCCCTCTTTCCTGGGAATGACCTAGTCGATTAATATTGTGAATTATAATAATAATGATAAATGTTGTTAAAAATATTGAGAAATTTTTTTATGAAGTCCTTGTTGTAATTATATGAACTCCCATTTACCCATTTTTAAATGTATCGGTGAAAAATTATCTCAGTTTTTGTTATATATATATATATATACATGTGTATTATATATATATATATATATATATATATATTAAACATGTCACATGGATTGAAATATGGGGGAGGAGAAGTGGCGTAGGAAGGAAGGAGGTATCTTTATTATATATATATATATGATGATAATGGATTTTGGTGGAAAAGTAGAGTTTTTGGTGGAAAAGTGAAATTTTAGTTGTTTTATTATGAATTGATATTGGTGGGGGAAATGTTGTAGTCGGGAAGGTGGAATCTAACGGGGTATATATATATAATAGAAGTGGCCAACATGTTGATATTTATATAATGGGAAATGATCCGTGCACAACGTTAGCTGTGAACCCTTAATCAGCTAACGCTCATCCAGCCGTCCAAAATTGAAGTTAATGGCCCAGATGAGATCCTAGCCGCTAGAGGGAGTAATGGCCAATAATAATTTTAAAATTCCACTATCTTTGGCCGCCAGAGAGGAGTAATGGCCGTGTCAACGTTGTCGCTTTTGCTTGGCACGCTTACTCCTCTAGTGGCCAAAGACAAAGGATTTTAAAATTTTGGGCATTAAGGGAATTTCGCCCAGCCGCTAGTGGGAGTAGCGGCCAAGCGTTTCCCAGATCAAAACTTTCCACTATTTGCGTTTGCAGTTTGCTTGAACAGAGAGACGAGAAGGACCGCACAGAGAGATAAGGTGAAGGGATTGCTGCAAATTACTCGAATTTGGCCCATCAATATCAAATTTAACTGGTAAGTAAGTGTCTTACTACCCACTATGCTTTTGTAATTATCTTTAGAAACAAAATAGACATGTTAGATGCGTATTTTGCTAAATATTTTAAAAATTATTGCTATATGAAAGCATGGTATTATTATATGAATGTATACAAATTGGGTGGTAGGTATGCATCTATGTATACAAATTATGTGTATAAATTGGGTATTTTCTATATATAAAATAATAATATGTATATTTTTGAGTATTATGTTTGCATAAATTGGGTATTTTCTATATATAAAATAATAGTATGTATTATCATGTTTGTTGGGTATTATTTTTGGTCAATTATTTATTTAGGCATTTAATTAAAGTTTTATTGATATTGATATTTGTAGGTAAATATGGACAATTGGCTGCCTGGATCCATTGATCGCAGTGTCCTTTATGCTCAAGAAAAGCATGTATCGGAAGATGTGTGGAATGGGATTGAAAGGGGTACACTGATGTCAAGCCAATCTACTTCAATTACATATGATAATCCAGCCTACAAAAAAAATTATTAGAGGCGTGGGGGTTTAAGGGATTTAGTTATCCTGCAGTAGTAACCAGAACAGATGTAAGTCTTATATCTGCTTTGATTGAGAGATGGCAGCCAGAGACAAATAAATTTCATATGAAATGTGGTGAAATAACAATAACATTTGAGGATGTCCATTTCATTTTTCGTTTGCCAGTATTGGGTAAGCC
Organism: Panax ginseng; assembly: GCA_020205605.1. Classification (NCBI taxonomy): domain Eukaryota; kingdom Viridiplantae; phylum Streptophyta; class Magnoliopsida; order Apiales; family Araliaceae; genus Panax; species Panax ginseng. Next base: position 45,421,158 of record CM035145.1, on the reverse strand, counting down.
CTTAACTTGTCCTTCATTTGATGCTCCATTAAGTTATTTTAGGGAAATCTTTGGGGATGAATGGGCTGGGGAATGGAATAATGTGAAAAAAGACGTGGTATTTCTTTAGTCTAGTTACATAAAAAATTTTCCAAGTGTCCAAACAATGCAAGTAGAGATGTGGTTGGTATGTATACAAAGGCATATGTCCTTTGGCTATGCAAGTTATTTCCCACAAGGTCAAAAAATACTGTACACCCTAGGTACATGCATTTTATTTATAATTCAAATAAGATTGCCACATATGCATGGGGTGTCGCACGTTTGTCATATTTATATCAGGGTCTGTACACAACATCTTTGAAAGAGAGTAATTATGTCAATGGTTGTGTGACCTTGTTACAAATTTGGGCGTATAAGCATTTTCTGCATGGAAGGCCTAACCCTAGGCATTTTGTTGTAGTATTGCCTTGTAGCCTCTAACTGAGCAAAGCAGCTTTACTAGCTAACTCTTGATAATCACTCATCAAATGATTATACCGCATTGATTGATTTGTTTCAAAGTCTGTACTCATCGGAGAAACCATTTCCTCTTCACCATTACTCCTATTAGCAACTCTTGTCCATCGAGGAACGATCATGAAAGCAGGTATTCGTGCAATACTCTTGAAGCTTAAGAATCTTAGTATGTGTCTATAAATCTGACCAGAATGTGAGAACATTTGACAAGTACATATTATCGACCCCCCCTGACAATTATTGACAACTTGCCGATATCTCTGACTATTTTCAATTGCATCTTCCCTGTACACTGCATAGACCTTTGCATCAATAATGCACAGCTTACTTACTTTTTTCATGTTATACTTAAAAGAATCCACGAGCTCTTTTTGAAAATATCTAAATATCTCTTTTGTATAGCATTTAGAAGCCTGTACTTCCAACGATGATCCTAAAACCAAACTACATTTTCGATGCTTTGTTACATAATCAGCCTTTTTCTCTTGGTTGAATTGTTTTTCAATAGCCTTCTGAGTCTTGATGACAAAATCTTTCATGCCTGTTGAAGCTTTCAAATAAGAATCAAAAAAATGGTTCATACATTCGCTTCTTCCAATGGTTGTCATTCTTGCAGCAAAATATCTCTTTGTGTATGCACTTATCCATTTCTCCTTCACATCATACAAACTTATGAGCCATTCATTTTGAGACAAATCATATTTGGTCACAATTATTTCCCAACGCTCTTCAAACTCGCCGATGGAATATGAATTATACACACAGTTGTTAAAATCATCTTTGAACGATGGGTGTTCCGCATAAAAATGATGTAATTTTTCTGGAAATTTATTGCTAATATGCCACGAACACAATAAATGATGAGTGGATGGGAGTACCCTACCAATAGCATTGCTCATAGCTTTATCTTGGTCAGTGATGATGGTTACAAGAGCTTTGTAATCCATGGCTTCAAGCCACGTCTCTAAGACCCAACTGAAAGTGTCTTCTGTCTCATCCCTTAACAATGCAAATCCAAATAAAACAGAGTGATAATGGTGGTTAACCCCGGTAAATGGAACAAATGGCATATTATACCTATTTGTCCTATACGTAGTGTCAAATGTTGAACGGGCGTCTACCCACAAGATACAAGCTATGCGATTGTCTTCACCTGATTTGACACGAAAGAAAAATTTACTCGCACTACTAGAATCAAATTTCTTTAGATAATTAACTGCTGCTTGTGCATCATTTTCATCCTCCGAGTCATGCCTTAAATCCCTAACTACATTACGAACATCTTTGTCACTAAAACCTATATTTTGCTTTCCTCCATCCACTGTGCTCAAAACATTCATCATCCTACTTGGTCCAATACCCGCCTGATTTAATGTGTCAATTAATTTTCTTGCTACCGGCGTAATATTTCTATGTGTCTCAATCAAATCTACTTTGGTAGGTGTCACTAACTGATGATTATGATCCAACTCAATAACCGAAATACGCCAGTTATCTTCTTTCTTACTGTGGACAACGTACATTCTAGCTTTGCAAAGTGTTCGACCAATTATGTCTCGTTGTCTTGTTTTCTTATCGTTATCACATTCATCATCTAATGAATTCTTCACAATAGATGGTCTACCGCCTTTTTTACATACATATAACCTTAACGTCAAATCATTACTGTGAGCATGTTTACAACTCATAGCAATCCTAATCCCAAATCCACTTTTTTGGGCATAGGATCTAAAAAAAATTTCAGCTTCTTCTAATTTATAAAATAATTGACCAACACAAGGAACCATTACCTTTGTACTACTACTTTCACCATCATGAACATATTCCGATTCATTTCTACATTCTAAACTAGCAAAAGATTCAGAAGAGCTAGATAAAAATATATTTGTAGCAGCCATGAAAGCCATTAATGAAGACTTACCAAAAATTTATGGCACAAACAAGTGATTTCAGAACTAGCAGATTCTTTTTTCGAAGCTATATTTCTGCAGATGTTATGCATTTGGAAGGAAATGGAGTAAAATGTTAGATCTATGGTACAAGATAAGGTGAACTCACACTAGCTGAACTTGGCCGCTACTCCCACTAGCGGCTGGGCGAAATTCCCTTAATGTCCAAAATTTTAAAATCATCGTCTTTGTTAGCTGAAGGAGTAGCGGCCAGCAAAAAGACAACGCTTAACTGGCATTCTCCTCTAGCGGTCAAAGACAAAGAATTTTAAAATTTATTGTCGGCCGCTACTCCTCTAGTGGTCGGGATCTCATCTGGGCCATTAACTTCAATTTTGACTACCGGATGAGCGTTAGTGATTAAGGGTTCACACTAACGTTGTGCACGGATCATTTCCTTATATATATATATATATATATATATATATATATATATATATATATATATATATATAAAATATATATAAGTTGTCGTTGAATTTGAGGAAATTCACATGTGGGATAATTAATTTGCGCCTCAAGAAATTTTCCTTTTCGCCATGACTCATCTCATGAAATTAAATTATTTCGCTCATGAATAGTGCCCTTCCATTCTCCTATAAATAGAAGCTCATTCCTTCATTATTTCTTACGAATTCAATTTGAAACTCTAGAGAGAAATTATAGAGAAACTATAGAAAAGTATTCTCGCTACTTCCTTACTCTTATATCCAGTTCTTTTACTAGTAAGGGTATTATTTCTTTTATATTCATGAAGAGAATTTCATTATTCCATTATTTATTATTCATTGAATAACTCAGATACGCTGAGTCGCCCTATACTTGGTGAAATTATTCTCATTATTCCATTCGTTATTATTTTGTTAAAATATCCTCAGATGTAATGCGCTTTCTACCGGACTGATTCGCCTCTTTATTATTATTCATTGGAATATCTTGTCTGCATTTTACGTCGGACTGGTTCCGTTAATTATTATTCTGTTGGAATAACTCGCATGCGCGGCCTATCGCATGCCCGGTGATTTCTTTTGTTATTCCATTCCTTATTATACCCAGTTGGTTAAAGTTTTGACTTCTATACTCCATGAAATTAGTGGAATATCCTTGATATTTGCTCTTCATCCAGTATCTTTTCATGGAAATATTCTTCCGAGCATTCTTGAATTTTACTCTACAAAGCAAAGATCATGTTGACAATTTGGACGTTATTGGTTCCTGGATAAATTAATTCTTGAACTTGTTTTATTAAATTCTTATATCATTGTCATCATCCTCGTGTTTATATTTTGTTGAAAGTCATCTGTGGCCTATAGTGCATTGATGGACTTGGTATGATTATGACCAGGGATTATTCTGTGTAATCAAGACCGTAATGTTACAAATGATGTGGAAAAAGTCCTCATTGGCCCGTAGTGCATTGATGGACAGTTGTTGGCATGATCATGACCATTAAATGAATACACAAATATTCTTGGCCCGTAGTGCATGGATAATTATGGTCGTGATACTAAAGAATATCCTTGGCCATAATGCAGGGGTGATTCGATGATGTGGATTATTTATTAAGTTGAGTCTTAGTGATAAAAGTCATGACAAACCTTTTAAATCATATAAGATAGTAGATTTTATTTTCTACTTGACTCTTCTAATGGATTGCTTGTTTCCGCTGCAGTTAAACTTGATGTTTGTTATATTGTATCAGTTTAACACTATTGTAGACTAAGGATAATTTATTCTGCTTTATCTTAGTCATAATATTTCTTACTGGGCTAGTTGAGCTCACCCTTTCTTTCACCGTTTCTCTTGAGAAATGAGAACGAATGCCGGGACGAGTCGGGACGGAGTGATGGTCCAGATGATAGTATTATCTAGTAGTCCTCACTATTCTGTTAAACAGTGTGAAAATAAATGTAATGAGGACTTATTCTAAGAGTGGATATTGTCTAGAAGACAGTATTTGTATTAAAACTCACAGCTCTCTTGTTGTATATTAAAGATTGTATTTGAATTTTGTACCATGTATTTGGTTACTCAAGATGGGTGATGTATACCTATTTTGGGGGCCTCATAGTTGGTATCAGAGCTTAGGGATATGATCCCTGGCTAAGATGTGAGACTAGATGTGATAGCCCCAAATCCGGGTCCTAATCGTCATGATCCTAGATAATCATTCTACAACCTGCTTGCGAAGATATAAATATAAATTGTTTATACATTACACTATTCCCAAAATCGAGTAACCTTAACTTATACACAAATAATAAACTATCTAACACATAACAATACTATTCTTCAACCATACTTTTACAAATTAGTTGCTGCACATTCTATCCCAAGCTGAACTTGGCATTTTCCTTTTCCTCAGAATCGAATCAGTATTCGCCTTATCTGCAATGTTTTATCATGATATAGCAAGGGTGAGCATGAAAGTTGCCCAACAAGTTTAAAAACAAGGTAAAGATATATCATGATGGAAAGAGTTTGAATAATAAGCTGACTATCCTTCACAATGTATTTGTGAATTAGCATGAACAAAGTTTTGACTGAACAAGTATTGAACATGAACAATAGTATATCTGGACCAACTGGTAATGAAGGTGATCAGCCTTTCATACCCGACTTATACATGCAAGATATATATAGTACAATTCATAAGCATATCTGTCTGAAACCACTCTTAAAAGAGTTTAAGTAAAAAGAACTTGAAAAACTTGCCTGAACCATTGATTACCGTAACGCAATATAATAAGCTTCTCCTGAAGACCTAATATTAATAATATAGATCTCCAATATTAGAATAATATCATCACCGCTATAAAATAACTTAAACACATAATCCTATCACCATACAAAGATATAAAGCCTATAATAGATCTTTCTTGCTAGTCATAACATATAATTAAGTATTAGACATTAGTTTTAAGTCTTAATATTATTATTATACTTTGATATTCTTTTAATCACATCATAACTTGTACTTATAAGTTATTCATTTTATATGTTATCCTAGTAAATTAGATAACATCTTAGTAAACCAAATACCATTTCAAGAAGATTTTATTTTATTTCAAAGATCCCGAAATCACTATTCTTTTTCACTTAAAAATACCAAATTAACTTATTATTTTTTTATCCTTTGGTCAAACATATATACATGTATTTCATACATAAAAAATATTTTTCCGTAATTTTTCAATTTCTTTTACTATTTTTCAAAAATCATAATTAGTGCGTGACTTAAGAAAATTAGCTACCTCGTGCTTAACTCCAGAGATGCCCATCTTTTGACATAACCTTACAAATGTTAACGTGATGCTCCATTTTAAATTTCGCGGCAATCGGAGTTGTAGAACTCCGGTTATAGCGATTTTCGTCGGAAAATCACAAAAATTAGAATAGTCATAACTTGGCCGTTTTAACTCGGAATTAGTTCATTTTTGGACACGAGCTACATAATACCACATATTTTCATTTCCCGAAAGCCCGGAATTTTTCTCACAAAATAAATTACCGAAACAGCCTCCGGAAAAGTTTTGGCAGTTTACTTTTGCACATATGCAGTTTTGGAGTCCTTTACCAAAACTTAAATAAAAATGAAATCTATAACTCCGATTAATGATCCGTCAATTTTTTTGGATTCGTATCTTTCCGAACTACAGTTTTCATCTATCACAATCCATATTTGGACATGTTAAGCTCCCGGAAATTAGCCCGGAAGTGGCTGTTACAAACTGTTACTCTAACAGTTTTTCTTACCTTTGAGTAGTTTGGGAGAAATTTCATAACTCTCTCCTCCGATGTCGGATTTAGTCCGTTTTGGAGTCTATGGAAAGATTATTGAGTGTACTATAACATACCAAATGCTCAGAATTTTTAGAGCAAGATAGCTAACCCCGAAATTTCCTTTTTGTGGCAGCAACTTTTTGGCCAAAAAAAAACAGTTTTGGGGTCCTTCACCGTAAAATCCATATCTCTTAAACCGTATGGCCAAAAATTCTCAATTTTTTACACAACCTGCATATCTACTGATATTAACACCCCAAAGTTTTTCCAGAATTTATAAAGCACAAAAAGGGGACGAAAATGCCCCTCCTACGGACTGATCCAAAACAGTTCGTAGAAACGGGACTGTTTTCACATAAATCAACACCACGACTTTTAGAAACGTGATATTTGAGTTCTACCACTTGGGTTAACTACTAAACACATATATCTAGCACCCCTCTTTGACGGATCGCAAAAAGGAATTTTAGATTTAAAACGGTGAAATTTCAAAGTATATAGAAATTTTGATTTTCAAAACTAGAAAATTATTTTTCCTTATTCTTTTGATTCCCACCAAATCAACACCCAATATGGTTATATATAAATATGAAACACTCATTAACACATATATCTAAGGTTTTTGAGTTTAGAAACATAAATCCAAGCTTTGATTTGGAAAACTAAAATCAATTGCATAAACTAATTTTAGGATTTACTTTTTTCTTAAGCCTTCCTTCTTCTTCTTCTTCTTCTTCCTTCTTCCTTCTTCCTTCTTCCATGGATGAACTTTCTCTTTCTAATCTTTATAAAATTGATTGCAATTGATTGAGGGTTGATTATTGCTAGAGATATAGAGTCACCACTCAATCAACCAACTAAATTATTGCTCATAGGATTCTCTAGGAAATAATTCACCAAAATGGGACAAAAAGGGTAAAATGGACATTTCCATATCAATAATTGATTTTTTTTTTTTTATTTAGCATACCAAATGTCCAATATGTCCCTCCTTAATTGGGCTTAAATTTGGGCCACCATTTCCATCTTTTGGGCTATCAATAAATAATATATTGGACTTAAAATTTAATTCTTTGGGCCATGTAAATTAACATAGTCCAATACTATTAATTCTTTTCCAACCCAAATCATTAAATTAGGGTTTTCATTTTCCTCAATTATAACTTAAATACTTACTCATGCACATTTATTTCCTTAACCCAATTAGACTTGCTAAAATTAGGTTATAAAATTAATTAACTGAGATGTATAAAATAAATCTCTTAGAGTTAGTATATATCTAAATACTATTATTTCCCCCAACTCATAACTCTTAAGTTATTCAATCATTCATTCTTAATATATAATTAGGATTACATTAGTTTATTTTATTTGTTTATATAATAAACAAACAAACACATAATATTCATATTCATTACACACATAACTTTTAATCCCTTAGGGTTTTATACAAAACATTAGGATTTCTAATTTAACAATTAGGGTTATCCCTAATATATAATCAAAAATACTTAAGCCATTATATTTAGCCTTTGACTTCCCAAATTAGGGTTTCAAATACTGAATTAGGATTTCGATTCCGTGATCAAATTAGGGTTTCCAACTCCCATTTCTAGGATTTCTTATAAATCGTAATAATTTTATAACTGAACGTGGACGTTCTTAATATATACGATTAGGGTTTGACACATGTTTAATTTATCTGGTCAACCCTTGACCCTTAACCACATTTTGTACACATGATACCGTAATCCTGAATAATTCACTAAAAGAAATTTTAAATCCTCAAAATTCCTTTTTGAAAACATCAAACACATGCACTTATTTTCTGTCTAGGTCTATTATTTGACCTTAAACCAATCATTTAAGATTTTAATAATTTTCTAATTTCTCGGGTTGTCACACTTAAACTAGGAGGGGAGAGACGGGGAATTCCTTCGCTAGTATGACATACTTAAATTTATTTGGTATTTAATTGGTTGGTCAGAGTTTAGAGATAATATGTTACATGTCAACTAACCCTTGTTTTGTGGCAGTATCTGAAAATGACATCCGAGAATGTTGAGAATAGCAAAGGAGCACAGGAGATCGTTGAGTCTCCACATATCAATAATCAGGAGAATGTGCATCAGGAAGGCAACAATCCTCATGCAAACAACAACACTGTCCAAATGATGAATGATGGATTGTTCAGAGGCTTTATGCAATTCATGCAACATCAAAGTAGAGCGCCTCATGTCCAAAATGTAGGTGGAAACACCGAAACTCTCGACCGGTCCACCGCTAAACAGTTCAAGGAGCTAGGACCACCGGAGTTTATTGGAGAGCCAAAACCACTTAAGGCGGAAGCATGGATAAATTAGATCACCAAGATATTTAATGTCTTGGGATGCTCCGAGGAGCAAAAGGTTCCCTTTGCCACCTTCATGTTGCGTGAAGAAGCAGATTACTGGTGGGAATATGTAAAACGTACCCAGCCTGATGCACTCAAGATGTCTTGGGAGAAGTTCCAAGAGCTATTCAACGACAAGTACTTTCCCGAGAGTATTCGTCACATGAAAGAGGTGGAGTTTATTAAGTTGGAACAAAACAATATGACCGTGTCGCAATACGAGGCTAAATTTGCGGAGTTATCCCGATTTGCATCCCATTTGATCGATAATGAGGAGCGAATGACGCGAATGTTTTGAAGAGGTTTGAAACCGGAGATACGTCAATATCTTATTTCTCATAAACCGTGTTTGTACTCGGATGTTGTAAATAGGGCTCGATTATTGGAGCGCCAGAACGAGTCAACGCAACCAAGAGAAAGCGGCAAAGAAAAGATGAATATACCAAAGGGTATCACCATCAAGTGGTGACAACAAACGTGGAGGGAATCAACATGCCAGAAATGGTAACCACTTTGGTGGTAATCATGACCAAGACAGTAAAAATGGACATTTCAAGAAAAAGAGATTCAACAATGATGGAAAGACGTCAGCACCAGCAACCGTGGTGAAGGAAGGAGAATGACCACCTATCATATGCTTCAAATGCGGAGGGGAGGGACATATCAGTTCAAACTGTGCGATGCCATCCAAAGCGTGTTATAATTGTGGAAGAAAAGGTCACCTAGCCCGATTTTGTCGTTCACCGAAGATAAGTTCAGCTAGGATGGAGGCACCAAAGGCCGTCCCAGAAAAGTCAAAGCCGGTGGTGCAAGGGAGAGCATTTGTCGTGACCTCCCAGAAAGCAAGGAACCCGAACAAGGTCATCACGGGTAAGCTTATCATAAACTCTAGCGAAGTCTATACCTTATTTGATACCGGTTCTACCCATTCTTTTATTTCTCCTACTTGTGCTCAATGATTAAACTTGACTCCAGAGAAATTAGACTTTGACTTATCTGTGGAAACTCTGTTGGGAGAAACCTTCATTACATCTGTGACGAACGAGATTTTGTAAATATATTTTTAATATTTATTGAATTAAATAAATATTTTTTGATGATTTAATTATTAGATTAAATAATTAATTGATGCAATTATGATAGATTAATTTAATTATACGTGTTACATTTATTAAATTAATGTAGAGAATCATTATTATTCAAATATTTAATTATGTGAACTTATTGTATTAAAAGAAATATTTAATTAAGCATGATGTTATTTAATTAATTTAATTATTAATTAGAGAGTTAATAATTTAACATTATTTATTAATGAGAAAATTACTTATGTGACTATGTGGATTTATGAGAAATTATTATATTTTATTTAAAATATAATAAATAAAATATTGGAGTTATTTTATAAGGAGTGTGACATTAATTAAACAATAGTATAAGAAGTTTATCAAATTAAATGGGAATGAATTATATTGAATAGCCAAACAAGGCCTTAGTAGTGGTTTAGGGCAGTTAACCACGAATTGGTTAACTGACCACAACTACATCAGTTTAATTATTATATGCGACGTCTTCTTCTTCATTCATTCCATTATTGCTAAGTCTAGAGAATTATCACAGAGAGAGAGAGAATTAAGAAATTGAGAGAATTGTGAGTAGTTTGATTGATTGAGAAAGTTTAATCCCTCCTATCTACACTAATCTGTGAGTAATTCTCTCCAACCCAAATTCTACTTTTACGTCATTTAGTTTTTTTATGAAAGTGGCTTTCAATCAAGTTCTGTGGAATTTCTGTAAATTGGGAAATTAAGTTAGGAATATATGTAATAATTCGAGTAGCATAAAATGTTTTATATATATATTATGCATGTTGATACGAAGAGACCAAAGTTTAAATAAACGGATTCGGTGTTATAACGAATCCGTAGTGACAATTTTCATGTTTTATTTTCAAAACCTTCAAGAACATCAAGAACAGTGGAAGTAAATGTGTTGATTTTGCAAATTATGTGTTGTTACTTGTTAAAAATCATGCTAGATGGGTTAAGTAATGATTATATATGTATTACAATGATTGTGTAAGTCTAAAATCGTGTAAAAATCACTAATTGGAAGTTATGGCCATATTCATGTATAATTTTACCTGTGATTTATTTTTTTTTTAATTTGGCCTTGTTATGTTCATGAATCTGCAGAATCTATAAATCTGAGAAAATGAGCTTCTGGTAACCCCACCCCTACACGTTACCAAACTAAATTACCCTCACTACTACTATGAAAAAATAATAATAAATAAAAATTAAAAAAAATTAAAATTAAAAATAAAAATAAATATTTGATGAAAATTATTATTAAAATATTTATAAAATAAATTAAATATTTTTAATTGAGATATTTATGTAATAAAATAAATATTTGATGAAAAATATTATTAAAATATTTATAAAATAAATTAAATATTTTAATTGAGATATTTATGGAATAAAATAAATATTCGATGAAAATTATTATTAAAATATTTATAAAATAAAGTAAATATTTTAATTGAGATATTTATGCAATAAAATAAATATTCGATGGAAATTATTATGAAATAATTTATTTGAGTGTAATAATAGTAAGAGAATGAAAATATTCTAATTTAATTAAGTAATTAAATTAGAAGGGTAATGATTTGTTAAATAAAGTGGAGTTTATATTAAATAATTAAGTGAAAATGTAACTAATGAATGTCGTGAATACATATGGTATATGTGTAGGATTTGTGGTGAACGGAAGTAGTAATCGTTTAGCCTACGCACGAGGCAAGTTTCCTAACCCTACTTGTCATTATTGTTCAAGTTATTAGTTACCTCGAGTAAATTATCGTTACTATTATTCAAGTCCAATTGTTATATTAAAGATTTATTATCTTTTCAAAGAATGATTCAGTTATACAATAATTGTTCTATTATATACTTCTTGAGATTATTATTCAAATCGAATATCATTATTGTTGAACCTTATTAGACTAGTGTACTTTATTGATTCAACTAGTCCTTAGTTGATGAACGTTCTAAATTTCAGAACCCTTATTGAATTATCCAAACCAAACTTCCTTTGGTGCGGAATTGAATGTCAAACTGAGATGAACAACCTCAGAAAGGGATTTACTTATCGTTAGCATTAAGATATTGTGCACAAGATGTTACTAAGGGCGATCCCCTAAGTACGCAGTAGAAAGGTCCATAGTCTTATGACTGTTAAAGGTTTCAAGTATAACCCTTGATAACCTAGGACATAGTTCAAGGTCTTATGACCCTCAGAATTCTTTTGATTCTTGTTATTCATTCTTGATTCAAAAGTTGAGCTTTCATTCAGATGTTTTTGATTTACTCGCATGTTATTATACTGTTATTTCATTAGTATACTTGTGGGCAATAGTGCTCACTCTTGCTTAATAATAACATTGCAGTTAAGAACGAAAGAACCGATGAACCTTCCACTAGTAAAGGCAAGGGCAAAGTTAGCAAGTGATGAAGACTTGTTATTTTTATTAGATGATGTATTTATGTTTAAGATTTTAGTTAATGATGTTATTTAAGACTTATTTGTTTATGATTCCGCACAGATGTTTAAGGTTAGTTTAACCTGAGATTGTATTATTATTATTTGGATGTTGTAATCCGTAAGGGGAAGATTTTTATTCTATCTATTGCATGGTTTGCATTTATTATGGGTAGATAGATAGATGATATTTGTACAGTGAACACCAGATCCCGTGGAATCGAAGTACCCAGATTTGGGGGTGTCACAACATCCACTGTTTATAAGTCTTGTTTGGTTCAAATTGCTACCCTCACATTACCTGTCGATCTTATTTCATTGAAAATACTTGTATTTGACGTGATTCTAGGGATTGATTGGATAACTACTCATCATGCAAAAATTGATTGTTTTCGTAAGGTTGTTAGCTTTCATATTCCTAACCAACCTATTAAGAAAATTCAAACAACTAAACCATTAAAATCAATCAATGTCATTTCAAGCCATAAAACTATTTGTTTATTGAAAAACGGATGTCAAGCTTTCTTAGCTCATGTCACGGATCTAAACAAAAATACGTCAGTTTTGAATGATATTTCTATTGTTAATAAATTCCCTAACGTATTCCCTGAAGAACTTCCTGGCCTACCCCCAGAGCGTGAAATTGAATTTTGTATCGACCTTCAACCCGGTACAAAACCCATTTCCAAAGCCCCATATCGAATGGCTCCTAGTACTTCTCTTTGGGGTGCTCCTGTTCTATTCATGAAGAAGAAAGATGGGAGTTTGTGACTTTGTATTGATTATCGGGAGTTGAATCTTGTCACCATCAAAAATAGGTACCCATTGCCACGTATTGATGACCTGTTTGACTAGTTGCAAGGAGCCAAATTCTTTTTCAAAGATTGATCTTCGTTCCGGATATCACCAATTGAAGATTAGAACCGATGACATTCCAAAGACGACTTTTTAGAACTCCCGAGACGGCATTATGAATTCCTTATCATGTCTTTTGATTGACTAATGCTCCTGCTGCCTTCATGGATATGATGAACAGAGTATTCAAGGAATATTTGAATCACTTTGTGGTCGTCTTTATTGATGACATCCTCGTATATTCCAAAACCCGTGAAGATCATGAGCAACACTTGAGGCTGATACTCCAAAAGCTTCGTGAATATAAGCTTTTATGCCAAGTTGAAGAAATGCGAGTTCTGACTTGAGGAAGTAGCATTCCTTGGGCACGTGGTATCAAGTCATGGAATATCTGTTGACCCAGCAAAGATTGAAGCTATTCAAAGTCGAGCAACCTAAATCGATGGATCAAGTCGTAGCTTTCTCGACTTAGTGGTTATTATCGAGATTCGTAGAAGGGTTTTCTCGAATCACTACTCCACTAACTCAAATTTACTTTTAAAGATACAAAGTTCGGTTGGAGCGAGGAATGTGAGAAGAGTTTTCAAGAACTCAAGAGGAGACTCATTTTAGCACCTGTTCTAACAATACCATCTGATTCGGAGGGATTTGTCATATACAGTGATGCTTCGGGCAAAGGATTAGGATGTGTTCTCATGCAACATGGGAAAGTCATAGCCTATGCCTCACGACAACTCAAAGAATATGAGAGGAATTATCCTACTGTCGTGATCTAGAGTTGGCAAATTTGTTATCTTCGCACTAAAGATTTGGAGGCATTACTTGTATGGGGAGAAAGTGGAGATCTTTACGGATCATAAAAGCCTCAAATATTTCTTCACTCAAAAGGAACTCAACATGTGACAACGACATTGGCTTGAACTGTTGAAAGATTATGATCATACCATCCAATACCATCCTAGAAAAGCGAACATGGTAGCTGACGCATTGAGTAGAAAATCATATGCGGGTACGAGTGCAATATTGACAACGCAAAGGCCCATTTTATTTGACTTGCAAAGGATGGAAATAGAGTTAAAGACTCCAGGGACCCATGTGATGATGGCGAACATACGATTAGAACCGAATTTAATTGATAAAGTTAAAGCTGCTCAAACTACAGACCTTGAGCTGATGCGTATGAGGAAGAAAATGCAAGAAGGTGCTATGTTGAAAGAAAGAATCGATGAAGAAGGAATACTTCGAGTCAACTCAAGACTTTGTGTTCCTAATGACCCTGATTTAAAGTATAAAATCATGATGGAGGCGCATAACACACCGTTTGCAATCCATCCTGGGAGTACTAAAATGTATCATAATCTTCGTCATACATTTTGGTAGAGCAATATGAAGAGAGAGATAGCGTTGTTTATCTCAAGGTGTCTAACTTGTCAACGAGTTAAAGCAGAGCATCAAGTGCCAAAAGGTCCATTACAACCACTTGATATTCCAGAATGGAAGTGGGAGCACATTACCATGAATTTCGTTACCGGTCTTCCCAAAGATTCTCAAGGCATAGATGCGATTTGGGTCATTGTTGATAGATTGACCAAGTCTGTTCACTTCTTACCAATACGAGAAACTTATACACTTGAACGTCTTGCTCGTATGTACATAAACGAGATTGTAAGACTGCGTGGTATGCCAGTATCCATAGTTTCTGATCGAGACCCAAGATTCACTTCACGATTTTGGGTTAGTTTGCAAAAAGCTATGGGCACGGATTTACGATTTAGTTCGGCATAGCATCCTCAGAAGGACGGACAATCAGAGAGGACTATGCAAACTTTGGAAGATTTATTAAGACTCTGTGTCCTTGACTTCAAGGGAAGTTGGGATAAGTTCTTACCGTTGGTGGAGTTTTCCTCCTACAACAGTTATCAAGCAGGCATTGGCATGGCTCCATTCGAGGCGTTGGGTGAAGCAACGTTGTTGGGACCAGAGTTGGTACGTATGACTACGAAAAAGATTTAAACGATCCGACAACGTATAAAAACCTCACAAGATCGACAAAAGAGTTATGCTGATCTTCATCGAAAGGACGTGGAATTCGATATAGGAGATCATGTGTTGTTACGTGTTGCTCCATGGAAAGGAGTTACGAGATTTGGAAAGATAGGAAAGCTCAATCCTCGATTCATCGGCCCATTTTTAATCCTCGATCGAGTAGGAACAGTGGCCTATAGACTCGCTTTACTGCCAAGTATGTCTCGTGTTTATAACGTTTTTCACATATCTATGCTACGTAAATATGTGAAAGACCCGCACCACATTATTGAGTTAGAACTGGATAAAATAAAGGAAGATTTAACGTATGAAGAGGTTCCTATTCAAATCATGGATAAGAAGGAACATATTCTACACTCTAAGGTTATACCTCAAGTCAAAGTTTTGTGGAGAAACCACGATGTTGAGGAAATGACCTGGGAGTTAGAATCTAAATTGAAATCAAGGTATCCTTATCTCTTCGACATACCAGGTACATAACCTAATTTCAAGGGAGAAATTTCATAAGAAGGGGAGGTTGTAAGACCCCAACTTTTATAAATAAAGATGAATTTTCTATAAATACCATTTTTGAATATTATGGAATGAATTTGATATAATGTTATAGTTGTGGGTAATATTTATAAATTTTTCAAAGTACACAAGTTGTTTTATAATATTCGATTGGTCGGGGAATATTCGTTTTAACAGGGAATATTTGTACAACGGCACAATCATTGGTGGACCACACAAAAAAATTATTGTTGGATTAAGAAAATGACAAAAATACTTTATGAAAATAACGGCGGAAGTTTTATCGTTAACTGTTGAAACACCCGGTGTTAAAAATGTACAATGTCTGCTGTGAGTTGCACAATAACACACTGTATTGATTATTGATGCTTACGTGAGAAGTCACTCAGTTTTGTTCAATTATTGCTACAATAATTGTTGCATAATATCTCACGTTATTTGATTCAATTATTGTCGATATTTTATATATTATTAAATCAATAATTGAAATGACAGAGTTATTAATATTATAAATTACAATATTAACAATGTCTAGAAGTTCTGCCGAGGAGAGGTTTGGTCACCTAATTGCGCGCCAATAGGGTGAAATCCTTATTAGAAAGTCCCCTCTTTCCTGGGAACGACCTGGTCGATTAATATTGTGAATTATAATAATAATGATAAATGTTGTTAAAAATATTGAGAAATTTTTTTATGAAGTCCTTGTTGTAATTATATGAACTCCCATTTACCCATTTTTAAAAGTATCGGTGAAAAATTATCTCAGTTTTTGTTTTATATATATATACATGTGTATTATATATATATATATATATATATATATATATATATATATATATATATATGATGATAATGGATTTTGGTGGAAAAGTAGAGTTTTTGGTGGAAAAGTGAAATGTTAGTTGTTTTATTATGAATTGATATTGGTGGGGGAAATGTTGTAGTCGGGAAGGTGGAATCTAAATGGGGTATATATATATACATATATATATAAGTTGTCCTTGAATTTGAGGAAATTCACACGTGGGATAATTAATTTGCATCTGAAGAAATTTTCCTTTCGCTCGTGACTCATCTGCAAAATTATTTCGTTCATAAATAGTGCCCTTCCATTCTCCTATAAATAGAAGCTCATTCCTTCATTATTTCTTACGAATTCACTGAAACTCTAGAGAGAGAAATTATAGAGAAACTATAGAAAAGTATTCTGCTACTTCCCTACTCTTATATCCAGTTTCTTTTACTGTAAGGGGTATTATTTCTTTTGTATTCATGAAGAGAACTTCTGTTATTCCATTATTTATTATTCTGTTGGAATAACATGTATACGCGGGCTACCCTATACTTGGTGAAATTCTTCTGTTATTCCATTCGTTATTATTCTGTTGGAATATCATGTCTGTGCGTTTTACGCCGGACCTAATTCCGTCTTTATTATTCTGTTGGAATATCCTGTCTATGCGTTTTACGCCGAACCTGATTCTGTCTTTATTATTTTGTTGGAATATCCTGTCTGTGCATTTTACGCCGGACCTGATTCCGTCTATATTATTATGTAGGAATACCCTATCTGTGCGTTTTACGTCGGACCTGGTTCCGTTAATTATTATTCTGTTGGAATAACCTGCATGTGCGGCCTATCGCATGCCTGGTGATTTCTTTTGTTATTCCATTCCTTATTATACTCAGTTGGTTAAAGTTTTGACTTCTATACTCCATGAAATTAGTGGAATATCCTTGATATTTGCGCTTCATCCAGCATCTTTTCATGGAAATATTCTTCTGAGCATTCTTGAATTTTACTCTACAAAGCAGTATCATGTTGAAAATTTGGACGTTATTGGTTCCTGGATAAATTAATTCTTGAACTTGTTCTATTGAATTATTATATCATTGTCATCATCCTCATGTTTATATTTTGTTGAAAGTCATCTGTGGCCTATAGTGCATTGATGGCCTTGGTATGATTATGACCAGGGATTATTTGGTGTAATCATGACCGTAATGTTACAAATGGCAACCCACGACTGGTCACTGCTAAGCAGTTCAAGGAGCTGGGACCACCGGAGTTTTTGTGAAAGCCAAAACCACTTAAGGAGGAGACGTGGTTAAAGCAGATCACCAAGATATTTGATATCTTGGGATGCTCCGAGGAGCAAAAGGTTCCCTTTGCACCTTCATGTTGCGAGTAGAAGCAGATTACTAGTGGGAATCTGTAAAGCGTACTCAACCTGCTGCACTGAAGATGTATTGGGAAAAGTTCCAAGAACTATTCAACGACAAGTACTTTCCTGAAAGTATTCGTCACATGAAGGAGGTAGAGTTCATTAAGCTTGAGCAAAACAATATGACCGTGGTACAGTACGAAGCTAAGTTTGCCGAGTTGTCTAGGTTTGCATCCCACTTGGTCGATAATGAGGAGCGAATGACGCGAATGTTTCTAAGAGGCTTGAAACCCGATATACGTCAATACCTCATTTCTCACAAACTTTGTTTATATTCAGATGTTGTGAATAGGGCTCAGTTATTGGAGCGCGATAATGAGTCAACACAACCAAAAGGTAACGAGCAACAACACGATAATAATTATACCGGTGGCAACGGCCATTGGAACAATGATAACCATCGTGGGGGAAATTATTATGCCAGGAATGGTAACCACTTCGGTGGTAATCATGGCCAAGATAATTGGAGTGGAAATTTCAAGAAAAAGGATATTCAATAATAAAGAAAAGACGTCAGCACAAACACCTGTTGTTAAGGAAGGAGATCGAATCGTCGGTCAGATATTACAAATCAATGGAGGGAGGGACACATCACCCAAAACTGTATGATGCGTATCCAAAGCATGTTATGATTGTGGAAAAGAAGGTCACTTTGCTCGATTTTGTCGTGCACCAAAGTCAAGTCCAGCTGGAACAGTGGCACCAAAGGCGGATATGGACAAAACAAAGTCGGTGGTTTCAGGAAGAACGTTTTTCATGACTTCTCAAAAAGCGAGTAACCCGAACGAAGTAAGCACGGGTTAGTTAATTATAAATTCTTGCAAATTCTATATCTTATTAGATACCGGTTCTACCTATTCTTTTATCTCATTCTTTGCTCAACATTTAAATTTGACTCCGGAGAGATTAGATTTTGACTTATTGGTTGAAACTTCGTTAGTAGAAACCACCATTTCATGTGCTATCCAAGTCTTGGATGAGGGTCACTGTTTTGAATGATATTTCTATTGTTAATAAATTTCCTGACGTATTCTTGAAGACTTTTTAGCCTACCCCAAGAGCGTGAAATCGAATTTTGTATTGACCCCAGTACAAAACCCATTTCTAAAACCCTCAAATATTTTCTTCACCCAAAACGAACGTGTAATGTGCCAAAGACGTTCTCTCGAGCTGTTGAAGATTACGATCGTACCATTCAATATCATCATGGGAAAAGCGAACGTGGTAGCTGACGCGTTGAGTAGCAGATCGTATGCGTTTATGAGTGCGATGTTGTTAACCTAAAAACCCATTTCGTATAACTTACAAATGATGAAGGTAGAGTTAAAGACTCTAGGGACCCACGTGAAGATAACGAATATACGAGTAGAATTGACTTTAATCGATAAAGTTAAAGGACGCTCAAGCTACACACCCAGAGCTGATGAATGAGAAGAAGTAGGTTCAAGAGGGCGTTATTCTAGAAGCAAGAATCGACAAAAAGATTAATCTCAACCCTCGATTTAATTGGCCCATTTGAAATCCTCGATCGAGTAGGAACTGTGGCCTATAGACTCATTTTACCGCCAAGTATGTCGCGTGTTCATAACGTTTTTTTTACGTATCGATGTTACGTAAATATGTGGACGACCTGAACCACGTTATTAAATTAGAACTAGGCGAGATAGCAGAAGATTTAATGTATGAGGAGCTACGTGTTAAAATCTTGGATAAGAAGGATCGTATTCAACACTCAAAGGTTATACCTCAAGAGTTAGAATCTGAAATGAAGTCAAGGTATCCTCATCATACCAGGTACGTGCGTAAATTTTGAGGGCAAAATTCCATAAAGAGGGGAGATTGTGAGATCCCAAATTTTATGAATAAAGATTTAAATTTCTCGAAATATTTTTTTGAATATTATGGTGTGGATTTGAGATAATGTTAGAGTTGTGGGTAATATTAATATATTTTGAAAAGTATGCAAGTTGTTGTATAATATTCGATTGGTCGGGGAGTATTCTTTTGGTCGGGGAATATTCGTACGACGGCACAATCATTGGTGGACCCCACAACGAAAGTATTGTCGTAATTAGAAAATTACAGAATTATCTTTTATTAAAAATAATGGTGAGTGTTACCGTTAAAACTATTGAACTACTCGATAGAAAAAGTACAGTAATACGCATGGTTGCATAGTAGCACACGGTATTGATTATTGATGCTTACGTGATAAGTTACTTAGTTATACTAAATTATTGCAACAGTAATTGCTGCATCATATCTCTCATATTATTGATTCAATTACTGTCACAGTATCATCTGCATAATATGATATATTATTAAATCAATAATTGAGACGACAAAGTTATTCATATTATTATTTGCAATATTGACAATGTCTAGAAGTTCTGTTAAGGAGAGGTTTGGTCACCTAATTGCACTCCAATAAGGAGAAATCCTTATCGGAAAGCCCCCTCTTTCCTGGGAACGACCTGGTTGATAAATATTGTGAGTTATAATATTAATGATGAATAAGTTCGTGTTGATTAAAGATGAAATTGTTAGTTCCATTGTGTTGGGATTATTAGTATTAGTGGAAATCAACATTTATTTTGATAATAATTGATGTTTGGAGGTTATATTTACTAATCAGGTATTCGGGGCACTTTTCGTGTCGAAGTACTATTTAAGGGTTACTATTCACCCGATTACTATTCACTCTAATATTGTTCACTCGGGTATTTGGGATACTTTTCGTGTCGGAGTACTAGTCACCCGGTTACTATTCACTCTAGTATTGTTCACTCGGGTATTTGGGACACTTTTCGTGTCGGGGTACTATTCACGGGGTACTATTCCCAAAGTACTATTCATGGGGTACTATTCACCCAAAAAATATATTTCTTTTCGGTCCAAATCATTTTTGGGTACAATATTATTCCATGAAGAGATGTGATAATTTTTCAGACTGTTGGTTGAAGTTATAAATAGTAAATCAATATGGATCGTTGGTTGAAGATATAATAGTAATTCAATACGGACCGCTGGTGGAAAGTTATAATAGTAAATCAATATGGATCACTGGTTTAAAGTTTTAATAGTAAATTACTCTGGACCGTTGCTTTAAGTTTTAATAGTAAATCAATCTGGATCGTTCATGAATTAGTTACTATTCAGTCCATTCTCCTATAAATAGAAGCTCATTCCTTCATTATTTCTTACGAATTCACTGAAACTCTAGAGAGAGAAACTATAGAGAGAAAGAAGAAAAGTATTCTGCTACTTCACTACTCCAGTATTTAGTTTTTCTAAGGTAAGGGATATTATTTGTTGTACTCGTAAGGGATATTATTTGTTGTACTCGTAAGGGGTATTATTCTTTCGTATTCATGAAGAGAGTTATTTTCTTTCAATACTCGTAAGGGTTGTTATTCCATTTCTTATTATTATGTTGGAATAACTCGCTCATGTCGCAATCACCGTATACATGGTGAAATTCTTATGTTATTCCATTCTTTATTATTACGCTGGAATAACTCCGTCTGCATTGGTCTATCGCATGCCCGGTGAATTCTATTGTTATTCCATTCTTTATTATTCATTGCAATATCCCGTGCGCATGCGGATTACGCATGACCGGTTCCATTCTTTATTATTCTGTTGGAATAACCATCATGCGGATTACGCGCTCGCCGTGAATTTTGTTGTTATTCCATTCTTTATTTTACATTTGGAATATCCTCACTGCATGCGGATTACGCATGACACAGTTCCATTCGTTATTATTCTCGCTGGAATAACATGTTTGTTTCGGCCTATCGCATGCCTAGTGAATTTCGTTGTTATTCCATTCTTTATTTTTCTCGTTGGAATATCCATGCATGCGGATTACGCATGACCGGTTCCATTCTTTATTATTCTGTTGGAATAACCTGTCTGTGCGGTCTATCGCATGCCTAGTGAATTCTGTTGTTATTCCATTCTTTATTATACTGTTGGAATAACATGTCTGTGCGGATTACGCACGCCTAGTGAATTCTTCTGTTATTCCATTCTTTATTATTTTGTTGGAATAATTTGTCTACGTGGATTACCGCATGGTGGCAAAAATCCATTTGCGGTTTTATATGTTCTATTATACTTAGTTGGTTAAAGTTTTGGCTTCTATACTCCATGAAATTAATGGAATATCCTTGATATTTGCGCTTCATCCAGTATCTTTTCATGGAAATATTCTTCTGAGCATTCTTGAATTTTACTCCAGAAAGCAGTATCATGTTGACAATTTGGACGTTATTGAGTTCAGGATAAATTAACTTATAAATCTTTAAAATTTATTCTTGAACTTGTTTTATTGAATTGTCATTATCCAGTATCTTTTCATGGAAATATTCTTCTGAGCATTCTTGGATTTTACTCCATAAAGCAGTAATGTTGACAATTTGGACGTTATTGAGTTCAGGATAAATTAACTTATAAATCTTTAAAATTTATTCTTGAACTTGTTTTATTGAATTGTCATCATCCTCGTGCTTATATTATGTTGAAAGTAATCTTTGGCTTACATGCATAGATGGACTTGGTATGATTATGACCAGGGATTATTCGGTATAATCATGACCGTAATGTGACGAATGATGTGGTAAAAGTCCTCATTGGCCTGTAATTCATTGGTGGACAGTTGTTGGTATGATTATGACCAGAGATTATTTGGTATAGTCATGACCATTGATGATTACATGAATATCTTTGGTCGTGGTGCAGGGATGATTCGATTTTATTTATTAAGCTGAGTCTCAGCGATAAAGTTGATGAAAAACTTTTTAAATAATAGAAGATAGTAGATTTATACTTTACTTGACTCTTCTAATGGATTGCTTATTCCGCTGCAGTTTTTGATCTAAAACTTGTTGTTTATTATATTCTATCAGTTGTTATACTGTTGAAGGCTTTTGATAACTTATTCTGCATTATCTTAGTCATAATATTTCTTATTGGGCTAGTTGAGCTCACCCTTTCTTTCATTGTTCTCTTCAGGAAATGAGAATATAGCTGGGACTAGTCAGGGAATGGATTGACGGTCCAAATGGTTGCATTATTAGTCCTCAGTATTCTGTGAAATAGTGTGATAATAAATTTATTGAGGACTTATTTTGAGTTTGTATACTGTCTAGAAGACAATATTTGTATTAAAACTCACAGCTCATGTTGTATATTTAAGTTTGTATTTTATTTTGTACCATGTATCTGGCGACCCAGAATGGGTGATGTATACCAGTTTTGGGGGTGTCACAATTAGGGGATTATTTTAGAAATATGCAATAGCGTTAAAATGTTTGCGCAATACATAGTACAAAGGGCTGATCACCCGGGGTACGGAATGATGGTCCATATAATCGTTTAGACTGTTAAAGGTTATTGTAGAAACACCTGTTAACCTAGGACGAGGATGATGATTATAGTCTTTTAGACTGTTAAAGGTTAAAGTAGAAATACTTGAAACCTAGGGTATAGTTCGTGGTCTTGCGACCCTCAGTGTATTCTTTGATGTTGATATCTATTGTTAACTTAACGTTTATTATTCCTTTGAACTCATAGTTGCTGAATTAAAGTTTATTATTTCGGTAATAACATCTTACCATTGAAAGATCAGTTAATTGGCATTCATAAAACGTTATTGTATACTATCCTTCTTGTGGGCAATTGTTTGCTCACTCTTGCACAAAACAATGAAGAAGTTGGAAGAGCTTTCTACAAGCAAGGGCAAGGTATACAACACCCATTCTGAGTCGCCAAAATACATGGTATAGAAAGCAAACTACAACTTTGACAATACAGATGTCGTGTAGAATACGACAATACAACTGTGAGTTTGAATACAAATATTGTCTTCTAGACAATATACACACCCAAATAAGTCCTCATTAATTATTCATACAACATTTTACAGAAAATAGTGAGGATAATTTGAAACATCTTTCTAGAACCATCACTCCATACCCCGACTCGATCCTCGCTATGTTCTCACCTCCTCGAAGAAAAAATGGAACAAAAAGGAAAAGGGTGAGCTCAACTAGCCCAAGAAAGAATATTATGACTAAGATAATATACAACAAATTATCATTAGTCTTCAACAGGAAAAATCTAATGTAATACAATAGACAACAAGTTTTAGATCAACAAATGCAAATGAAACAACAATCCATTAGAAGAGTCACGTAGAGAAAGAATTCTACTGTCTTCTAAGGTTTAAAAGTCCATCATCAATAGTTTATCCCTGTAATAACAATCAATATACATCTTTAATCATCTTTGCACTACATGCCAAAGATATTAATTTGTATCACCAGTTGGTCATGTCTCAACACCTGTTCATCTTTGCACTACAGGCCAAAGATATTCATCAGTTAATCGTTCATCTTTGCACTACAGGCCAAAGATATTCATTTATATCACCATTTAGGACTGAGGATGATGAAAAACATTTTTAAAGAAACGAATCCAGTGAAACAAAATGACAAAGATTAAGGATTAAGGATTCGTACTTTGTTTTACCCAAGTCCAAAAATACTTCGAAAATAATTATATTGGTGTAAAATTCAAGAATGATCAAAACATGGATACAATCAAAGCTAGTATCCAGAATAGATATTTTGGACAAAAAGAAAATTTTTATTTTTTTGAATAATCTTAGTCCGATTCGTGAATAGTGTCGATATCGTGAATAGTGCCCGTGATAATCGTGAATAGTAACCCCCAGACACAACACGCTCCAAATTTGATAAAAAGTTCGCCAATACTTCTCATAATGATATTGAAGAAAAATATCATTTAAGAAGAAAATAATACCCTTTACCTCAAAATAACCGTATTTAATCGAATTTCTGGATATAGTCTTGTAAAACCCGCATAGTATAGCAACACTCAAAGTATACTCACAAGAATACGCTTCGATAATTTAGAGAGAGAAAGAGAAAAACTTAGTTTCGGTGTGATTTTCAATTCTAACTTAGCCTCTATTTATAGGAAAATGTTAGAACGCCAAAGGAGACTAAATTAATAAATTATTATTATTTACCAAATATTCAAGCCCACCACCAAGGAATCTGATTTTAGCCACCAACCACATGTTAAAGATGCTCACCAACCTTTGAAAAACGTTTTTCTTGAAAATAATAATTAAAATTTCCAAAATCAATTATTTCTAACTCAAAACATCAATAATTCACAATAAATATCCCTTTTATCGTAAAAATTCAAATCTTGCGTCTTTTTATAGGAATTTCAATTCTCTACAACTTTGTAGAAGAAAATTTTTCCAAATTCCAAATGTAAATTATCCAAAATCCACAAACGGGCAATTTTACGATCTATAATAAATTTTCTATTAAGAATTGTGTCCACCGACACACAAAAACATATGTTAAACATTTAATGCCACAAAATACTCTACCTCCTCATATACTCATATATCCCACATTCATTATAAAAATATCACTAATTTAATATATTATTAAAATAATATATTTAAATGAATTATTTTATCGTAAAAAGATAAACTATTAATTTTCAACAATTGTCACATTAAAAATTTTCTACATATATATCCACATAAAATAAATATTTTTTTTATCATAATAATCAATAATTAATTATTCAAAATTAATATTACGTAATCACAAGATCTCGACAACCTGTGTTCTCCCTGTGAGAGGGGCTTTCAATAAGGATTTCTCCTTACTTGGCCGCCTTGAATTAGGTGACTAAACCTCTCCTTAGATGTAACTTTCTAGACATTGCCAATAATGTTATCTCGATAATATTATTCAAATAATATGAATTATTGATTTGATAATGGAAAATACCGTGTAATGACAACAAAGAATACAAAATATCAACGCAAAGAATTATTGAATCAATAAAATATAATATTGAACAAGAATCATCGTAACAATTATTGAGTAGTGCCTTCTTACGTAAGGATCAATAATTCAATAATATTGTGCAATACCGTGCTACATCGCGGTGCAACCACACGACATCAGTATTTTAACCACCGTGTAACCCAACAAAGTTAATTCGGTAACAATTTACGTCGTTATTTATAAAACTCAATCTTTGTCGCTTTCCTTCATCCAACCGCTTTTTAAGTTATGGGCCCACTAATGATCGCGCCAAAATGCATTTGAGATTCCCGACAAAAAAAAAATATTCCACGACCAAACGAATATTCCCTAATAATAATAAATATTTTATAACCACTTGCTTATTTTGTAAACTTTGCACATTTCACCCATAACCAAAGAATTATATCAAATTAACCCTTATTAATTTAGAATAATGAATAAAGGAAAATTCAATTTTATTTATAATAAGTTGGGGTCTTACAACCTCCCTCCTTATGAAATTTCGTCCCTCGAAATTGACGTACGTACCTGGTATATCGAAAAGGTGAGGGTACCTCACTTTCATCTTCCATTCCAACTCCCATGTCATTTCCTCAATTGCATGGTTTCTCCACAAAACCTTAACTTGTGGTATAACCTTCGTATGTAAGAGATGCTTCTCTTCCTATCCAAAATCTCTCAACAGTATCTCCTCGTAGGTTAAATCTTCACTATCTCATCCGGTTCTAATGCAATAATGTGGTTCGGTCTTTCACATATTTTCAAGCATAGATATGTGGAATACATTGTGAACACGAGACATACTTGGAGGTAACGCGAGTCTATAGGCTACGTTTCCTATTCTTAACAAGAATCTCAAATGGACCAACAAACCTTGGATTGAGCTTTCCTCTTTTCCCAAATCTTGTAACTCCTTTCCATGGAGCAATACGTAACAATACATGATCTCCAATATTAAACTCCACGTCCTTTCTATGAAGATCAGCATAACTCTTTTGTCGATCTTGTGAAGTTTGAATACGTTGTCGAATCATTTGGATCTTTTCTGTAGTCATGCGTACTAATTCTGGTCCCAACAATGTTGCTTCTCCCACCTCGTCCCAGCATACTAGAGAATGACATTTTCGTCCATACAACGCCTCAAATGGAGCCATGCCTATACTTGCTTGATACACGTTGTTGTAGGAGAATTCCACCATTGGTAGTACTTATCCCAACTTCCTTTGAAATCTAGGACACGAGTCTTAATAGATCTTCAAGGGTTTAAATAGTCCTCTCGATTGTCCGTCTGCTTGAGGATGGTATCTTTGAATCAATCAGAAAATCCGCGCTCATAGCTTTCTCGCAAGCTAACCCAAAATCTTGAAGTGAATCTCGGGCCACGATCCGAAACTATGGATACCGGCATGCCATGCAATCGCATAATCTCATTCACGTCATATACGAGCAAGACGCTTCAAGGGATAAGTCTCATGACGGTAAGAAATGGGCGGACTTGGTTAATCTATCAACAATAACCCAAATTGCATCTACGCCTTGAAACTTTGGGAAGACACAGTAACAAAATCCATAGTAATGTGTTCCCATTTCCATTCCTAATCTCAAGTGGTTGCAATGGACCTTTTGGCACTGATGCTCGCCTTTACACGCGTTGACAAAGTTAAACATCTTGAGATAAACTCCGCAATCTCTCTCTTCATATTGTTCCACCAAAATGTATGTCGAATATCATGATACATTTTGGTATTCCCGTGATGGATTGCAAACGGGTGTTGTGTGCCTCCATCATGATTTTATGCTTCAGGTCAGAACGTTAGGAATGCAAAGTCTAGAATTGACTCGAAGTATTCCTTCCTCATCAATTCTTGCTTCCTAATAGCTCCTTCTTGCACTTTCTTCTTCATACGCATCACGTCCCCATGTCCGTAGCTTGAAAGCGACTTTAACTTTATCGATTAAAGTCGGTTCTACTTGTATATTCGCCATCATTATGTGGGTCCTCGAGTCTTTAATTCTACTTCCATCCTTTGCAAGTCATACAAAATGGGCCTTTATGTTGACAATATTGCACTCAAGACTAGAGCATATGATCTTCTACTCAATGCGCCACCACTACGTTCGCTTTTCCAGATGATATTGAATAGTGTGATCGTAATCTTTTAATGACTCCGACCAACGTCGTTGCCGCATGTTGAGTTCTTTTTGGGTGAAGAAATATTTGAGGCTTTTATGATCCGTATAAATCTCTACTTTCTCCCGTACAAGTATTGTCTCCATATCTTCAACGCAAACACGATCGCTCGCTAACTCCGCATCATGAGTAGGATAATTCCTCTCATATTCTTTGAGTTGTCGTGAGGCATAGGCTATGACTTTCCCATGTTGCATGAGAACAGATCCTAACCCCTTGCTGTAAGCATCGTCAGAGATAACAAATCCATCCGAACCGGATGGTATTGTCGAAACAGTCTTAGAAATGAGTCTCCTCTTGAGCTCTTGGAAGCTCTTCTCGCATTCCTCGCTCCATAAGAATTTTGCATCCTTCCGAGTCACCGAGTTAATCTGAGTAGCGATTCGAGAAAATCCTTCCACAAATCTCCGATAATAACCAAATAAGCCCGTAAAAATCACGTATTTGATCCACCGACTTTGGTTGCTTCCAACTTTGTATTGCTTCAATCTTCACGGGTCAACAGATACTCCTTGTTTTGACACCACGTGCCCAAGGAATGTTACTTCCTCAAGCGAACTTCGATTTCTTCAAATTGGCATAAAGCTTGTGTTCACGAAGTCTTTGTAGTACCGAAATTCAAATGGTGCTCATGATCTTCGCGGCTTTTGGAATAGATGAGGATGTCATCAATAAAGACAACAACGAACCCATCCAAATATTCCTTGAATACACGGTTCATCATATCCATAAAAGCGGCAGGAGCATTAGTCAATCCAAAAGACATGACCAAGAATTCATAATGCCCGTGACGAGTCCTCGAATCACGTCTTTTGGAATATCCTCGGTTTTTAATCTTGGTGATGATATCCGAACAAAAATCGATCTTTGAAAAGAATTGCGCTCCTCATGTAATCGGTCGAACAGTCATCAATGCGAGGTAGCGGATACCTATTCTTGATGGTGACATGGTTCAATTCTCGATAGTCAATACAAAAAGTCGCATACTCCCGCTCTTTCTTCTTTACTTAATAAAACAGAGCACCCCAAGGAGACGTACTAGGACGAATGAAACTGATGTCTAATAACTCCTGTAGTTGGACTTTTAACTCCTGAAGTTCAATAGGAGCCATTCGATATGGGGTTTTAGAAATGGGCTTTGTACCTAGTTCAAGGTCAATAAAGAATTCAACATCACGCTCGGGGTAGACCGGAAGCTCTTCAGAAATACATCGTGAATTCTCTAACCACGTAAATATTATTCAAATCGACTTGTCTTTATTCAAATCCATAACATGGGCTAAGAAAGCTTGACATCCGCTTTTCAATAAACGAATAGCTTTGTGGCTTGATATGACGATGATCGATTTTAGTGGTTTAGTGGTTTGAATTGCGTATGACAAAGTTGGTTAGGAATATGAAAACTAACAACCTTACGAAAACAATCAATTTTGGCATGATGAGTGGTTAACCAATCAATTCCTAAAATCACATCAAAAGCAAGTATCTTTAAAGAGATAAGATCAACGAGGGTAATGTGATAGTGCCAACTTGGATCATGCAAGATTTATAAACGTAGATGTAACGAAGGTTTCACCCAATGGAGTTTCAACAGATAAATCAAAATCTAATATCTCCGGAGTCAAGTTTAAACGTTGAGAACAAGCAGGAGAGATAAAAGAATGGGTAGAACCAGTATCTAGTAAGGTATAAACTTCGTAAGAATTCAAGATTAGCTTACCTGTGATCACCTCGTTCGGGTTCCTCACGTTTTGGCCATCCGACAAAAGCTCTTCCAGAACCGGCCGATTCGACTTATCCGGATGACCCTTGGAATCACCACTCCGTTGAACTTGGTTTCACTATAGTACAATCTCGAGCGATGTGGCCTTCCTTTCCACAGTTGTAACATACCTTGGATTGTTGTGGACGGTTTGGTGATATGTCCCTCCTTCCCGCATTTGTAACATCTAATGGCGGTCGTTCTCCTCCCCAGCATTTGTTGTTGGTCTTTGTCCGCTGCCGTTGATATCTTCCGTCATTGTTGAATCTTCTCTTCCGAAATTTCTACTTGAGTCACCTCTCCTATTATCATGTCCACGATTACCACATGAGTGGTTACCGCCTTTGTCCGTATTCTTTCCTCCTCGCTGGTTATGATCGTTCTGATGACTACCCTGATTGTGGTCCCTCGGTTGAGTATACTCACTATCTCGCTCTAATAACTGAGCCATGTTGACAACATCTGAATACAGAGAAAATTTATGAGAGATAAGGTATTGACGAATCTACGGTTTTAGACCTCTCGTAAACATACGCGTCATTCGTTCCTCATTCTCCACCAAATGAGGTGCAAACTCGATAATTCTGCGAACCTTGCCTCGTCTTTGAGACAAAATCATGTTATTCTATTCGAGTCTAATAAACTCTACCTCCTTCATATGACAAATACTTTACGGAAAGTACTTGTCATTGAAACGATTCTGAAATCTTTCCCAAGACATGTTAAGTGCATCTGGTCAGGTACGCTTCTCATGATTCCCACCATGTCTGCTTCACCACGAAACATAAAGGTGGCGAATGGAACCTTCGTTCTCCGTGCACCCCAAGACATCGAATATCTTGGTAATTTGCTTGACCCACGTTTACGCCTTGATCGGATCCGGCTTTCCATGGAAATCTGGTGGTCCCAACTCTTTGAATTGTTTGGTAGTGACAAACCGCGCGTTATTATCATTTCCTCCTGTATTTTACACGAGTCTCCCTCAAATGCGATTTTGCATGAACTGCAAAAAGCTTCTAAACATCCGTCCATTCATCATTTGCTCGGTGGTGTTGTTCACGGGAGGAACATTGCCACTGTTGCACGTTTCCTCGTTGGTGAGTACCGGCGTCTCCACTGGCCTCATAAACTCCATTGTTAACATTCTCAAATGACCATTCTTAAATCATCGTATAAAACAAGGGTTAATTAAACAAATTATCATATCACATAATATCCTATATTACGACCGACCAACAAATAAGCTTAGGTAGGACACACTAGCGAAGGATTTACTCTGCTCTCCCTCCTAGTTCTATTCCCCGATCTCCGCCAGAGAACATATCCCTAAGCTCGATACCAACCGTGGCGCCCCAAAATAGGTATACAACACCCATTCTGAGTCGCCAAAATACATGGTATAGAAAGCAAACTACAACTTTGACAATACAGATGTCGTGTAGAATACGACAATACAACTGTGAGTTTGAATACAAATATTGTCTTCTAGACAATATACACACCCAAATAAGTCCTCATTAATTATTCATACAACATTTTACAGAAAATAGTGAGGACAGCTGAAACATCTTTCTAGAACCATCACTCCATACCCCGACTCGATCCTGCTATGTTCTCACCTCCTGAGAAGAAAAATGGAACAAAAAGGAAAAGGGTGAGCTCAACTAGCCCAGTAAAGAATATTATGACTAAGATAATATACAACAAATTATCATTAGTCTTCAACAGG
Organism: Panax ginseng; assembly: GCA_020205605.1. Classification (NCBI taxonomy): domain Eukaryota; kingdom Viridiplantae; phylum Streptophyta; class Magnoliopsida; order Apiales; family Araliaceae; genus Panax; species Panax ginseng. Next base: position 45,389,780 of record CM035145.1, on the reverse strand, counting down.
GAAAAATCTAACAGAATACAATAGACTACAAGTTTTAGATCAACAAATGCAATGAGAATAGAGAATCCATTAGAAGAGTCACGTGAAAAGAATTCTCACCGTCTTCTAAGGTTTAAAAGTCCATCATCAATAGTTTATCTCTGTAATAACAATCAATATACATCTTTAATCATCTTTGCACTACAGGCCAAAGATATTCATTTGTATCACCAGTTGGTCATGTTCATCTCAACACTGCTCATCTTTTACCACTGAAGCCAAAGATATTCATCGATTAATCGTTCATCTTTTACACTACGGGCCAAAGATATTCATTTATATCACCATTTAGGACCGAGGATGATGAAAAACATTTTTAAAGAAACGAATCCAAAGGAAACAAAATGACAAGGATTAATGATTAAGGATTCGTACTTTGTTTTACCCAAGTCCAAAAATACTTCGAAAATAATCATATTGGTGTAAAATTCAAGAATGATCAAAACACGGATACAATCAAAGCTAGTATCCGAATAGATATTTTGGACAAAAAGAAAAATTTTATTTTTCTATTGAATAGTCTTGTATTCGTGAATAGTGTCGATATCGTGAATAGTGCCATATCGTGAATAAGAACCCCGACACAACAAGTTCCAAATTTGATAAAAAGTTCGCCATACTTGACATAATGATATTGAAGAAAAATATCATTTAAGAAGAAAATAATACCCTTACCTCAAAATAACAATGATTTCATTTGAATTTCGATATAGTCTTGTGAAACCGCGATATAGCAACACTCAAAGTATACTCACAAGAATACGCTTGATAATTTAGAGAGAGAAAGAGAAAACTTAGTTTACGGTGTGATTTTCAATTCTAACTTAGCCCTCTATTTATAGGAAAATGTTAGAACGCATGAAGGAGACTAAATTAATAAATTATTATTATTTACCAAATATTCAAGCCCACCACCAAGGAATCTGATTTTAGCCACCAACCACATGTTAAAGATGCTCACCAACCTTTGAAAAACGTTTTTCTTGAAAATAATAATTAAAATTTCAAAAAATCAATTATTTCGGAACTCCGAAACATCAATAATTCACAATAAATATCCATTTTATCAGAAAATTCAAATCTCACGACCTTTTATAGGAATTTCAATTCTCTACAACTTTGCAGAAGAAAATTTTCCAAATTCCAAACAGAAATTATCCAAAATCCACAAACGGACAATTTTACAGTCTATAATAAATTTTCGGTCAAGAATTGTGTCCACCGACACACAAAACATATGTTAAACATTTAATGCCACAAAATACTCTACCTCCTCATATACTCATATATCCCACATTCATTATAAAAATATCACCGTTAATATATTATTAAAATAATATATTTAAATGAATTATTTTATCAGAAAAAGATAAAATATTAATTTTCAACAATTGTCACATTAAAAATTTTCTCCATATATATCCACATAAAATAAATATTTTCTTTATCATAATAATCAATAATTAATTATTCAAAATTAATATTACAGAATCACAGTACTGACAACCAGGCCGTTCCCAGGAAAGAGGGGGCTTTCCAATAAGGATTTCTCCTCATCGTCACAAGCAATTAGGTGACCAAACCTCTCCTTGAGATGTAACTTTCTAGACATTGCCAATAATGTTATCTCGATAATATTATTCAAATAATATGAATTATTGATTTGATAATGGAAAATCTTGTGTAATGACAACAAAGAATACAAAATATCAACGCAGTGAATTATTGAATCAATAAAATATAATATTGAGCAAGTAACTTCATGTAATAATTATTGAGTAGTGCCTTTCTTACGTAAGGATCAATAATTCAATAATACATGCAATACCGGTGCTCTTTGTGCAACCACGCGACATCGTGTATTTTAACCACCGTGTAACCCAACAATGTTAATTCAGAACAATTTACGCCGTTATTTATAAAACTCAATCTTTGTCGCTTTCCTTCATCCAACCGCTTTTTTTCGTTATGGGGCCCACCAATGATCAAGTACTGGCAAATCAAATGCGAGATTCCCGACAAAAAAGAATATTCCACGACCAAACGAATATTCCCCGACAATAATAAATATTTTATAACCACTTGCTTATTTTGTAAACTTTGCACATTTCACCCATAACCAAAGAATTATATCAAATTAACCCTTATTAATTTAGAATAATGAATAAAGGAAAATTCAATTTTATTTATAATAAGTTGGGGTCTTACAGAAAAGAATGGTTACAAGTAGAAGATGAAGGGAAATTGATTAGTAACAAACTAAAGGACATAATAAAGAATTGTTAAGTCATAACTAAATCTCAAGTATGATCACTTAGAGTAAAGAAAGTTAATTGAATGTAATCAGGAACGATGTACAATAAGCCTACATAACCATTGACGATCGAGTTTCGATTAATAACGTAAGGACGTTAATAAGCCGTAAGAAAAGATGATTAACTTGAAATGAGTTGTATTAATGAAATAAATTCACTTAAGTTATAGAAGAGATAGAAGTTGGTAAAAATGATGTAAAAGAACGATGGAAAGCTGGAACCAATAATAACAAATCTAAAAAGGGATTAGATTAAGAAGAAGGATAAGATTCTTTAGGAACTACGTATGTTCATTCATGACCTAATGTGGTATGTTATGTGATTATGTGTTGTAGAGACCGTAAAGACTCAAAGGAAACGTAATTATACTGTAGCAGACGCTGAAGGCAAGTTTTTCTTAAACGCTTATCTAACCTTCATGTTAGCCAGGTTTTTAAATGATTCAAATTATGAGATGCAGGTATGGTTTTGAAGAAAGAATCGATGCCAGTTTTAGCTTTGCTAGACTAATCTTGATAGATTGATTGAACTGTCTACAAGTCTTTCAATATAGAATTGCTACGCTATCCTACGCCAACTAATTGATACGGATTCAAGGTAAGCTTGAATATGAATAAACAAATGTATTTTCATCGAGTATTCGATGGGTACGTGAGGTTGCCACAACTTAAAACATACACACGTTTAATGGATGTAGTGTTGATCAACATAGAGTACTATAGGCTGATCACCTAGAAGTGCTCGTAAGATATGCCGGACTTACAGACTTCGTGCCGGGTTGTCCTTTTTAAAGAAACTATAAGACGTTCACGTCTTGAACCAGAATTGACATATTACTGAATATGGTTATTGAAAAAGGTTTTGAAGGAAAAGAAACGCTATTTTAAGTTATTGATAGTACTTCATAACTATCATCCAGCTATTGAAGATATACGATTCTTATGTTTCAAGCATGCTTTAAAAATTAAATTGTTGTACTTGCTGAGCTTGTTATACTCACTCTTGCTTGAACCATATGAATGCAGCTTAGACCGAATGGACTGCAGGATTCGTCAAGGATAAAGTGAAGGCTAAAGCGAACTTCTAGATTACCTATGTAATAGTATAGGTTTGTAATGATTATATTTGATATTATGACAAGAACAAATGTAATGGTTATAAAGAACCTAGGGAATGGTATTATTGTTTTGGAATATATAAGACATATTCGTTCTTTTGAGGCTTTTCAATTGAATGTTTGTGTGAACTGTAGCACCGTGGAGCACCATATGTCGGGTTGGAAGAGACCCAGATTTGGGGGCATCACAGGTTGGTATCAAAGCATTAGGTTATAAAACATAAGGGGGGGAAGAACCTTAGGCTAATAACCTCGTTAAGGAAGAGAAGTCCGAAGGAAGTAAACTCGAGCTTTACTTAAGTTGAATGAGTCAATAAGGTATTGAGGAAACTCAGTACCAAAAGATTTAAAAGATGGAAAGAAACCCTAAATAAATTAAATGTGATTTGTGCTTATACTATTTTGTGCGATGTACTAATCAACATGTTATGTGTATTGTAGGATGTCAATCGATAGCTTGATGTACATAGATGTACATGCGGTGAGCGAAGAGCTTATAAACCGAGTAGAGCCTATACCCATGCCAGTGGCGGAGGTACCAATAGTGATTCTAGAGGAGTCGGAGACAGAGGAGTACTTTTCTGAGGAAGACTACTCTGAGGGAGAGATGAATATAGCATCATACCTTAGTACGATGAACGATGTGGAGGAAGGAATGGACGTAACATCGGTTGAAACGGTGGTACCTGCACTAGAGTCATCACCTCCAGATGTAATTAGATCAGTGTATCTGGCAGAGCTTGACAAGAATGTGCAACTGAGTGCAGTTGTGCAAAATCAGAATGAAATGATTAGTGCTCTTTATGTAGCGACGGAGTCTGCAGAAGCAGATTTTGAGTCAGAGCATTATGAGAAGGTGCTCATGATAAATAAGGCTAGGGATTTTAAGAAGGAGGTCGATGAGCTTCGCAAAGAACTGGGGGAGAAGGATCGAAATATAGCCCGGATGTTTTACATCCATGAGAGAACTCATAAGGATTTCAAGCTGAAGGTTGCTTGTTATTCCAATGAGTTAGGACAAACCCGTCATACAATTAGTCGAGATACTGTAGCGATGATTGCGAATGAGAAGCACGATGACGCTGTTATGCATTATTAGAAATCTAAAGTTATAAGTATGTGTGTAGTGACGTAAAACCCTCTTTTGTATAACAGGGTAGTCTTTTGTAAATCTCAACTTTTGTGAGGTATCATTTCGGGATAAAAATGTAATAGCTTTTGGTTATGAAAACAAATTGTAAATAGTTTCAAACTATGAAGAAGCATATGAATATAAAGAAGTTTTCATTTAGATGATTGGTTATGGTATGAGTTGGTATGTAGCGAATAATAACGAAGTAAGTAAATATATAATAATGAAATTTTATTTGAAAATGCCGCCAATAAGAAGATAACGTAATCAAGAAGCAGAATCACATAATGTTAACCAAGATGGGTCAGAACAACCCTATGCAAAAGTTCAATAATTTATTAACGGCTGCAATTAACCAAACCAGGGGTAAAGTACCCCGAAACCTAGGATAGTCAGAACGACTACCTTTAAAGAGTTTAAAAGCGTAGGTCCGCCGGAGTTCAAAGGAACGACGGACCCAATAGAGGCGTAGACATGTGTAAAAGAAATATAGAAGGCGTTTATTATTACAAGCGTAGGTGAGGCGCAAAAGACTTCTTTTGCGACTTATAGGATAAAAGGTGAAGCCAACATTTGGTGAGAGGTTCACCAGGGTGGGACTAGAAGAGATATAGTAAAATGGGAACAATTCAAGAAGGTTTTCTTCGAGGATTAATTCCCTACAAGTATTCAAGGGAGGATGGAGATTAAGTTTTTAGAACTTAAACTAGGGAACATAACGGTTCCCCAGTACGCGACCAAATTCAATGAATTAGCAAGGTTTGCTCCACGATAAGTGGACACTGAGGAGATGAAGGCTCGTAGGTTTGAGCAGGGCGTTAATGCCTGGCTCTATATTAGGATTGCGGTGTTCTAGAGGGTTTCCTATGAGACAATTCCAGAGAAGGTGATAATAGCAAAGGGTGGTAGTGAGGCGTTGACTCAATAACCAAAGAGAGGGATAGTAAGATCGAGGGAGGAACCAAGGTAGAGAATGCTAGTGGCAGTATGCCACAAAGAAAGAATTTTAACTCCGGGAATACTAGAGTGGGACAAGGGGATCCTAAGAATAAGAGCAAAGCAAGTAAGATAGGTGGAAAGACTCATCTAGGAGTCTGTCTGAAAGAGATTAAAATACCTTTAAACATTAAGGTAGAGGAGGAGGAAATAACTTCTGTTAATTGTATTCGTGGAAATGGTTTCATCAATAATAGAGTTAAGAGAATTTGAAGTAATTCTCGGTATAGACGGGTGGATTAACCATATAGCTATAATAAATAGTTATAAGAAAAGTATGAATTTTTAGTTTTTCAGAAAACCCAAGGTAGTAATTTATGATAATAAAACACCGAGACGCCTTGTCTTCTAACCTGGACGTAAGTTAGTAGGATGTTAAAGAAGAGGATGAGTCGTTGCGGTTACGTATCGACTATCGTAATAAGAGTAAGTTGGTGATTAAGGATAAATACCCATGGCTTAGGATCGATGATTTATTTGATCAGTTGAGAAGGGCAAAGAATTTTACTAAAATAGATTTGCGTACGGGGTATAGTCGGATGAAAGTAAAGAAGAAGGAGGAGGGACCTAAGATGACGTTCAGAATTCGTTATAGTTATGACGAGTTTCTGGTTATGTCATTTGGGTTGAAAAATATGCGAAAGTTAGACTTTCCGTAAGGGACAGCGAGCAAGACGGTGGTAAGCTGATAGGTTCTCTTGTGAGGTGTTATGGTTAAATGTACCATTAGCGTCACAGGATTTAAGAAAGGATTAAGTAAGGCACATGTATTATCTTTATGGGATGATACGGGGAATTTTGTATTGTATCTCGATATTTCGCATAGATGACATGATTGCGTGCTCTTATAGCATGGCAATGTCATTGTGTATGCATCTCGCCAGTTAAGGGATTATGAGGAGGTCTATCCTACTTATGATCTAGAATTGGCAACTGTAGTTTGTAAATTAAAAATCTGAAGATAGTATTTATACGTGGAGAAAAATGAGATATACACGGACTCTAAGAGTCTGAAATATATCTCCACACAGAAGGCGTTGAATATGCGGTAGAGAGAGGACTGTGATATCTTATATCATTCAGGGAAGGTAAACGTTAGGCCAAGTACGCTTAAGTCGGAAGAAGGGTAGGGAAAGCTATCGATGTTAACAACTCAGAAGGAGTTAATAACGGAAATGTCGAGAACGGAGTTAGAAGTTAAAGTACAGAATGAAAGGGTAGAAATGTTATTCAAGAGGTAGACTCAATCCCTGATAATAGAACGAGTTAATTAAATATGACTAGGTAACAAGGAGTACCAGTAGCTGAAGAAGAAGACGTGGGATAAATAGAAGACTAAGTATAGCCTTATTTTGAAGGAGGAATTTGAGTTTCATATAAATCCAAGTTAAAAGAAGGACTAAAAAAAGAAGATAGCGTAATATGTTAGTAAGTTTTTAACTTCCAACTCAAATTATTGATAGGAAGTAATAAGTCATGTGAAATAAAATAATACCTTCGGTGAAGGTGAATGTAAGAACCACAATGTCGAAGAAGCATTGTGGGAACTCAAGATTAAAATGAAGAAATTTTTTTCCTCATTTATTTAAATAATTATTAGCGAGATTCTAGGGACAAAATCCTTATAAGGAGGGAAGAATGTAACGCCCGAGAAAAATTGAATTTTTAGAGGAATTAAAATTTTATATAATTATAATGATTAAATGAAATTAATTGATTATTTATGGAGCAAGCTAATTGAAGGTCGTTATATGACCTAGAAATGGTAGAACATCGTAGGATTTTGGCTACGTGGTAGAATTAAAGTGTTTGAATTTCCAAGACGAAAATAAAAGCTTTTCGAGAAATTTTCTGAAAAACACTATTCACGCATTTCTGCTCGGGAATTATTTTTGAACTTCCAAGAAATACGTAAAGATAGAATATCGATGTGAGATGGAATATTCAATAATATTTCAGTTATGGAAAACGTAATATTTCGCCTGTGGACTTACAACCTAACATTTAAGGAAAATGATTTACGGGAAAGAAATGTAATGCGATTAATGAATTAAACAATAATCGTATAATACATAGGTATTATACGAAGTAATGAATACGAGTATGATACGGGGTATTATACGAGTACGTATGAATGATGGTATGTTGAATGTATTGAATAAGTATATGAGTTAGGATATGAGATTATACGTAAAGTATATGTCCTAAGGCTTTAAGCTAAATGTATTGAATTTGTTGAATTGTGTAGGAAATTGTATTGTGCAATAAGAAGTGTGATAAGGCCCAAATGTAAGAAGGGTTAAGTCCGAGGTTAGTTAATGAGCAAGCCCAAGTATTTGTTTAATTACAAGCCCAATGTATAATTTAAGTTAGTTAACCTAATTAATAATGTAAGCCCAAAGATAAGTTAATTAAATTAAGACTAAGGCCCATTTAATGATCCTATGGGTAAAGTTTGATCCATGGGGCAACCCATGGGTGAAGTAGTGGGCAAGAACTTTGTGTGGTGGGCAATAATTAAGTTTGATGGCCAAGTTTACTTAAGTCTTAAGTTAGGAATAGTAAGGAGGTTTATTAAGGAGGTGGGATGACTAATTACTCTTTTACCCTCACTTTAGATATCCTATAAATAGAGGAGGAGATGGCTCATTATTTGGTTGTTAGTTTTCATCCATTTCAAAACAACTTAAGTTTTAGAGAGAATAAGCACATATAAAGCTAGACTTCCTTTGTTAGATTTTCCACCAACAACTTATAGCTTATTGGTTTGAGAGAAAAAGCAAGGAAAGATAGAAGTTAAGCTTTGTTATTTCAAGAAGCAAGAAGAAGATTAAGGATTTCCAAGTGTTAATCAAGAGTAAGTATTCTTGAACCTTGATTATCTTTCTCTTCCATTGTTAGAGAATGGGGTATTGGTAGAACAAGCATGCTAAGAAGGGGTTGGAATAATGAATCAAAGGGCTTAAGTCTTAATAAGCCGGATAAGTCATGAATAAGAAATTCATTCGTAAATAAGTTATGAACTTATAAATGAAAGTATAAGAACTTGTTAGGACTTGTAACATGTTTACCTTAATAAAATTAGTATGATTAATAAGATGTAAGAATAGTGATTAAAGGACTTAACTCACTAATAAGTCATATGAAAAGAAGACATAAGTCATGAGTAATGAAAATATAAATAATTTATATTTTCATAAGTTACAAATTTATCAAGAATAAGTAATAACTTATCATGGTATGAGTTAATGAATCATGTATGTCAAGATATTATTTTAATGGATTGAATCCAATTGAAATGGTTTAAAAATTTCAAGTAATGAAGTTTTGCCGGAATTAACACGATTGGACGATAATCGTCGAATTCGTGAAATTCTAGGAATGGAAGTCGAATTTTGATATTGAGATTGGAAACGTTGGTTTTCAATGTAGACAAGTCTTATTTGTCATTATAGAGTTGCGGACTCGAAAATGGCCGGATTCCGACTTAGAACGAAGAAACGAGCGTTGAACGTTCACGAACGTTTATCGTTTTCGTTAAAAATGGACTAATAGGTGAATTTTTAGCAAACGAAGTCGAATAGATAAAATTCTTGCATGAACACATAGAGTACGTAATTTATGAACCGTAGGCTCTTGAACGAGCCAATTCGGACTAATAACGAAGAAGTTACGAGTCCGGGAATCTCAACTTTTGAAAAATATGTCCAAGTTTTCACGGTGCAAAAAGTGGCCACAAAGACAAGGAAAAATTAGCTCACGTCATGGCCGCCAAGGTGGCCATCAGCCCCTGGAGAGTCACGCCGCATCGCGTTATATAACATAGAGACTCATGCCACAGTACGAAGTCCTGGATTTTGAGTATTAAGTGGTGACGTAAGCAGTAGCTCCTCAGTCTAATAGCCATTATGTTGCATACTAGCCTAAAAACCCTACGAAAAGAATGGTTACAAGTAGAAGATGAAGGAAATTGATTAAGTACGAACTAAAGGACTTAATAAAACATTGTTAAGTCATAACTAAACCTCAAGTATGATCACTTAGAGTTAAAGAAAGTTAATTGAATGTAATCAGGAACGATGTACAATAAGCGTACATAACCATTGACGATTGAGTTTCGATTAATAACGTAAGAACGTTAGTAAGCCGTAAGAAAAGATGATTAACTCGAAATGAGTTGTATTTATGAAATAAATTCACTTAAGTTATAGAAGAGACATAAGTTGGTAAGAATGATGTAAAAGAACGATGGAAAGCCGGAACCAATAATAACAAATCTAAAAAGGGATAAATTAAGAAGAAAGGTAAGATTCTTTAGGAACTACGTATGTTCATTCATGAACTAATGTGGTATGCTATGTGATTATGTGTTGTAGAGACCGTAAAGACTCAAAGGAAACGTAATTATACTGTAGCAGATGCTGAAGGCAAGTTTTTCTTAAACGCTTGTCTAACCTTCGTGTTAGCCAGGTTTTCAAATGATTCAAATTATGAGATGCAGGTATGGTTTTGAAGAAAGAGTCTATGCCAGTTTTAGCTCAACTAGACTAATCTTGATAGATTGATTGAACTATTTACAAGTCTTTCAATATAGAATTGCTAACGCTATCCTACGCCAACTAATTGGTACGGATTCAAGGTAAGCTTGAATATGAATAAATAAATGTATTTTCATCGAGTATTCGATGGGCACGTGAGGTTGCCACAACTTAAAGGTACACACGTTTAATGGATGTAGTGTTGATCAACATAGAGTACTATAGGATGATCACCTAGAAGTGCTCGTAAGATATGCCGGACTTACGGACTTCATGCCGGGTTGTCCTTTTTAAAGAAACTATAAGACGTTCACGTCTTGAAGCAGAATTGACGTATTACTGAATATGGTTATTGAAAAAGGTTTTAAAGGAAAAGAAACGTTATTTTAAGTTATTGATAGTACTTCGTAACTATCATCCAGCTATTGAAGATATACGATTCTTATGTTTCAAGCATGCTTTTAAAAATGAAAATGTTGTACTTGTTGGGCTTGTTATGCTCACTCTTGCTTGAACCATATGAATGCAGCTTAGACCGAATAGACTAAAGGATTCGTCAAGGATAAAGTTAAGGCTAAAGCGAACTTGTAGATTACCTATGTAATAGTATAGGTTTGTAATGAATATATTTGATATTATGATAAGAACAAATGTAATAGTTATAAAGAACCTGGGGAATGGTAGTATTGTTTTGGAATATATAAGACATATTCGTTCTTTTGAGGCTTTTCAATTGAATGTTTGTGTGAACTGTAGCACCGTGGAGCACCATATATCGGGTTGAAAGAGACCCGGATTTGGGGGCGTCACAATACTGCTTTGTGAAGTAAAATTCAAGAATGCTCAGAAGGATATTTCCATGAAAAGATACTGGATGAAGCGCAAATATCAAGGATATTCCACTAATTTCATGGAGTATAGAAGCCAAAACTTTAACCAACTGAGTATAAGAGAATATATGAAACCGCAAATAGATTTTTGCCGCCATGCGGTAATCCACGTAGACAGATTATTCCAACGGAATTATAAAGAATGAAATAACAGAAGAATTCACCAGGCGTGTGTCATCTGCACTGACAGGTTATTCCAACAGAATAATAAAGAATGGAACCAGGTTATGCGTAACCTGCACAGACATGATATTCCAACAGAATAATAAAGAATGGAACCAGGTCATGCGTAATCCGCACAGACAGGATGTTCCAACATAATAGTAAAGAATGGAATAAAAACAGAATTCACCAGGCATGCGATAGACCGCATAGACAGGTTATTCCAACAGAATAATAAATAATGGAATAACAAAAGAATTTCACCATGTATGCGGTACTTCGCATAGACAGGTTATTCCAATATAATAATAAAGAATGGAATAACAACCCTTACGAGTATTGAAAGAAAATAACTCTCTTCATGAATACGAAAGAATAATACCCCTTACGAGTACAACAAATAATATCCCTTAAGAAGAAACTGGCTATAGGAGTAGTAAAGTAGCAGAATACTTTTCTTTTTTCTCTCTATAGTTTCTCTCTCTAGAGTTTTAGTGAATTCTTAAGAAATAATGAAGGAATGAGCTTCTATTTATAGGAGAATGGACTGAATAGTAACTAATTCATGAACGGTTCAAATTGATTTACTTTTAAACGGATGGTCCATATTGATTTATTATGCAGTATTAATAAAATATTCTAATAAAACAAAATCTTTTAAATAAAATATAATATATTCTATTTATAATCTAATAAAATGAATAACTTTATAAAAGTATTATGTTTTATATAAAAAGATTTTACTATGTAAATACTATCACGAGCACTATGCAAATACTTATGTATAATAGAATATTATATATTCTATTTATAGTCTAATAAAACAAATAACTTTATAAAAGTATTTTGTTTTATATAAAAAGATTTTATTATGCAGACACTATTCAAGGCTGAAAAGCTATCTTATGTCCTTAATACGCCTATCCCTGCAATGGTTGTAGACAAAGCCCTCTGAGGAAGACATTGCTACTTTTAGAAAGTGACAAGATGATGCACAGTTGGCTCAATGCATCATGCTCGCATGAAACTATGGATGCTCCTACTATACTCTTGCACATCAAGTAGTTGATGGTGACGAAAGTAGGATTGATAGATATCAGATATCTAAGGAGCTCTTTTGATCTAGAATAACCGATGACACCACAGTATAGACACAAGTCCTTACCATGATCAATTTGATTGAACAATTAGGAAAACAGGTTTTTTCATGGATGGAGAGTTGAGCCAAGATTTGATCTTGCAGTTACTCCCGGACTCCTTCTCACAATTGTTGTGAATTATCCATATGAACAAGTTATATATCAGCGTCGCTGATTTGCTTAACATGTTGACAAATAGCTGAGAGTCACTTTTCAACCAAGAAATACCAAGTCTTACTGGTAGGGGCCAAAGGATCTTCTAAAAAGAAGAATGATTCAAATAAGGTAAACAGAAAGGCAAAAACAAAGGATAATAAGAACAAAACTGATACAGATAACAAAGGAGTTTTCTTCCACTGCAATAAGCTAGATAAATGGAAAAGAAACTGAAAGAAGCATCTTGCAGAGCTAACCAGAAGAAGCTTAGTGAAGTTTCGGTTACAACTACAATTGTGTTCATGATTTAAAATAAATTTTTCTTTAAGTCAAGGTTCTACTTGGGTATTGCATACCGACTTTGGTTATAATAAATATAGATTTATGAAGGGACCAAGCAGAAGTAGAAAGCTAAACAAAGATAAGTAATCCTATGTGTGGAAAATAAAGCAAAGGTTGTTGCAATAGCCATAGGAACATATAGTTTAGCACAACCTACGAGCAAGTCTATTAAGTCAATAAGTTGTTATTGTATTCTAGTTCTCGTTGGAAACATTATTTCCATTTTATTATTGGACAATGAAATCTTTGGTATTATATTTAAGAACAATTGTTGTTCTATTTATAATAATAATAATATTTTGTATAGAACTTAAGTATTACTTAATGGATTTTTTGTACTTGACTTACGTAAAAATTATTTTTCAAATTGAACAAACTAGTATAAGAAAAGGAGATGATTGTTCAAAAAGTTGAATGTGTATATTTATTGAAATACAATTGTGAATTATTTAAAAGGTTCAAAGAATTCAGAAATAAAACAAATTGGCAAAGTATTAGGATTCTTTGATCAGATCAAGGAAGGAATAATTGTGCAATGAGTTTCTAGATCATCTCAAATGGTTTTCTCACAATGGACGCCACCTGATATGCAATAATTGATTGATGTATCTGAAAGGAAAAATCTTACCTTGTTGTACACGGTGCGGTCCATAATGATTTTACCGACATTCCAGTATCCCTCTGGGGTCATGCCCTAGAAATGGCTGCATATCTACGAAAAAGGTAACCTCAAAATTTGACCCCAAGACTCTAGAAGAGTTATGGACATGGAGGATTCCTAACTTTGAGTATGTTAAGATAAGGGGTTGTCCAACTTATATAAAAAGGTTTCAAAGGATAAGCTAAGGATAAGATTTGACAAGTACAGATTTATGGGACATCCTAAAGTAAGTTTATGGTATATGTTCTATAATCCTACTTAGCAAAAGGTGTTTATTGCGAAACACGATACCTTCTAAGATAAAGGTGTTTATCATTAAAGGGGCTATTGGGAGGATAATAGATCTTGAAGAGTTCAAGAACCACAAAACACTATAAGTCAAATAAGAGGAACATGTAGATAGAACTATTGTACCACAACCGAATCATAAATCTGGAATAGTACCGAAGATACCTAGGATGTATGGATTCATCATGGATGATGATGATGATATACGTATCATGGAAGATGATGATCCAATTACATACGATAAGGTAAGAGTTGTAGACACTCAGAGAAATGGATTGAAACAAGCTTCTCAAATATGGAACATTTGTTTTGATGAGACAATCAAAAGAGCTTGATTTTATCAAAAACAAGAATGAACCTAGTGTGTACAAAAGGGTCAGTGGGAGCTTCGTGACATTCCTAGTATTATATATTGATATACTACGGATAAGGAATAACATACCAATGCTATAATCAGCAAAGATAAATTTGTGTAAACATTCCTCCATGAATGATTTGGGAAGAGTATCTAAATTGGGAATACAAATCTATATAGATAGATTTAAGAGGATGCTCGACTTAAGCCAAGGAACGTATATTCATTTGATGTTAAAGTCGTTTAGCATGGAGAACTCCAAGAGTTGTCTCATGTTGATGAGCCATGGAGTGTATCTCTGTTAATAATCCCCATAGACTCCTGAAAGAGAGATCGCATGAGTTACAATCATGTATACAATGAAATATACGAGACCAGATGTTGATCGGTCATATTCTGGAGAAGATCATTGTAAGATAGTGAAAAATATCTTAAAGTACTTAACTGGTACTAAGGATGTGATCATATTCATGGTGGGTCTGAATTAAAACTAGAGGGCTTAACACACTCAAGTTTTTTAGACTGACCAAGACAACAACAAATCCATTTTAGGGTAAGGTGATACCTTGAACGGTGGTGCAGTGAATTGGAAAGGTTCCAAACAGCAAAGAGTTGCTGGTTTAGTGATAAAGACAGAGTATATAGATGTAAATGAAGCTGCAAGTTGATTATTTGGATGTAAAGTTGATTAAAGAACTAGGAATAGTTCCTAAGTCTCATCTTGGATCTAAACATATGTTGCGGCACTTTCATTTGATTAAAAGAATCATTGAAGGATGGGAAATCACTATAGATATAGTGGATTCTGAATAACAACATTACATATTCATTAACTAAAGCTTATCCAACAGCAGGATAATCGTCACTTAGAGAAGAAGGGTATGAGATACCATGACGATTGAATTTAGTGCAAGTGGGAGATTGAAAGTAGTATGCTCATAAGCCAATCATGTTTGATGATAAAGCATATACTTTGTAACAATATTATTCATTTATTAATAAAAAGTATTAATTTATTAAAGGCTTTTAATTATCTACATGATGCTGCTTTATAATATGTGATAAACCCATAGTTTTAAGCAATGCTTTTAGAATAATGATGATGATCATTCTAATGAGATCTAAATTCTTAGAAAGCTTAAAACTAAAATAGTTCCCAATCGTTGGATTACTAAATTGGGGATTAGTGAATCCGGATAGATTGATACGTACGTTGCTTTCTCATTAGATGAGGATGATTGATCTCATGATCATTTGTGTGGAGACACTAAAGTAAGTATGTACGTACTTATTAGAGAATAAGTTCACTGAACATGGCTCGCTAAAGAATACCTAATGGAGTTTTATTTGCTGTCAATAGAAATTCTTGTAGTTATAGTAGTACAAGTGATCCTTGCAGTTGAGATCATCATAGTGTCTTGTGTATGATGAATTATACTTTGACTTATTCCTTAAGACACTTAGGGTATATCAAAGGGTATGCTTGAGTATAATAAGTCGTACATGGAGATAATGTATGATCAATAAAGAATCTACCGCTTCTAGTAAAGGAAGAGAAATGTCCTATGTGATTCGATAAATTACAACCCAGTAGTCCTTGGCCAAGGCAGAATGAAATTAGAAAGGAGTTTCTAATTTGCATTATTTGGAATTGTTCATTTAAGAGCCGAAATACATATAATTAAATAAAATAAGACTTGACAGTAATTCCGCGTCTTATATTTAATTGGGACATTGTATGGTGGAATGATTGAATTGTACGGTAACTATTTACTCAAAGGTTATTTGTTCTAATTGATTTATTCACAATCGGTTTAATTTGGAGAACCTAAAGGGTCACACCATAAAAGGAAGAATAATTATTTAAAAAGTTAATGGCATAATCGTAATAATAAGTTAAGTATATTTAATTTAATCTATGGTGATAAAATAAACTAAATAGCTTAATATTTATTATTTAATATTTTAGAAATATTAAATATAAATTAATAAGAGGAGTCTTATTATTATTACGCTATTATTATTATTTAATTCCTAAAGGAGTTTGAGAATTAATTAATAAAAGTAC
The DNA here is from genome assembly GCA_020205605.1 of Panax ginseng. Classification (NCBI taxonomy): domain Eukaryota; kingdom Viridiplantae; phylum Streptophyta; class Magnoliopsida; order Apiales; family Araliaceae; genus Panax; species Panax ginseng. Next base: position 45,373,582 of record CM035145.1, on the reverse strand, counting down.
TCTCGCTTATTCCTAATAAGATTAGGAGGCAAATTAATTAAAAGAGTTTAATTAATTATCGCTAATAAGATTAGGGAGCTTAATTAATTAAATAATACCTATTTTCTAATTAGATTATAAGGGTTAATTGATATATATATATATATATATATATATATATATATATATATATATATATATATATATATATATATATATATATAAGAAGACCCCTAAATTTTTTTAAATAAAAAGGAATTTCCTTTATTTATTATTTTGAAATAGTAAGGGTGGATTTGATTAATGTGGTTAGTTATGGGTAAAATGCAAATATTTTAAATAAGCAAGTGGTGATATAATATTCATTGTTGTCGGGGAATATTCGTTTGGTCGTGGAATATTAAATGACTGTCGTGAATATTAAATGCGACCCAAGCAGCGACCATGTGTAGGCCCCATAACGAAAAGCGATTGGAGGAAGAAAATGACAAATATAAGTTGTTTAAAAATAACTTGGCGTAGTTATTACCGTTTACATTTGTTGGAATACCCGGTGGTTAAAACACGATGTCTGCGTTGTTGAGCGGTAGCACACGGTATTGCACCAATTATTGACTCTTACGTGAAGGCACTACTCAATAATGGTTACGATAATTATCGCTCAAAGGTGTTTTATTTTATTGATTCAATAATTGCTTGCGTTGATATTTTATATTCTTTGTTGTTTTAATAATTGTCATTACACAAGTATTTTTCATTGTCGAAACAATAATTCATATTATCCTAATAATATTATTAGATAACATTATTGGCAATGTCTAGAAAGTTACATCTAAGGAGAGGTTTGGTCACCTAATTGCGGCGTCGATGAGGAGAAATTCTTATTGAAAGCCCCTCTTTCCTGAGGACCTGCTGGTTGTCAATATTGTGATTCTGTATAATATTATTTGTGAATAATTAATTATTGATTCATATGATGATGAAAATATTGATTTTATGTGGATATAGATGGAGAAAATTTTTAATGTGACAATTGTTAAAAATGAAATTTTATCTTTTACGATAAAATAATTCATTTAAATATATATTATTATATTTTAATAATATAATAATGGTGATATTTTTACAACGAATGTGGGATATATGAGTATACGAGGAGGAAGAGTATTTTTATTTGCAATAAATGTTTAAAACATGTTAAACATGTCGGTGGGACCCCATTTATTGATTGAAATTTGATTATAGCCTCTAAAATCACCCGTTTATGGATTTCGGTCAATTTCATTTGGGAATTTAGAAAAACTTTCTTCTGCAAAGTTGTAGAGAATTGGATTTCCTATAAAAACTCATGAGATTCGAATTTTCTGATAAAAGGGCTATTTATTGTGAATTATTGAAGTTCAAGCTCAAAATAATTAATTTTTGGAAGTTTAAATTATTTTAAATTAGAAAAACGTTTTTTTTATTTTCTTCTAGAAGGTTGGCATGTGTGAATTGCTGAGATTCAGATTTCAAAGAATACGTATAATATTTTTATAAATATTAATATTTTATTAAATTTTCTACTTTGGTGTTCTAAGCAATTTCCTATAAATAGGTGCTTAGGTTAGAATTGAAAATCACACCAGACACTGAAGTTTTCTCTCTCTATATTATCGAGCGTATTCTTGTGAGTATTTTGAGTATACTTTGAGTATTGCTATACGGTTGCAAGTTCAAGTCATAGCCTATATCCAAAGTTTTCAACTAAAATCTTGTCTTTTCGAGGTAAGGGATGTTATTTTCTTCTCAAATGATATTATTTCTTCAATATCATTATCTTTGAAATATTGGTTGAACTTTTTATCAAATTTGGAACTTTTTCATGTCGGGGTTACTATTCATGAGTTACTATTCACGAGTTACTATTCATGAGTTACTATTCACGATTCTTATTCACGAATACTATTCATGAAGCGTGATGATGTTTTTGTGAAATTTCTATCTTTTGGTGTCTGAATTACTATTCACGTATATACGGCCTTATTCACGTATCTGACACTATTCACGAATCGACACTATTCAATTAGAAAAATGAAATTTCTTCTTTTTGTCCAAAATATCTATTCGGATACTAGCTTTGATTGTATCCATGTTTTGATCATTCTTGAATTTTACACCACTATGATTATTTTTGAGGTATTTTTGGGCGTGGATAAAACAAAGTACGAATCCTTAATCCTTAATCCTTGTCATTTTGTTTCAATTGGATTCGTTTCTTTAAAAATATTTTTCATCATCCTCGGTCTTAAATGATGATATTATGGAATATCTTTGGCTGTAGTGCAAAGATGATTGATTTCGATGAATATCTTTGGCACATAGTGCAAAGATGAGCGATTAATCGATGAATATCTTTGGCTTGTAGTGCAAAGATGAGCAGTGTTGAGATGAACATGACCAACCGGTGATTTAAATGAATATCTTTGGCTCAGAGTGGTGCAAAGATGAATATTGATTGTTATTACAGGATAAAATATTGATGATGGGCTTTTAAACCTTAGAAGACAAGTAGAATTCTTTCTCTACGTGACTCTTCTAATGGATTCTTTTTCATTGCATTTGTTGATCTAAAACTTGTTGTCTATTGTATTCTATTAGATTTTTCCTGTTGAAGACTAACGATAATTTGTTGTATATTATCTTAGTCATATATTCTTTATTTGGGCTAGTTGAGCTCACCCTTTTCTTGTTGTTCCATTTTCTTCTCGGAGGTGAGAACATAGCGCGGATCGAGTCGGGGTATGGAATGAAGGTTCTAGAGAGAGTTGTTTAGTAGTCTTCACCATTTTTGTAAAATAATGTATCAATAATTATGATGGGGATTTATTTGCGTATGGATATTGTCTAGACGGCAATATCTGTATTTAAACTCACAGTATGTATTGTCGTATTTCACACGACATTTGTATTATTGAAGTTGTTGTTATTTCTGTACCATGTATTTGGCGACTCATAATGGGTTGGGTGGAATGGACCTATTTTGGGGGCGTCACAGTTGGTATCAGAGCTTAGGGATATGATCTCTGGCGGAGATCGGGGAATAGAACTAGGAGGGGAGAGACGAGTAAATCCTTCGCTAGTGTGTCCTACCTAAGCTTATTGTTAGTTGGTCAGTATATAGGGATATTATGTGATATATTGATTTCCTTAATTAACCCTTGTTTTATGACAGTATTTGAGAATGTCGACTGAGAATATTAACAATGGAAATGAGACCGTGGAGACGCTTTATACTCACCAACGAGGAGAACGTCAACAGTCGGCAATGTTCCTCATGTGAACAACACCACCGAAGCGAGATGATGAGCGAGGGGATATTTAGAAGCTTTTTGCGCTTCATGCAAAAATCGACGAGGAGACTCGTGTTCAAAACATAGGAGGAAATGATAGCAATTCACCAGGTTGTCATAGCCAAGCGGTTCAAAGAGTTGGGACCACGAATTTAAGGGAAAGCCGATCCCGATCATGGCGAAAAACATGGGTCAAGCAAATTACCAAGATATTCGATGTCTTGGGATGCACAGAGGAACAGAAGGTTTCATTCGCCACCTTTATGTTCCGTGGCGAGGCAGACTACTGGTGGGAGTATGTGAAGCGTACCCATCCAAACCAAGACTCAAATGTCTTGGGAGACATTCAGAAACTATTTAATGACAAATACTTTCCTGAAAGTGTTCGTCATATGAAGGAAGTGGAGTTTATTAGACCGGAGCGAAACAACATGACGGTGTCTCAAAGACGAGGCGAAGTTTGCGAGTTATCGTGTTTGCACCTCATTTGGTGGAGAATGAGGAACGATGACGCGGATGTTTTCGAGAGGTTTGAAACCCGTATACGCCAAGATCTCATCTCTCATAAATTTTCTCTCTATTAAGATGTTGTTAACGGGGCTCAATTGTTAGAAGCGAGATAACGAGTACTCTGGTCAACCGAGGTACCACAATCGGGGATCATCTAGGAGATAGCGGTCAACAAAAAACAACAATAATCGGTGGAGAAAGAAAAAGCGGACAAAAATGGTAACCACTCCGGTGGTAATCATGGCCATGAAAATAGAAGAAACGAGTCGGGAGGAGATTTTAAAAGAGGAGATTCAACAACAACCATGTGAAGACGACAAATGCCAAGAAAGAATCGGGTTCAAGGGAGGAGAACGACCACCCCATTATAAATGCTATAAATGCGGAAAGAGGGACATATCACCCCAAACCGCCTACAGCTTTTAAGGTATGCTATAATTGTGGAAAAGAAGGACATATCGCCGAGATTGCACTATAAGCGAAACCAAATCCAAATGGGAATGGTGACTCAAAAGGATGTCCCAGAAAAGTCAAAGTCAACGATTCCTGGAAGAGCGTTTGTCGTGACCGGTCAAAATGCGAGGAACCCGAACGAGTTTAGCACGGGTTAGTTAATTATAAATTCTTGCGAAGTTTATACCTTACTAGATACCGGTTCTACCCATTCTTTTATCTCTCTTGCTTGCGCTCAACGTTTGAACTTGACTACGGAGAAATTAGACTTTGACCTATCTGTGGAGACTCCGTTAAGAGAAACTTTTATTACATCCGTTGTTTAGAAATCTTACTTGATTCATGTTGGCACTATCACATTACCTATTAACCTTATTTCTATAGAGATATTTGTTTTTGATGTGATTTTAAGGTTAACTACTCATCATGCCAAAATTGATTGCTTTTGTAAGGTTGTTAGTTTTCATATTCTTAAGCAACCTGTTATTCGAATTCAAGCAACCAAATCATTGAAGTCAAACTCTTTCATATTAAATTATAAAGCCATTTGTTTATTGAAAAACGAATGTCAAGCTTTCTTAGTCCATGTTATGGATTTGAATAAAGACACGTCAGATTTGAATAATATTCCTGTTGTTATTGATTTTTCCTGACGTATTTCCTGAAGAATTTCTTGGCCTACTCCCGAGGCGTGATATTGAATTTGTATTGACTTTAAACTCACACAAAACCCATTTCTAAAATCTCATATCGAATGGCTCTATTGAACTTCGTGAGTTAAAACCCAATCAGAGAAGTTGATACCCGAGCCTCTATCTGGTGACTTCCTTTGTGGAATGCACCGAAGCCAGACTCTCCGTAGGGGACACCATATTCGTGCGATAGTAAACTGATAGGTGTCATTGTAACGTGCTATCCAAGATTGGGATGTGAGTCACAGTTGAGAACAACCTAAGTCGGTAATCGAAATATGTAGCTTTCTAGGCTTAGTTGGTTATTATCGGAGATTCGTTGAAGGATATTCTCGAATCGCTATTCCGTTAACGCAGCTGACTCGTAGAGATACAAAATTCGAATGGAGCAAGGAATGTGGGAAGATCTTCGAAGAACTCAAGAGGAGACTCATTTCAGCACATGTTCTGACCATGCCATCCTGGAAAAGCGAACGTGGTAGCTGACGTGTTGAGTAGAAGATCGTATACAAATACGAAAATACGATATTGTCAAAAACTAATTTCAGATAATTTACAAATAATAGAGATGGAGATGAAAACTCTAGGTACCCACGTGATGATATACTGAGTATAATCGACTTTTAATCGATAAAGTTAAAGTCGCTTCTACACACCGGAGTGATGAATTTGAAGAATGAGGTACAAGAAGTTGTTATTTCAAAAGCGAGAATCGGTGAAGTGAGGAAAGCTCAAACCTTCGATTTATTAATCAATTTGAAATTCTCGATCGAATAGGAACCGTGGCCTATAGACTCGCTTTTACCGCCAAGTATGACGCGTGTTCATAACGCTTTTCACGTATCGATGTTACGTAAATATGTGGACGACCCCAACCACGTCATTGAGTTAGAACCCCACGAGATAGCCAAGACTTAACGTATGAGGAGGTACACAAGATCTTGGATAGGAAGGAGCATGTCCTACGACGAAGGTTATACCACAAGTTAAAGTTTTGTGGAGAAACCATGCTATTAAAGGAAATGACGTGGGAGTTGGAAGCGAAAATGAAAGCGACGTATTTTCATCTTTTCAAACACAGTATCGTCACGTCAATTTCGAGAGGACGAAATTTCATAAGGAGGGGAGGTTGTAAGACCCCAGAAATTTTTTAAATAAAAAGGAATTTTCTTTATTTATTATTTTGAAATAGTAAGGGTGGATTTGATTAATGTGGTTAGTTATGGGTAAAATGCGCAAATATTTTAAATAAGCAAGTGGTGATATAATATTCATTGTTGTCGGGAATATTCGTTTGGTCGTGGAATATTTGTATGCTTGTCAGAATATTCGTATTAAATGCGGCAAGAAATGCATATGTAGGGCCCCATAACGGCGCGATGGAGGAAGAAAATGACAAATATAAGTTGTTTAAAAATAACGGGCGTAGTTGTTACCGCTTTACCTTTGTTGGAATACCCGGTGGGTTAAAACGAAAGAATCTGGCGTTGTTGAATCGGTAGCACTACACTGTATTGCACCAATTATTGACTCTTACGTAAAAGGCACTACTCAATAATGGTTACGATAATTACTTGCTTAGGTGTTTTATTTTATTGATTCAATAATTGTCGCGTTGATATTTTATATTCATTGTTGTTTTAATAATTGTCATTACACATTATTTTTTCATTGTCGAAACAATAATTCATATTATCCTAATAATATTATTAGATAACATTATTGGCAATGTCTAGAAAGTTCATCTAAGGAGAGGTTTGGTCACCTAATTGCGCGCCAAAGAAGGAGAAATTCTTATTGAAAGCCCTCTTTCCTGAACCGCTGGTTGTCACAATATTGTGATTACAGAATATTATTTGTGAATAATTAATTATTGATTCATATGATGAGGAAAATATTGATTTTATGTGGATATAGATGGAGAAAATTTTAATGTGACAATTGTTAAAAATTGAAATTTTATCTTTTTCGATAAAATAATTCATTTAAATATATATTATTATATTTTAATAATATAATAATGGTGATATTTTTACAAATGAATGTGGGATATATGAGTATACGAGGAGGAAGAGTATTTTTTGTTGCAATAAATGTTTAAAACATGTTAAACATGCTCGGTGGACCCATTTATTGAATCGAAATTTGATTATAGCCTCTAAAATCACCCGTTTATGGATTTCGGTCAATTTCTGTTGGGAATTTAGAAAAACTTTCTTCTGCAAAGTTGTAGAGAATTGGATTTCCTATAAAAACTCATGAAATTCGAATTTTCTGATAAAAGGGCTATTTATTGTGAATTATTGAAGTTCCGAAGCTCCGAAATAATTAATTTTTGGAAGTTTAAATTATTTTAAATTAGAAAAACGTTTTTTTTATTTTCTTCTAGAAGGTTGGCATGTGTGAATTGCTGAGATTCAGATTTCAAAGAATACGTATAATATTTTTATAAATATTAATATTTTATTAAATTTTCTACTTTGGTGTTCTAAGCAATTTCCTATAAATAGGTGCTTAGGTTAGAATTGAAAATCACACCAGAAACTGAAGTTTTCTCTCTCTATATTATCGAGCGTATTCTTGTGAGTATTTTGAGTATACTTTGAGTATTGCTATACGGTGCAAGTTCAAGTCATAGCCTATATCCAGTGTTTCAACTAGAAGTCTTGCTTTCTAGGTAAGGGATGTTATTTTCTTCTCAAATGATATTATTTCTTCAATATCATTATGCTGAAATATTGGTTGGAACTTTTTATCAAATTTGGAACTTTTTCATGTCGGGGTTACTATTCATGAGTTACTATTCACGAGTTACTATTCATGAGTTACTATTCACGAGTTACTATTCACGAATACTATTCATGAAGCGTGATGATGTTTTTGTGAAATTTCTATCTTTTGGTGTCGGAATTACTATTCACGTATACGGCACTATTCACGTATACGGCACTATTCACGAATACGACACTATTCACCGAAAAATGAAATTTCTTCTTTTTGTCCAAAATATCTATTCTGGATACTAGCTTTGATTGTATCCATGTTTTGATCATTCTTGAATTTTACACCACTATGATTATTTTTTGAGGTATTTTTGGACGTGGATAAAACAAAGTACGAATCCTTAATCCTTAATCCTTGTCATTTTGTTTTGTTTCACCGGATTCGCTTCTTTAAAAATATTTTTCATCATCCTCGCCTTAAATGATGATATTATGGAATATCTTTGGCCCATAGTGCAAAGATGATTGATTTCGATGAATATCTTTGGCCCAGTAGTGCAAAGATGAACGATTAATCGATGAATATCTTTGGCACATAGTGCAAAGATGAACAGTGTTGAGATGAACATGACCAATTGGTGATTTAAATGAATATCTTTGGCCCAGAGTGCAAAGATGAATATTGATTGTTGTTACATGGATAAAATATTGATGATGGGCTTTTAAACCTTAGAAGATGGTAGAATTCTTTCTCACGTGACTCTTCTAATGGATTGTCAAGCTCATTGCATTTGTTGATCTAAAACTTGTTGTCTATTGTATTCTATTAGATTTTTCCTGTTGAAGACTAATGATAATTTGTTGTATATTATCTTAGTCATAATATTCTTTCTTGGGCTAGTTGAGCTCACCCTTTTCCTTGTTGTTCCATTTTCTTCTCGGAGGTGAGAACATAAGCGAGGATCGAGTCTGGGTATGGAATGAAGGTTCTAGAGAGAGTTGTTTAGTAGTCTTCACCATTTTGTAAAATAATGTATCAATAATTATGATGGGGATTTATTTATGTATGGATATTGTCTAGGCGGCAATATCTCGTATTTAAACTCACAAGATGTATTGTCGTATTTCACACGACATTTGTATTATTGAAGTTGTAGTTATTTCTTGTACCATGTATTTGGCGACTCGTAATGGGTTGGGTGGAATGGACCTATTTTGGGGCGTCTAAGGCCATATATATATATATATATATATATATATATATATATATATATATATATATATATATATATATATATATATATATATATATAAGAGGAGTCTTATATCATATATTATTATACGTAATTGCAAATGATTAGAGAGTACAATCTTTTCTATAGAGATAGAAAAACTAGGGTTTAGCCAACCACCCATTTTCTTGAATATTTCTTCTTCCTTGGTAGATCACCTCTAGAGGCCAAATATTTGGGTGGCCAGGAACCGAACCAGGTGGATTTAAGTTGAACGCAAAAGGATTTGGAGGTGAACTTGTACCTGAGGAAGCTCGAATATTCAAGAGTATGATTCTTGTTCTTTATCTTTTCGTTTAATTAATAATTATGCATAAAGGATGATCCGGGTATATGGTTTGTAAAATTTTAAAACTCTTTTTTATCACGTTTCGGCTTACTTTATTCAATTTGATTGTGTTCATGAATATAACAAACCTAACACAATCCCCGGAGACAACCCTGGGAGATCAAATCCAAACCCCGAAGACGACACCGGGAGATCAAATTCAAACCTCGGCGATGACCCTAGGTGATCAAATCCAAACCCCGGAGACGACACAAAGAGATCAAATCCAAGCCAATCCCTGGAGACAACCCCGGGAGATCAAACCAACCCTCAGACACAATCTCGGGAGATCAAATCCAAGCCCTGACGACAACCCCGAGAGATCAAATTCAAACCTTGGAGATGACCTCGAGAATTCAAATCCAAGCCTCGGAGATAACCCCAGGAGATCAAAGTCAAACCCCGGAGACAATCCCAGGAGATCAAATCTAGCCCCAGAGACAACCCTGAGGACTGTCAAAATTCAACAGCAGTCCAATCTAGGAGACAACCCTGAGAAAAGACGGCTACAATTGCCTTAAGCCCGGAACCAACTCGGGAGGGGGAAAATAGTAATTTTTCTAACTCAACATCAATTCAGCCAAAAAAACTACAAAAGAAGTCATGCAGAACCATAACATCAATCCCGAGTGAAAACGGCACAAGACAGCTCAACGGATGGACTGCAAAGACTTGAACATCTGGTCATGGACCCATCTTCCCATATTTGGAAAATGTCAAATCCCATGTCATTATGTAGCTCTCGTTAAGGGATTTTCGGAAAGGTATAGCACGCCTCCATCGAATTCCCGAAATTGAAAGTTATGAAGGTATAGCTATTTTGGTCTATAAATAAGACCCCCTCCCCATTAGCCAAAAAAGAAAGAAAAATGAGAGAAAGAGAGAAAACTCTATCCACTTAAGCCCTTAACCCCTCCTATAGTGTTCTAAACTCCAATATTCTTCTTTATAAACACTTGTATACATATATACTACAACATATCAAATTTTAACTAGTGAAAACTAAGTTTTCAAGCTCCAAAAGCGGTCTGAAGTCTTCTTTGCAGCACACTGTAAGATTTTGTCATATTTGAAGATCTCTCTTGCTTTAATATATATATATATATATATATATATATATATATATATATATATATATACAAGCTTATATATATAAAAGCGGTAAAAAGGCCACGAATTAGCAATCCAGGCCACACTAGTAAATATAAATTTATATTCAACAGTCATGCCTGGATTCTAAATTCGTGGCTTTTTATTGTTTTAATATATATATATATATATATATATATATTAACAATTTATTATGTTTAAATATCTATTTTAACTATTCATTCAATGTAAATCCATAATATTTAAATTTGTGGACTAGATTTATCTAAATCTAGCGATATTTAACTTTTAACCGGTTAAAAAATTGTAAGACTAGAATCGTTGAGCTAGAAGGGCTAAGATTTATTTAAATCTAGTTTTATTTCTAGTTTTTTTTGTAAATATTAGGCAACCACGTGACCCTAGATCTGTATCTAAAGGGAACGAGAAGCTTGGCTATGCGCAGGCAGGGATTTAACTGATGAATACTTTGTTTTGTTCTTTTAGATTAAATATCTATTTTATTTTAGTTTCCTCGTTATGCAGGCAATTTATATAATATTATGTAAGCCTAGGAGTCACAGGATCTAAGATCCAACTGAGGGATCTGGATCTGGTTCCCATGATAGACCCTTTGCAGTTGTATAGTTAGCTTGTAAATCATTCAAGCCCATAAGGAGCCCAACACTTATATGTATATTATTTTGTCGAAGATGCTTCACATTTTGAGAATAAATTCAAATCAAGCCGAATACAGAATAAAATGGAAGTATCAAAGATGTCAATTACTATGTTAGCATAAGGGTTTGAAAACTTATTTTCAAAACATCATTTCTATATATATTACTTATAATTGAACTTTTATACAAGTTAAACCCTTTGTATATAGGTGCAAACGAGGCATAACACTACTTCCAAATAAAGAACTTAGGCCCAATTAACTGCAACACACACAGAGAGAGACATTTCCGATAAATTAGGGAATTGAAAAGATGCGGTGACCGTATTTTTACGAAAGTCCGTGCCTAACACTTTCCCCCTTCTTAACCATGCCCCCGAACTCTTATGAATCTCAGTTTCCAAGGCCTGTTAAACAGAGTCCAATAATTGGGCCTTTGTGTAAATATTTTCAAATTCGGTTGAGTTGGTATAACTATTTCACTACTACCAACTGGCGACTTAGAATTTTCAAATCGTCGACATTTGATGTTCGACTTTTTTCAAATTCTCCCTTTCAAATAAAATTTAACACAGAGAAAACATAAAGGGTAGAAAGACTAAAAAGAGGAATTCCAAAAAAAGGAAATTTTTTTCGACGTGACACATATATTATCATTAAACTCAAATTTCCTCTTCTTAGACATGTTTCCATTAATTGGATAATATCAAAACCACTTTTAGATGATATAAAACAAATTACACGTAGCCATAACATATCTTCACAAATCATCTACAAAATTCCCTTTACAGAGATGAAATTTTGAGAAATATGAATTAAGAACTTGAATTAGATTATTACCTTCGACCCTTCTTTAAACTTGGTATAGATTATTAGAAAGCTTAACTATCCTTCTTTGATTCTCACAAATCACCTTCTTCTCAATTTCTCAGAGAATCCCTTTTACTCTCTCAATTTTCTCTTATAAACTTTTTTCTTCTCTCCACTCTTTACAAAAGAACGTATGAGGGAATAAACTGACATAGCCCTTAATGCAATTAGAAGTTACATACCCACGTATAGTCTCAGCAGTTATAAAAACCAAAAACCACAAGGCCTTTTTTGACTTACCCAAATAACCTTCTTCTAATTTATTTTAATAAAACCCTTATAATAAGATATTCTAATGTCACCAAATTCAATTAAATTATTCTCACTTCATTAATAAATCCAACTAAACCTTACCAATAAAATTATATTTTCTATCTAGCCAACCATAATTATAATTTTATTTAACAAATCATTAATCCTCTAATTTAATTACTTAATTAAATTAGAATATTTCCATTCCCTCAATATTATCACTCGAATAAATTATTCCATAATAATTTCCATTGAATATTTATTTTATTCCATAAATATTCCAACTAAAATATTTATTTTCTTCGATATATATTTTAAATATTTACTAAAACTCACAATCGTACTACATTAACATATTACATTCATATGTAATATATATTACTTCCTTATTTTATTAAAACAAATATATTTACATTAATTCACTATTTAAATCAAGTGAATTAATCACATTACTTACGAAATTTAATTCATAACAATTCCCATTGCTAACAAGGCATAATAATCAAATTATATTTCCATAATATAATTTTAACTCAATTAAATTAACTAAATTTCCTCACATATATATAATTTCTTCACATCAAATCACAAATTTCAAAATAATATATCTAATTATAAGAATTTTATTCATGAAATTCTTATTTAATAATTTCTAAAAATCTGCGTTGTCACAACAACCAAGGTGACTATCTAAGAAATTAGCTATCTCCCTATGAGTCCAGAAATCGTATACTCTAGCCAAATCATCGTCAGATAAGGACAAAGCAGAGGATATATGAACTAAAGCTCCCTCAAATGAATGAACATCTTGAAACTAATCAAACTGCCTCATGACCGCTAATGGATGATAAGTGGTCACCCCTCTTAAACCGGCTAATGGCAAGAAGTCCATATCCACAACATAAGTGACAAAGCTCAAAGGGGAACTAAATCCAGAATAAAGTAAGATGGAGAAGGGCTCATCAATAACTGTCAAAAGGACAAACCAAGAGGTTGTGTTTGTGCTGTCAGCTAGGTGAAAAGAGTAAGACATAGTTGTTTCCCCTCCATGGAAATAGTCGAGACGTTTGAAAGTGCCTATCAGACGCAAATGTGTTATAAACCAGATATAAAGCAATACAGCGCTTCCTCGAAAATACTCATCAGTATGAGCTTGGCAATGAGAAAATGAAATGAGGGTCTCTGCTAAAATCATTGGAATAATGGTATAGCCCTCCCAAAGAGCACTGGTTGTAGTCACCAAGGCTGTGACAACCCGAAAATTCGGATTGCCCAGAATTTAAGTTTAAAGAATTAATTATTAATAAAACTAATTTTTATTAATACTATTCTGTGCTATGTATTTATTAATCGTTCTATAACCTAGGATGATTATAAATTGGGAGTATTCTGGCTACGAGCTAGTCTGAGCGAGTAAGGATTTTTAAGACGAAAATAAAATATTTCCGAGAACAAAATATTTCCGGGGAAAAAGACGAAATATGCACTATTCATCCGTTTCTGTTCGGAGATTTATTTTGAAATTTCGAGAAGTTATAGATTACGTTTAATTCTGAGATGTGATGGAATATTCAATAATATTTCAGTTATGGCAAAAACGAAGTTTTCGCCTGCGGACTCAAAACCTAAGGGTTAGGAAAAGTGAGTTCTGAGAATTTAATGATCACGTATAATAATTAGGGTTATTATGCATAAGAGATACGGGTATGATACTAGTTATTATACGAATATAGTACGAAGATTAGTACGACATATAATACGAATATCGTACGAACTATATACGAAGAAAATACGAGAATACGAGAATGAGATGCGTAGAATACGATAAGTCTTAATGAACTTTGAGTTCATGGACTTTGTAGAATCTAATTGGACTTGGATTATGTCAAGCCCAAAGCTTTGTGAAATCAAGCCCAAGATGGGCCCAATAAGAATTAGGGTTAATGCCCAAACCAAGGAAAGAAACCGCGGATCGGACCGATGGGTAAACGGATGGGTAATAACCATGGGGCAAGAGGGGCGACCACTTGGCCACCAAGTAAACTTGGTGGCTAAGTCTTGGAGGAGGTGGGAATAGTAAGGAGGTGGGGGGCAAAATGACTAAAATGCCCTTGGCTTTGATTTTCTATAAATAGGAAGCTCATTTGTTTATTTTAAGGATTTTGAAAATCCCACACTTGAGAGAGAGAGAGAGAGAGAGAGAAAAGTTGGATGGGGAGAAGAAGAAAGAACATGAGCATGGATGCTCGGATCAAGGGTGATCGTGAAATAGAAAAGCTTGCAAATCGCCGGCTTTGTCTAATGGAGAAAAAATAAGAAGAAGAGGTAATCTAAAACCTAGCTTCTAATAGAATTTTCTTTAAGTTTAATATGTTTAAAACATAAATTAATGAAGATAAGAAGTAGATAAGGTTAGAGATGAGTTCATATGGTTGAAATCATGAGAAAAAAAGAAATAAGAACTTAGAAATTTAGTTTATAAATTTCTTAAGGAAGTATAAGATTCGTAATGAATTAGAACGATCCGAGTGGATATTATGAATAAGTAGGTGAAATAAGTAAGGAATGATGTTCTATAACATCAAATTCCAATAAAAAGTGAAATCATAATCCAAAATATCGATTAAAATGAAGAACGAATGAAGAAGACGAAGAACACGCGAAAAACACGAAGAACGTTGTTGATGGACAAATTTAAAATCATTGTAGGATAATTGTTGTTGATGGACAAGTCTAAAACCATCGCGTATAAGTTGGTTGCATATTGCTTGGTTAGGAATGATAGAAACATTCATGAAGAACGGATTAAAACTTAGCTATAACGAAGTTATGGCGAAAATTTTGTAAAAGACAAACGAGAATTAGGAAGTTAGTAATTGAACCCGAATGTGTAGGGTTTCATAAGAAAGTAAGAGACCATAGAAAATGTGAGTCATGGACTCAAGAACGAACGAGTTCCGAGTTCGGATGACCGAATTACGGACGAACAAACGAAGAGCGTTAAAAGCGTAAAATGAACAAAGGGTGAAGATCAAGCAAATTGAATGGCACGTTAATGGATATAGATTGAATTTCTACTCGATGGGTATTAAAGTAGGTAAGATAAGGAAGATAATGGCTTTGGAACGACCTCGTTCCGAGTTATAATGAAGGAGTTATGAGATCGCGAAGTAAGCATCTCAAAATTTATTTAATACTTGGAGAAATTTTTTAGGGTTAGGGCTTGGCGCCGTGGCGCCAATCATTCCTTGTAGAATGGCGCGACAACAGACATCGGGGGGCCAGTATCGCAAACTCGCACTGCGGAAAGAGAGATAAAGAAGGAACCGTGTGTCATGACGCCAATGCAAGGTGCAAGGTCCAATAATGAGAATTTAAATGCTCAATTACTAGGGGATGTGCAAGAAAGAAATATGAACATAGAGTTAACCTAAAATAAAACTTAAGCAAATGACTTAAACATTTATTAAAGGTTGAATGTAAAGATTAAGTGAGATTAAATGACAAAGAATATAAGCGGGTTACGTAACCGATATCCGGGGACCGTAGTCGCGATGAACGAACATGAGGGATTGCTATGGTTGTGATTCCTTAGAGGTTGAGCGACAAGGGTAATGAACTTGGGGTTCATGTAATGGATAACGAAAGTATTAAATAGTATATGAGTTATCAAGAAAGCCGTAACAAACGGTAATCAGATTAACGAAAGCCAAATGTGAGTCGATAAAGAATGATTCTGGAGGGATGACATTTAGTTGTCAGAAAGCCGTAAGAAATAAGAAATTGACTTTAACGAACATTAAGTTTAATAGCTCGTATAAGTTAAGAGAAGTTAGGTTGTGGTACAATCGTAACTTTGATGGTTGACATATGGGAGCTAGGCTAAACAATTCTTTCAAAGAGCGAAGGTATATACGAAACTGGCAACCGATCTAACTCACTGTGATGACAGTGTAGATGAGACGGGAACTTGTTTGTTGGTTGTTTGTGGGAAACCACTCAAAGTACCATATGGACTACTAGCAGAGAAGCGATGTGTGCTGAGTCCTAGAGAGGTTATAAGAAGAAGATAAGAATATAAATCATCCAAGATGATGAAAGTTTTGTGTAAAACATCTTCGTATGTCATAAAGCCATAAACTGGTAAAGGAAGTTAGTCACGTAAACTTATATAGCAAGAACGCGAACCCTAAGAAGTAAAGTTAAGTAAACCAATCCGTAAGTTCACTATATGACTAATTGGTGTTTATGTTTTTTCCTTATGTGTTATATAGGAATTAGAATGAACAGCTTCAAATTAAATGAGTACATGGTAAGGCGTAAGACAAGTTTCCTAACTTCATTCATATTACATGAATGCTAGTTTCTTAAACTTCTCAGATGTTTTACTTGAGAAGTTCTGTCTATGTGCGAATGTGCGATATTTGTACAATGTGGTAGAACGTATGAGGCCTTGAGCCACAATTTGAACACTTCAGTGTTTCTATGATGTGCATTGTTCTGTGATTGAGCTGTTCAATACAAGTATGTTCTGTTTATACATGAACCGTTATTGTTAAGTCTGTGCTAATGATTCTAGCCAGATAGGATGTGTATTAAAAAGGTAGAAGAATGAAAGTATTTCAAAGTGAAAATGACTGATGTTTTAAGATTATATGAATCGAGACTATTCCTATTATTCAAGCTACTTCATAACCTTCGTTCGGTTATAGAAGTTCTAAAGACATGTTTTAATTCTGAAGTTGTTTGTTCAACTGTTATGACTTGCTGGCCAATTGATTGCTCACACTTGCTTTAAATGAAAAACAATTTTCAGCGAACAAGGTTAGCAGAACTTAAGGATATCATAAAAATCAAGCTGACGGTATCCAGACGAGTTGTCATTCAGAATGTGAAGGAGCGAGAAGATCAAGTGAAGACTTTTAATGTAAAAAAATGAAATTAAATTATAGATTAGTTTAATGAACTATTATGTATCCTTGGTGGTGGATAAAAGTCAGTCTTGTGAGATGAAAGGAATAATGTATTTATTATTATTTGTAATGAAAAAGATTATAAGGTTTCCAGAACCTGGGATTTGAGAGTGTATGTTGTTATATTTCGGTATATAATGATGTATGTTGGATAAAGGATGTACTCGTGACGTACGGAATCTGGGTGTGAAGATAGACCGGATTTCGGGACGTTACAAAGGCAATATCTATGTGATCCATGTACACGGGCATATATAAGGACCCTAGGACGCACATCACCAAGGTGTCAACTCTGGCAATCCTCTATTGAACCTCCGAGTCAACAAAATCCTTGGAATGTAATAAAAAGCTATCACCTTCCCCAAAGCGGTCGATCAAAAAGTCCATAGAAATGACATGACTGGAGGTGATCTCATCTAAAATCACTGTCCGCCTCAAACCTGCCATAGTCATAAACTATCTGCGCATATGACCAACAACAACCAGGGCACATAGTCTATCCAAGAGAAGTCCAGTAATGTAGCAATTCTCCTCCAAAGTCGGAGTAAGATAGTATAATCCAAATCTGAAGACCTGCTCACAAGAACCCAATAGGACAACATCCCCTCTATAAAGCCCTCGGGGACCTGAAAAGTCAAGAATGACATGGAAAGTCCCAACATGCTACCTGCTAATAAGTGATCTAACTCTGGTAAACTATCAAACCATGATCGTAATCTAGCAGCAATGCAAGTATGAGGAAGGTACTCAATACGTACTACGGATGATGAAGACATCTATAAAACTATATTATACGACCATACATGTGCCAATTCTAACTAATAAAAATGCAAATCCAGAATATAATGCATGCATCATGATAAATGATAATTTAATAGGTGTATTAAATGAAAAGCAGTATATACATCTTGTAAAATACAAAACTAAATACATCATGAAATTAAATACATCATATTTGTCCTACAAATAAAAATAAAAAGTACAGGGAAATGGGACATAACCACCCAATATCTAACAAAAACCTATCAAAAGAAATCATGGATGTCTATATCCCCATGTCCATCAACACGGTCCAACTCCTCCTGAGTCACGGTATCTGTGCTAAGAAGCACATCCGGATGGTACAAGGGATGATCTCCGCCAGCAAAAACCACCAGCATTTTGCCTGCTAGAAGGACCAGAACCAGAACCAGACCCAAAAGGGTAATAAGTAGTAGCCTTCGCAGACACAAGAAGGGACAACTGATCCACCTACCGAGTCAAAACTGCTATCTGGTCTAAGTGAGTTGGCTCCCAGACACAAGAGAGCCAATCTGACATCATCACGGATCTAGGCACCATGTCCACTAGGAACTGGGTAGCACGGGTATGAGTCCCAATGGTACGGGGAGTCCACCACTGATGAAATAATTTATAAGTACAAAGGCCATCGAATAATGTAAATCCTTCCAAGACCATCAAAGGAATATCTCTAATTGGCTAGGACAAAGGCATTTTGTGAATATGAATCTCTCTTGTAATACACCTGATAGCACAATCTCCTAAGTAGAGCTCCCAACCTCCCTCAGTCTAGAACGGAATCCGAGGGGTATACAAGGCATACTCAACTCCTGTCAGGAAGTCATCTTCAAAACCCAGTGCTAAGAAATCTGGAGTATAAGGAACCCAGGTGATGACATCAACAGTCAGAAGCTCCAGCTGTAAACGATAATTAGTAAAGCAATCTGCTACAGGGACCTCAGCTAAGGTAGAATGGGGCCATCGGCGTCCCTACGGATATATATTCAAGCCTAAAGTGATAACTGACCGAAGGCAAAGAAGCCTTTCGTAAGGCCATAATTGAAAAGGAATCAATCAACTACATCAGTCCATATATCAAAAATACCCAAATATGGGAAATGGAAAACTGATTAAAGCTACTTACCAGCAAAAATGGGTAGAAACCTAGCCAAGCATCTGTAACGCCCTCGGACCGTAGAAGTATCCTGCAAAGGAAATATGCAAAGGTAAAGGATCCCAATCATAATCCCCTATGAGGTCTACCTCACGAAGAGTGTTGACTAAGGCAAATGAGACAGTCGAGGAGTTCTTTGTAATGAAACAACCCCTAATGATAGTGAAAAATAAACATCGTAGAATGTGATCTCTCTCCCTCTGAAGAGGCTCTGACAAAGCGCCATTGGCAGCATTAATGCTCAGAGGACCAAAATGAATGGTCCGACCCTTAGGGGTAGAGGGAGGAACCACCCCCCCCCCCCCAGTAAGGATCGAACAGCTGGAGTAAAAATATCTGCCACCAATGGCACCCTCTCACTTGTGAACTCTATATTTGTGATAAACCGCCAATCCATCAGAGTCATCACCACCTCAAAACCTAGCAAATGGAGTGACTGGGTCTGATGAAACCATCACGTAGACAAGGCTCTAAGATATCCCCACAGACAACAACGTGTTGCAATAGAAAAGAAAGCCTCGAAGCCCCTGGAATGCACAATAGCCTAGTAGTCGAGATGAAGGCTCCTATATATGGAGTGGATGCTAAATAAATTCCCCCGAGGCTGAGTAAACCTGGGAACCTGCAGATTCAAATCAAGGTTTAACCATTGCCAAAAGTGGAAAAGAGAAAGCTATTCAAAAGTGAAAACCTCCAGTACCTTATTAGCATGTAGATGGCCCGATGGGTGGCGTCTCAAGTCGTCTAGCAGATCGAGAATCGTCACATATATCTCGGGTAGGTACGGGCGAGCAGTGAAAGAAGAAGAAGCAGGATCCTCAATAGAAACATCCTCCTCCTCCTCAAGAACTCCAGTCCTATCAACCTATATAGGACAAATCATAGACTCGGTCAACCGACAAACTTGTCAGGCCGGGCGAGGCAAAGGAACATCTGAAGTTGTCCTCCTAACCCTCCAAAAACCCTACGAGATGAGGAACTGCTAGGCCTAGTTTCTTTTCTTTTCTTTTAAATATGCTTCTTTCTAAGGTGACAGGGCGAGTGGGGCCTGACGGTTTCCCGAACTTCTTCTTTAATAAGGGGGTAGTTGAAGTGGAAGAGTCTTCTGCATGAATATGCTTTCGCACGGGGAATATCTCATAGCGGGAAGGCCCAGAGATCATAAAGGATGGGGTGGGAATGGAGGCGTTTATCGGCTCCTATTGCTCAGTGTATTGTTGTCTAAAGGGCTACTAGTTTAAAT